>OX421971.1:98422570-99110070 GCA_949128135.1 Parasteatoda lunata
AACATTGCTTCGTTAAGTTTTAAAATAATGCATACATTGAACCATAACGATTTAGTAAGTGTTTAGAATACATTTATTTTTGCTTTAGCTTTTATTTCATCATAGGTAGTGGAATATTTAAATCGTTGAACTGAGGTAATTCTTTCTAAGTTTGTACTCAGTTTTCTGTTAAGTTTTTGATCAATTAATACATTGAACCATAACGATCTAGTTTCTAGTAAGTTTACTTTTTTGCTTTAACTTTTATTTCATCATAGGTATTAGAATATTTAAATCGTTGAACTGAGGTAATTCTTTCTAAGTTTGTACTCAGTTTTCTGTTAAGTTTTTGATCAATTAATACATTGAACCATAACGATCTAGTTTCTAGTAAGTTTACTTTTTTGCTTTAACTTTTATTTCATCATAGGTATTAGAATATTTAAATCGTTGAACTGAGGTAATTCTTTCAAAGTTTGTACTCAGTTTTCTGTTAAGTTTTTGATCAATTAATACATCAATTAATTCATTGAACCATAACGATCTAGTTTCTAGTAAGTTTACTTTTTTGCTTTAACTTTTATTTCACCATAGGTATTACAATATTTAAATCGTTGAACTGAGGTAATTCTTTCTAAGTTTGTACTCAGTTTTCTGTTAAGTTTTTGATCAATTAATACATTGAATCATAACGATCTAGTTTCTAGTAAGTTTACTTTTTTGCTTTAACTTTTATTTCATCATAGGTATTAGAATATTTAAATCGTTGAACTGAGGTAATTCTTTCTAAGTTTGTACTCAGTTTTCTCAGTTTTTGATCAATTAATACATTGAACCATAACGATCTAGTTTCTAGTAAGTTTTTTGCTTTAACTTTTATTTCATCATAGGTTAATTGAAATATTTAAATCGTTGAACTGAGGCTAAGTTAGTAATCAATTTTCTGTTAGCTTTTAATCATTTTATCCTTTGAACGATGAAGATCTAGTAAGGGTTTAGGGTACTTTTTTTATTTAGCTTTTATTTCACCATAAGTATTAGAATATTTAAATCTTTAAACTGAGGTAATTCTTAACCCTAAATGGAATAAATCTTCTCGAAGCTAGAGATATTTGCAATAGATTAGTAATAAATAAATAATTTGTTTTTTTTTGCTTAATTATAAAAAGGATGGGAATATTTATATTTAAAAATTGTCCGCATATACTCTTAGAATTAAAAATATGGAAATAAGTAATAAATCATATGTAAATAAGATTTGACATTATTCTAATATTTAATATTGTATAATCTTCATTTATTCTTCGATAATAATTATATTAGATATGAATATGAGGAATATATATTAAAATATAAATATTAAGGTTCTTATGACAAAAAGTTTATAACTTTTAGTTCATTCCGGTATAGAATTTATTCTGAAAAGCTTGCAGATTCAATTTTAATAAATATATTATTTTCATATTATAATTTTTGTTAACTTTCCTTTTTAATATAAATCATTCTATTAAATTATATTTCTATGAATTATTTAAATTTTTATGTATCCAATTGTTTTATGGATTAGTTTTTCATGAATTAAATATTCATTTTTGAATAAAATGTTCACGGAGTCTTTGTATTCTTAAATTGACTTCACTGAGGAAAGTAATTCATGATTTTATTTCATTATTTTAATAATTTATTATTCTCTTACAAAATTGTACAAATGCTATGAAGAGGAAAAACGGTAGGGGAGAGTGGGGTCAATTGTAACATTTTTTACTTAACTATTTTTAACTAACAAAAAATCCAATATATTATTAGTATTAATTGACAGACGAGTAAAGTAGACTATCCTCTACTAGAAAAAAAAACCTTATTTTAAATGTTATTATATTTGTTATTAACAATTTTTGACAGTCGTGCACTTGTTACAATTGTCCCCACTTACGGGGTCAATTGTAACAGTTCATAAATTCAACTAAAACATAGTTAATTATACATATTATCATTGTTGTGATATATTTTTTTATTGATCAAAATAGTAGTGATATTTTAGGAGTAAAAATAATAATGAGCAGAGACCTAAAGGTTAAACTTTTAACTTTAAGGGGTTAAAAATTTTAATTTATGCTGTGAGTGGTGACAAATAAAATAATGCACATGCAACATAATATAAAAGATATAGGAAACTATTGGTGGTTTTTGAAGAGTTAAGTAATGGTTTGTAAACATAAGATTATTTATTTTCAGCTGTTACATCCGTCCCCAAGACGCCATTTCAGCTTCATTTGTTAAAAACAATGCTAGTTAATTAGCAAAACTATTCTTTTTTTTTATGTTAAGTAAGGTGTCCACTTACATATTCGGTTAATAATTTTTATTTGTTTAAACAAAATTACTTTGTTACAATATAATATTCTAATACCAAAAAAAGTACTTACGTAGCGTGAAAATATCTTTTGTGATGTAACTCTTTCAAAAGTACTTAAAAAATGGTAGCCAGCAGGGGTATACGTGTAGATTTATTAAATACACCTTGTGCGCCACCTTGGAACCAAATCTAGAACCCGACTCTGGAAATTTTTGCTCTGTTATATACGTACCCTGTTACAATTGACCCCACTCTCCTCTATTAATAGCAACAAAAAAATTTACTTTTCATCGGAATTTATTGAAATAAAATTCATTGTCTATGTTGACACGATTTTTTAAAAAGAGGTTATTCAACTTTATGTTTCTTTTTTAAACAGGAATGACCCCGGGGGCCTCCTTGGCTAGCTCGCTCGCTCTGTAGCTTAGCCAAACACTCTGTAGTGTGGTTGTCGCAGGTTCGAATCTGTAACTTAACATACTTTATTGTGTTGCCTTTTTTTCTAAATTGTGCTATCAGTTCCTCAATTTGACAAGGGCTAATAAGTCATTCCTTACAATAAACACATTGTTTTAAAACCACCTATGCATCTATGTATTTATACCTCTTAACGTTTAAGAGAGTTGAAAATTTTCCTTTAAGTTTTGCAGTCGCAAAATAAATCTCTGCATTTAAACCTGTAAGTTTAAAAAAATTTTGTTAAATCTTTTCATCAAAATTTGAAGAACTTTAAATATTGTACTTATACATGAATCTCTTATAAATCTTTAAGTTTATATGTTAAATGTGTGTGTTATAAAAGGTATTAGAAATGCACCTTTACAATATATTACTATATTGAAAAGGCGTTGAAATAAAGGTATAGAAATGTACATTTGTAGATATATCACAAGCATTTCAATTAAAAAAACATTAAACGTGAAGAACACAAAGCCTATCTTAAGAGCTTAAATATCACTTATAAAAGAGCCCTTCAGGTGTAAAAAGATAAAACACGAGAAAGAATGAAATGGAAAAGAATTTGCTTCAAGATGGAAACTAGAAAAATAAAGCGCAATCTGCTTTTATTCTTTCTTTTCAGCTTTATCTAAAATGTATTTTCAAAAGAGATTTTGGTATGTTACAAACTATAAAAACTACTATTGGAATAACGCCATGTTTATAGAATATATATTTTTGTTGGGTATGAGCTCAAAATAGGTGTGTTAAATTCATTATTTCTAGTTTTTGCCCAATGCAAACAAATATCGATTGATCGGAAATAAAGAAATTTTTCTATGTTAGCTAGAAATAATATTTTTAAACTAGTTTCTTTGAGTTAATTGGATTTATTTGTTTTTAGAGAATGATGCTAAAAATTAGTAAATTTTTTATGTGTTACTAACGAAATGTGTTTTTATGTGTTACTTACCTTCACTAACGAAATATTAAAGTTCAAGTTTATTGAAATGACTTATTTATTAATGGTAATTAAACATTTGTCAATTATATTGGTAAAAATTCATTTGGGAGGTTAATCATTATCATTCACGTATGGAAATATAATGATTCAATTTAAATTTAGCCAACAACACGACTGAGACACTTTTAATTGTCGCCTGAACATACTGAAAATGATTTTCTTGAGTACTAAGAGTACACGAGAATAATTTTCTCAAGTGTCAAGCAACTTTCCCGAAAATAAATTAGTAATTTGACTATTAAATTATGATTTCGGAAAAAATATTTTTCTACTTATTACTAGGCATTTATAGACATATTTAATTTATTTAATGAAGCGGTGGCCAAAATTAGTTTATCTTAACTTTCTAGCACGCACGTTCAAAAATTTTATATGAGTGTGCATGTATCGTGTTTTTATGCCACACTAGCTAGTTTACCGTTTTTCGCACGGAAAACGACAGAAATGAATGAATATTGATGATAAATTTGTCAAGACATAAAAGAAAATAACTCTCGTTTAGACAAAATACAAATGTTGTCGCACTCAAAGGAAAGAAAATTATTTTTAAGTACTTATATTATTCTTATATTATATAGAAAAGCAATACTGTATTTTATTATAGGTAATTTAAAATTGATAATATAATAAAATTTATAATGTTATAACAATGTTTTACAACTCAAGATAGTTTCGACGGATTCGGATTTCTGATCTGCAAAATATTGAGAGTAGCCGCAATCTGGGAAATATTGTCCCAATTGTTTGGTCAGGAAAGTGCTCCGAAGTTTGGACTCCCTAATGTTAATTTTACCTTTATTCGTATTTCGCTATATCTCTAGAACTTTTTAACCAAATTAAAAAAAATTTGCACGCAATTATAAAATTCGTATATCCAATTCATACAAAAAATAACTTTTAAAAATATTTATTATTTTTTATTATTTTATTTAATGATGGTCGGAAAAAGTTTGAATTTTAAGGTATACAATTTTTTTGCATCATTTTAAAAATGTAAATTTACATGGCAAAATACCAATTTGAGCGAAATCGATTAAATAGTTCATGAGAAACTGAATTTCAAAAATTTCAGATATTTAAGATTCGATTTCGTAGGAACTATTCGATCGATTTTGTTAATAATTGAATGAAATAATAAAAAAAATAATAAATATTTACCAAAAGTTATATTTTGCATGGTGTTATCTTTGGATAAACGAACTTTATTATTGAGTGCAAAAAGTTTTCAATTCGGTTAAAAAGTTCTCGAGATATAATGTAATACGCAAAAAGGTAAAATTAACATTAAGGAATCGAAACTTTGGAGCACTCTCCTGACCAAATAATTGGGACCATATTTCCTATATTGCATCTACCCTCTATATTTTGTTGGTTAGAAATCAGTATCCGTCGATAAAAAAAGGTATGTTTATTCAGAGAAAGTACGTTTTTGTGTCTCATTTGGTAACTTAAAATATCTTCTGTTCTTATTAATTAGCATACATGAGGTCAGCTCCTCTAGCCATTAAGATTCAGTCCTAGAATGTGAAGATCCAATCATTGAATCAAAAGTTATTCAGGCTGGTCAGTTTTTTTATTTTCAGGTCTACTACCACTATTTGCTCTCCGATCTTAATTGATCGTAATCATCCTTATTATAGATAAATTCCTACCCGTTGCCTTTAGCCTATTAGTGTAGCACTAATACTACTTTAAAAACCATTCTTTAATTAATTAAAATCTGTTTATTGGTTTTCCTTTACACTCAAACTATTCTGAGAAATATGGTAAATGTAATCATAGCAAGTTACGCTACGATTACATAAGATTGTTATTTATATAAAATAATAGTAATAAAACGTATTTCTAAATATCTAAGGTATTGAAATATCATTCATTAACGCGAAATATATATCGAACATGACGATCTTTTATATATATCACAAAAAAAGATATTTTCATAAAAGACCTTTTATGTTTATTGAAATATATTTGACTGTTTTGTAAGGTATATATTTGATTCCACAAATGTAATCGACTGAAATTTTTCTTATGGTCCTGTGTTGAAAGGAAACTACAGATTCGGCGGTGCGTAGAACTAAAGTATAGATGGAATACAAGAATATTTTAAAGAAATAAGAGGGATAGCGTGACCATGTCTTGTTTGCCATTTTGTTTTGTATTGAAGTTCTGGTAGAACAAGAAAGTTTTATTTATTTCTTTACTTTTTACAAATTTTCCTTGAAGAATTTTCCGTGTTTTATTTTTCTAAGGAAACAATCGATTAAAAGTAATTTATTTTCTGAGTAATTATGTTGAACAACATAGGACAACATAATAAGATAATTGACGCCTTAACCGTTTCATGCATTCTCATTGGGTAGATAAAAAATAAAATCCTTGAAAAAAGAAGATCCAGGTATTGGTTGTTATTAGCTAAAAGTTAAAATTCCCAACGGTATTTACCTGTAAATTGATTTCTTATTGAATTATCTAGCGACATTTACAAGAAGTATTCATTATTATGCTTTTAAATATAATTTTATTTTATTTTATAAACAGCCTTGAACAGTCGGCGCAATTCTGAGTTTACAACTAACCATGCTCAACCCCGTAGCCTTATAGTTTTGTACCCAACTCAGAAGATAAGGGAACACCTGGATCGAGCATTAAGTCAAAGTAGTTCTCGTGGAAGACTTTTTGATGAAATTACGTTACAAGGAGAGGAAAAAGACGAAAACTCCACATTGTTAGTCCTACGCCAAAGGTATTCAAACCTATAATCCATATACCACTGATGATATTTTGCATCAGCATTGTGTGGTCTGTAGAAACAGGGAGCAGAGTTCGTATCAACTGGCAACCGCTGGGATTCAAAACTAGGACACCTCATCGGAAGGCGAACACTCTATCCCCTGAACCACCACCGGCTCTGTGTAATTATAACTATTCTTTGAGGGATGTAAATTATAATGATTTTTGATGGACATCCCTGGACGAGGGTCTCGTTGTTGTTGTTGTTGACTTATTGCTCTTGGTCAGCCGCAGGCTAGACCAAGTCAATGAGCTCGAAAGTCTTCAGGAAATCAAAAACAAGCAAGGGGCAAGAGTAGAGGTCTTTCTTCTCCAGGCCAAGACAGTGTAAAATGTGATCGGGAGAAGCCTGTGCAGAGTTACACCTCGTGCACGTTGAATAGGTCTTTCGCCCAAGCTCAAAAGAGAGACACCTGATGTGTCCACTTATGAGCCTACTTATAGTGGACTGTATGGCTCTATTAGCCCCCATGGTAAGTGCCCCACAAGGATTCCGTTCATTGTACCAAGAGTGGGCCGGAGAGATATTCCATAGTTGTTGGTTAGGGGCTCTGATCTTAGAGCGAATCTCAGGGAAGGTCAAAGGTCGACTTGAAACTGTGCGATCAGAATCTGCCTGCTTGGCCAAAAGATCTGCATTTTCGTTACCAAAGAGGCCTATGTGAGAGGGAATCCATTGAATGAAGATTTTACGCCGATGAGAGAGTTGTTTAATTTTATTAAGTATAGAGACAGATGTCTTGTCGCCAGCCTTATTCCAGTTACTTAAGTGGTGTATGGCACTACGACTATAGGATAAGATCCAGATATTAGCGGATGATGTTATAGACCCAATAGCGTTGAGTGCCTCTTCGATGGCAAGGGTCTCGTTGTTCCACTTACCGCTCTGTAGTGTGGATATAGTGGGTTTGAACCGGGTAACCCTGGATGTAACTTTGCAATGTCCTTTTCTAGGCTTGTACAATCTGTTCTTCAAAATAACAAGGGCCTATGAGCCGCATTTGTAGCGAACATACAAGTTTGCATATGTAACCGTTTCAATGCATGAATAAATAATTATTATTTAAAAATTGTAAACATAGTGCGAATGTTAGAGTTTGCAATCTGGCAATCTTGTTACAAAGAAATTTTAAATCATTCTTGAACGGGAGAATCTTTCAGTTAACAACTTCATTTTAATGAAATTTAAAGTAAGTTTTTTTTTTTTTTTTTTTTTTTTTTTGATAATGTAACGAGTATATTCCTGTTTTTTTTCCTCATGAAAATTAAATAATAAAAACGGGGATCTAAAAGCCCAAGTACAAAAACTACACATCAGGTCAATAATGAATTCACAAATACTTGTATGGCGCTATTTGGTGTATCTTTAATCCTCATGCTATGGAACATATACCTTCTTCACAAAGAAAAAGACTGGAAATCCAACCATTTCATTCATAGAATAGTGGATTTATTGTGGATAAGGTAGACTTTTTGTATTCTCTAAAAATAATCTATTATATATATATATAGATACCACCAAACAAATTATAATAAAATGATGGACACAAAGGATAATGATTATTGTTTTCAAATAGTAGGAATTTCTAAGTAGTTCAAATTTTCTGTTTTTCAACCTTACTCTTTTTATATTTCTCAGAGTGGCGACAATGTTAAAAATATTTTAAAATGCGGTGATAAATGTTTTGTTATTGTAAATATTGTACCCTTGAATTTCACGTTAATAATAAAGATACAGTTAGTGAGGTATAAAAATATTTTAAATTTAGTTATAGACGACAGTATATGGTTAAAATATTTTGTTTTCTTGATCCTTTTTTAAACCAGGTTTAAACCTTTACTGGAAAGGGTCAACCTTGTTTTTTCAAGCTTAATTCATCCATTCTCTGATTCATTGATTTCCTGATTTATTGATTTGATCATTCAATGACTCTCTGATCTGCCCGGTAGTTGATCAAATGGTTCTCTAATTTATTGATAAACTGAGTTATTCAATAAATTAATTTAAAGATATACTCCTACTGCCCCAAATTAGTTGTTACATTTAAATAGTTTTGTACTGATTATTTATGATTGACATGAACATTTCTCCAAAATTTCAGGTAGTTGTGCTATCAATCATTTAGGGGAAAGCAGGGTAAGACCAGTTTGCTGAGATTCGAAGGCTTGTTGGAGCTAAGCTGTACTTACTAACTGCACAGATTTAATTATGTAATGCAATCATAAACTGTACAGATTTAATGATGCTGTGTGCAGCGCGTTAAAAAAATAGACTCTACTGGATAATTTTCGATCTAATGATTGGATCTTCTCGTTCTAGGACTCAATCTTAAAGGTTCGAGAGGGTGACCTCAAATATGCTAATTAATTAGTACAAGCGATATTTTAAGATATAAAATCAGACAAAAAATTCACTTTTTATGAATGAAAATTCCTTTCGGATTTCGAACACCCAAAATCTGGAAAATCTGCAATCTGGGAAATATGGTCCCAGTAGTTTGGTCCGCAGTTTGGGTCACTAAATGTTAGTTTTATTTTTTGCAAGTTTCACATATCTCGAGAACTTTTTAAGCGAATTGAAATTATTTTGCACACAATTATAAAATTCGTTAATCAGAAAAGAATTCCTTGCGAGATATAACTTTCACTAAATATTTATAATTTTTTTAAAATTATTTTATTTAAAAAATGATTGAAAAAATCTAGAATTGAAAGGTATGTCATTGTAAAGAGTGTAATTTTGCATTTGAAAATATAAAATTGGAACGAAATTGGCTGAATAGTTCCTAAAAAATCTAATCTTAAAAACACGGCTTCGTTAAAATTTGATTTCTCGGGAATTATTCGACAGATTTCCCTCAGATTTCGTATTTTGCTTTGCAAAATTACATTCTTCAAAACGATGTAAAAAATTGTATATCTTACAATTAAAATTTTTTTGATTATTATTAAATAATAAATATTAATTAAAAGCTATATTTTTTTGCATGGAATTATATTTGGATAAACTAATTTCCTAATTGTGTGCACAAATTTTTCAATACGCTTAAAAGTTTTCGAGAAATGTTGAAATACCCAAAAAACAAATTAACACTAAGGGGTCCAAACTTTGATAAATCTCCTGATCACAGATTGCGGCTACCCCTATTAATCGGGGATCAAAAAAAGTCTGTCTAAAAAAGGGCATATCTATTCGGAAAAAATACGTTCTTGCGCTTGATTTCCGAACTTAAAATTCGTCTGCACTAATTAATTATCATTCTTTAGGTCACTTTCTTGACCCATTAAGATTAAGTCTTAGAACGACGATCAGATCAGAAGTTATTCAGGGCGGCTCATTTTTAATTTTGACAGTTTTTATTTGTCCAACAATTGTTTTTTAAGGATTGCAACATAATTAATAATTATGCATCACGTGAAAGTTAAATAATTTATTAGATAAATATGTTAAATAAAGAGCTAAAATAAAATGACGTACAGTCTCTCTTAAATTTTTCCAGATGTATCAAATGCTGCTTTTATGATTACACCTTTCAAGGAGAGGTTTATTTAAGGAAATGGTGAATACATCAGAAAGAAATTAGCTGTCAGAAACAGATATTTTCTTTAGGACTACATTTCTGAGTGTTTCTATCAATGAATAAATAAATAATAAATTTGTATCTATCTGCACATTACACGACTGTATATATTTTCTATCCGAAGATTCTTTGTGAATATTTACATTGATTTTTTGCTTAACCTTTATATTTTTGATTCAATATACATTCGATTTACAACAATTTGAACCATCAGACTGAATAAAGAATTTAAACTAATATGAAAGACTAGCAGTGAAGTTAGTCTTAAAATTCTGACAAAATTAAACAGAGCAAGTATATTTTAATCTCTTCAGACCCAATGCAAAGAATCCAATTGCTCCAGATTCTACAAATTTGTTTTTTAAAAAAAGTAGAAAAAACTTTAAACTAAAATGCTCAGATATTCGGTTAACTTTGCGAATTTTTAAAAGGCTCAACGCGGCATAACTTTTGCTAAGCTTATGGCTGGAAGCAGAATTATCTAATAAAACATTATCAACAAAATTACGCTGCAATTTTCTTTTACTTCCACTAAAATTAAAAGCCTTACGTTTTTTAAAAACATTTCCAGCTCAACTCATAGCCAGAAACTGAATCAGAAAATCGAAACTCACCCTTAAAAAAAAAAACAAAAAAAAACAACAAAAACAAATAAAAAGATAAAAACTTTTTATTTTAAACAAAAATGAATGTATTTTTAAATGTATCAAGATAAAAAAGTAACAAAGATATTATGCAACAAAACAAAAATAATATAACATGAACTAAAAAAATATTTAAAATAAGCTAATGATTTTTTGAATATCAAAACAGCAAGTTTGATTCAAATATTTCAAAAACATAAATAAATTCTATGAAGTGAAAGTACAATGGTCATGAAATTGATTAATTATGATCTGATAAAGCTAAATAACGTAAAAATTACTAGCCACATTCTTACAAGATACATACATACGATTTGAAAAAATTAAATCGAAGCGATATCAACTGTAGTCTGCACCAAAACCATTTCGTCTTCTCGAATTTTATGATGTAATGACACTTCGAAAAATAAATTAAAATACTTATAGTAAGCAAAGAAATATAAACATGCTTTTGCTTGAATTATTCAATAACGTAAAAAAATGAATTTCGAAAATTTTGACATTTACTTTCTGGGTCCCCAGATAAATACAAAAAGTAATTACCTCATACGAGGATGAGGTCATTAACATAAAATAACAAGCTAATGGCTAAAAAGCCACCATTTCAAAGCACTTAAGGAACAAAAATGGAAAAATATTAAAAAGAAATTAAAGTGGAAGCACTGTCATACATGATAGCATCATTAAAGGGGTATCACCATGCAGCGAGTTTGGGAGACATAAGGTTGTACAATAAGTTTGTTGAACGATCGGCGGTAGAATATTGCAAACAATCATACCTGCTACTGCTTAAAAAAAATTGAACTAAACAACAAGTCCGGCAAAGACTATATACCGTAATCCCGTACCTCCCAAGGAGGTAAACCACGTTCGATTCCCAGCGAAGACTAGTCGATACGAATTCCGCACCCGGCTTATACCTACCACAGTGCTGACGTAAAATATCCTCAGTTGCAGGCGAATGATGGGTTAGAGTTCCTTTGACACCAGGATAATTGTGTGAGGTTTTCGTGGTTTTCCTCTTCATGAGAGGCAAATGAAGGTCAGTTCCCTCAAAAAGTGCTCTACGAAGACAAATTTCTCCCAATGCTTGATCCAGGAGTTCCTTTGTCTTCTTGATTGGTTTCAAAATTACAAGACTACTTAGTTGCACTTCAGTTGTCGTAAACGAGGACTGTTATAAAATAAAAAAATCACAAAAGTTAAAGTGGAAGTGCATTAAGTTACCTGATTGAAAAGAGAATTTAGAAAGTTGAAGGTTAGAGTACCAAACAAGTGTGTGGGTTCGAGAATTTGTAAAAAGATGAAGAAAAAAGAGGAAAATATATAAATAAAAAATAAACACTATAAAAATTAAATAAAATAAATTAACCTAATGTAAAGAAAGGAATTTCAGGGAGGTACTAGATCATATTTCAAGTTAATCCAACCGAACCTTCAATGCTTGTTTGGCCTTTCTGAAGCTTAAATGTATATGAATAGGAGATTTTCAAAATTCACTCTTTTGTTCGCTTTTTTATAATAATTCTTAGAAAACATAATAATTGGATTCTTCGAAATAAAATTCGTAGAAATGAAGGACTTGGATAAATTCGTTGAAATGGCACACCAAACAAGCTCATATTAAAAAAAGAATAGGAATTTTAGATAAAATATCCATCTTAAAAAGCAATGAAATATAAAAAATGGTATGGGTCGGAATAAATATAAAATATGGGTCGGAATCAACGAATTAAAATGAATTTTCCTCTAAATATTTGATATTAAACAGAAATCTGCTTTGTATTAAAAATTATACGAATCGTAAAAGAAACTTTATTGTGATTTAAAATCAGTAACGATTAAAAGAAAATTTACTTGAAAAGAGAAGAAAGCTCATTGCAAACAATTGATATAAATTCGCCAAAAACGCTAACTAAAAATTTTTTCTCATTTTTTTTTTCTCATTTTTATTTGAAAGTTTATTCTTATTTGACCAATGCATAAGCTAATTTGGATTTTAATTTGTTTAAATAAGTAGTTTTTTAAATGCAATCCCGAGAAACTGAAGCAGAAAGAAAACCTTCATCAGCTTCAAAAATTAAGATGGTGAATGCCGCTATGTTTCGAATGCTCAAAGCAGATGACCATTATAAATATCAATCAACACGTAAATAACGGAAAAAACACAGTTAGAAAAAAAAGAGACGAAACTTTGCCAACACAAAATGAAAAAGAAAATAAACATGTAAAAAACGCTGTAGCCAAGAAGAATGACGGCGGCCGAAAGCGGCAAATCAGGGCAGGATAGAAAACCAAGTGGAATAGAGGTCCGGGATAGCCCGGTTGGTAGGGCATGGGCCAATGTCCAAGAGGTCATGGGTGTGATCACCGCTGGACGAAGACTCCCCGTGTAGTAAATGGTGACTGATGCACGTTAAATCTGTCGAGTCACAGAGTCCTCTATGTTCCCATAACAAATCATACCTCTGGGGGTAGTGATCCAGGAGTTTCCTTGTCTTCTGGATTGGTTCAAAATTACAAGGCTGTGGAGTAGAACATTAGTAGTCGTAAACTCAAAACTGGTCCGGCTGTTCAACGACGGTTGTAATATAAAATAAAATTAAATTGGGTACTTACAATTCGTGAAGAAGTGAAGTAATTATGCCTAACCATGTGACTACAATAAGATCTAATTCTATACCTGTAAGTGATGTCACTCCTGTGTGTCGAACTAGATTGGCTTTTGAATCGGCAAATGCTACGAGTTACCTACGATGACGTCACTTGCAGGTATCTAATTACCTGCTAATGTATATTACATTGATATAGTTGAATCACTGACTTGTCATAGTAGGTAAATCAATTTAAGATTCAACTTTTAAAGTCAAGATTTAAAAGTTAAACAAACACCTAGATGAAAACGAACTAACGATATAAGTTGGCATCTATATCACACCTGCCAACTTGTCCAACAGACCTGCCTGTCTGAGAAAGTATTTTCAAAGAGGTAGTGAAAGATTCAATTTCTTCATTTAAGTGCTCTCTTTCGAACATATTTACATTTACAAGCAGAGAATTTTTACAAAATAGTATATCAAACAGATAAAATTAACTTATAGCAATTGCTATGGCTTACACTCGTTTTCGTTCCTATAACTTGCTTTCATATTTAAGATTGATTAATTTGCATTTAGTGATAGTCAAAATATAATATGTTAAATTAAATTTAAAATTTATAAATTTAAAAGATTTATTACCACTTTAAATATAAAGATAAAATACCACGGACATTCCGTAGTAGTTGACAGCTGTGCTATTAATTGTTACAGCACAACTACTTAAAATTATGTAGAAATTACAGTTCCCGGGTGTTTATTCCTAATAAAAGTAGTTTCAGCTCTTGGCGATCTTTATCTACAGATTGTTAGCTTTAATGAGAAATAGGCATCTTCTTAAGAAGAAAAACAATTCGTCACGTCCCCCCTTTTTTTTTTAACTGCAAAGCTACTGAAATCTAAAATAGATTTTGTCTTCTGTGTGCGTTTTTTTCCAATCTTGCTTACCCTTTCCAATTTGCAAAATAAATTAAAAGTCACTTCTTTAGAAAAAGAACTTGGAATTTAAACACTAATCTATAAAGGTGCTGGGTTCTGGATAATGCTTTATAGTTACTTCTATTTATGGTATCTCGGCTATGTGTAAAAGTTTGACAAACGCTAGTTTGGAATTCATGAAGCGAAAAACAACATATCACAGAAATGCATTTGCAATAGCTTGAAAGAAATACATTTTTCATTTCCGGTGCTTTATTTTTAACTGGAACAGTATTTATTTTCTTATTCATTCGTTCGTTGTAGTGGAACTGGGCGTCTGAGGCCTTACAGTCCTTTTTTTATGCTTTATTATCTATTGGAGTATGTATAAACTGTTTATTTTAAAGTGGCAATTTTTTATTTAGAGTCTTATTGAAAAAATGACTAAACACGCAAATCGCATTTGAGAAAAGTAGGTCTAAGCGTTATTTTATATACTCCAATGCATCATACGTTTAAAATGTAAACATGACAGAAGAATGTTCTAAAGTAGAAAATATATAGAAAATTGTTCGAGAAGAAGGAGATTATATTGAATTTAACCGTTATTTAAATATGTGTGTTTATAAAATCTTTTCGAAAACAGAGATGGGTTGCTGTACATCAGTGTTTCCTAAACTTATGACTTTTGTGTACCCTTTCTAAATTTTTCGTAAAGCTGTGTACCACTAATAAAACAATGAATGTATTTTTTACTATAAAAAATTGCACAAAAGTTAAAAATCACAACTGGCTGTTGACGCCACTAATTATTAACTGTTAACTCAGCAAAAAATAGCCAATAGAAAAATACGTAATCGTAAATTTTCACGGCTAGCTATGTTTTTAAAAAAAAATTTCTTTTTAATTTTCTTTTGTTGCAAGATACTCCGCATAAGTTCGCGTACCACTGCTAAACTGTTCCCGTACGTGTTCACTATGGGAAACGTGTTCACTATGGGGTACGTGCTCACTATGGGAAACACTTTGGGACACACACACGGTATCACTTTGGGAAACACTGCTGTCAATAAATGATGTCGCGCTTGGAGGGGAGGGGAGGAAAGGGTTCCTGACATCGTGAAAAGTTTAACTGAAGGGATAAAAATAAGTGTTTCACCCCCAGTTTTTCTTAAAATAAAAATATTTTAAATCAGCTGATTTAATGCTTACATTTTTTTAAATATTTTTTTAATCTTTTATACCAAAATACATTTAACTAGTAACTGGTAGTAAGTAACTCATTAAATCCTTGTTATGCTTACATATGCCATTAAAAATTCAGATCTAAAATTTGTAATATGATTTATATTTTTTGTTTCTGAAATATTGCGTATGTTTATATAACATATCGTGACATGGGATAAAGGGGTAGTGGTATAGGGTGTGACACTTTGTGCCAAATTGAAAGGGGAGTTAAAAAATGTTAAAAAAAGAAAGCGTGACATCAGTGATGGATAACAGCTATTTTAAAGTTTTGGGTAATTGCAAAAGTTCGTGACTGAGTTGAAATCAAATGTGATACAACGTATTTTTCATGAAAAGAAAATTATCAAATCATCGATAATGTATTTTCGATCATTTTTTTTAGTTGTCTCTCAATATTTTACTCACTGCGGGATTTTTCTTCAAAGAAACATAAATGCTGGTTTGATTGCAGAGTGTTCGATAATCACAGCAATTAAATTTTGAAATCTGTGTTAAAAAAGGAAGACTATAAAAAATACACATTATGTGTCGAAAATTAACACTTAAAATAAGAAAAAAGAACACTATTGAAGTCTTTGTTGAAGATGACGGAAGTAAGTCAACAAAATCTGTTTAAATAGCAGTTGACACCTCAAAAATGAAACATTTTATCGCTTTTTAACTCTTATTTTCCAGTATTAATAAAACTGGTTTTGCTGTTTACAGTCTCGAATCAATTCCAGTGATTTATGAGATTTCAATAACGTTTTTGTCTTTTTTTTTTTACTTAATTATTCATTGAGACCCTTAATGTGCATACATTTTCAGAATTCATTTGCATCAGGCAAAAATTTAAAAAGTGGTAATAATACTAATAAAAATTTTTATATTATTATATTTGTAGCCACCAAAATATTTTATTTTCTCTAATAAAATATATATATATATATAGATTTGAGAGTGGCAGATATGAATATTTTTTCCGTTAAAGTAAGCTTAAAATTAGAAATTTTCAGTTTCTTTTTAAAAAATTTATACGAGTAATTAATTTTTCCAGGTGCGTACGAATCCTAATTTTTTATTTATCCTTTTTGGTAATATTGAAACGAAACGAGTCGGCATGTCCGAGCGGCTAAAGACACTCACTTGGCAAGTCGGAGGGTCCTGATTTCTCCAAGTTCTCCCGATTCCAACCAATACTTCAGAGGCATTTAAATGTGTACATAAGTAATTTAAGATTTTAGTTATTATTTATGAAATATTATAGAAGTTTCCTGAACATTCCCTTACGTCATTTCCGTTTCCATATTCATGCGTTTCAAGTTGAAACGGCTTCTTTGTCTATAATACAAAATAGTATTTAATTTTCTTTTCTCTCCAATTTGCATTCCAGTTACCAGAAAGTATCACCTAAAAGTGAAAATCTCAAGATGGATGAGAAAAGGGCCGTAAGTGGCCCCAGACGCTCAGATAAATTTTGATGATTATGATGATTTGATGATTTTTTCTACGCGGTAATATTCTTCAAAATGTAAATTAAAGGCGGTCATTACGGTAAGCATATGAATAAACGGAAAAATTTTCATTTTAACTTCCTATATTTTAAACAGTGTCTGTTGAGCTCATGTGGCTAAAAAATAAAAAAATAATAATAAATAATAATAATAAAAAGATTTTTTGACTTACCGATCATGTTGACTTTTTTTCTCGGATTTCGAATCTCGTCGAACATACATTTCGGGAACGAATATTTGATTAACTACAATTTTGAGCAACAATCACTAATTTTTATTTTTTTCCCTTTTTTGTAGCCTATTATTTTGTTGTTATATAAATATTTGTTACATAAATATCAGTCATTGTAGGCGAAACCAAAACTATCCGGATTTATAACGTTTTGGCAGATGGCAATGTTTAAATGGGAAAAAAGGTCTAAAATGTATTTTAAACCTATAGTGAAGCATTATTGTTATTACCAAAGAAAGGTCCTCAAACCCACATTTTTTATTAGGGGTCATATAAAGGCAGTTGCAATAATTCAAGTTGCTATAAGTAGTGCAGTTGCAATAAGTTTATTTTTTAATATTTATTGGGTAAGAAAATGAGATACTGAATTTAATTTCAGGAAGATCTTTTAATTACATTTTATTCCAAAAAAGTGTATGTCTACCATAATATGATTACAAACTGCCAACTTATACATTTTTTTAATCTCATATTTCACAATTAGTCTACAAAAAAAACAGCAAAAGCCCATACCTGAATCTGTAAACTTTTAATAATCGGATGATATGATGACATGATTCGATTTAATAAAAAAATATTTTAATTTTTACTAAATAAATATAAAATGTACACGGCTAATGCAGTCATTTGTCGAATAAGACAGTTCTTTTAAAATATTAGAACATAGTTCGATTATTAAATAAAATTAATAATCATAAAACGAAATATTTGTATTATAATAATTAGAGAAAGCAAAGCTTGATTAGCTTTGTTGATTTCGGGTATTCAAAATTTCAATGAACGACTATCAGGACTTGTATATATGTTTAAATTGTTTAAAAATCGCTGCAGCTAAAATAATTGTAAATCAATTTCAATAAATCAAAAATTAAGTTATAAAATATAGCATGTGCTATCACTTTAAATATTTAAGTAAAATCAACATTTAAACTGACTGAAGTTGGGATTTATGTAAATGACAAGTTTCTTCATTATTTAAAGTAAAACTTGCGATTTTAACTCAAGACTGTACTTTTAAACTACATTTGCCTTAATTTCTAATTTATTTGCTCTTTTGTAAGATTATATGATTTAGAGCAACTGTGGCACAAAATAACTATTCTTTTTAAAAGAAATTACACTGGGGAGCATTGATTTTGTAAAATAATTAGAGTACTTGATATTATCTAATTCGGAAGTGGGGATTTTAAATCTGGAATTGATTTTGCGCGGTAAGTAACGGATTTGTTTTCAAAATGATATTTTTAATTCAATATTCTTTTGTCGGAAAGGACAAATAACCATATAAACCTTTGCAATATGTATGTCGGGCAGGGTGCAAATAAGTGTATATGTTTATTTACCTATATATAAACATGTCTACACCTTTCAAAATAATATAACTTAAGACAAAAAAAAAACAAAAAAATAAATAAATAAAAAAAACTTAAACACATCGCCTTGTTAACAAAAATGTTTAATCACGTTTTTTTCTTAGTGCGTTCATTTTCTTAAACACGCTTCTTAAGCTGTGTACATTTTCATAAAACCGGATTTCGAGATATGTTCTTTATTTTTTAACACGTATTTTGAGCTGACTCCATTTTCTTAAAGACCCATTTTGAGTTGTGTTCATTTTCTTAAACACGGATTTCGACATGTGTTCTTCATTTTTTAACATGCTTTTCAGCTGTCTCCATTTTCTTTAACATACATTTTGAGTTGGGTTCTTCATTTTCTTAAATATGTAAGTAAATTTAAGCTGCGTACATTTTCTTTAACACGGATTTCAAGCTGTGTTCTTCACTTTCTTAAACATGCATTTTGAAATTCGTCCATTTTCTTAAGCACGCATTTTGAGTTGTGTACATTTTCAAAAACACGCATTTCCAGCTGTGCTCTGAATTTTCTTAAACACGTTTTTTGAGCTGTCTCCATTTTCTCAAACACGCATTTTGAACAACATTAAGGATAAAAAAGCTCACCTACGTTATGTACTATTTAAAACGGAAAAAAAACTAGATATATTCAAAATGATAATTAGCAGAATTTTTAGCAATCTTTTAGAATGATCTAAAGTAGTTTCTTCCACTATATTATTTCATAATTTTAGAATGTGTTGAAACATCGTTTAAGCCTATAGTTACTGTAATCTGGTTTAAAATCTAAACATGTAATCGAGATTCGTGAATTTAATTATACGAAGCTAGGGTTAATCTTTTAAATAAGATTCAATTCAACATCTAACTTGCTTAATTTTCAAGTTTATTGAGCTTTCATGAAACTGTACTTTAAAATTTGGTTGTTGAACTCGCATATCTAACCAGTATTTAATTTATCGGGATTCTTCCTTCTTGTATTTGCACAAATACTGGAGTTAAATTCTAGTGTAGTGCAATGACCTTTTTTTTCCAAATTTCTCTGATATCTAAAAATATTTTTTTACATTTGGGAAAATTTTTCTCGGAAATAAAGTTAGGCATTTTCCCTGTATCAGAAAAATACAGCAATGTTATTAAAAAAGTGTTACGCTTGGGGGACAAACTTCTCTACAATCTTTCTTAGAAACAGCTATTTTATACAGATAAGTATAAGTCATTCAAAGAAAAGCAATGATCTTAGATAAAGAAATATAAGGAATGGAATATAAAATTTGTAAAGGGAGAATTTAAAGGGTCTGGAATATAGAACTTTTTATTCAATTGAATGAAATAAAACGCTTTTACTTAGAAATATTTTATATGAAACAAATAATGTTTGGCAATAAAAACAATAGGGAGTAAACGCTGAACTTTAACGCTGGATTGGAACGTAAAATGGGATTTTAACGCATCTAAATAAACTGTGGTAGAACCGAGAAAAAATCTAATTTCGAGTACCGGAGATTCTGCGGCAGAAACAACTGATCAACAAGGTTCGAGTACTGAAGATTCTGTTTTAGAAACAACCAATATACAAGGTTCGAGTACCGAAGATTCAGTAGTGGAAACAACCGATCATCTAGATTCGAGTACCGAAGAGCTATTACCGTCGAATCTGTACCCGAATACTAGACCCGAACTGACACCTGAAATGAAATGAACTGAATTCAATTTAATAGGTAGGCATGTACTTATGTAGCTGCAGAATAGGCTATTGGCGACAGTTTGGGAAATATCCCCGAAGATAATCCGAAGGTATGCCATCGCAATTTCGATCCTCTGCAGAGGGGATGGCTGCCCTGCTTTGGTAGCGCGACGACCTGCGCACGAAATCGAGCACTTTACGGTAGAACAGTTTAACGAGGACCGATACAGTGCACCCTCGGTCCCTACGCAGGCTTATCAAAGTGGTCACCCACCCGCTTACTGACCATAGACAGTGATCCTTGAATTCGGTGTTTTACTGGGAACCGTGTCTTTACGACCAGTCCACTGCGGGACTCAATTTAATAGCATATTGAAATATATATTTCTGCAAAAGCTTAATCTTTCACTTCTTTTCCCTTTCTTTATTTCGTTATCATCTTTGATTCTATTTCCGTCGAGAATTCTGAACGATGTTAATTTGTACGATTTAAGTGTTTATTTGGATCGGGATAGCCTGATCGGTAGGGCGCTGGGCCCATGTTCGAGAGTTCGTGGGTTTGAACCCCGCCGGCCAAAGACTCACCGTGTAGTAAAGTGACTGATGCACGTTAAATCTGCCAAGTCGCAAAAGTCCTTCATTTTCCCATAATAAATCAAAACCTCTGGGGGTACTGGATTGGAGATCGATCATTCTCTGATTCAGGTCAAAATTACGATCTGTGGATGAATGTATAAATTAGTCCACCCTATAAAAGGGTGTGACGTATGGTGCGGCAGAAGTAGAATTCTTGGCCATAGATGGCGCCACTGGAAAACAAGAACAATCGCAACCCCTCTGCCTAAACAGGCATACGTCAACAAGTGCTTATTTAAATTTTATAAAAGTTTAAGTTTTAAATCTTGAGTTTCAATTTTTATCTTTAACGATAGAAACATTTCAAAAATGCCAACATAGAACGCTGCAATATTTCTCGCTGAAAAATAAACTATTGAGAAAAAAATCAGAACATTTACTGTAGTCTTAAATCAGAGCTAATTCGAGGAAACTTTAGTTGAATAGGAAAAAAAAGAGCTAATTTGGACAATTGTCATAAATGTATTAAAAATTTTTACTTATCATTAATAGCATTTTTGGTATTTTTACATGACACTTTTAGAAGGTGGATATGTCATCTAAATATTTAATATATAGTTTCACAAAGCAAATAAACTGAAAATGGAACTAATTAAATTCTAAAATTATAGTTAAGTAAATAATCTTAAGAATATTTATTCCAATTTATGTTCAAGTATAAAAATTGCATCCATGTGAAATTCTCACAATTTATCTATGATGACTATTTGAGGCTTTTAAAAATATATTTTATGAAATAGATTGTTAAAACAATATCAATCGGCAATCAAGAGGGATTAAGTGAATTTAGGAATACACATTTTATACGTGCAATAAGAAATAATAAAATGCTAATGAATGAATATTTTTTTATTTAAAAATATACAGTGTCTTAAAGCATTGTTTTCTTTTAATTTTTAAGAATAGAATATATAAAAGGGTTTACCAAGACCAGGAAAGAATAAATAAGTGGTATCTAAGATTTTCGAAAGCTACTGAAAAATGCTTTAGTTTACCTTTCATTTGAGAATTAGGAAATTATTCACTACACTCATTTATATATTCTTTAAATTAAATATTATTAATGCTATATATATATATATATATATATATATATATATATATATATATATATATATATATATATATATATATATATATATATATATATATATAAAAGAAAGTCGTGTTAGTTACTTCACTTATAACTCAAGAACGGCTGAACCGATTTAGCTGAAAATTGGCAGGGAGGTAGTTTAGAGCCAGGAGAAGGACATAGGATACTTTTTATCCCGTTCGACATCATTCCCGTGTGACTTGACATGTAACGTCAGTCACTATAAAACGTGGTATTAAATATCTATTATTACCATTAATCTATTATTACTATTAAATATCTACCATTAAATATCTATTATTAATATATAACTCAGAAGTTTAAGTTTCTGACTTGAGAAAACAAAAGCTAATTATAAGTAAATATATTTTCGACTATATAAGGTCATTATTATGAAACAAATGTTTACATGTTTATTTAGTACGATTTATTAGATTTTTTAGGTGATTACATTGAAGTAGTAAACAAAAATAAAATTCTCGCGCTATGATAAATAATTTCTAAAATAAATATTCTCTGCTTAAGTTAACGAACGTATTCATTTATATATGTAATTCTCACGCGAATTAAATACTTGTATTGCTCTTTAAGTAAATAAGACTTAACTGTGCGCTTAAACAGTACCACTTTGTTTTGCATTTCGCTTATAAAGTTATTTACATACATTTTTTATGCAGCTTTCATACATCCTTAAAGTAACGAAATAATTCATTTCGTTTAAATGCTCTTTGTATTGTTTGAAATGTCGTTTTACATATATATATATAAGTAAATTCAAATTCAGCTTCATCGCCAAAATAGAAATTCTCGAAAGATGAAATAAGATGAGATAGAAATTATCTAGGTTAGTGTATTAGAATATTAAAAAAGACTAAAAAAGCGAAATACTGTGCAAGAACATACTAAATCTTAGTAGTAAATATTCTAAATCTTTAAATTTTAGTAGATAAAATTTTTTACATAATTGGAAATGATACATGTATAAATGAAAATTTAAAACTTTAGCTTTGTCGATTTATTGAGCACTAATATCATAGCTTCATAAATTAATACGTATAGTTCAACTATATTTTTAATTTATTTATCAATAGATGGTGTCCAAAGGGTCTATTAAAGGTACTTACGTATTAACGCAACAAGGCCAAAATTCGCATAAATTGCCAAATTTGGCGACCCTACTTACGGCAACCCTACGTTCTATACGTGGTTTTTCGTAATACCTTATCGAATTTATATGGCGCCAAGCTCAAGCTGTTAATGGCGAAGACGGTTTTCAATCAGTGCTAAAAGCAATAGCCAAAAGATTTCCGCCGAAAAAATATCCGCCGAAAGAATAACTTACTTTATCTATTGGTACCTATGTAGTATATTTGCTAATTCTGAACTCTACTCTCCCACCGAAAAAAGTGTTTATAACCCAGTTAATACTGTCTGGTTTTTATTTTGTAAATACAATGACAGATTCATCATCGAATTGGATCATTAATAATTAATAATGCCGCGACCAAGACGATCGAATCTTTCCCGACAAAGCCGTGATGCAAGAAGAATACGAAATACTGCAAATGAAAGGACTGAAGAAGAACAAGAAATTGCACGTGAACAGCGCCGCGATAGTATGGCTCGACTTCGTGCTTCTCAATCACGAGAGCAAAGTGAAGCAGCCCGTGAAACAGCTCGGTTGGCAATGCAGAATCGTCGAGCGAACAACAGAGGTCAACAAATAGATAATTTGCGACGCAGAACAAGATATTTATCAAGTGCTGATTTGAATCGAGCAGCGTTTCAATACGATTGCAGCAATGATTACAGCTTGCATCCTAGCGTTTGCATTGGGCAAATGGACGTAGTTTGCGAGTATTGTGGTGCATTAAAGTTTTCCGGAGAAACGCCTGGATTATGCTGCCTTAATGGTAAAGTGAAATTGCCATTGTTGACTCCGCCACCTGAGCCATTGTATTCATTGCTTTGTGGCGAAACACAAGAATCACGCCACTTTCTTGCAAATACTCAAAAATACAATGGTTGTTTCCAGATGACGTCATTTGGGGCAGATATTATCGAAGAACGGGGATTTAATCCGACATTTAAGGTATTTATTTTTGTACTTATATAGAATGTAGTTAAAGAATAACTTACTTTATCTATTGGTACCTATGTAGTATATTTGCTAATTCTGAACTCTACTCTCCCACCGAAAAAAGTGTTTATAACCCAGTTAATACTGTCTGGTTTTTATTTTGTAGATACAAGGACAGATTCATCATCGAATTGGATCATTACTACCTTTCGAGGATACACAGAATAAATTTTTACAAATATATTTCATGGGCAACATGGAAGAACAACTTGATCGACGCCTAGAGATCAATGCAGGAATGAAGCGAGCAATTCTTCAAGACTTGCAGTGTCTGCTTCATGAACATCATGCGTTGGTCAGGTTGTTTAAAAGTGCTTTAGAGCGCATGCCAAGTGATGACTATAAAGTTGTTATCAAAGCAGATAAACGACCATCTGGAACACACGAAAGGACATTTAATGCTCCAACAGTAGACGAAGTTGCCATCCTGATTGTTGGTGAACAATTGGAAAAACGCGATATTGTGCTTACACGTCGCGATACTGGGCAACTGCAACAAATATCTGAAACTCATCGATCATATGACACATTGCAATACCCGCTGATGTTTTGGCAAGGAGAAGATGGATATTATTTTAATATTAAAATGAAAAATCCATTGAATGGTGAGTATCAGTATCATAATTTATTTCATTTATTTGTGAAAGACACTGATTTAAAATAATGTTTATTAAAAAAATGGTTAATGTCTGTATTGTTTGCCTTTAAAATTTGCCTTTGAAATGGTTAATTATCAAATTTTTAATTTCAGGTGAAGAAACTACAAAGAAAGTTAGCTCAATGAATTATTACGCATATCGTTTGATGATTCGTCAAAATGCTGACAACTATTTGCTGCGGTTTCGTCGATTGTTTCAGCAGTATTGCGTTGACATGTATGTAAAAATAGAAACGGAACGTTTAACATTCATTAGGTTGAACCAAGCCAAACTGCGTTCTGATGAGTACATCCATTTACGTGATGCAGTTAGTACTGAAGGAAATGCAGCTAATATTGGTCGATTAACTATTCTGCCGGCGACATACATTGGTAGTCCACGTCATATGCATGAATATGCACAAGATGCAATGACATATGTTCGTCATTACGGTCGGCCCGATCTCTTTATTACTTTTACCTGTAATCCAAAATGGATAGAAATTACTCAATTGCTGCTTCCCGGACAAACATCAAGTGATAGACACGACATCACAGCACGTATATTCAGGCAAAAAATTCGGTCCCTGATGAACTTTATTGTTAAACAACGCGTCTTTGGAGATACTCGATGCTGGATGTATTCAATCGAATGGCAAAAGCGAGGCCTGCCGCACGCACACATTCTTATTTGGTTAGTGGAAAGAATTCAGCCTGACCAAATAGATGATATCATATGTGCTGAGATTCCTGACTATGAAGTCGATCCAGACCTACATGATGTTGTTACTACTAATATGATTCATGGACCGTGTGGTGCCATCAATCCCCAATCACCTTGCATGGTCGATGGAAAGTGCTCTAAACGATATCCACGGAAATTAACGGCGGAGACTGTCACTGGCAATGATGGTTATCCGCTGTATCGGCGTCGATCACCAGATGACAACGGTCGAACTGTCACAACGAAAGTGAAAAGAATGGATTTCGTTGTCGACAACAGTTGGATTGTTCCATATTCGCCACTTATTTCTAAATCGTTCAAGACACATTGCAACGTTGAATACTGCAATTCAGTTAAGTCCATAAAATATATTTGCAAATATGTCACGAAAGGCAGTGATATGGCGGTTTTTGGATTGCAATCCTCGAATACCAACGATGAAATTTCACGCTATCAAGTTGGTCGTTATGTGAACTGTAATGAAGCGATTTGGCGTATATTCGCATTTCCCATTCACGAACGTCATCCTACTGTTACGCATTTGGCGGTGCATCTGGAGAATGGTCAACGAGTATATTTCACGGCTTCGAATGCTACGCAACGTGCTGAAACACCTCCAGCAACTACATTGACCAGTTTTTTTGCAATCTGCCAAAGCGATCAGTTTGCACGAACTTTGCTTTACTCGGAGATGCCACGTTATTATACTTGGAATGCTTCATCGAAGAATTTTCAAAGACGGAAGCAAGGCGATGCGGTTCCTGGGTATCCAGATGTGCGTTCTACTGATGCTCTTGGTCGTATGTATACAGTTCATCCAAAGAATAATGAATGTTTCTATTTGCGGTTGTTGCTGGTAAATGTGCGTGGGCCAACGTCATTTGAGTCACTACGAACTGTTAATGGTGTAATATTCCCAACATATCGTGCTGCATGTGAAGAATTGAAGTTATTAGAAAACGATAGTCATTGGGATACGACAATCGCTGAAGCCATTATCTCTGCATCTCCAAGTCAGATACGCACATTATTCGCTATCATAATTTCGACATGTTTTCCATCAAACCCATGTAACCTGTGGCACAAATACAAGGATAATATGTCAGAAGATATTTTACATCAAATTCGTGTCAGTTCCAGAAATCACGATATTGAGATGAATGAGGAGATACATAATCGTGCTTTACTATTGATCGAAGATATGTGTTACCTCATGTGCGGTAATTTATTAATCAGGTTAGGAATGCCAGCACCATATCGTGAAATGAATGACGCATTTAATCGAGAATTGGAACGGGAACGTGAATATGATCACCAGGAATTAGATTTAGTAGTTCAAACGAATGTACCCCTGTTGAATTACCAACAAAAGGAAGTTTATGATACTTTAATGAAGGCAATCGATAATGAATATGGTGGTTTATATTTCCTAGATGCCCCTGGTGGAACTGGCAAGACATTCCTCATGTCATTAGTTTTAGCAACTGTTCGGGCGAGATCTAACATAGCGGTTGCAGTTGCTTCTTCTGGAATAGCAGCCACATTGTTAGAAGGATGCCGTACGGCTCATTCAGCATTCAAATTACCGTTAAATCTTCAAACTATTGAAGAACCAACGTGTAATATTGCAAAACACTCAGCAATGGCCAAAGTTTTAGCGGTATCGAAAATCATCATCTGGGACGAATGCACAATGGCGCATAAACGTGCATTAGAAGCACTTAACCGAACATTAAAAGATTTACGCAATGACTCGAGATGTTTTGGAGGAGCAATGATTTTACTTTCTGGCGATTTCCGCCAAATACTGCCAGTAATTCCAAGATCTACGGCTGCCGACGAAATAAACGCTTGCCTCAAATCGTCAAATCTATGGCGCCATGTGAAGAAACTGCAACTGACAACAAACATGAGAGTTACATTGCTTAATGATACATCTGCTGAAGATTTCTCGGAGCAATTGCTGACTATCGGTAATGGTCAAGTACCTGTCGATGAATCGAGCGGATTAATATCATTTCCAAATAATTTCTGTAATTTTGTCTCATCAAAAGACGAACTTATCAACAATGTATTTCCAGAAATTATTTCTAACTACAAAAATTATGAATGGATAAGTGAGCGAGCAATTTTAGCGGCTAAGAATAAAGATGTAGATGACCTAAACTACATAATTCAAAATAAGATCATTGGAACAATGCATTCATTCAAATCTATTGACTGCGTCACAAATGAAGATGAAGCCACCAACTATCCAATTGAATTTTTAAACTCTTTGGACGTGCCTGGCTTACCACCGCACAATTTACGCCTAAAGGTTGGCTCCGTAGTAATCATGCTTCGAAACATAAACCAACCAAAACTGTGCAACGGTACGCGTTTGGTGGTTAGAAAATTGATGAACAATGTAATTTACGCTACGATAATGATAGGAAAATTCAAAGGTGAGGAAGTTCTCATTCCGAGGATACCGATGATCCCAACCGATATGCCGTTTGAATTTAAAAGACTTCAATTTCCGATACGTCTTGCATTTGCCATGACCATCAACAAATCACAAGGCCAATCCTTAAAAGTTTGTGGTTTAAATCTAGAACATTCATGTTTTTCCCATGGTCAATTATACGTGGCATGTTCACGGGTCGGAAGACCATCTGCGTTGTTTGTTTTTGCGCCTGATAATAAAACAAAAAATGTCATGTATCACAAGGTACTTAAATGAAGAGCAACCTATGTACTAAAATACAGAAATAATTATGAATGATTGATGTAGAAATTTAATTTTTTTTGTATTTTTTCCAATAAAAAAAAAATCTGCTTATTTATTGACATTAAGGCGGAACAAAGTTCGCCGGGTCAGCTAGTATATATATATATCTTTACCACTTTAAAAAATTTTCCAGATCCTAGGATATAATCCTAGGTATAATCAAATTTAATAAATAAATTACAAGTGTAGATAAATTCAATTCTTTATGGAATCAATCTAAACACTCTAATAAGTAATATACTAATAGTTAACTTTAATAATTATTGCAGAATATTTAATAAGGTGTCTTAAAAGTATTATTGAATGAGAGAAAGAAAGCTCAATCATTCAAACCATTTGTGACTACCACTATACATTATATTGCTATGAAAATATATCTGAAAGCTGAGCCTGCTTACAATTTTGTATTTAGTTCAGTCTATTCGTATCAAACATTTAAACGTTAAAATGTTTAACGTAATAGTTCACATTCATTAACAAAAGTGACAGACGGCAGCTGCTAGAAACAAAACTTACCTTTATTTCAAAGCTTTCTTCAATATTTTATTAACATTTAATCTAAAACACTATTATAAAATGGCTGATTATGAATTAACAAGAATGTTAAAGTGAAAAATCCACTCACTCCAGCCATTAGCATTTTTAATTGATCTAGGTTCTGAAAGCATAATCCCCTAAAATTTAAAACCAGTTGCACTGTTGTGGAAAAGAATTGTTTTAATGGGTTTGTAAGTAGATTAATCTTGACGACGCACTGTGGAACAAAAATCATTTTTCGCGGTCAAAAATAAAAAAAATGAAGTTATAAGAAAAAAAAAAATAATCTCAATATGGTTTTCTGTAGAA
The DNA here is from genome assembly GCA_949128135.1 of Parasteatoda lunata. Lineage (NCBI taxonomy): Eukaryota > Metazoa > Arthropoda > Arachnida > Araneae > Theridiidae > Parasteatoda > Parasteatoda lunata. Next base: position 98,451,768 of record OX421971.1, read on the forward strand.
AAATGTCCAAGGAATATGATGGTGTACTTTGTTTTTTTTTTGGTTTATTAATGGAAATAGCAATTAAATAGAAACAAAGTCGAAATAAAAAAAAATAAAATTTTTCAGTTAAATTTTTATTAATATGATAAATCCTTATAGTAAATAAAAATATTAAAACTATGCATGATTGTATTTCTAAGATATATATGAATTCATTATTTTATATAAATACTATTAAAACCAGAGCCATTTCCCTATTTCTACCCTGTACAATAAAATTGTAACTTTAGGGTGCTCTATCAAAAAAGCCTAACGTTGCCGAGGTAAAAAAAAAATGTGTACATTTATTTGGTATATATTAGAAAAGAACTGAAAAAAAAATTAGCTGCGAATATTTGCGAATTTGGCTGATATATCGATTTTAAATATAAATAAAAAACGTTGATTAATAAAAATAATACTTCGTGTAATAAAGAAAAATTATAAAAATAAACTTGAGATTATTATTTTTGTAATAACATTTTCAAAATTTTTTATATCTAGCAAAATAGATTCATTATTTTTTTTAAATTCGATAATCGAATTTGTAATTAACAATCTTAAATATTTTGATTCAATTTATTTAGTTTAAATTTGTTTTGATAAATATTTGCGATTTTACACCCATTACTTTATTTATTAAAATTATTAACCACAAATTTGTAATCAAAGATCTCAAAAACTACTAGTAAATAATTTGTATTTATTTATTTAAAATTTTTTCAATAATCATCCGCCATTTTGTTTTTTTTGAAATTTTGACTTCATATTTGAAATGAGCGACCCAAAAAACCCATAGGTGATCAATTTTAAGAACATTGAAGTTAATTTTCTAATTTTGGCCGCATTTTTCTGATTTTGTCCCACTGTGCGACGGTTGGAAGTAAATTTTCAAACTGAAACACGTGATTTAAAGAAAAGGAAAAATATTAAATTATATTAAAAAGACTATTTTCCAGTACTGCAAATTTTTATGTTTCTTAATTTTACAAGTATAAATGATTAAAGAAAGCATTAACTCTTTCAATTGTAGGTTGACATTTTTATTAGCCATCACCACTGCAAACTTTTCTATATGTTGTTTTATATTTTATTATTTTATATTTAATAATTAATTATTCTTTTAGAGGATAATTTAAATAAAAATAAAAAGACGTAATGGGAGTATTAATCCTAACTTCAAAATGTGCAAGATACTATTTTTAAAATTCTGGTCATTTCAAGGTCACTGTTGGTATTAGAACATTCTACGACCAACCGTTCGAGCGGGATGAATGAAAAACGAAATTTAATTTTCTGATTGGCTGATGAAATTTGCTAGCTTATAGCTCTATTTGATCAAAATAAAGTTTATTGCACGTACTTTAATACTTATTTAATATTATATTTTATTCGCTATGATAGAGAAATTCAATGAACAACACTAACCTAATAGCATTCGTGGACTACGTTACGAAATTAATATTTATGAAGTTATCTGAAAATACGAGTTTATTTTGTTCATAGTAATTCTTTAAAAATGTGTTCTAGTAAATAATTTAAAATCCAGGTAATTGAAATGAAAAAAAAAAAGTCTTATATATTCTTGTTATGCAATCATTGCTATGTAATCATGTGAATTATTGTGAATTGTTGTTATGCAATTATTGGAAAAGTGGTACAATTTCGTTTAGAAGAAACGCAAAAGATCGTCATATTATTACTGACGCCAATGATGCTCAATTTAGGCAGTATATTGCATATTGAAATAAGCTATTTATAAATCTAGATTAAATATTTATTGAGAAATGAATTTTTTTTTTATAAAAACTAATTTTTTTGTCTTGCGCGTTTTTGTATAACTTCTAAAATATTCAATAAAATTGAAAAAAAAATCTTTTGGAGCAACTTAAAATTAATAATAAAATGATTTTTTCAAAATTTACAAAATTTTTTTTGAGATAATTAAAAAGCTTATTAAAAATTTATTGATATGAGTAATTAAAGTAGTTCTTTTATACTGCGCATGCGCGGAATATTTTTCTTTTTTAATTTTGTTGTGAATCGTATTTGGCATATATTGAAAAAAGTTCGATTTGAATATCTTACAAATTTTAAAAGTTTCAAGTAATTTTCCAAGTAGTTTTTGAATTAAAAAAAAAACTCAAAATCGCAAGGGCTTTTCTGTAAAGATTATTTTATGTCATAAACGTTAAATGGCCATACACCGAAATATTATTGTATAATGAAAGAGAACTTGCGAAAAAAAAAAGATACTTTTATGCGGGATGATCACCAACAATGCCGGTGTCATTTTTAATAAATCTTGTTTAATGGTACAAAATAAACTTTGTGGAAAGCCCCTTATCATTTTGAGTTTTCTTTTAGCGAGTACGAAAACTACCTAGAAAATTACTTGAAACTTTTTAAATTTTTAAAATATTCTAATCGGACTTTTTTATTAGTTGCTAAATAAGATTCACTACAAAAAGGGAGTAAAGAAAAACATTTCCCGCACATGCGCAGTATATAAGAATTACTTTATCTACTTATATCTTTCGCAGTTTTAAACTAATTTTCTCCAAATTTTGAAGCAATAATTTTGCTATTAATTTTACATTGGATCAAAAATTTTGTTTAATTTTATTGAATATTTTTAAGCAAAAAAAAAAAAAAAAGGTGTAATGCAAGAAGTTAGATTTGTATAAAAATGTAAATATCTCCACAAATATTTAAGCTAAACTTATAGCAATTAATGCATATAACAACAAAATTGATTGTTACAAGTTACAAATTTATTGTTACAAATTTTGGCATAGGGTGTTTAAAAACACTATTTTTGTAATTTATTTTTAGTCCCTCAAACTTCTAAAAGTTTTAAACTTCATTGATAATTTTGAGAAATCGCATAACCTAAACACTTCAAAATATATAATATGATTACTTATCAAGCTATTATCCTGCTCCAAATTACTTATCAAGGTTTTGTGAGAATTTTATTTGTTTTTAAAATTTAGGCTTATGTTTGCTGCCACTGATAAATGTATTTCGCACAAAACTCAAATGTTGAAGGGTTATGCAACAAGTATAAAATATATTCATTTAGGTATAAAGTATTATATTGATATTTATATATATGCTAATGATTAAAACATAATTACTTAGTTTTAATATTGATACCGTGGAAATACGTGTCTTACAGCTCCATGAAATGGACGTGTACCAGATAAATATACTTGATAGTGGTAAATGTGAACAAACATAAGTTAACTGCGAGTAACATCATCATGCCAAGTTTTGCAAAATGCAGTCAATTTCTATTCTGATAGGATAGAATACATAAACGTGTTTTGCTTAATATAATAATGTAAAACCACCAGGGAAAAAGCAAGAATATAATAAATAAATAAAATGTAAGTTATTTTAGCTTTATTAACTGAAGACTTTAAAATTAGGTAAGTCACATTTTCAGAGAGGCTGTAATCAGGGTAGGAAAAAAAAATGGTCTCTGAACTATTAAAGTAACTGACTTATTAGAAGGAGAGACTAATAATTGTAAGTAGGATTTTATTTAGCACTTCTAAATTTAAAAATAAAATCATGCAAGCATGCTACAAACAAATGTAGTTATGTTAAGATTAATTTGAAGAAAAAAAAATTTTGTTACGCTAAACATTACCCATATTGTTGCAACCAATTTATGTAATTTTCCCTGATTCATAAATATATCCCTAAAAATGTCACTTACCTGGTTCTTCCACTAAACTTTTCAATTGTCTCATGCTGTTGAAACTGTGCATGATTTCTTGGTGTATGTTCAGTACTGATTAATTGATTTTTTTCATTCTCCCAGTGCGAAGAATTGGTGTTCTGTTAGTTTAAAATATTTTTCTGCCTTAATTCACAAAAAAAAAAAAAAAAAAAAATGCTCTCATGAAATTTATCAATAGTACGCCAAAAATAAAAAGTAAATAAATAACATAAAATAAACGAAGCACTATGAATAACTTTAGATCTAACGATCGTATATTTACGTACTGGATCTCAATCTGAATTGTTCGAGAGGGTAATCTGAAATATGCTAATTAGTTAGTGTAAACGAAATTTTAAGTTTCGAAATAAGACACAGAAACGTACTTTTTCTGAATAAATATGCTTTTTTTTTCCAAAGGATTACGATTTTTGACCTCCCAAAATATTGGGTAGATGCAATCTGAGAAATATGGTCCCAATAGTTGAATCAGGAGAGCAGTCATAAATTTGGACCCTTTAATGTTAATTTTACTTTTTGCGTATTTCGCCAAATCTTAATAAATTTTTCCGTGAATTCACAAAATTTTGCTCAAAATTATAAAATTTGCTTAACAAAAAATAATTCGGTACAAAAATTAATTTCTAATAATTGTTTATATATTTTTTATTATTTTAGTATTTAATTGGCGAAAAAAGTTTTAATAGTAAGGTATACAATTTATTACATCATTTTAAAGAAAATGATTTTTTTTTGGCAAAATACAAAAAATATGAACAAAATTGGTTAAATAGTTCTTAAAAATTTAACCATTAAGATTGAGTCCTAATACGTGAAAATTCCATCATTAGATCAAGAGTTATTCAGTGTTTCGTTTTTTTATTATTTATTTTTGATGTATGTAGTTTCATGATTGTCAATACTGTGTATATCAAATTTTATTTCGAAATATCCATTTCGAAAAAAGTACTCCATAAACCATGCCACTTTCTAAAAAATAACTCATATTAAATCATATGAATACTATGTCGTTATCCCACTTAAACCATGTGAAAATGTTTGACAAACATTTAGAGTTCTTGAGGAGAAATATAACCTTTCATAAGATGCATTTATACGATAATAGCTTATCACGTTTGAATGAAATACATTTCTCATTGGTGGGACTTCATTTTCAAATGAGGCATTATTTTTTTTCCTTATCCGGTGCAGTATATTAACTGCTTATTCAAAGACATAATTTTCTATGTCTAGTTAAAAAGAAAAAGAATATGTTCTAAAATCGTATTTGAGAAGTGTCTGTTTACCGTTGTTTTCTATGCTCTCATTCACCATAGGTTTAATAGCTAAACATGGCAGTAGAATGTGACAAAGTATAAAATATATTTTCGAAAATAAAGAGATTACATGCATTGATTTTAACCATTCTAAAGAAGATTGTTTGCACAGGTTAAAAATCTTCTCGAAAATAGAAATAGATCACAAGAGCTGCTTTAATATATCAGGCTTTAATATATATGCAGCTTTAATATATATGCTTTAATAAAATTTTAAAAGTTTCAAGTAATTTTCCAAGTAGTCTTTGAATTAAAAAAAAAAACTCAAAATCGCAAGGGGTTTTCTGTAAAGATTATTTTATGTCATAAACGTTGCAATAAATGGCCATACACCGAAATATTATTGTATAATGAAAGAGAACTTGCGAAAAAAAAGATACTTTTATGCGGGATGATCACCAACAATGCCGGTGTCATTTTTAATAAATTTTGTTTAATGGTACAAAATAAACTTTGTGGAAAATTAGTAATAAATACCTGTAAGAAACTTTTAAAATAAAAACAAAACAAACGCAGTTCATTTACTCTTTACTTTTATTAAAATTTACGCGCACCGTTATTCTGAAAACTTAAATTCTATATCGTACACAAGAACTGCTGTTGCCAAAACATGGAATAATAAATACTGCTGTTCTTCAGGAGTTGTACGGCGATTTACGGAATAAACTAACTGAAAAGCACTAGACTTATTTCGTTGCAAGAGCATTCCAGCTAATCCAACAGAACTTGCATCAGTGTGTAATTCAGTTTCATCGCGCGGATCAAATAGTTTCAACACTGGTCTCGACACTAATTTAGAACGTAAGTTTTCAAAAGCATCATTTTGATCATCAGTCCATGTAAACGATGAATTTTTTTTTAGCATCCTTGTGAGGGGTTCAGCAATTGAAGCATATCGTGTTATAAATCGGCGAAAGAAACTTGTTAAACCAAGAAAACGACGCAATTCATCTTTTGTCTTAGGAACGGGGTATTCAGCAATGGCAGCAAGTTTTCTTGGACCTGGTCGTATTCCATTTTTATCAATTACAAATCCCAAATACTCAATATCTGACATTCCGAATTCACATTTAGATAGCTTCAGTGTTACCCCAGCTTTTAGCAACTTTTCAAGCACTTGTCGAAGCTTCACTATCATATCATCAAAGCCGATAGAACCGAAGAATATATCGTCAATGAAGCATGATACACCTTTCCAAAGCAAATCACCCAAAGCTAATGACATCGCTCGCTGAAAAACAGGTGGTCCATTCGATAAGCCAAAAAACAAGCGCTATCTGATTAAATCCTTGACATGCATCAAGGATGCAGAATAAACTAAAGCCAGACAGTCTTTCAAGCAAATCATCGATGCAGGGTAATGGAAATCCATCCTTAATAGTTTGTGAATTTAAATGTCTATAATCAATTACCATACGATGATCACCAGTTTTCTTAGATACAAGCAAAACAGGGCTACTGTATTCTGAAGAACTGTCACGAATAACACCCTGATCTTTTAATTCTTGAACGATTTCTCTTATAACTTGTCTCTCGTAGTTCGAAGCTCGATAGGGTGAACGAGAAACAGGTTTACTACCCGGTGTCTCAACGATACGCATTATAGTATTATTAATGCATCCTAGTTCATCTTGTTTTGAAGCAAAACACAACCTAAATTCATTTAACAAATCGCATAAAATTTGCTGTTGTTTTTTATTTATTGATGGTCCAATTTTAACACATTCTCTATCGATAGGATTTCGCACAATTTCCTTTGCTAATAAAACGGTTGGGGTTGAATCCGCATCTTCTTTAACCATTGAACTGTAACTATTTTCAGATACCCAATTTCCTCGCAAGATAACACGATTTTTCTTTAATTGTAATTTTACGCTACTAGGATTCACGACGGGCACTTGTGATTTACCATCGTGGATAGAAAACGTAACATCCTTGCTTAGATCATCTCGACTACTGCAGGAAATAAATCCGTTTTGAGATTTACATGCACTGAAGACAGTTACCAATTGAACTGCACGCGGTTCAATCACGAACTTTTCGAGAGTCTTCAACACAATCCTATCAGGCATTTCATTGATTTGGAAATCATGCAAAAAATCCAGCTCTTCCACATGAACTAACTTGGATCTGCCTTGATTTCTAACCATTATTATCTCGGGTGAGTCAATGATGTTATTCCCAATGAGAACATCAGGGCCTTCAAATGTATCATCAGTCACTACATAAAACAAGACTTCCTTCAGCTTTACCCTGTCTATAGTCACATTAAGTATGATAATTCCTAGTGACTCCCTTACACCTCCAATAACTCGAATTCGTGTAACTATATTTTTATGTATACTTTTATTAAACGTTTGTGCAAAACTATATTTTAACATAGATATATCAGCAGCGGTATCCATAAGAGCACTAGTATTTACTTCTTCTATGATTATATTCTTCGTAGTACTATTACTGGAACTGGGTAAAAACGAAACTGCATTGACTAATGGGAAAGACGCTCTCTTTGGACATTCCTTTGTACCATGTCCTTCTGTTTTGCAGGCAGTACAAAACTTTGGACGTTTTGGTTTTACACAATCACGGGCAAAATGGCCGGTATCATAACAATTGTAGCAAACAGTTTGATTATTAGTTGTACTTCTACTTGGCTCTGTTTGTTTACCCTTGGCGATATTTTCCTCTTTCAAAAACTTATTGTTACTAGATTTATTATTATACTGAATATGATTCTTAAAAACATCTTTGAGTTCAATAAATTCATCTATCTTTTCAGCTAATATATAAGATGAAATTATATGGGTCCACTGATCCAAATAACGTTCTCGTATATCTGGAGGCACCCGATCTTTCATTCGATCTGTGATGATCAGGTCTTTTAAACTCTCAAAACTACTTATTTTAAGTCCTGCAGTCCACCCACTAAAATACGTTTCAAGCTCGTGGTAATATTCTTTCCATGACTTTCCACCCAGTATTCTCATGAGAATAAAAAAATTGTCTAAATTTTTCTGGACTTAGTCTGTAACACTTAAGTAAAAGAGATTTAACATAGTCATAATTTTCTGACTGTTCTTCTGGTTCTCTCATTATCATTTGGACAATTTCACTTGGTAACTGGTTAATTAAACATGCCATCCACAATGTACTCGGCATTTGTACTCTTTTCATTACTCTCTCGAAATGTACTAAATAAAGGCTGATATCCTCATTACTCGTAGAAAACTTTCTCAGCTGTGACTGCCAATCAACCTTTGGCGCCGATGTTATTACTCCAGTTTCGACTGCTTCTGAAGTTTTAGCAGCAATATCTAACTTCTTGAGTTCCAATTCATGTTCCCGATCGGCTTTTTCTTTTTCCAATGTATGTTCACGATCGGCTTTTTCTTTCTCTTCTTGGCGAATGCGCTCGGCGTCTTCAACCAAATTTTCAACCATTCCTCGAACCATTTCTTTATCGTATTACTCGCTATTCAATATTAACTTTCTCAAGTCAGGGATTTTCAAAGTAGTAGACGAAACATCTTCAGATAACTCATTAGCTACGTAACGTAACTGATCTTTACGAAGTCGCGATAAAAATGCCATTTTAAACTCAAAACTCAAAATTAATTACAGTTTCTGGTTTATCCCACTTCTGATAATGTAAGAAACAACTTTTAAAATAAAAACAAAACAAACGCTGTTCATTTACTCTTTACTTTTATTAAAATTTACGCACACCGTTATCCTGAAAACTCAAATTCTATATCGTACACAAGAACTGCTGTTGCCAAAACATGGAATACTAAATATGTAATAAGAATATAATTAATGTTCACGTTCACACTTTTACATACCCATTAAATTAATACCCATTTCCAGCGTTCCAGCGTCTTCAATATTACATCCGAATAACACTTCCGAATTATCAGTTGCATGAAATATAAGTCATTGTTAGACGAAAGGGAAATCATTTGGATTTATATTGTAGGAGAAATGACATTATTTGAATACGCCAAAACTAAATTGTTTATAAAATTTACAGAGTCATTATTGAAGTGACCCTTTCAAGATATCAAATTAAGATCTACAGTAAGAAATTTTAAGGTAGTCGCATTAATTTCAATTAGTTTTAATAATTAAAAAGGATAAAAAGAACTACTGACTTAAATTTAATTTCTTCAATGAGATTCTTATTTTTCACTACATGTTTATTAACTCTGATTTCGTATCTGTAGCGATAAAATCTAACTATCAAAGTTTTGATCCTATTTGCACCAGCTGCAAACACTCAAATCTCAGTAAGAGTTCTATGCTTGGTGGCAATACATGTTTCAATCTTTTTCAGATTGGTACAAGTAGTATTTTTGGGTAATATTATCACCGAAGGAAACTTATCGTCATTAAAAATTCCAATTTTTTTTCCTTTTTGGGACAGTTAAATTCTGATTAAGCTCTGTGTTGGATGATATAAAAAATTTAAGTTCATTGTTTATTGACCGCTACAAGTAAATTTTAGTTTGGTATTATCACCTGATCGTATTTATTGCCAATCAAAATTTCAACTCAATTCTCACATTTCAATTGAAGCCCTATGTAGGAGGATATAACTGGTTGCAATTGGTGCAATATCGATACAAGCAGAAAAATTTATTACGATAACGACGTCAAAGATAATTTATTGTCTTTCAAAATTCTGATCATTTTTCTATCAATTTGAGGACTTAAATGTTGTTTAGAGATCTGTGCTGACTAACAATTCTAGTTTAAGTAGTTATCAGTTATAGAATTAAATTAAAATTAAATTTCGATAAAAAATAATTATCTCTAATTATGTTCAAAGTTTTGACCACTTTCTAACAATGTAGCATGTTTAAATTTTATCTGGAGCTCTGGGCTTGATAGCGATACAAGTTTTGTGAAGGTAGTTTAAATAGTTATCAGACCGTTATAAGCAGAATTATATTAAAATAAAAGTTTGATAAAAAACAATCACCTTCAAATTTCCGACCACTTTCTGATAATTTAGCTTGTTCAAAATTTTACCTGGAGCTCTAGGCTTGGTAAAAGTACAAGTTACAGCTGTTTTTATGTTTTAAATACTGCAAGAAAAATTTATCTCCCTTTTTTATCGCTAATTCGATTTATACCCATTTTTAGACAAAGATTCGCAAAAACCTAGTTTATAAAATTTTTATTTTATAACAATTAATTCTGTATTTCGATATTGAATATTCAACTCCAAAATTTATGATATAGTTTTAGTTTTTTGCAAGAACTCTCGATCTTTTTTTAGTCCATGGTAGCGAAATTTAAAAAAAAAAAAAACTGATCATAAAAGATCTAAAAAACAAAATGTCGTAACCAATTAGTCTCGACAAAAAATATTTACAAATTAAATTATCTGTGTAGCAACTGATCAATTGATTTACTTAAACTTAGGTGGAATTAAAGCCTATAAAATTTACGATTACCTTATAAAATAGTTGCTACAATTTTTTTAATTTTTATAGACTTATCTTTTTACTTTTATTTAAATTATCCTCTAAAAGAATAATTAATTTTTAAATATGAAATAATAAAATATAAAACAACATATAGAAAAGGTTGCAGTGGTGATGGCTAATAAAAATCTGGAACAACCAAATAAGTCAGTGGAAATAAAATTTTTGTTTCATACGGTGCATGTGGTGATGGCTAATAAAAATGTGGGACAACCAAATAAGTCAGTGGAAATAATATTTTTTTTTCATACGGAACATTTTTATTAGCCATCACCACTGCAACCTTTTCTATATGTTGTTTTATATTTTATTATTTTATATTTAATAATTAATTATTCTTTTAGAGGATAATTTAAATAAAAATAAAAAGATGTAATGGGAGTAATAATCCTAACTTCAAAATGTGCAATTGTGGCCACCCTGTAGTCATACTTATAATAATAAATTGTATATCTGTCATAATTTGGCTTCATATTCCCAACTACAGTAATATCAAGTTCTACCCTTTTTGCATTTCATATTTCAGAAGCTGTGTATAAAAAGAACAACTAAAGCACATAACTGAACATGTATACTTAGAGCAAAAAGATATAAAAAAAATAATACGATAAAAGACACAAAACTTACAACAAAACACGTTGTACAAGTAAATATTAAAAGGGAATGAAACCAATAACGTTGGAAAAGTCTCAGAATTTAAAAAAATGTATAGTCATATTTCATCTTGACAATGTTGCCATTTCTCTTCAGCATTATACAGAAATTGAATTGAATCGGTTCAAGTATATATACAAAAGTCTAACGGGATTCTAAAGAATGTAATATCTCCTCCCCCAAATACCATTGTACCAACTTTAAAACTGGGCAACTTTGACCAACTTTTAAAATGGCTTATTGCTTTTGCATTTCAAGAACCAAATATTCAGAGGAATTTCAGAAACATTAAGTGCAGTTTAAATTGATATTCCATGACTTATTTTCAATTCTACGTTTTATTTGGGATTTGAGATTTCTTTTAAAGCATTATTTTATAATTCACCAATTTTAAAAACTGGCATGAATTTTCATATCAAAATGAAATAAATGAATTTTCACGAGAATGTATTTTAATATTTAAGAGATGAAATCGCACATCTAAGCATATCCAGTTTATCATGGTTGTTCGTTCTTGTATATATGCACCCATATTGAATTCTAATTCCAATAAGAATGAGAGTACTATAAACAAAAAAATTATAATTTTCTTTTAACTTTCTTTTTTCTGAATTTTTTTTTAATTCGAATTTTTGATAATTTTAGATTAATTGTAAATTGTCAAAAAAGTTTTAAAGGTTCTTAACCAGAATTTAGTTCAAAACAACAAAACGGATAACACTACAACTTTAAAACGGTATATACTAACATGAAATTTTTTGAAATTGGTTTCACGGAACTATGTTTAAATTTGAGTTAATATGTGGCTCTACTCAACACTTAGTTAAATTTACTATTTACTGTGTTTTCATGGAACTGTACTTAAACGTTTGGAACATAAACTCACTTGTTTATTAGTATTTATATGATTTTTTCTTTTTTATTTGTACACATACGAGGGTTGCTATTTATATTTCTGGCCTAATAATGAAAAAACAAATATGTAGGATCGAAATTGTTTTTTTTTTTTCAAAATATTCTCCATGATGATCAATACACTTTTGCATGCGTTTGAACCAATTTTCAAAGCACTTTTTCCAGTCCGATTGAGGTAACTCCAAAACAAGCGTTTTGAATGCATCAACCGCTTCTTCGGGGGTCGAAAATCATTGTCCACGTAATTTATTTTTGATGTGTGGGATTAAGAAGAAGTCATTGGGTGCCAAATCAGGGCTGTACGGCGGATGACCTATCAGTTCGATCTTTCGCTCCGTCAGAAATGCCTTTGTTTGAGTCGATGTGTGAGAGCTCGCATTGTCATGATGAAGAATGATTCGCCTGTTCTTCTGCTTTTTTCGAATTTCTCCGATGACTTCTGGCAAACAAATGGTCGTGTACCATTCAGAATTGACCGTCCTGCGTTGCTCTAACGCCACTGTTGCCACATGACCGTTAATGCCGAAGAAACAGGCAATCATTTGTTTCGATGTGCTTCTTCCTCGAACAACTTTTGTTGGTTTTGCCTCGTCTTGGAAGACACATACAGTTGATTGCTGTTTTGTTTCCGGCTCATATGCATAGATCCATGATTCGTCACCTGTGTAGATGTTATACACCGCCTTTGATGTACCTTGAACGTATTTTTCCAACATTTCCTTGCACCAATCGACACGAGCCTTTTTTTGAGCGTTTGTCAGATTATGCGGGATCCAACGCGAACAAATTTTTTTACGCTCAAATGTTTATGCAATATTTTATTGATGCTAGTCATACTAATGTCCAAAGACGCCTCTACCTCACGGTATGTCACATGACGATCTTGCTTTATCAGTTCACGCACAGCATCGATCTTTTCTGGCACAACAACGGATTTTGGACGGCCTGCACGGGATTCGTCCTGGATCGAACATCGACCACGATTAAATTCGTTATACCAATTTTTTACAGTGCTGTAGGATGGCGCTTTATCGCTGAATAAAGAATTAAGTTCATCGAAGCACTCTTGTCTTGACAATCCACGTCGAAAGTTATGAAAAATAATGGCACGAAAATGTTCACGATTCAATTCCATTTTTTGAAAGAGAAGAACTTTTCAATTTACGACGGTCAACAACACAAATGAAGCTATAATGGTAAATCGTCTGCTGAATTTATGTTTAAAAATATCAAACTTTCGATTAAAATCGTCTGCGGTCGCCTAGCAACACTTACTGTTGCCAAGGCCAGAAATATAAATAGCAACCCTCGTATTAACCTTTTTGGGACATATATGCCCCATAGACGAAAACACCTTTGTCGTTGCATATGTGTCCCGCTTAAAAAACCCCGTGGGACACATATGTTCCTGCCCCCATCCCCAAATAGTTACTATTTTTATTTTATTTTACCTTATTGTATCTATTAAAGTCATAATTTGTCTTTTTATAGGAATAGATAAAACTAGTCTGGAAAAGGTTAAAGTAAAATTTCAATATGTATAGTAGTTTTAAAGAAGAAGTTCATTTTAAACCGGATAAAAATTTTTTTTTTAGATTTTCCTTTTTAACATATTAAAAAAAAAAAAAATAATGATTTGACCGATAAAATTTGAAGAGTTACACTCTATTATAAATCTCAGATCGTGTTAAGCCATATAATATCTTTTAAATTGACGTAACCGAAATATGATATGCAACAAAGCTGTTTGTAAACCAGAAAAAAAGTAGTCGAAAAAATATATTGTATCTATCTTGATTTTGGAGGAAGTAATTATGAAGATTTAATAATGGTAATGGATGCAAACAACTACGGATTTTCTGTAGTATTTCATTTTTAGATTTAAAGAGGCAATGAATCTAAGTTTTCTTTTAAAATTCCTGTATTTATGAACTTAATTTAATACGGCTTTGACTACTGCTAAATGCAAATATATCACTTTTATATATAAAGACAATCTTCTCAATTGTCTTATATATAAAGACAATTGAGAAAGTTAATTTTATCTACAATTGACTTACAAATTAATACAAAATTGACCTTACTGCAAAATGCTTTGACCTTGCTGCGAAATTGAGCTTTGTTATTTAGCTCCTTGCTGCAAAATTGAGACATGTTAACGAGATTTTTACGGCCAAGTTGAAATTTGTTATCGACCTTCTTACTGCAAAATTGAGCAATATTATTGAGCTTCTTGCTGCAATATTTAGCCATGTTGTCGAGATTCCTGCTGTCAAGTTGAAATTTGCTATCGATATTCTTGCTGTAAAATTGAAATTCGTTTTTAAGCTTCTGGCAGCAAAATTGAACCATGTTATCGAGATTTTTGCTGTAAAATTAAAATTTGTTAGCGAGATTCTTGCAGTCAAGTTGAAATTTGTTGTTGATATCCTTACTGTAAAATTAAAATTCGTTATCAAGCTTCTTGCTGCAAAATTGAACCAAGTTATCGGGATTCTTGCTGTCAAGTTAAAATTTGTTATTGAGATGTTTTCTGTAAAATTAAAATTTGTCATCGAGCTTCTTGCTCCAAAATTGAATCATGTTATTGAGCTTCTGACAGAAAAATCGAAATTTGTTATCAATATTCTTGCTGCAAAATTGAAATTCGTTGTTGAGCTTCTGGTTGCAAAATTGAACCACGTTATAAAGCTTCTTGTTACGAAATTGGGCCATGTGATCGAGCTTCTTGCTGCAAAATTGAACCATATTATCGAGTTTTTTGCTGTAAAATCGAAATTTGTCATCGAGCTTCTTGCTGCAAAATTGAGTCATGTTATTGAGCTTCTGACTGAAAAATTGAAACTTGTAAACGAGATTCTTACTGTGAAATTGAAGTTTGTTCTGGAGCTTCTTGTTGCGAAATTGAACCATGTGATCGAGCTTCTTACTGCAAAATTGAACCATATTATCGAGTTTTTTGCTTTAAATTTTAAATTTGTTATCGAGATTCTTGCCATATTGAATATTCTTGCCATTTCTGACTCTAACCTCTGATTTGATCTCTCTTTCTCTCCCTCTCTAAGCTTAAAAATTTCTGACTCTAATTTCATGGGACTCTAACCAATGATCCTTCCTCCATGGAGGATAGTTTACGTCTGCACTGTGGTCAGTTTATGCCGGGTGTGGAGTTCGTATCAATCAGCAATCGATGGGATTTGAACCCGGGTCATCTCATTGGGAGGCGAGTGCACTATCCTCAATCCTGACAGGTATTGATTTAAGCATATGGCATTCTTATCAAGCCACCACGGCTCTCTTGTAGTCATTTTGTTCGTAAATTGCTCGTTATTTTTATCGCAATTACGGTTATTTTTATCATGTTACATGTAGGTGTACAAAATGCGGGGCGTCTTTTTACTGAGCGCTGATGGCACTTAGGACGTTCTACACTTCACTGCGTATGACACATTCAACCAGCGTGATGTTTCGACAAAGTTTTGAACTATTACTACTGGAGTTTGCACTTTTGGCATTCTCCACTTTGTTTAGCCTGGTATTTAAAACCGTTTTCCGTAAAAAAGAAATATTTTTAGCGTTACCATACCATTTCTAATATAAATTGATGCACAGCGTAATGATAGTATTTTGAATAGAAAATTTAACATGAGCACTAAAACTTTTAAAAGACATCTTCTAACATAAATGTATATTTATTTTACATAAGAGCAAAAAACTATGAAAAGTAATATTTCATAAGCAAGGCACCATTTTTCACTGATACTCTATGTATCTTCGTTGTAAGAAAAACATTTTAAGTGCCTAGCATAATCTAGATAAAGCTCTGTTTAATAATAAAACATGAGAGTACATAATAGTAAAACATGCATAATGATAAAATGAAAGACTAAGTAATAATTTATCTAAAATTAAAAAAGAAAACTTAATGGGATTTTAAAAGATTGTATATATATCATATTAAACTGTTTTTATTATTATCCCTATAAGGCTGCATTAAATATATTACTAAGAAACACATTAGGTTTATTAATTATTGTAGTTTGACGGCAAAAGAGGCGTCAGTTACAATAATGAGTTTTTTAATCACAAACATATAAATCTCTATTATTATAAATAATGTTTTTTTAAAAGAAATGAAATACATTTTCTTTTGTCTGATATAATTGTCAATGAATTAAAATGATTTATTAGAAATGCAAACATCATTCTCTACAAACAAAACATAATATCTCTTATTTAAAATTTTTTATACAATATGTATTAGAATAAAATGAAATGAATAATGATTATTTAACTATTCCTCCTATTATTGCTTTGTTGGTTATTTTATCCTCTTAATTTTCGTAATGACATTTTACTTTAATATTTGATTTCATTAAAGTTATTTTCTAAAAGCTAAAAAATTATTTAGACTAAAATACTAATCGCAATTATACAAATCTGCAATAAATTTATTTGTTTCTCATAAAACAATGTTAAAGTCAAGATTTTTCCTTTTTCAGAGAAAGAAAAATTATTTGTGAAACTATATTGTGAAAAGTTTTCTTCCCAGTTCGTTTTTTGGTACACTCATTGAGGACGAGTACTTTAAGAACCTGTGCAGATAATTCCGAATTGCAGAACACGCAATAAAGAAATTTTTGATTAGAGCTATAAGCTAACAAACACCACTGTCGCCATCTTTAAAATATTTGACAAAACTGAATCGTCTATAACTTATTTTGAAACAATAAGCTTCCGCTAAGCCAATGAGAAAATTAGATTTCTTTAATGTCTCCGAATTTAGAAATTCAGAAAAATGTAATTCAATGAAATGAAAAGTTCAAAATGTAGAGAAAACATGGAAAAATTATAGAACAATGAGAAAAGGGAAAAAGAAAAAAAAAAAAAATAAAAGAAAAAATCAAGAAAAAAAATTCCGAAAAAAGGAGAAAATAAATAAAAATCCGAAAAATAAATACTTTTTTTTCCCTTTTTTTCGGAAATTTTTTTCCTGATTTTTTTTATTATTTTTTTTTCCCCTTCTTCATTGTTTTCTCTTCATTTAGAACTTATTTTATGAGTTCTATTTACTTGCAGCTTATGCGCAGTAAATAAAACTTATTGTTTTTCTTAATTTTCTTCGTTTTTTTTCTTTCTTTTTGTCCTTTTTGTATTGATCTATTATGCTATATATATATATATATATATATATATATATATATATATCTGTGTGTGTGTGAGTGTGTGTGTGAGTGTGTGTGTGTTATGTTAAATCTATACATATAATAAAATAAAGAATTTGTGTGTGTGTCTGTATCCGAGATAGTGGGTAAGTGGTTCTTCATAGAATACGGAATTGAACATGAAACTGAATGAGTACTATTGTAAACTTTTTACGAAGCCCGGTTTTCTATTTTTAACTAGATCTTTAAATTCGGAGACATTTAAGAAAATGAATATTCTCATTGGCTTAGCGGAAGCTAATTGTTTCAAAAGAAGTCATAGACCATTCATGTTTGCCAAATATTTTAAAGATTAGATTGATAGTATTTGTTAGCTTATAGCTCTAATAAAAAGAATTTGTTTATTGCGCTTTCTGCAATACTTAATTTTTTTATTTTTAGGTTCTTGCCAGGTTATCTGAAATGATTAACGTGATCGTGCCAGCACTGCGTCACCAGATTAATATTTTTAAGGTTATCTGAAACTATATGTTTATTTTATTTATAGTTATGATATTCGCGATCGCAACTCTCGAGTACGCCATCTAGCGGGAGCCTGAAAATATCGCGCATTAGTTCCCACATAACCATTGGCAATGACGGACGCCATTTTCTTAGCATCAAAAAAGAAGCGAAATTTCTTGAAAAAAACTAATCAGAACATGCCAAACATTGAAGCAGAACACGCCAAGCATTTGAAGAACAACTTCTCAATAATTTTTACCTTTCTATTACCATGATTTCATGATCACTTGCTGTTACAGATGTGTGTATTGCGGTAAAATAATTTTTCTGTCTTCAATTCATTACAAATTAAAATGAAGTCAACATTCGCGATCGCAACGAACTATAGGGGGCGTTGTTGTATGTGCCGAATCCCTGCGATTTCCATATGAACAGTCATTCAGTTACACTGGAGACGTCTTTAATGTAGCATGTAGCATTGTAACGTTCCATCTTTATTGTGGCTGATTAAATTTAAAAAAGAAAAATGTTTGTTTTCTTTCTTATGCAAACGAAAACAAAATGGTATCTCTTTTTTTTTTTTTTTAGAGAAGGAACATCCAGAACACATCGGAAAAATATTTGTAAATAAAGAGAAAAAAATAATTATATTCTTATAAGAGTTCAAACCTAATACCTGAGAAATAGTTTTACTAAATTTAATGGTATAACATGAAAGGCCCATTTAAATTTTAACGTAAAATAAAGAATGCTTACGAAACAAAAAGAAAACAAAAAACCATTCTTTTTCTGTCGCCATTTTTTAGTGTTACGAAAATGCGTCTTTGGGATTTGACAAAAACAAAACAAGATGCAATTTTATTTTTTTAGGAGGGAAATATAACGAAAATGTACCAATGTCCATAACATGAAACTTTATCTTAGTAAACGTCCGTTTTGGAAATGTTATTTCATTTTGAATCTTATTTATTAGAGTTCATAATGGCTATAGAATCAGGTGAGAGAAAAGCTTGTTTTTAATCTATGCTAAACTCTGTATCGGCCCATTTTCCACTGAAATCCGATTAACTACTTTGATTTTAAACAAAGTGTTTCATTTTAAGATTTTTTCCAAAAATTTTAAGTGTAGATTGGCGGCATTTAAAAATCTGCCAAATCTGTAGCTGTGGTTAATACGTAATTACCGAATTTTTCTTCCATACTTTTCAGAATCATATTACTTCAAATATTAGAATATGCAAGAAGTATACATAAACACATAATTTAATACCATTTAATTTTTCAAAAAAAGTATTTTGACAACAATTTTATCAAAAAATTATAAACTAAAAAACGTAAAATAAAGAATTCTTAGGATAAAAACGATTTAAAAAATTCCTCATTTTTCAATAAAAACTTTCGTATTGTTTCTTTTTTTTAATTCTTATAGTATTTAATCAGACGTAAAAAAACCATTTTGTAGAGAACGATCATCAAGTAAGAAAAAAAAATTTTTACAAGCAAATTTTTTATTATAAAAATCATAACATTTACCTGATTTATAAGTCCGGAGAACTCCAAAATGACATGTCCTTTGTTTGAAAACTTTATTCTCAAATAATATATACATAGTTTATCCCTTCAATACTTTTAGGTAACATACCACACATCAAAATTTTATAATTGTAAGATCTCGATATGAATTTTAATATGTAGCTTAAAAACAGAATAGCTGAATTCTAGTTGAAATGCTTTCAAAACTAAAAAACACTAACCAAGAAAACGATAAAAAATTTATTTATAATCAGAACAAAAGATACTTTTTCAAGTAATTCGGATTATTCTTTATTGTTGTTTTCTGAATTATGTAGATACAGAAATATATACTATTCTATGAAGAAGAAGAATATTCTATAACTATTACAGTTCTGTATGGAATTCATTGGAACACATTTATTCATTGGAATGACGAAAGCAATGTTGACTTCATTTTAACTTGTAATGAATTGAAGACAGAAAAATTATTTTACCGCAATACACACATCTGTATCAGCAAGTGATCATGAAATCATGTTATGTTGTTGGTAATAGAAAGGTAATAATTATTGAGAAGTTGTCCTTCAAATGCTTGGCGTGTTCTGCTTCAATGTTTGGCATGTTCTGATTAGTTTTTTCAAGAAGTTTTACCTTTTCCTTAGGGAATTTTTGCTGATTCCTATTTGCTGCTAAGAAAATGGCGTCCGTCATTGCCAATGGTTATGTGGGAACTAATGCCCGATATTTACAGTCTCCCGCTAGATGGCGTACTCGAGTGTTGCGATCACGAATTGCTTTCGTCATTCCAATGAATAAATGTGTTCCAATGAATTCCATACAGAACTGTAGTTATAGAATATTCTTCTTCTTTATAGAATAGTATATATTTCTGTATCTATATAATTCGGAAAACAACAATAAAGAATCATCCGAACAACTTGAAATAGTTTCATTTGTGCTGATTATTAATAAATTTTTATCGTTTTCTTGGTAAGTGTTTTTTAGATTTGAAAGAATAATTTCAACTAGAATTCAGTTGTTCTGTTTTTAAGCTACATATTCTAATTCATATGGAGATCTTACAATTATAAAATTTTGATGTGTGGTATGTTATCTAAAAGTAATGAAGGGATAATCTATGTATATATTATTTGAAAATAAAATTTTCAAACGAAGAACATTTCATTTGGAATTCTGCGGATTTATAAAACAAGTAAGTGTTATGATTTTTATACAGAGAAATTTTCTTGTAAATAATTTTTTTCTTATTTGATGATCGTTCTCTACAAAATGGTTTTTTTCGTACGATTAAATACTATAAGAATTAAAAAAAAAGAAACAATACGAAAGTTTTTATTGAAAAATGAGGAATTTTTAAAATCGTTTTTATCCTAAGAATTCTTTATTTTACGTTTTTTAGTTTATAACTTTTTGATAAAATTGTTGTCAAAATACCTTTTTTGAAAAATTAAATGGTATTAAATTATGTGCTTATGTATACTTCTATTCTAATATTTGAAGTAATATGATTCAGAAAAGTATGGAAGAAAAATTCGGTACTTACGTATTAACCACAGCTACAGATTTGGCGGATTTTTAAGTGCCGCCAATCTACACTTAAAATTTTTGGAAAAAATCTTAAAATGAAACACTTTGTTTAAAATCAAAGTAGTCAATCGGATTTCGGTGGAAAATGGGCCGATATAGAGTTTAGCATAGATTCAAAACAAACTTTTCTCTCACCTGATTTTATAGCAATTTGAACTCTAATAAATAAGATTCAAAATTGAAATAACATTTCCAAAACGGACGTTTACTAAGATAAAGTTTCATGCTATGGACATTGGTACATTTTCGTTATATTTCACTCCATAAAATATTTCGCTCCTGAAAAAATAAAATTGCATTTTGTTTTGTTTTTGGCAAATCCCAAAGACGCATTTTCGTAACACTAAAAAATAGCGATAAAAAAAGAATTGTTTTTTTTTTTTTCGTAAGCATTCTTTATTTTACGTTTTTTAGTTACTAAATAATGATATTTATTGAAACTTAAAATTTTTTGATATAGTTGTCAAAAAACTTTACAATGTTAAATGTTAAATGATAAAATGTTAATTACAATGTTTATAATGCTAAATTATATAAAATTATGAGGCTTTACGTCCTAATTTTTTTTCAGTTTAATTTTTGAAGTAGTATGATTCTTAAAACTATGGAATGTAAAATTTAAATGGGCCTTTCATGTTATACCATTAAATTTGGTAAAACTATTTCTCAGGCATTAGGTTTGAACTCTTATAAGAATATACCTATTTTTTTTCTCTTAATTTACAAATATTTTTCCGATGTGTTCTGGATGTTCCTTCTCTAAAAAAAAGAGATACCATTTTGTTTTCGTTTGCATAAGAAAGAATATCAAGCATTTTTCTTTTTTAAATTTAATGAGCCACAATAAAGATGGAACGTTACAATGCTACACGCTACATTAAAGACGTCTCCAGTGTAACTGAATGACTGTTCATATAGAAATCGCAGGTATTCGTCTCATACAACATCGCCCCCTGTAGTTCGGGGTTAAAACGGGTTTTTATAAAACTAAATAATTTAAAATTAATTTTAATAAAAAAAAATTTGTGAACTGAATAGCGAAATTAAGGGAGAAATAGTACTATTTCATTGAAGAAAAAGTTATAAAAAGCTGATATTGATGTCAATGATAATTAATTTTGGTAATAGTTACAATTTGAAGTGAAAAATAAACCATGTACTAAAAAGGGAAACTAATCAAAAAATGGTACTAATTTGTTTAAGAGAACATTAAAAATCGATAAACTAATATTGATGTCAATAATGCTTAATTATTTTTGGTAATAGTGACTAATTTTTTATATTTTATTTTATAACCGTCGTTGAACAATCGACCCAATTTTTAGGTTTACGACTACTAATGTTCAACTCCGTAGACTTGTAATTTTGAACCCAATCTAGAAGACAAGGGAACACCTGGATCAAGTATTGGGTGAAATTTGCATCGTGGAAGACTTTTGATGGAACTAACCAGCATTTGCATTAAGAGAGGAAAACCGCGAAAACCTCCCATAGTTAGTTTCACAGTAAGGGGAGTCTAACCCATGACCCGTCTACCATTGAGTATATTTTATGTCAGCACTGTGGACGGTGCAAGCCGGTTGCGGAATTCGTATCGACCAACCATTGCTGGGATTCAAAACCGGTTTACCTCATTGAAAGGCGAACGATCTATCCCCTGAACAATCACGGCTCAATAAATGTAATTTTGAGCCCAATCCAGAAGATATATATATATATATATACATATATATATATATATATATATATATATATATATATATATATATATATATATATATATATATATATATATATATATACAGAGAGAGAGAGAGGCAGATTTTTCCCAATACTTCATCCAGGAGTTACCTTGTTTTCTGGATTAGGTTCAAAATTACAAGGCTACGGAGTTGAACATTGGTAGTCGTAACCAACCCAAAATTGGGTCAGCTGTTCAACGTCGGTTATTAAATAAAATAAATTCTAATAACGTAAGTCGTGATGGATCAGCGGATACTGGTTCGGATCATGGGTTAGAGTCCCCTTGTCATCAGGCTAACCTTGGGAGGTTTTCAGGAGGTTATTTATATTTTAAATTCAGAGACATTTAAAAAACAGAATTTTCTCATTCGCTTAGTAGTAATAAAGTAATGTTTTATAGTGAGAGAGAAAATTATTAGAAAAAAGGGAACTAATTCGCTTAGAAATAAACAGTAGGAAACATCAATATTATTATTGACGCCAAGGACAATTAAATTCAGCAAATTAATAATTATAACTAATTATAAAAGTACAATAATAAGCCATGCACTAAAAGGCAAAATTAATGGAGAAATTTTACTCCGTTCATTTCAGAGAGCGTAAAAAATCAGCAATCTTTTATTGATTTCAATGATGGTTAATTAATTTTGATTATAAATACTAAATGGCATAAAAGTATGCTGTGAACTAAAAAGAAAATATAATGAAGAAAATGTCCTTATCCGTTAGTACCGTCGACATACTATCATTGACAACAATGATGCTTCATTTTGATTGATACCAAATATACTTTTACATAGGTACATCGTATTTTATAGTAAATTTGGTGCCGATTACAGATGCAACAACACTATACATTATGATAGATTTATTATATAGATAGATATGTACAGGAGGGAGTATCTTGACTGTGACAAGTTTTAAGTATAATGAGTCGCCTTGAGGCAACAGCATTAGCCGGATGATGATGAATACAGTTGAGCTTTTATTATGATAAGATGAATTAATAAAAATTTATTTTACTTAATCTAGTAATGTAAAGCAACTAGGAAGGGTAAAAAATAATAGCGAATAAATAAATAAAATTTGGATCATTCTAACTTTATTATTTGTGTTGGTATTTGTCTGAATTTTTTGTGCACAAGTGGTGTTCAGTACTGATACTGATAAATTGATGCTTTTTACTCCACGCCGTTCGAAGAACGGGTATCAGCTAATAAATGAATAAAATAAAAAATAAATAAAAAGAATTAAAAAATCAATATCTTACGATAATTATTCTGTACTTTAAATTCGAACGATTTAAATTAATCGAATTTTTTTTCTCTCAGGAATAGAATGCTTGGCTAAGGCAAAATCGCTCTATCCATTTAAACGCAAACAGTTAGAAAATAAAGTAATAAAATATTTTTCCATTTTTTTTTATGTGAGGAAGAAATTTCCTGCTACCACTTTTTATTTATTTTATTAATCTGACGTCTGATTCATTTCACAGGGCGAGTGAATAAATTTAAGCAATGAATAACTTTGAAAAAATTGCCATCTTTTTTTTATATTTATTTCAGAAATTTGGGGTCCCATTCATTCAATGTACGCATTTTCGCCCAATAAATCGAATGCAAATAAACAATTTATAAATTTCTTCAGAAAAAGTTATAATAAGTATATTCCGACACGATTACAGTTGACCATTATACATATTTTAAGAGATTTATTTAACATATTGCACTTAAATATTCGACTAACAGTTCAAAAAATGTAAGGGTGAACCGTTTTATTTATTTATTAATTATTTGTTTCTGCTGACTGTATATTTTGATGTTTAATCTAATAAATTATATATATATATAATAACGTGAGATGATATTCTAGATTATTACTAGCGGTATACCGATAATTCATTAAAAATATTTAAATAGTTGTCAAATAATAAAAGTTAACTTCTTATGTTATCAGTAATTTAAAAACCACTTATGTTTTAATACTTTAAAACGAATAGTTCAAATAATTTGTGGCAGTCTCCGTGTGTATAGATTTACATAGCTACCAACTTGTGGTAGCAACCTAATATTGTTTGATCACTGGGTTAGAATCCCAGCGATGACTGGTGTATACGAATTCCGCATCCGTCTTGCACCGATCACAATAAAATATCCAGACTTATCATGGGTTAGAGTCCCCTTGCCGCCGTAGTTGGTTTTAGGGGTTTTACTCTCCATGTAACTCAAATGTGGGTTACTTTCATCAAAAACCTTCGATGAAAGCAAATATCTTCCAATACTTGATCCAGGAGCTCCCTTGTCTTCTGGATTGCGTTCAAAATGACAAGGGTACTGAGTTGAATATTTGGTAGTTGTAAACCCAAAAAATTGGGTCGGTAGTTAAACGACGGTGATAAAATAAAATAAAAATAACCGCAACAAATTAATAATTAAAAAATATGCAGATATAATTTATTTGTAAGCTCATTTAGCTCTTAAATATAGTAGTTATATAATTTTTAGAAAATTGTTTGAACTTGAATTGTTCGTTTACTATCAGCATAAAATCTTTTTCAGCGACCATACAAGTTGACAGATATGTATTTTGATACACGAGGCATGTTTCATGATACAAAAAGCAAGGTACATCTCGAATTATTTTGGCGGATCTGGAAAACATTCCTTAAAAAGGGAAAAATGCTTAAAGTTATGCTTATTAAGTGTAGTAATTGCACAATTGTATATTACATTAATCAGGATGTTGTAAAAATACATTTATAGAAAAAGAAGGTAATTTACTAACCTGTGGTACACTAAAAGCAGCACTGACGATCCAAATGCAAATAATTCCACGGCGTACGTGACGCTTGGCATTTATTCTTTGCATTGGAAATCGAACAGCACAAAGTCTGTCAAATCCAATAAGAACCAGCAAAAAAGTTGACAGATATAAAGAAAACATCTGCATGAATTTGATTAATTTGCACAAAATATTTCCGCCAAGCCATTGCACCGTTAACGTCCAAAATCCTTCAGTCAGAATGCAAAATAATGTCACCAATAAATCTGCGACAGCAAGTTGTAGGAGAAGCATATACACTGTTGAAGTACCTTGGCGACCAGATCTCACAATCGAAGACAAAGTGGCGACATTGCCCAAAAAAGAGAAGACAGAAATGGTGCAAAGTATTATGCCTTTTATGAGCGTTTGATTGCTGAATTTTGGCGCATGAATTACTTCTTGGCAAGTATAAGTTGCGTTTGGTATACAAGCATTTAAAGCCAATGTCATGTTTTGTTCAGAAATGGTTCCTTCAAACAATGAATTTTGTTGATTGAAGAAATTCTGAGAGCCATCATGAATCTTTGTTTTGCCGATATCTAGAATAATAGATTCGAAATTTGGAGATACTATGTGAGGATAAATTTGAAACAAGGAAACGTTGATTTTATTTTCTTCCACAATATTTTGTGCATTGTTTAGCAAATATATATATTCTTTTTCAAGCAATGCTACTCCTTTATTAGAAATAATTAATAGAAATAAACAAAACTTCAAAATCATTACCGACTGATGTATAACCATAGTTCTGTAGATCAGTTCCTCGCATATGCGAATTCTCAATTTTCAATAATTCGTTAGTTGTTGAGCTAAATTTATGTAACTTCTATACTAACTTCTCTGTATTACTATGGGATCACGGAACTTCTTTTTCGTGTAAGATTTTGAAATGTATGATCCTTATTGGATAGATAATTTTTATGCAATATTTAGACTTCATTCGAGTCATAGTGTCTTTATGGATACTTTCTTTGATTATGCAAACTTTTTATTTGAAATTAGTTTGTCAGTAAATGTGTTACAACTAACTTATTCCTATAAGACATTTAACTTTTAAACTCAATTGCGGATTGATTCTCCAGTCATGAACTCTGCATACATCACTTCTTTAAACATGGAATTCTTAAACTTCACAACTTGAATGATTCATTTAAATGAAAAATGTTTTCATTTAAAGGTGCAAATTCTTAATTATCAATTCATTTAGTAAGTCACTAGATTTTTTGATCAAAAATGCTTCTATTCAAAATTATTGATAGATAGTTTATACCCTTATCTTCTCCATAATACATTTCTTTCCATATGCAAATTCTTCTTTTCAAACTGGTTGTAATTCATTAAATTGTCAGTTATTGTTCATTAATGCTATAAGACATACTTTTAAAGTAGATAGTTTGAATTATCATTGCAACTATAAAGGATCAATGTTCAAAGATTTTAATTTAAATTGTGTTCAAAGAAAAAATATTTTTTTTTTTTTTTACTTTTTAAGAGGGTTTTTATTTAACAAAAAAATATTTCCGTGCTTTTTATTTTTCAAATTAAAGTAATGATGTTTAAAATTCTGTCTCATTCCGTTTTGTATTTACTATTAATTTTATAATAGTGAAGAAAGTTCTAAAGTTAAATATTTATTCAATGCAATTAATAAAAACAAAATTAAAAAAAAAAAGATAAAACAAACTAAAATTGAACAAAATCCATAAAATTAATTAACAAAATTAAAAAAAGTGAAAGAAAAAACTACAACTAAAGTTTATATTTTCATCTTCACGAGTTTACTTAATAAGCAAATGATTTTCCTAATTTAAAATTCTTTAAAATATTACAAACAGAAACAATAAATTCTTCCTTATAAATTTTCTTATTTAAAAATGTCGCCTCAACTCTACTCTTCCTTTCATTAATTTTATCCTCAATTTTAATTAAATCCGGTTGATTATAAAATTCATCAAAGTTTTTATCTGTTACCAAACAATGTCATGAAGTAATGAGCTCGTAGTGCAACACATCAAAGAGAAATATTTTCCATGAAGTGAGAGTTCGTAGTAAAACAAATGAAACAACGGATGACACCGCTGAGAAACAAGCGTTGCGCTCGAACAAGAAAACGGATTGAAATACAGTTAAGACACGCAATCCAAACGATTCTTTCCCACAATCTGGTGAAGCTCAGAAGCGCCCCCTAGTATCAGGAAACGGGAGATAGTTTTCTCCGAAATAGAAATAAATTTTTTTTCATCTTTGAAGGTTTGCCTAGAAGGAATTGTGAAGTGGGAAAACCTTTTTTAATTTAATTTATACGTTCCTTTTTGATCTTGTTTTCACTATACTGAAACTTTTAAAATTGTTTTCAAAAACTCCATGTAGACATTTAATATTTGTTTTCTAAACTTCAAACTATTTCCTTTTTTCGCATCGGTAAAGAAGCGTTGCAAGCTTTAAATGTTTATTTCAATCTGAATGCAATTGAGATTTAGTTTTACAGTCAAGTACTTTTCTTATTTTAATTTAAAATTTAATATTTGTGTTTGTCTATGACACATTTCGTAAACGTTTTACAGGTTCAATTTTATCACACTTTAAAGTTTCGTTAATTTTAATTGTTCGTAAAAAATCTGTCTCTTTTATTGCATTATCTGTAACTCTTTAGCGTTGAAGAATGGTTCATAACGAGTCGATAGGTGCTTCATTTAAATTTTCTACCAGGCTGCACATCATTGTTAAACGCTATTTTCTCAACAACACATTTTTTTTATATTTTAAGAATATGCTTAAAATTACTTATGGCTACATAATGTCTTTAATTTTATTGATTTAATTTTTACTGATGGTATTTGCACTAGGGCTGGTAATATTTTAGGAGAAAATAACTTTCCAGGATTACCAATACTTATAAATAGTTGGAGCGTTCAACAATTACGGAATTTTCATAGTTGTTTCATAGAGTAGTTTTTATTGTGGAAACATAGGCAAATATTTTAATAAATTAGAACTATAAGAAATTTGTCCACCTTTAATTATAAATGATTTAAACAGATATATATTAAATGGTTAGTTAGACGAATGATTACTTTCTGAAAATCTAATGAAAGTTATACAAAATTATTCATATCTTAAAATAAAATCCTGTTGTTTCACTACCATTGAAAAAATTCCGCACATGCCTGGTACCTCGGAGGATATGCGTGTATGTTAATTTTCAATCCTGATCCATCAATCGGGGCCCTAGGACCA
Source organism: Parasteatoda lunata (assembly GCA_949128135.1). Classification (NCBI taxonomy): domain Eukaryota; kingdom Metazoa; phylum Arthropoda; class Arachnida; order Araneae; family Theridiidae; genus Parasteatoda; species Parasteatoda lunata. Next base: position 98,480,509 of record OX421971.1, read on the forward strand.
CTTGCGATCCTATTTCCACTCATCATGGACTTCATCAGTTGGAACGCTTAAGCAACAGAATAGGGGTTTACATAGATGAAGTTATAACTTTTTTTTTGTATCTTAGAGAGAGACGCATCATTAGAGAAATAGGCTTCTAGTAACATATCAAATTGGAATATATCTTTAGACATGGATTTGCGGTATTGTTGGGTCTTATTAAAAAAAGTTAGAATTTAATTTCGCTCTGTTTTGGCGAAGATAATCAAAATTTAGATCTCGAAATTTTTGTAGAATCTCCTTTTGGCATATTTCAATTTTAATTAAGCGTCATGTAATGTACAAGGCAGGTGAAGCGTTGTTAGGATTGGTCGTATCATGTATAGATAAAGAAGATTGAAAATCCAAATTCGATGTAAACAGGAGATTTCAAAGTTTAAATGGTGCAAGATGAGCTTGACCTTTAATTTTGGTGGCGTGGACATTAAATTTTTAACATAAAACAGTGGGAATAAATCTGAAGTTTAGGCCGAGAATAAAATAGGCTTCTTTGTTGACAGAAGAGATGACATTATTAACACGTTGAATGCCATAGAGTTTACCGGTGACTGGCACTGAGTTTGTTCGTAGCGCCACTGGGGTCACCGGTGACCGACGAAGCCAAGATTATTAGAAACACATAATTCGAGTAAATTTTTAATGCTTTTAATTTTTTTATATTATAATCGTTACTAAAATAGTTTGATGAAATTAATTCAATACATACTGAGAAAATCATTTTGGCAAGACGGGCAAGTTATGTAAAATTAGCGTGGCATTCAACGTGTTAAATGGTTCTAACTTCAGTGCTGCCAACGTTCTGCTCTTTGTGGGAACATTTTTTTAATTGGCAGCAAAATGTATTTGTTAATGTATAATGTTTTGTTTAGTTAACTTGATTTATAACTATTTTCCGCACTGCTTCGTGAGAATGATTTAAAAGTCCATATAAAAAGCCATTTTCTATCAGATCTCCCAATAGTGAGGCTTATAAATTGTTTTCAATGTTCTGAAAACTTCAGTTTTTGAATATCTATTACAGTATAAAATATTTTGCGAAACACTCAGTATTAGGCTGCCACTCCCATGTCTTTTGGAAAATATTTTGTGGAATGATAGATAATTAAAAACTAAAGTTTTCGGAATTTTTGGTGATTTTGTGAAACATTTACGAGCCTATTAATTATTATTCATATTAACTTTTAATTATTTGGTTATAGTTGTATAGAAAATAACTTTAAATCTTATTTACAAAATTAAGAATTATACATTAAAGCATGAACTTAGCAACTGTTAGAATAAATTTCCCCCAAAAGCGTAAAAAATACACAGTTTTGGTAGTAGTTTGTCGGACTGCTGACCAGTTGCCTTGGTGCACTTCTTTTGTATTTTTCCGGATGCAGAGTAATTGTGATTTCTGAGCATTTACTCGGAATTTTGACTTTAAGCATTAGGCTTCACTGTTGCAGTTTTTTTTTCCCTGTAAGTTAATGATTGTTATATTGTTCGTTCATTGTAGTAGAACTGGGCGTCTGAGGAACATACATGACAAAATTAAAGTTTGGGGAGCAAAATGGAGTTCTTGAGAGACGAAAAATGGCACTTTGCCATTATTAGGCAATAACAAAATTACAAGCAATAAAAAGTGCATGGAAAAAGGTAAAATTAAAGTACAATGGAAAGATAAACACTAATGAATATTTACTGTTTCGAAATACATACAAAAGGGGGGCGTGTTAAAGGAATGTGTGTATATGTGTAAGTAAGTGTGGCTCTGTTAAAGTAGAGATCCGGCTGTCCTGGTAATTCCCACTCATGCCGGGTAGCTCTCTAAACTTAAGTTACAGGGATTAGCTTACCCCCGATCAGACCCCGAGGAGTGGGATTGTTATATTGTAAAATTTACAAAATTATATATATATATTCGGACTCTTAATAAATAGTGGTTGTCCCATATTGTTTGCTCTTAACAAACAGTTGGTAAAGATGAAAGTCTCCACTTAGTAAAAATTAATTTTTCTGAAAATTAGCATTATCGTTGTAAAAAAACAACAACATGTGTCGTTGTAAAAAAAAAGAGAGAAAACTTTATCTTGATAAAAGAAAAAAGTATGACATCTAGACTGCATATTACATCCCTAGACAATTCTTACAAAGTCAGCATTAGAAGGCATATTTTCATGCAGTTTGGCCTTTCAAATCCTTGAATCCTTGCGACACTTGGCTGTAGGGATATGCCAAAGATCCCTACAGTGTAATCCTATCTGTTATCAAAGTAGTACATAATAACGAGAGTAACATTCCTCGCTTTTCAATGACTAATTAATGAACATGCAGTATCACGTTTTCAGATGTAATTAGACAGTGGTGGACAGTAACTTTGTTGACTGAAAATTATTTTAAAGCTACGTTTTTTTTAACTAATTGTTTACGCCAGTTAAAAAAGATTATATTATCACAGTACATAGTTATCTAATTTTTATAGTTTTTAATATCGCGTACACGTTCCATTTTGAATTATGAGCACCCTATATTTTGAAATCCCAACTTTCACTTTCTTAGGGGTAGTGGACTTCCTCAGATTTCGTTTTTGTTTTGAGTTAAGATTAAGTGGGCCACTACTTTCAATTGATTTTTTTTCCAAAATAATAATAGTTATCAAGGCCCTATTTTCAGGGATGTCAACTACTCCGCTATATGCTAAAATTTTGATAAGTTTGTAAAATAAAGATAATTAAGCACACTATTTAAAAGAGTCAACACAAAATAGCCGCAATAAACTTGAATTTGATATGATACTTTGAAATTTTTATATGAAGGGCTCTGCCAACTTTCCACGCTCTTTAAGAAAATTTATTCAAGTGGTAGCAAAGTTTATCTTTTTTATGTTTGATTCTTTGGTCCGTAAATTTGATTTAAACTTACTTTCTGCACCACTACATGCAAATTATTTAAAAGTTCAAATGAAACACTACTTTGTTGCAGTTCTCTTGGGGTAAAGCTTTTAAAATATTGCAAAAAAATTCTGAAAGCTTTAGTTTTTTAATGCTTACAACTTCATAAAATGTTTTGCAAAAAGGGTAGTAGTTGGCAGCCCTGTGTAATGGTAGAAAAATTATTTAAAATGAAAAATACTAAAATAAAAATAACTTAAATCTCGTTGCCATTAGAAAATATATTTTAAAAAGTAGAACAAGTAGGCATCTCTGTATTTTTCCCGATTATAATCCATTCAAGTCGAACCAATACTTACTGAAACTAATCCAAACACTGAAGACATAACCATAGAAAATAAAGATGAAAACCAGGAATACAACACTGAATAAAGTAACTGACACGGACAACAATATTAACAATAATTCAGAGACACCAGCAAAGAAAAGAAAAAAGAAGAAGAAAAAGCAAACTGCAGTCAAAATAATTTAAGGTAATTCTACACTCATGTCTACAAACAGCTGTCCTTCTTCTAGCCAACATAACTCAACAGATGACGCCACTATCTTGCCGACAACAAAACCTAAGGAGGATACCGACAAAGTACGGGATCTGCCCAGCAAACATGAAATAACACCGCAAGCCAGATTTATTAAGGTTTTGCTCCGGGGCCTGCCCCTGGACTTTAATACAGATGTCATCAATACAGAATTTCAGAAAAACAATATTGAAACCTTTAAAGTAGTGCAGTTTAAGAAGAGAATGGGAGAGGCCTATCGGCTCCTACCACTTTTTCTCATAATCCTAACATTAACGGCGAATCACCATAGAGTATTCGAAGTCAACAACATACAGCAGATCCCGATCAAAATTGAACGATATCGAGGTGGTCGTGGACCTATACAATGTTACAACTGCCAAAATTATGGACATACTCAAAGCCACTGCAATGCACCTGCAAGGTATGTAAAATGCGCTGAGAACCACAGGCCTTATGAATGCAACAAAGACAGAACAACACCTCCAAAATGTTGTAATTGTGACAAAAACCACAGTCAACTATACTGGGTGCGAGACCCAACCCAGCAGAAGGAGCCCTCGAGCAACATCAAATTCGACGCCTAAACTTGCTCACCGATTAGTGTCATTAATCAAAGAATGAGAGGAATTGCTCAAAAATGAAGAAGTGCTCAACCTTCTGAGGCGGATCATCGGGTAAACATCTCAATCTCAGTGAGTTCTGTTTTTATTTTTAAGACTCTCAAGTTAAATTCACTGAACTTTTCAAAGCAGAGTTTTACTTAAGTTAAATTTTATTCCAATTTATTTTCTGATATAGCCAATTTATGCATATATATTTATCAACTTATGCACGTTAAATTCTTTTGCAAATTCTATTGTAGTTAATGAGCAATATTTCTCTGATAAAATATATTTACTGCATTTTCTCCAGATATGTTATTTTATCATGTATCAAGGTATGATTTATCTATTTTCATCAATTATGTCTTTCATTTCTCAAAAATCATTCTACAAATCAAATCATGTTTTATCTTTATTTTTAATCTACAATCAATATTTCTAATGTTATGTAAAAACGTCAATTTGTGATATTGAATTTTTTCATTGTTTTATTTCACAAGCAAACGGCTTGATTTTTTTATGGCTACCACAATGTCTGCCAAATCAATGTATTTTATCTTACTGTATGTAATTTTATGATGGATAAGGGCCGCTTCGCGGCCCAGGTGCCCAGTATATTTAAATAAAGGAAGAAGATTTTTCCCGATTATGAGAATCCGTCAAAAATGTGTATTACAGAAATATCATTATGAGCCGGATAAATATTTTCGGGTGGTAGTCTTTTAATGTATGATTCTTGGTTTTGTAAATTCGATTTATAGGGTTTCTAATCACCGTAGTGGTAATTCTGAACAATTCAAAGACTTATTAGTCGTGTTGAAGATTGTAAAAAATTGACAAAATTAACAGAAAATCTGCAAATTTCAGTTTGTAGTTCTTTGTCGTTTAGTAAAATATTTTGTTAAGTCCGGAGCATTTGGTTTAACTGAGTTTAGGCCAATTACTGGGTCACAAAAATGGCTCAATGCGGAAATAGTAATTAGGGGAAGGCTGTAAACTGTTCTAAAAGTTGGGATTTAAGCCCTTGATGGGTAACTGATGTTTTTTTTTTCTCTTACAAGGTGGGCTTTAAGCACATTTTTAAATTTATTGAGGTGAAAGGGTGTGGGATGTTTTTTACAGATAAAAAAACCTATAAATTTTGAAATATTAGTCTCATCGACATCGTTAAAAAGTATATAAGATATAATATCTCATTTGTCTAGATAGTCATTTTAGACACAAATGAAAATGTAATTAAAAATAATAATTTTTAATACTTTATTAAATCTCATATAACTTTCTGAACTATTAGTCTCATCGGTTTGGTTTTAGTGTTATTCGATTCAGCATAAAAATATGCGTCTGCAACAATACCTTATTTAATGGTATAGTAACGTAAAGTTACAAATCTCCCTTTCTGTGCCTCTCTCAGTATATTCAAGATGGCGGCGACAGTTCACCTTGGCAGAGAAAAGCAAACTTCTGGGATTTGCTTCACATTCAGCTATCAGGTCCAAACCACAACTTTTAAAACAATCTCCAGATTCCCCATAATTATTTCTTTAGCTTCACATTCAGCTATCAGGTCCAAACCACAACTTTTAAAACAATCTCCAGATTCCCCATAATTATTTCTTTAGTCAACTACGTTGTAACTGGCCTACATCTTTATTAAGATTCTCACGTTCCTATGTCTAATTTCATAATTTAAATCATTGTACGCTTAAATTAATTAACCAATTTCAGGTTAGTCAAATTAGGATTCAATCTTAGTACTAGCTAATCCGATTATGGATTCGAAAATATTTAATTTGTTTCTTTTAAATTATTTTTTATTTACTGTTAATTTTTTTTTACGTCAGCAAAATCTTATTCTATTTTCAGTTTTAGCATCATCATCAAAAAGAAAAGGTTCACTTTAATAACTACTACTTTAAACCAGATGCAAACTATAAATGCTACCTCGAATACATTTCATAACATTCAAATCTTTATACAGTTTCTAAACCTTCAAGTGTATTATTTTGCAAATGTTTAAAGTAAATAGTTTTATGTCGATTCTATTCTCGCATCGGGAACGTTTGAATGGCATTTTCTGGAGAGTGTATTTACGCACGATAGAGAATTTTAAAGAAAGTTTTTACCGGCCGATCTGACAAGTAGCGTCGATAGAAAATAAATCATCTCGAATTTTACTTGCTTTCTTGGAATCTCTTACATCATCTCATGTCAATTTTTGATATCTTCTTGTCTCTCAGATGAAAGTCAGTTTTGAAAGTAACAACCCATTCGTGCCAGACAAAAAGGGCAAAAAGGATGACTCTCCAAAAAAGTGGTAGCACAAGTGTTTCATTATCTGGATTCATTTTTTAGAAAGAAGATAACCCTGCCATTATAATACATTAATAAAATAAACATTTATATTTGAATCAGAAATCACAGCACACAGCTCTTTTAAAGATAAAACGGTGAGTAAACTTAAAGCTAAATGCTAAAAAAAATGCAAGGTATAAACATATTTATACCAGCACATTTATCATCTAAGCATTTTCTTTTGTATGAACCATTTTTTGAGATTGGGTATTAACCCGTTTTATCCTGACTTTATATATTGATGAATTGATATGTAAAGTAGCTTTATGAGAAAAATGGTATAAAAAATTTTATCTAGATGATGATAATGTATGATTTAAATGATTAGATTAAGTATTGCAAAAAGTGCTTACAATTGAGTGCTTGCAACTCGAAGAGAAGTTAAGTGTTAAATCAGATTTAATTGGCTACCTGTAATCGATGTCACCTTGTTTTGACGAACCTGATTGGTTTCTGAATCTAGAAATGCCACTATTTAAACGATGACGTCACTTGCGAGTATCTAATTTCATTTTTATTTTATTTTTTTGTTGTCCCTGGGGGAATTCATATTCAGGGAAAGTGAAAGTTTTCAGGTACGGTTAAAGGAATGTTTTGAAATCTGACGTCACTTAATTTCTTTGATTTCTCACCAGAAGCGTTAACAAACTCTTAAAATATTTAAATCTAACAGGCCATGACCAAAAGCTGTGCATCGTTTAATTTCAACTTGTTTAAAATGGGGCAACTCGAATTTTATATTAACCAGTAAAAATGTTTCATGGTGCTCATTTCAATAGATGCTAGTCATTTCTAAGGTTCTTAAAAAATAACGAATATTTTTTGAATCAGTCGTACAACTGCTTAGACTTTTTATGTAGCATGAATTCTCGTTAAATACACTTTTATTAGATGAATAGCTCTAGGGAACAATTTTTTTCTTGTATTGTGAGTATTTTGAAATCATCTTAGATATTTTCTCGATGTAGTTTAATAATATATTCCTAACTAGGATTTTTTTTTGAAAATTTTCTTAAGTGAAATTAAGTGACCCCCCTCTTCTCTGCTACGTTGGAAGTAGTTGGAAGAAGGTGATAATATATTTTAGTTTATTATGCTATACGTTAAGTTCATATGTTTGTTCTATAAAGTGTTTTTTTATTCAAAAAAGCATATTAGTATAGCACATAAACATCTACGTTCTTCATTTTGTAGATTCAGTCAAAAATTAAATTAAACCAAAAATATTCTTCTTGAAAAGAATCTTTTGTTTCTCAAACAAAACTAATTTCAGATTCGAGAACCCCACACTCGAATTAGGTAAGAGCGAGTTTTTGTATAAATGATACAAATAAATTTACTCTACAGTGCTATCAAAAAGACTCTTCTGAAAAATATCTTTAAAGTTTGTTGTATTGCATTTTAGAACTTTATCAAAAAATTTCTGATTTAATTTGGCGATGTGCTTGTCGAATCTTCCTTTTTAAGATCTTTATGGTCTTTGTTTCGTATGAACCATCTTGCATTAGTTATTTTTCTCAGAACTTTATTTTGGAAATTGAAAAGTTTCTTCATTTACGTTTTTTTAAATATTAAGCCCTACTGGTGATGTATATGTGAGTATTCGTCTTATCATTGAAACATAAATTTTTCGTTTTAGTTGAATATCTAATTTTGATTTGGACGTAAAGAGAGCTTGCAGTTTATTTATTGCAGCTGTTTATTTGTCTTTGGTCTTCTTTACATGGTCATTCCAAGTGAAATTTAATTCAGTACCAGACCAAGATATGTCGCTATTGGAATTAGGTCATTGAAAGATTTGTTGATGGACTCATTAATTTTTATTTTGCAGTGGAGACACCAGTTTTCAATTTCAAAAACTTTGTCATCCAGTTTAAAAATCGCCAAGTTTGGATTTTTGGATTTAACAACTATACCAATGTGATCAGCATAAAAGGCAGTGAAGCTTTTGATATCATCTCGGTTTACCGGAAAATCATAAATGAACAAAATGTAGAGTACAGACTCGAGAATGCTTCTTTGAGGTACACCGGAAAGAATTTTTTGGGTGGAAGATTCAGCTTCATTTACTTTGATGCTGGAGTTTCTGTTTTAAAGAAAGTCTATAATAAATTTGATGATTCCTATGGAGAAATTAAGTTTGATGAGTTTGTACAAAAGTCCTTCATGCCAAACACTATCAAATGCTTTGGCGGCGTCTAACATAAGAATACTGATGTTTCTTTAAGGGGTATGATTCCAGTGAAATCTATTATTCTGATAAGTTTCTTTGTTCTGTCTAATTCTGATCTATATTTTTTTAAATAATTTTCCTATTGAACAAAGTAGACTGATAGGTCTATAACTATCCGGCTTTGATGAATTTTTATTAGGTTTGAGAAATAGTACAATTATAGCTCATTGGAATGTAAAAGTTGAGTTTCATGCAAGGTTTAAAAATAAGGGCTATAATGTTTAAGTAACGTTGAGGTAAGTTTTGAGCATTTTTTTGATTCCATCATCGCCATGCGCCTAATGTATTTTCAGATTTTTATTAAAGATTATTACTTCAGCGGCATCTGTAGGATCTATTTCTTCAGGCGTTTTATGATTTTGAAAAAAATTTTTTAAGTCTCTTTAACTATTTTTTCATTATCTTGATCAAATTCGGTATTTGGCGACAATTGTTCCTCCATGGAGTCTGTTATAAATCGAGCATGCTATCAGCGAGCCTCACGCTATTTTTGTTTATCTTGTAGAGAGTTGCACTTTCATAATCTGGCAGCTTCTTTTCTTGTATATCTGAGTTTATTTTTTCTAATCGTTCTTTTCTTCTTATTTCTAAGTTCATATTAAATACTAATTTAAAATAGCTGTCACCTTTATTTTGCTAGTAATTGCAACAGGAATCGAATAATTATACATGCCAAATATTTCTGCCTTTTCACTGTTTGTGTAAGCAAAACATTATTGGTTTACTAACTTGAAGTGGTACTTTAAGTGCTCTCGCCATTTGCCATAAAAATTTGTCTTGAAGTTACAGTGATTCGATTTTATGTTCGCATTGTTCATATCTTAAATTCTTGCAGCTTTTTTTAAAATTAGTTTATTAAGTTGTTTTACTTCCGTTTGGTATTTTGGGTTGCCATTCTTTTGATAGTTTTTTTTTACATTTATTTATGTAAAGGATTAGATGTTTCATGTTTGCAGGAAATTTGAGATATTTTGGAATTAAATCAAAGGTAGTTGTCGCTTTTTTACAGACGTTCAAAATTATGGACTAAAGATTGGAAATGCAGTTATCAATTAAGTTTAGGCTGCTTAGTCAATCAGAGGTATTATGTTGCTCATCTCATTGCAAGGTATTACGGTATAATTGCCAATTAGTTTTTGAAATTTTCCTCTTTTCCTTTGCCAAATAGGCGCCGAGTGTGAATAATACTGGATGCTGATCAAAAGACAGTTCATTAAGAACACACACAGCTTTCAGGATATCAGCATTTGAAATGACTAAGTCAAGAATGTCAGGTCTATGTTTTTAATTTACTAGGAAATGAGTTGGTTTATAAAACACTATTACATTAAGGAATTTATGGTCTATTTGGTTTTTAAATTTTTACCAATTTCGTTCATATAAAAACAGAAATCGAATTAAAATAGCCAATGACAGTGGTTTTAAGATCAGAAGGAAATAGATTTGTATAGTCATTTTGAGTGAAGTTATGTCTTGGCGAATTGTAAATGTCAGTGATTTAAAATTTTAGATTGTCAAGTTTAAGAATAATAGAGATTTGCTCGTACCCATCTTTATTTTTGTTACTGTATTCAGGCTATTTTTTGCGAGAATTGCAACTTCTCCACCTCTGTAATTACGATTACATCTATAGATATTATAGTTCGAAATATTGATGTTTTGGTTAAAGTGTGCTTCTGTAGCTATTATAATATCCGTGTCTTGTTCAGTCATAAAATATTTGAAATCTAAGGATTTATTGAATAAGCCGCTCCCATTCTAATTCATAATTTGACTGGAAGTTTTTCTATTGCTTTTAGTATACATTATTGTCACCATTTTTATCAGATTTGAATCAGTGAAGGTTCTCAATATTTCAAGAAGGTTACTATCTTTCACAAAGTTAACAAGTTCGATAAAAATTTTAGGGTGGCCACCTACCTGAAAAACTTAGAAAACAGGGAATTATCAGGTAATTTTTTATACTAGAAAAAACCTGGAAAAGTCAGGGAAATTATCATAAAAATCTGGAAAAATCAAAGAAAATCTCGAATTTTTTTCATTGATTTTTCTAAATTTTGCCAGTTTAAATAGTTTATTAATTTTTTTTAATTTAAATTATTTTACCATTCGTTATACCCATTTCTTAGACAGAAATTTTTCGCCAAATAGTTGAACTATAATGAACATAGCAATACTTTCCAGACATCAAAATTCTTTCCATTATTACCGTGTTAAATCAGAGTGCCACATGAAACTCTCCAATGGTTGCTAAATGAATGGAGAAATCTTAGACCTCTTTGGAGACTATGGGACTATGCAGTTTAGGAAAAGCAAAAATTTTATTGGAAATGGAAGATGGAGTTAGGAAATTTGCATCTGTTCATAAAAGTATTTTTTTTTCTAGTCTGTGGACTAAATCCATTTATCGTTCAAGTTTGTTCCAATAATTTGGGTTTTTTTTTCGTTTGACAAAATGATTAAAAATGTTTTAGTAATCTCAATTTTATAAAATTTTCGAAAAAAAAATAGTTGGCTATAACTTTTTAACAGAATTTATATTGCACTCTTTTTCTGAAAGTTTTTGTACTCCCATCCAGTGAAATCGGTAAATTATTTTTTATCAGCAAAGTCAACCAACCACACACTATCTTACAATCCATAACAGCAATGTTTGTCGACCAAGCTTACAATTGTTGCATTGATGCTAATTTTATCTATTTCTTTTTACCCTTTTATAACGTATTTTAATTTTTTTTTTTAAAAAAAGAGCCAACTATATGTTAACGATTAATTTAACAGTTTTGTTGCTAAATATTTGATTTATGATTCGAAATTCTAATTGTGTAGTAATCAAAATGTCAAAAGATCGTAATGTTGCATTTCAATTCAGAGGTGATGTTTCCGAAACTGTTTCTCTCTTTACCCTAGAAAGCTGGTAAAAACTAAATAATGTATGGGAAACATGTTAAATGTACAAGTTAAACATGTTAATGTCTAAACATAGAATATAATTTTTTTTATTCACATGTGTATATTAGGAAGAAGGAAAACATTTTTTTTCACTGTACTGGAAAAGGTTTTAGTTGAAAACCAAATACCATTAACTAATCTAAACTTTGAAAAAACATGCGGTTAGATAGGAATTTTATAAGTATTTTTATTTCAAATAAAACAAAAACGAAAAAAGAATGAAATTTAAAGAATTTTAAACAGTTTTTTTTCTTTAGAGTATGCAAGAAAAAATTTGACAATTTTCCATTAGCGACATTGATTTTTAAATACTGAATATCCCTTAAAATAATAATGCAAGTACAAAACAAATAAAATTTTTAAACATTTGACTTGGTTTAAAGAAATAAAGATATTGGTTTAAAGAAAATAAGATCAGGGAATTTTAAATGGAGCACTGTTTGGATAAAATACAGTATAAAATGGCTCAAGCCACATTTTTTCAAAAGATGACTTCATTTCTCCCCCAAACTATTCGTTCGCTTCGTTTTTAATATGTGAATTTTACAATTTTACAAACTTTTCACTAGATGGCAGCTTGATGCACAGAATCATCTCATTACTCACAAAAATTGTGTGGTGAAATTCCGTTATAACTCGCAGAACAATACTTTTCTGAACAATTCGAAAAATGAGTCCTAACATATAATTATTGTACCAATCCCAACATCTATATGTAATGGAAAAGTTTTAGGCAAATGGCAATTTAAAATTACAATAAGAAAAATTCCAAAAGTTAATGAAAGATTACCTTTTCCAACAAATTGTGCCAATCTTCATCACGATTTTTGATTAAAGACTAAAATGGCTAAAATAATAGGGAAATTTAATTTTATCTTTAGTTTGAATCTAATCTATTTTGAATTTATCTTCCTAGATTACCACTCTTCAATGATATAGTACTATAGTCACCTGCACTCGGCTGGCAGTGACGTGTTAACAAACACTCTAAAAATGTTTGTTATGAGTTGGGGATGTTTAGAAAATATTCTATACATTTTTGCAATCGGAATAAAGATGCTAGAGACGTGAAAAATATGCTTCTTCTTCTATGCCGTTTATTTACTGAAGAGTTAAACTTCCGAAATTTCGAAACTGCTCTTATCTGGGGTACATATTTCAGCTTTTTGCTAGCTATTTTCCTCTACAGCACATGTTCTTTGCACAGTAGAAAGCACTTGGAATTTTTTAGAAACCTTTTTGAATTTTTTGATTTGGAAAAGAAAAATAAATGTGAATGCATATTCAGCTGTCACTTTATATTTAGAATGTTTTCTGGATTTGAAAACTTTTATTTTAAATACGGTAAAATCTCCCGTCATATTTCTTCCACGCCCGTGCCAATGCCAAACACATTTAGAGAGCCATTGCTATTCGTATTTATTAGAAAAATGTATTGTCTAAAAAATAAAACTGAATGAATCATAATCAGTAGGGGAGAGTGGGGTCAATTGTAACAGGGTACGATTGTAACAGAGCAAACATTTCGAGTGTCGGGTTCTAGATTTGGTTCCTAGGTGGCGCACAAGGTGTATTTAATAAATCTACATGTACACCCCTGCTGGCAACCGTTTTTATGCACTTTTGAAAGAGTTACATCACAAAAGATATTTTCACGCTACGTAAGTACTTTTTTTGGTATTAGAATATTATATTGTAACAAAGTAATTTTGTTTAAACAAATTAAAAGTATTAACCGAATATGTAAGTGAACACCTTAATTAACATTTCAAAAAAAAAAAAAGATTAGTTTTGTTAATTAACTAGCATTGTTTTTAACAAATGAAGCAGAAATGGCGTCTTGGGGACAATTGTAACAATAAGTAAAGGGACGAATGTAACAGCTGAAAATAAATAATCCTATGTTTACAAACCATTACTTAACTCTTTAAGAACCACCAATAGTTTCCTATATCATTTATATTATGTTGCATGTGCATTATTTTATTTGTCACCTTTCACAGCATAAATTAAAATTTTTAACCCCTTAAAGTTAAAAATTTTACCCTTTAGGTCTCTGCTCATTATTATTTTTACTCCTAAAATATCACTACTATTTTGATCAATAAAAAATATATCACAACAATGATAATATGTATAATTAACCATGTTTTAGTTGAATTTATGAACTGTTACAATTGACCCCGTAAGTGGGGATAATTGTAACAAGTGCACGACTGTCAAAAATTGTTAATAACTAATATAATAACATTTAAAATAAGGTATTTTTTTCTAGTAGAGGATAGTCTACTTTACTCGTCTGTCAATTAATACTAATAATATATTGGATTTTATGTTAGTTAAAAATAGTTAAGTAAAAAATGTTACAACTGACCCCACTCTCCCCTACTCAACTTCAAAATTGTATAATTACAAATAAGAAAGAATAATTTAGTTAACTTACCCAATACATATAATCTTACACTTAATTTTGAAGATGTTTTTAAGACATGACATTAAGACAAAAAGAAATAAAATGTGATTTTCTAGAAGGAGTACAGAACTAACAACCATAGAATAACGATTACTTGATTGTTAAATTACATAATACGGCTCTCAAAATTTATTTAAACTTGTTCTTTTAGTCTGTATTGAACCGTTTATAGTTGCTTTGCAATGACGTGTGTATGTGCACGCTTCATTCCATAGTTTTTAGACGTAGTTATTCATATAAGCAATGTATCATCTGCTGTTCCTTATTATTTATCAATTAAGCATCCGTAATAGGGATAAATGCATTTTTCGAGAGAATTTAACCTTTTATAATCAATTATAAAATAGCTGAATTAATTAAAAGTTTTTTCGTAGAATAACTAGTTTTTTCATAGAATAACTAGAATTTTTCATCCATTATATACTTTAGTTGACTTTGTCTCTAATTATATGAAATACCTAGTTATGATACTTATATGAAATTATATGAAATACCTAGTTATTCTATGAAATAACTAAATTATACGCTTTAACGGTGATATATATATTTTAAGCTTTCCAGTTTTTAATGATTCACTTTTCACGAATTCCTCTGCTACCTGAGATTGTGCTATATGTCTCATTTGTGTTGTTTTCATCACAGTCAGAAAGCCGCCTTCGTATTCAAGATTGTATATGAATGTAAACAATAAAATAAAATAAATCAAACATTTTAAATTTTGAGGAACTCAAAGATGATGAAGTTGCTTGATGTTAGAAAGTCATGCGATAATCGCAACAACTTTTTGATTATTCTCGTCTTAAATTTTGGTTTTACCTTTTCCACACCGGGAAAGGTAAAAAACAAATTTTATCTCTCTAGGTTTGTATTGATATCAATAGTATTTTGCCCGATGTTTTCTTGTGAAGATGGAGATGTCTTGACTCGTTCTCATGTCTTAACTCGTTGTCTCCAAAAGTTCTCATTTTAAGACTGTTTTTTCTTCTTTTATTTTCTTAAACCATGAACTTGTATGACAATTCCTTCATTTATAGTTTTTGTCTTGTGTAATATAAATGTATCATTTCATCGTGATATTTATTAGCATAAAGCGATCGTGAATGTACCATGTATGATCTATCGCGATCATACATGGCAACACTTACTTTTTATACTTGAAATGAAAGTAAAAGTACGTATTTTTACTTGTACTTCACTTCTTATAAAATTTAGTACTTTTAGTTGTTTTTTCTTTACTTTTTTCGAGAAAAAGTACAAATGTCTGCAACGAAAATATCAAAAGAAATTCTTACTCTTTTTGGAATACCTATATTTTCAAACCAAACCTATATTTCCTGTTTTATAAACCAATGGAAATAGGAAGAATTTCCTTACCCATTGCCAGAATGGGATACCTTAGAGAAATAATCTTTTTTTTTTCTTTTTTAAAGTAAATAATATTAAAAAATCGAATAGTTTTCTATTTGAAAAATAACCAAAAATGTTTTTTGATATTACTCATTTTGTTATGGAGTATTAATATTATACGATCACCTCTGAAACTTTTCTTTCTGACAAAATAACAAAATTACATATTGCGACATATGTGTGACCGATATGCGTCTTGCATTTGTTGAACTTCGGAGAATATTTGGTGATATTATGTGATCTAAAGGCCATATAAAGCACACTTCTTTTGTTTCGTTAAAAGTCTTTCGTCTTTGAGCTGATTTATACAAACAGCTTATGATTGGATGAAACTTATTAAGTAAGCAAAGTTACGAGACTTACAGGAAGATTCCTAGAAGATAATTTTATCACGCACATTCTTAACCCTTTGTCCTCTAATGCCTCCCACAAAAGAGATACCTAAAGTAGCAACTCTGAAATTTAAAATTTTTATATTTTAATATTTTGTAGCCAAATTATTTATGATTGTTAATTATCATATAAAAATTATGCTTTTTGTAGTTTCAATATAGTGCTCACATTAGTTTTAATAATGATTTCAACTTGTGGGAGTGCAATGGGTCAAACTCTGTAGATTAATATATATAAATCTACAAACATCCACACATGGAAAATTATAGTCAAATTGAATCCATCTTTACATTTCAAAAGAATTAATTGATTTACGAATCTTGTTTGCAGGAGAATTTCTAGAGAATAATCTATTAGCAATCATTAAAAAAAAAAAAAAAAAAAAAATACAAAGTGCCCAACTGCATCAAATTACCTCACTTAATTGCTTCAAGTTTTAATTGAAATATGAATCTTTATTTTTTTGAAAAGAATATTCTAAAAATAAGAACGGTAAGGCCCTTGCGCAAATGAAAATAATAAGCAGTCGAACAAAGAAATAAAAAATTTGTCAAACAATTAATGATTGTACTGTTTTTGCACAATAATTGCAAATTTTATCTAAATATTTTTCAGGTAGAATTCGATGTGATTTCCATTTACCGTCGACTCATATTTTCTTAAACGTCAAATTATTTGATTAAACTAACTCTTACTGCATCATAAAATATAGTTATTGGAAATACAGTTTGTAGTTATATTTAGAAAAAATCTGTACTGAGTAAAAAGTTCCATATACTCGTTTTATTTTACAGAAATTTGTTTATAAACTGTGTTTTTAACAGCATATTAATAAAAATTCATTTCCATTTTCTTACTTGTCAATTAATAAATTTGGGGGGGGGGGAGGTCAAATTTTCTTTTTTATTTTCTGTTGCAAGAGAATTTTGGACGAATCGCTGTTTTGGACTTTCGCTTTACTGATTTCAAATCTGCAATCATTTTCTCTCTACAAGCTACAGTTTCGGTGCGATTTCATAATTTATTCCTGACCAGAATTTTTTAAAGTTCACTGGAGTGAAGACTAAGTGTCTCCACTCCTCTGCTACATAGGGAGTGGCAAGAAGAAGGTGATAATACTTTTCAATTTATGATGTGATACGTTCAGATGATATGTTTTTTTTAATTTTTATATATGTATGTTTATAACCCTATACAATCCTTATAAACTTGTACATTCAAAACAAAATAAAGCAAACTAAAAATACCAATTTTGTATAAAAATGTGTACCTTTTCCGAGCAAAACTTATTTTAGATTCGAAATACTAACATCCGAATTAGGTAAGATCAAATTTTTGCATCGATGAAACAAAAGAATTTGTCAGTGTTATTGATCAAAATTTTCTTCAAAATAATAATAGGCATAGAATAAGAAGCATTTTTTTTTAATGGCGGGCACTTGGAACTATCCATTTTATAACCGTCGTTGAACAGCCGACCCAACTTAATGGGTTTACGGCTACTAATGTTCAACTCCGTAGCCTTGTAATTTTGAACCCAATCCAGAAGACAAGGGAACTCCTTGATCGAGTATTGGGAGAAATTTGCCTTCGTGGAGGACTTTTTGATGGAGCTAATCCGCATTTGCGTTACATGGAGAGGAAGACCACGAGAACCTCCCACGGTTAGCCTGACGGCAAGGGGACTCTAACCCATGATCCGTCTACCACTGAGGATATTTCACGTCAGCACTGTGGTCAGTGCAAGCCGGATGCGGAATTCGTATCGACTGGGATTCGAACCCGGTTTGCCTCATTGGAAGGCGAATGCTCTATCCCCTGAGCCATCGCGGCTCGGAACTATCCATTGGCCACAGAAAGTGCCAGAACTGCTAACTCTCTTTTCGTTACCCAGTGGGGACCTGTGGTGAAGCCACGGCAGTGGGGCAGCGTCTCTCACGTCACACTACCACAACCCGTTTATAGGGCGGGTCACATTCACACACAAAGGATAGAACACAGATAGAGAGAAAGAAACATCCATGCCTTGCCCGGGATTCGAACCCAGAACCTTTCTGATGCAAGGACAGTTCCCTGCCCCCTACACAGGCCGGTCGGCGGAATCAGAAGCATTAGAATAAGCATTTTACATTGTTAATTATTCTTAAGAAATCATTTTGTAATATATATATATATATATATATATATTAAGCATTTTTGACAAAGTTATTTTTAAAAAGTAAAATGCATGATTAAGAATTTTATAACTTGGGTCAGCATTTTTCCATTTTGAAGAGCAAACAAATATACTTCTAAGAATGTTATTTACTTTGTATACGGTATCATAGCAACAATCTGTACAAAATTTCCAATATTCGATATTTTAGTATGTCATTAACTTGACTTAAAAAACAACAACAAACATTTAACTTTTCTGAATATTGTTCGGTATATTGAATGTCCCGCCCCCTTTGTGCCGTTTTAATCCTACACCAAATGATCAATTTAATTTCTTTTGTTGAATGATCGTGACCAATTGAAAGAAAAGTTTAGATTGATTTTCATTCTCATAGTTATTACTTTTTGTATTTTTTGAGGCATTATCTGTATAGTGAAAACCAACGCAATCTAATGTCTACATTAAAATAAATAAATAATGCGCGTTTTTGTCACGTTTCATTAATGCATGTTTAAAAAGTAATATTGCCACATTGATAAATCAATTTACTCTTCTCATTTATTTTACTTTTTCTTTATTTTTATGGACCTGTGTATAGAAAACGTGTGTAATTTAGTAACTGACTTCTTGAAAAACTTTATGTGCTCTAAATGAGAATGGAGCGTGGTTTCATTATCTTTACGGAAATAAATAATAACGTTACTACTTGAATATATCGCTATCATTTAAAATTAATATTTGTTTTTTATTTTTATTGCAAAATTAGCCATATGCAATGACCAGCTGGTTCACCTACACGAACTCAACACTTCGTGTAGGAGAATCGGGAAATTTGTGAATATTGTTTTCTGCCTTTACTTGCATTGTTGTCCTCCTTCACGAAGTTACTGCTTCCTTACTCCACATTGATCCTGTTGCATTTTGCAACATTGCTCTGGATCTAAGACATTTGCTTTTTCAGAAATTAAATTAAAGCTACGGGGTAAAAATCGTGCACCGATTCGCTGTACTGAGGAAACTTTTTTATATTATTCTACACGAAATTGTTCCAAATTGACCAGGCTGATTTCGACATTCACAATTGTATTAGAGTTGATACAATTAAATGAAAAGAAAGTAGTAGGAGCTTTGTTTTAAAAGTATTTAAAATTTAAAATTTGAAATAAGTGCTCTTTGCTTTTATTTTAAAATAAAATAAATACAATTAACAGTGGGGGGGGGGGGGTATAATGAGACCTATTATCTACGATTCTCCGAAACCTAATTAAATCAAAATACTAAAATATTTTTCTACTTAATCTGAATATATGGCGATATAATAAACATCTGATGCGAAAAAGGAAATATTACTTGGTATCGTGAGGCTCCTTTAGGTAAAAAACCCATATATAAGCTATTAAAAACAGAACACCCAGAATTCTCATTTTATGTTTTTTTATTATTTTTGTATTTTGTGTGGTATAATATTTTGAGCAGAAAATAGGTCTATTATTGTTGTTGTTTTCTATGCTACTTATCGATATCAGCAAGCCTGCTTTGGGAAACTAAGTAAACTTAAGGCAGAGAGAAGCGTTTCTTGTTTTTCAGTGGCGCCATCTGAGACCAAGAATGGGATTTCAGCTATACACACGTCACAGCCTGTTTTATAGGGAGGACCCATTCATGCCATATTCATTTATCCACAGCTCATAATTTTGAACAGAACCAGAGAGCAATCAATCTTCAGTTTCAGTACCCCAAGAGGTATTGATTTGCTATGAGAACTTGGAGGACTTTGTGACCCTGACAGAAAACACTGGGATTATTTGGCCGGCGTGATCCGAACTCGCGATCGCACAAACACCAGTCCAACGTCCTACAAACCTGACCTCCCGGCCCCCAAAAATACGTCTAGAAAGTACACTAGGTCGTCTCCAATTTTTTAAATAATTTATTTTCTCCACCACTGAACCAGCTGCACAGTACCCGTGAAAAGTTTTATTCAAATTTCATTTAACAGAGGAGCTTTTGAATTAGAAATACGCACTGAGAGAAATCCTTTACACAGAAGCAAACTGAAATTTCTGAGTCGCTATAAATTACCGTATCTTACGGAAATAAGAATAAAATATTAAAGAAAATTTTACACTAAATACTATTAGCTTGAATCACACTAAACAATATGATTTATAGCAGTAAACTGGCCGATACATTAAAAGACTTTCGTTTAAAGAGAAGAAGATTAGAGAAAAATACTGCCTATTTCTAGTAGTCATTTAAAGAGAAGAAGAATGTCGCATTTTTCTCAATTTCTCAAAATTTTAATTTAAACTTTATTTCAATTTTTGAGTGTCGCGGTCAAGAAATTAAAAAATTATTTTAATACATATCGTTTACTACAATTCAAGCTACTTCAAATAGTCTTTAGTTTGAAAAATTTATTATTTCATTTAATAGTTTTTATCTCGGTTTGAATTTTTTTATACTTCTATAACATTATGCCCTTATAAATAAGTCATTTTCAAAATAAATTTTAAATTGAGAATGGGATACCTGCAATTGACGTAATTTGGGCATCCTGATCCTGATTGGTTGTTGAAAAGAGGCATTTGTTTAAGTTAGCTACTGTTCTTTCTATTCTATTTGGAGTAAGCCAAGCACGCCAAGTATCAATTCTCTTAAGTTACACATTCTATATTCTTTCATAAAGACTTTTCACAAAGATATTCAAATTCTTCTTTATATATTTCTTACTTAACACAAAGATTGGCATGAAGCCATCTGGAACATAAAAAAAAAACTGATTAGGCATTGAGGTGGCCAGGTTCAAAAGCAAAAGTGTATCACGGTTACAATAAAAAATTAAGTAAAATACGTAGACGAGAAAGAGTTATATTCAGCAAATTCAATGTATGATACGGTGCTGTACTTAATTAATTTTAAGTTAATTAACACTTCACGTTAATTATCATTTGGAGAAAGTTTGCTCAACGTTAACTTGCCATTTTGCTTATAAACGATCAGCTGGCGCTGACGACATAGGTAACATGTGTGAGTATCCACAATCTTCTTATTTTTGAATTGTAAGTGCCCAATTTATTGTTCAGGAGCAACCAACTAAATGAATGATTAGCATAACCATGACAATAAAAGTTCAAAATAATGAATGTGCCACAACAGAGACCACTGTTTTCAAAATTATGGAAAACTATTGAAAGAGTATTCTTTTTCTTGAGTAAAAAATATTTTCCTGTAAAACAAAAGCTAAAATTAAAATTCTCGATAAAGTATCTGCTCTCAGCTATATTGATCCCTCAGTTATATAGCTGAGTAATTTTTTTTAATTAATTACACATGCTCCCATGAAACTCATGTTTGATTTAAAAAGAGCTATAAGCTAGCAAACTACTGAAATTTTAAAACATATCCTAACACTACTTTTTTTTCTTTTCTCCAAGCTTTGGATACGTGCCTAGGTCATTATGGACCCTTATAGCCCAAAGCTTGGCTACTGGTCCGGCTCCACACCAGCCTAGGAACGAGGCCAGTCAGCAAGAATTTATTGAGAATTTAGATATGTACAAAGTCACAATGTTTAAAAAAATACAAAAGATTAAATATAGTACAAGTTAGTAACACATAATAACAAAAATAAAGAAAGAAGTATAAAAAGAAAAAGAAAATAAACTTAAAGGCCGTAAACTGTTTGTTATTGCATAAACTAAATAAACAATTTTGAAAAACGACTCCTTATTAAAATTTTAACCCTAACACTACTGGATAAAAGAGGATTTGGCTGTTAATCCTAAACACCTGTTTCGCCCGAGAGATGAAATAATCTTGCTTCAATGCTAAAAATGGTGGGCGAGGATGTCAGACATTTTTAATTTTCTATACAATGAAAAATTAATTTAAACATCATCTAATTATTTTTTTATATTTTTGGGGGGTTGTTAATGAGAAGAGAAAAATCACTGAATGTGTTTATTTGAATTCAAAGATTAGATCTGCTAAATTCCCGGAATAATTCCCGGATGTCCCAATTTTAAAATTTTGGGGGAAAAAAGATGACGAAAAAGTGCATTTTTCAAATTTTTTCTTTAAGAAATAAAAAGTATCGTTCTAAGAGAAAGAATGAGATGGTTCATTATGAACGATTGGTCGTTTGACACCAATAGTCTTCCAAGTGCAGAAATATCGAAAAAAAAATCGAAAATTTGACTTAGCAGTTTGTTTACAAATGTACTAGCGTTGCTTTATAATAATTTAGTGTTTTTTGTGCTTACAGTACACCTACTATTCAATACAAGCGCTTATGTATGCACACACACAAATTCTTTATTTTAATATATGCAAAGATTTCTTTCTTTTCTTTTAATTATTGATTTATGAAAAGAATACCAGCGCTAATTAGAAACCCATAGAGGTTTTTTGTCTTTCTAGAAAACAAGCAAACAGTTAATATTATTACAATATCACTCAGGAATTATTCTAAACAACATTTACTATTTTTAAAGAAAATAGAATAGGACTTTTATAAATTTTTTTTCCTAAAATGATGGTCAAAATCATTTTAAATATATTTGATAAAAAAATAAAAATATTCGCATATACTGTTTGCCATTTTTCTACCTTTTTAAAAATAAAGATCCCTTAAAAAGCAAGAGAATCAGCAGCCATGTATTGTGACATAGCATCATTTTATTAGAAAAATCTTATTCCAAAAAATAAAAAGGTGGTACCCAAGTCCTACATTATTAGCATTTTTTTACAATTTAGCAATAATTCTATACAATAGTTCGAACCATAGGTCTACGCAATAATTCTATACAATAGTTCTCTCTATCATGAAATATTAATATTTTAAATATTTGAGTCTGGACTTAAATTCATAAAATTATGATTTTTCAAAGTCAAAGTGGCATTTAACTGAAGTAAATATCTATTGAGTTTAAACAAAACCAAAGAAAATTACTACGTCATTTAAAAAATATACTTTGGTTGCCACAGTGTTCTTTATGTAAACCCACTTTTTATTTATTGCAGTATTAAAGTTTAGGAATTAATAACAAAATTAAGTTGTAACTTTAAATTCAAAAATTTTAGCTGTGAGAGATTTTAAATGGAAATATTTTATCACATCTTTTTGTAACACATGCAGCTACAAAATGGAATATCTAGCTAGTATTATTCTCCTTTGTGAGTTCTGGTTTAATCCGGAGCTTTCACATCACTCATTCTTATCGAATAAACTGTCAAACATAAATGCACACTGGCTAGCCCTGAAACAACAATCACCAAGAAAAGGCATTCTTTTGTTAATTTTTAAACGAAAATATATCAACTTATTAAAAAAAAAAGAAAAATTAATTAAAACTTATCTATAAATAGTAAACAGTATTAAAGAGGAATATGATTTTCATTTAAGTTACCTGTTCATTGAAATAGTGATTTTAATTACATTCCGTCGAATGAAATATAAACATCTGAATTTTTATTAGCATTTATTAAACCGAAATTTTTAATTATAATAACATAAAAATGCTAGTGATCATTAACAATTTAGTGGTTAAGCATAATTTCTCTTGACTCGTACGAAAACGAAATAATAATTTAATTAAATATATGAAAATATGCAGGCAAAAAAAAATATCTTTTGAAATGAGATAAATCCATTTTCATCAATTCTAGATTTTAATTAAAATTTTAGCTTAATTAAATTCAAGAAAAATGCTAAGTATTAAAAATAAAAGTTCATCTTATCAATGTGGGCGGAAATATTTGATCAAAATTGTTTTAGTAAAATAAATTTAAACTGCATTTATACAACCTAAGTACATCCTAAACACGGCGAAAATCATTAAACCATTTATACTTAGTTAGAACAGATTTATTTTATATCGAAGTTAATAAATTATACATTTATCACTTATATTTTATCTATATCTCTACTTTTAACTTTATAATATAATATACCTCTTACCATTTTTGGCATTGTTAATCGACTTAACAATAGCCTCATGATATGATTATTAAAAGATATAAGTTATAAAGGTAAAATTTGCCTTTAATACTTTATTTTTTTATGCCTTCGTAATACTATTCTCTGCTATTGTTAAATTTTTAATTTTGGTAATTATTCAATTGTTAAAATTAATAGAGTTGCTTTTATATTATATAATAAAGCAAGCATTGTGCTCGCACCCTTAGTGTGCGGCCCACTGAAGAGGCCCCAAACTGAGTGCACGGCAACAAATTTTGATGAAAGATGTGTAAACTCTTAAAAAATGGTAAGGGCAGTGGTTAGTAACAGGGGTCATAAGTTTTTAAAAAACATAAATTTTCCATACGTAGTAAACTTATAATAGCTGTAGGAAAATAATGATATTTTTAGACATATATTTAGATAAAACGAGTTGTATGTACCACAGCGTTTTAACAATTTAAATAATTATATTGTTTTAACAACGAAAACTATGAATTTTTGAGGGGTGCAACGTGCGCCAAAAATGTAAAAACATTACTTAATTTTTATTTATTCATTTTTATTAATTTATTCGATTTAATTTTTCAACCGTATTTTGTATCAGAACTTGCTCTGTAAATTATGTCTATTTGAAGCGAAAGTACTCCTTGTATCCACTTTCAATAGTAAACTGTAAGAAATATGTCAGGAAAAATAGTTAATTTTATATTTTTTAATCGATTTTCATTTTTAATAACCACCACTTTTTATGGTTTTTGGCACACGCGAGACCCCTGTGAATTAAAATTTAAGTAAAATTTAAAAATTTATTATTCTATACTGCAATCAAACTAAAACTTTTGTTCGTAAGTGCGTAAATTACCTAACACGTTTAAAATTTTAAAGGGCTCTGTGACAAAATGCATGCTAGGTCTGATAAAAAGTAAAATCATTTTTCTTCTTTAAGTCTACAGAATAGAAACATATTTCATCAAATTTAAACAATTTCAATTCCTTTTCCTCTTTTCAATTAAAAATAAATTAAGCATATCAATTTATCTTCGATTCCTGCCGCGAACGTTAAATTAGTTTCTAGTCGGATGATCTTTGTTTTTTCCTAAATTGAAAGAAAGAAGATTAGTAAAAGACGATATTTGAATAAAAAGTTTATGAAAAAGAGACTGGCTAATTACGTCGTAAAAATTGAAATAAGCTGCAGCACCGGAAGGATTTTATTTACATAGGAAGAGGGTGAAATGAATTAAAAGCACCTGCCACTGCGCCAAAGTAAACACTTATATTTTGTTTTTGCATAAATTTCTGCTTTAATATAAAGTTTCTTTGGATATAAGTACCATCTTTTAATGATTTACCTTCGTTTTTTCGTTCTCTCTCAGGAGAATTTTTCGTAGCTAAGTTTGATTTCTTCAGTAGAATATAACTTGTCTTTCTTCCGATGAGGAGATTGGAACCTTTCACCAACTTCTGTCTAAGAAGAATATTTATTAAATCATTTGAAGATAATATTTTCTCGTTTACTCAAGAAACACTGATTGTTGTTGGGTGGTATTTAATCAAAGTGGGATTTAATCTAAAATTTTCTTTATATAATAAATTAAAGCGTAGACATCTAAATAGATAAGATTTTCATAAAATGTAGGGATTTATAGAACAGTTAAAAAAAAAAAAAAAAACAATTGCATCGATAAAATACAATTTACAAAAAAAAGTTTAATTTATGTATAATGTGACGGTAAAGTTAATAACATATTTTATTGCTTAAGTGCAAGAACAAAATTTGAAGAAGTGAAATGTTCTTAATGGTTCAAAAAAATATAACAATTTTATAGATTAATTTACGAAGAAAAGTAAAGTTAATAAAAATATGTAACAGCGATATAGAGATGTTGTTGAAATCTTTTACCGCTTTTGAATGTTTTTATAGTTTTATTACTATTTTTAAACCCTTTACTTAAAGCAGTAATTTTTCGTTGTAATATAAGCGTCGCCTTTATAAAAAAGGAGCTTATTTTAAAGTTTATAAAAGTTACAAATTACCTTTCCTAATATGGATATTTTTATTGTTTAGGTAATAATTATTGTCGTACTACATTTTTATTAATATAAAAAATCTAAAGTGAGTTTATGTATGCCGTATACTACGTAGCCATAACAAGCTCACATTTTCAGAAGGAATGATGACTCAAATTTAAAGAAAATCCCATTACACAAACCCCTAACGAACAGGAAAGGAGATAGACCCAGGCTGAGATGGCTGGATTAGTTGAGACTGATTTCCTTACTCAAAAGGAGAAAAACTGGCGAACAAGTGTCAAAAGCAGAGAGAAATGGATTCGAATTCAAAGGAAGGCACTGGTCTACCCTGGGCTATCTAGCCAGATATGATGATGATGATGGCAACGGTTTACAGAAATTTCTAACTTTCAAAATTAAAGTTCTTATTATTTAGAGATGCAAGTTTAGTAAAAAATAAAAAAAACCTGAAAAGTAAAATTAACTGAATAAATGGTTTTTATGCCATACTCTAAGGTACCGTGATAAAATTACCAAATTTTACCACACGTTATAAAACTATATTTTATTGTTAATTTCATAAAAATATTTACTAAAGTTCTTCGATTAAAATTTTCAAGCTTTTTGGTGCTCCCATATAGCCAACAACTTATTCAATTTTTCTATATTCTGGTAGTTTTGACGATACTTTCTTCTCAGTACATTATTTTTTTTCTTTAATAGTCATTATTTCTCGAAAAAATAGCTAATAGTATTAATATATTGTTAATAGAATATATAACTATTATAATTTTATGTTAGGACATTCTCTAAGCAAGTTAATCGTACCGACTTGAACAATAATCTGCATCTAAAAATAACCAACTGTACTTGAAAATAAAATTTGAACTTAAGAATACGCGATAAGAAAAAATAGTTGAGAGGTTTTATTTTAGTCGTTAAGGATGACTTTATATCATTATAATAGTGTCAATAGGAGACGGTTTTATTTTCTTAAATCAAGTGTTATATGTTTTGAAGCTGTCTTTATAAATGTTAAGAATGATATCTGGCAACAACTGCTCCGCCTCAATCTCTCTCCTTTTATTACGCATTAACTCAAGCGAAAACTTATGAAATAATGATCTCGACAGAGATAAATAACTTAACAATAATGGATAAGTAGTCATTATCCAAGGAGAGTGAAAAAAAATCGCCAAAATTATATTTATACGTCAGAAATTTTCAAAGAAATTGGGATTTAATTTTGAATAACAAAACTTATCTTAAATTCATTAATAAAAATGGTTCTTTCAACAGAACGAATTTTAACTCTATAGCGGCATTTCAGCGAGATGCAGAGCGGCCCACACGGTATTGTTTGCAACAAGTTTGACAGTTAAATGCTCCCGAACTAATGATCAAATATTATATTTTATTCAGTTGAACTGCCTTGTACATATTTCTACACACTTATGTAATTTCACGTTTCTAAGCCGTTATGTAATTTCACGTTTATGCAGACAGCAAATCAAAATGCAACATAAAGTTTAACACTTAAAACAGTGGTAGTTGTAGCGTCGTTTACGAGCTTTGTATTTTATTTTACAACCGTCGTTGAACAGCCGACCCAATTTCATGGGTTTACGACTACTAATGTTCAACTCCGTAGCCTTGTAATTTTGAACCAATCCAGAAGACAAGGAAACTCCTGGATCAGTACCCCCAGAGGTATTGATTTGTTATGGAAACATGGAGGACTTTGAGACTCGACAGATTTAACGTGCATCAGTCACCATTTACTACACGGGGAGTCTTCGGCCGGCGAGGATCGAACCCACGACCTCTTGGACACGGGCCCAGCGCCCTACCGACCAGGCTATCCCGGCCACGTGCTTTGTATTTTATTTTTTATTTTATAACCGTCGTTGAACAGCCGACCTAATTTCATGGGTTTACGACTACTAATGTTCAACTCCGTAGCCTTGTAATTTTGAACCAATCCAGAAGACAAGGAAGCTCCTGGATCAGTACCCCCAGAGGTTTTGATTTGTTATGGGAACATGGAGGACTTTGAGACTCGACAGATTTAACGTGCATCAGTCACCATTTACTACACGGGGAGTCTTCGGCCGGCGAGGATCGAACCCACGACCTCTTGGATATGGGCCCAGCGCCCTACCGACCAGGCTATCCCGGCCCCTAATTGTATTGAAAGAAACGAGGATTTTTTAATTTTTTATAAGTAAGGGCCGTTTTATTGTGTACACTAATTCCCTGCTATGATGACCGAGAATTTCGCCACCCTAAGACAATGACTCTTTCCGCAGCTCAGATCTTAGCTTTATTAAACTCTTTTGGTTGGGAAGTAATGGATCACCCCTCCTTACAGCCAAGACCTTGGACTGAGTGATTTTAATTCTTTTCTATATTTCAAACATCATTTTGATGGCAATCACTACAATGATGACGAATACGTAAAAACGGCCGAGACCTCTTGGTGAACGGAGCAGGCGGCAAGTTTGTATGATCAGGACATTCTAATCTAGTTGTAAGGTATGATAAGTGTTTACATAAACTTGGCAACTATGTTGAAAAAAAGAGAAACGTAGTAGAATCTGAAAATAAATTTGCTTCTTGAACATTTTCCTTTGTTTGGTTCATATTTTCCAACGGCCCTTGCTTGAAAATTATGCCTGTCAAATTTAATACATTTAAAAAATAATAATAATAAGAGGTAGGGATGTGCCGATTTTTGATTAAGATCATAAACTAGTGTTTCAATATAATTTACTTGCCACTTAAACACTCTGTCATAGACACAACGCACCTATTATATACATGTTTCAAATATTTAAATAGTGGTAGTCAATTTTCATTTTTCAGTTTCAATGGTAGTCAATTTCATTTCACATTTATTCAAATAAGATTAAAGTGTGAATTCACAAGTTTCGCTACAATATTAATTTTAAAAAGGAAAATCCAGTAGAATAGATTGATATTTTGTTGTTCATTTACGTCGCACTAGAGCTGCACAATAGGCTATTGGCGACGGTCTGGGAGACATCCGGATGAACCTCTGCAGAGGGAATGGCATCCTCGCTTCGGTAGTGCGACGATTTGTGCGCGACACATCAGTCCACTGCGGGACGTAGAATAGGTTGAAACTGACTGGAAAAACAAAGAAACTTATACTAAATCTGCTGTTTTTTTCCAGCTTGCTTTTGGGAGTTGTAAAAATATACTTGACTGTCAATATTCTTTATCAGCTGTAATACATTTCCAACACACTTCAAATCTATCTTAATTATTTGAATGTAAATGAATGCTTTGGATTTTTAAAAAAAGTAAACTTGAAACTAATACTATCATTGTAAAGTTAGTTATTACTATTCTAAATATGAACTATTTAGCACTATTAACTTTTTCTTAGGTCAGAAACTGACTGACATATTTGATATATTTGTTATTAAGTCATTACAGATATTTGTTTTATCTTTTCGAAAACACGCATGAAATTAAATAGTTTTACTACTAATTTGTTTGCTCTTTTCTGAATCAGTAACAGTCTTATAGCTGATGATACATTCTAATTCACAGATTTTTAATTTAATTGAAGATAGTCCCTCATGAAATTATATTTATTATCTGAAAGGAATTATATTGCTATCTGCTATCTTAAAACTTCAAGCAGGGCCATAAGCAGAATTTCAAATGCCCTAAAGCTTAAAAAATGTTAGTATAATTAGTTTCACACCTTCTTTTAAAGTTACGCATAAGAAATTAATTCACTACTTTTATTTTTACTGAAAAATTCATGGCAGGTTCTCCGATTTGTAGAGATTTGCAATTTAATATTATTTCTTGTAAAAGATAAAACTAATATTTCAAAATATGAAATTCTAGGCTCTCCAAACTGATCTCAGAAAAGCTTTGATAAAGAGAGTTTATAAGTAAGATTAAATCAAATAAATCCTGTTACCTTATATGATTTCGAATTCCTTAAACCGGCGTTAGGCGTCTCAGGGCAATTTATTGAATTCTTTTCAGTTTTTAATTCTATTCGAGCCTATGTTTATTTTCACTGCAAATAATTACTTTTAACATTCATTCTTATTTTTACTTTCAAACAATGAATAAACCCAGGTATATATAATTTTGTTTTTCAGTTATTTTCCATTCATAAATAATATGAAATTTAAAATTAAATTAACTTTAAAAGTCTTTGGAAATACGAACTTTTAAAGGATTAACTTTCTTTCTCTGATAGCTTTTTCGACAGTTATGTAATATTTCATCAAGAAAATATATCCTTATAAAATCCCCCAAATATATCCCCTCAGAGCTTTTAACACTAAGATGTTATTGCAAAAAAGTAAAATTTCTAATAGCATAAGAGTATGTTCACTTACAATATTAAATTTTCTAAGACTTTTATAAACAGTGATTTAAAAGCAGCTAACATTTTGCATCGAAAGTTACGTGATAATTTAATCCAATAAAAATTTATCAAAATAGGCTCATTTTTTCCTTCTCTAGATTTATTTACATATCGATTATTTGCTGTTGAGTGGGAATCAGAAGTCTAGCATTAGTTATCATTAATAGATGGATTATAAGATTAGACTAATTGTGCTTTTTGTGCTTTGATTAATAGACTAATTGTGCTTTTACACCAAATAATTCTAAAAAATTGATAAGACAAAATACTTTTCGCAATATAATATAAATTGTAAAAAATTTTAATTACACTTAAATTCTATGAAAATGTTACACCTTCGATATAAATATCAACGTTATGGATTTTAGAAAAGGTTCACAACTACTTATCAGCTAAATTGCATAATGTAACAGATAAAACGATGAAATTTTTTGCCCAAGGAAATCAATTAAAAATGCATTGCTGTGTCCTGAATGAAATTACATTAAAATGATATTACATGCAAAAGAAAAAATTGAAGAGAAAGGATGAAATTTATTTAATAAATGACACTGCTATTTTATTTGGAAAGCGAAATAAGAAATAGTTTTATTTATTTATTTCGTTTTTAAATTCAGTGGATGTTCTAAAGCTAACATACGATCGCATTGAATACATTTGCATTCAATTTGAAATATTTTTAAGAAATAAATTATAAAAATTATATTGGAATATATAATTATATAAGAATTGCATTATTATTTATTAATATTTTTTACTAATATATATATATATATGCATATGCTTTAGTTCATATTTTTTTATAAGTAAATTGTTAAAAAAGTGTAAAAATAGGTTATTTATATTTTTAAAAAAAATTTTCTCCCATTATTAAATTAAATAATGAAAATAAAAACAAATTTAAAAAAGAGTTAGAAGGAATTATCTTTGGATTACCCCATTCTTGCCTAGCTTAGCTAAAAATTGGGTTGGCTGTTCAACGACGGTTATAAAATAAAATAAGTACTTATTACCAAAATTAAACAGGTTTTTAATTAAAGTTATTCATTGTTTGGACATTTTTTACTCTTTTCTTAAACGAATTAGTTCCATTTCTCCATTAATTTTGTTTGTAGCATAGTTTATTTTCTTGCCTTTTAAATAAATACTTATTATCGAAATTAATTCAGCATCATTTATGTCAAAGATGGTACATGACAATCTTTTACTTTTATCCGTTCTACGTTTTCAACGTTAGCGATAAATATAGTCAGTTAAACTTAGAAAACAGAATATTTATATACAGTTAAAAATTTAATTGCTGACACATTTCGAAATTAGCATCATGGGCTAATGTCTATTACTCTTACTTCTAAACAAAATCATAAACAGACCATGTTCGTAAATAAAATTGGCACCAAAATATTTATTTTCAAACTCATCACCTTAAGAAAACAAAAATATAGTATATCTCGAAGCTTTTATTGAGTTGCTATAAAGTCAGTGGGGATTAATGGCGTAATAAAATTAGCAAGAGAATGTAAAGGAAAATAACCCTATGTTTGATTTAGCGCCTTATTATAACATAAATTGGGTGAGCTGTTCATCTTTTACAGTGCTGCCTATACCTTTAGGGTGTACGCGAACTAGCTGTGACTTTTATTTCATTTTAAATTATATTACGGAAGTCAGTATATGCTACTAATGTTAACAATTACTTCCAGATGAATCATTAAAAACTAATTTATTATTCATTTTATGTGAACGAATTGTTGATTTAGTTGAAGTTCATTTTGATTCTTTTTTCTAAGGATAAATCAAAAAAGAAATAACTATAAAGTAATTGATGTAAACAATTATGATAAAACTGAATAAAAATGACGTTTAAGGCATTTATTCTCAGGTGCAAAAGGCGGTCGATGTATGAGAAACTGCTAATTGAAAAAAGTGGTAGTATATATTTGTTTACACTAAGGAGATATTTCTTCCTGTTATCTACCACTTTAACTATAAGAAAGTAAAATGACGTCATTCAAATCCAATTAAAAAAAAGTTTATATTATTAATATTTAACTATAGACAGGGCTTTTCTTCAAAATTATTCCTAGCACTTGCGCTACCACTTTTTCTTCATTTTTCAAAACGCCTTGAGTACTTTAAAAAAGACGCTCGGTACAAAAGGATTAAAACTATAAATACTGATAATCAGTAGCCCATATATCTATATAAAAAACGTATCATTTTCTGTATACTATTAAAACGTTTATACACAAAAAGCGGCCTTTATAAAAAAAAAAAAAAACGTCACTCTGAAATAAATGGTAGTATACATATTTGTTTATACCAAGTGAATATTTCTTACTGTTTACTGTCCAACTTTAACTTTAAAAAAGTGCAGTAACGTACTTCAGACCCAATTATGAAAGTTTATATTATTAATATATTATGGTACATACATACATGGTACATACATCTTGTTTCTACAAAATTGATCCTAGCAATAAACTACTTGTGCTACCACTTTTTTCGAAAATGAAAAAAAAAAAAAAAAAAAAAAAAAAAAAAAAAAAAAAGAACTGCCCTTTTAAAGGGATACCAGCTACAAATGATTTTACATGGGTACCTTCATATAAGTAAGACAATATTTTCTTTTTACTTACTGATGAAGATGTATGTGACATCAAAATACGTTTATTTTAAATAAATTTTAGTATTTGTGATTTTGTTATCGCGCCGACCGTCCTGTGCCGACCGACCGATCAGGAAACTGGCCTTGCATCAGAAAGATTCTGGGTTCGAATCCCGGGCAAGGCATGGATGTTCTTTCATTCTCTGCACTATATGTCCTTACTGTGAGAACAACGTTGGCCTTGGTGCCCTTGAATACGGTGCCCTTGAAAAAGTGCCTAACAAAGCTGCCCTCCAGATGCCTGTATGACGTAGGTCACTCTCCATGCGAGAATTGGAAAAAAATAATTTTGTTTTCGTTTTTTATACAATTTCAAAAACAGTTGAGTATACTCTCAACGTTGAACCATAACATGGGTACTTTGAACCATAATACTGAACATATTACATACCCTCAACATTTGAGAATTCAGTTAAAAAAAGTTCCAGCGGTACTAGGCAAAAACGGAAATTTTTAAAAAATATATAGAATTTTTGAAAAATCTTCATCTTGATTTTAAAAACTGACCACTATCTTTTATATATCTGTTTACATCATTTATACGTTGAAGTGCAATGAAGTGAAATTAATTTATGGCTTCTGACAAAAAAGTTTCATATTTTCATGCACGCTATAATCAATTTATGGCTTCTGGCAAAAACATTTCATTTAAAAAACAAGCAAATTTTCAGTAATTTATTAACTTCTAATTCTTTCAAAGCAATTTTTATTTTGTCAATTTTATTTATAATTTTCTGCACGTTAACTACAGTTCCGACTAATAAATGTATATAGTCTACTTCTACTCCAAAAATGGTGGCAACTTTACACCAAAGTGTTTTACTGTGTAGTAACTTTATTTGTTTGCTCTAGAGTTTTAACTAAGAGAACTAAGACATTCGTTTTATCATAATGATACCGCTAAATGATTTTTCTATATACATGGCACTATATATGATACTGCTAAGTGTCTGTAAGTTTAATCTAAAATTAGGTGGAGGGGATTATGATAAAGATAGTTAACAATGAAAAAGATCATATTAGACTTAAATAGATATAAGCTGAGATGCCATATGCTCCGCTTTCTTTATGAAGTGGCTTTCTTTTCCGCTTTCTTATGATTGATATACGCCTTCCGATTGATATCCGACCTTATGATTGATTATGATTTATCCGCTTTCTAATGATTAATTTACAGTATATCAATCCAGTTCCAGTTCAAGTAGAGAGCAATATTATGCAGGGATAGGTCAAAATAATAAAAACTCCTCAACTATATCAGTAGCAAATGTATTGGAAAGTTTTTACAAGACTTAACTCATGATAACAGTCTTAAAGATCAAGTAAGAAGCTTCTGGAAATGGTTTCCTTTTCTCCATGCAAAATTTGCACCGACCAAAATGAGTAAAGGATGTTAACCGCTTACCTGATTATCTCGAGTAAACTCGGGTATGTATATATTGCAAATATTTGTTATCTCTAAAAACTCAGGCGTAGTAGAATTTGTCAGTACGTTTTGTTTCATTACGTTTTTACTTGGCCGGAAGCAAAAGAAATAATAATCCTCTGTATTTGATGGTTTGTCAACTTATGTTAGGGAGTTTTGCTATTGCATTGAGGGACTGCACACGTGTTTTGTACCTTTATATCATAGATTCTCTTTTTTAGTGTTGCCGCCCCCCTAAAGAGCAGATAAATGTCAACGCCCCTCTTTGTGAAAGCAACTACCCATTACTTAGAGCTTGGGGACGGAGGGGATGATCTGAATTCTAAGAGGCAACATTTTAAAGAAGTTTTCTAGCTCATTTAATTTGTTTTTTTTTGTTTTTTTTTTTTTTTGTTTTTTTGTTTTTTGTTTTTTAAATTAATGTGCACGTTAACCGGATACTTTTCTCCCGGCAAGCAATCGCAGTCTATTTATTATAATCAAAATAAATACGGTAATGAAAAGAAAACTACAACAAAGAAGCCTATCGTTAAAAAGAGTCCTTTTTTCTCAATTAGGTAATTCAAAACACCCAAAAAAAAATTTTTTTTACTCTAAAAAGTAGTATCAACGAAACAATCAAGTAACTATGTAAGTGCTTAAAGGTTCAGAGCCAGTTTCTTGACGTTCGGTTCAATTCTTTTCGTGAGGTGAAGATACAAATCCCTTCCTTTTCTCTTGTGACCGTCACAGCACTGAATCTTTGTTTGACAAGGTAGGAGAAAGGGAAAGCAATGAAGAAATTTTTGATGATAATCCACAGTCTAGGGTAGAGGAGACCCATGTTACCTTGAAGCCAAAATTCTGTCAGTCGATCACTATTTCAAAGTTTCATTAGTTGAAAGTTCGAACCATTCCTCCTGAATCTGAACTTCTGCTATTTCAATCTTCCCAAAAGGGTTCATAACCCCTTGAGGGACAAATCATCTATAAAATGGTGAGAAAAATCCAACCGTAAAGACTCGAGATGTTGACAGTATTCTTTAGTATCGGATGGAATTTCATCATTCTAAGATCCAATAAGATTGGAAGTTGGCAGAACTCATTCTGACCGAAATTCCACTTCCACAAAATGAGTTATTTTAGAACGGCAGATATAAATGACTTTGTAGTGATGAAATTGAGTTCATCGCTTTGAAGTTCAGCACTAAATTTTGCAAATAAATCCGTCATGCATGCAACGTCTATCTTAAATTCTAGTAATCCGTCTCTCAGAGCTACATCTCTGTCTTCGAAGAACTCAAGCACGGAATCGAAAATATTCTAAAACCTATTGAGACAGGCGGTTTAGGAAAGTCAGCGAATCTCAGTGTGTAGTAGAAAGCGATTGAATTCATTGTTTGTTTGTTTTACACAGTTTCTGAATAATCGATCTTTGAGAACATTACTGCGAATTTTGTTCGCAGCAGCGCTCGACACATTGCAATGATTTATGCAAACGATCACTGAGATTTTTTCCAATTAAATGCTGTCTGTGAATTACGCGGTGAACAGCTTAAATATATGGTACCTCCCTCATCAAAAAGGTGATAAACCCACGATGTCGACCCATCATTACAAGAATTCTATCAGTGACAACAGACATAATATTAGCAAGAGGAATGTTTTTCTCTTTAAAGTAATCTTTGACAGTATTAAAAAGAGATTTAACTTTGGTAACTTCAATCAAGCTTCTTGCAAAAAGCATTTCTTGAATAATTTTTCCAACTTTCGCAAACCAGACGTGCGCTAACAGTAAAGCCCCATTACTTTGTAAGATTAATGTTGGATATCAAACGTTTGCATAAGGAAACTTCAAAGTCTTCAACCATCTCATCGATTTGTCGCCGCATTGTATTGTTGCTAAATAATATATTTTTTAATTATATTAGATGCGGCTGGATGGTGTGATATTGTTTCTAAAACTTCCTTGCCAGCCCAGTATCAACGCTTCGCCAATGGTATGATAGATTCGCAGATTTAGCAATTAATTCTGATATATTAGAAGAGGCTATCAAACTATCGTCGCAGTTTTGTAATGAGGTTGCTAAGCGAGCTTGAGGCCGAAAATGCCCTCAGAAACTTGTCCTTGATGTTCGTGAAAAATGACAAATCTTTATTTTGTTTGTCAGGATGAATGTTTTGCAAATGCTCTTGCGAACGGGAAAGTTTCATTGCCTCATTAGATTAAACTTTGTTACAAAGTAAACATATGAGTAATTGAGAGTTTTACGGTGATTGAACAAATCCGAATTTCAAGTACGTGACACTGTATTGCCAACACTTCTTTTTGCTAACCGACACTATTTGTGGCAGTAAAATACAAACGGTGAAAGAAACCCGTATTCATCCCGACTCATATTCCTCAAAATTAATAAATAATTTACGATAAAGAACTAATTTGAGCACGTACCTGGCCAAATAAACAATGAAATCGAATCATTACAGGGGGAAAAACTAAAAGGAATCGAACGAAACCATCCTAAGAAACCAGGGTCAAATCAAACATTCATACAGAAATCGCATACACTTCGCCAAATAGCTTGAAAGAGGCAAAAACAACTGACTCGTGCTTCGGATTAAAGAATGGGCGTTCGTTTTATTTCTAAGTTCGTTTTATTGCTGGTACAAATGCTGAATCGGATAATCTTAATTTTTTACATTAATTTAATCATTTCTTTCTTTAATGTTAATTTAAGATTAATTTTATGTATTAAATTAATCTTATTTTAATAATTTTATATCGGAGTTTAAAAATTAAATTTGAATGACTACACATGCTCATCGCCACCTTACCGCCTAAAATAGACTCACCGCCACCCTACCGCCCAAAACAAATTCAGTGTCCCTCAGCATACTCCCACCGCTCCCCGGGGCGCGTTAACGCCCCCATTGGGAAACAATGCTTTATATATATGTTGGTTGCTGAATTTACATAGAAAAAAGAGTAAAAAAAAGGGCGTATCACTTCACAGGCGTCAGGAAAGCATAACTTTTTGTTGTCCCTTGTTTTAAAGACCATCATACAAAGACTAATATTTAACTTTTTTCATTTGTCTAAGTTAATAAATAATAGTAAACTGATGGATAATAAACGGATATGTTTTTCGAACATAAAAAAAATAAATTAAAATTTCAACTTAAAATTTGCGTATTATGTTTTCTTTTAGTTCCTTACATTTAATAATAAAATAAAAAATCAGTTGATTGTTTGTATTTCTTTAAAAAAAATCGGTAAGAGAAGCGATTTAAAGCTGATTCATTCTCAATCCCCCTCTAATTAAACAAAAAAAAAAAAAAAAAAAAAAACATTACTATATAAGTATTGCAATTTTATAGAAGGATTCCAAAATTGCTGGTATTAAAGCTATAAAGAAGATATTTACCCCGAATTCTTATTTTGGTAGGTGCGAAATTCGCATGAGAAAAAAGACTCTCTCTAAAAACTTCTAACATTATCTTTCAAATTGTACTATACTGTTCGAATTAATTGAGACAAATGAAAAAAAAGTGATTTAGTGAAACTTTAGCTTTTAATCATTACATACCTTAAGTTACATTGATACATGTCTGTATTAATATGAAGTATGTCCTCCTTTAGCAGATATGACTTCAAGAACACGTTTTGGTATTGATTCCACTAGTGTAGCGCACATGTTCTTGACTTCATCGTCGTGGAACCATACTTGAATAGCACTTTTTATCATTTGTTCTGCTGTCGTGCAATTCATCTTGGCCAAGCGATTCTTTAGAATATGCCACAGGTTCTCAATAGGAGGTAGGTCTGGTGAATTACCAGGTCAATCAAGCACTTTTATTTTGTTTTCTCGCATAAAATTCTGGACCAGTTTGGAATTGTGACAAGGGGCCAAATCATGTTGAAATGTTCCGTCGAATGTTTCCATGAATGGAACAATCCTACTATGTAATATAAAGATGTATTTGGCTGAATTCATCATGCCTTTTAGAGGCACTAAGCTTTAAGTGCTATTTGTTGTGAAGAAACCCTAAAACATTTGTTTAGAAGGGTGTTTTACAGTCTGTTGGATATGATCTGGTCTCAGACTTTCGCCTTCACTTCGTCTAACTACACTTGATTTGTATCCCTGCACAAATAAATGTGTTTCATCACTGAAAACCACTTTCTTCCAGTCATTTACAGTCCATTTTTGGTATTTTCTGGCCCATGCTAAACGTTTTTTCATCATTTTCTGAGTTAGAAATTGTTTTTTCCTTAGTCTTCTTGCCTTACGTCCAACTTCTAAAAGCCTTTTTCGTACAGTTGAAGTACTCACATCAACACCACAATCCAATAAATCTCTTCGGAGGTCTGTGCTCGTCTTTCTCGGATTAATTTTACTATTTCTTATTAGACTTTTATCAGTTCTTGGAGTAGTTTTCCATTTGCGTCCACATTTTCCTTTTCTTTTTGGAGAGGATGAGCCGGAATCTTGAAATGTTCTAAGAATTTTGGAAACACTAGATTTCCCTACACCAACTGCTGTAGCGATGTCTCTTACAGTCATAGAAGTGTGTTCATTAAGAGCGATAATTTTAGAGCGCTTCCTCGGACTAATATCCATCTTTTATAAGCACATAACTTGTGTTAGACTAAACTCAAAATTATAACCACCAGTTTCCACACTGAAATGCTCACAACTGAACTACAAATACACTAAAACCAGTCAGGCGACTCAATTATAGTGAAGGTCTATCCGTCACCGCAGCTCAAGGCAGATATAACTGGTTTGAAGCGGTTCAGGACATCACTGGCAATCCCATACCAACTCGAATGAGAAAATCTTGCTTGTCCCAATTAATTCGAACACTATAGTACTAACAGTTTGCCGTCTAAAATCTTCCAAAACATTTCATGCGAAAAGAAAAAATGTTTACTTAGAGTAAGTATAGAATTGTTTCCATTATTTTTGTTCAACTTCTGTATGTCTATTATAATTCAACAAAATTGTACATAACGATATAGTATAGTCATCATTTTAATTAACTTACATTTAAATTCATTTTAAAGTAACTCATATCGAAATTAATGTCTGAACAATTAAAATTTTTTATTTCAATAAACTTTGATATCTTTTTCGAAAAATTAATTAAATGATTTCTTACGTAAATTTTTTTTTTCTTTAAAATGGTTTTAACGTTAGTAATAAAATAATAATGAGAGTTTCTGTAATTTAATCCTCATTAATAATCATTTCCAATTATTTTAAATGCTTTTCTGAAAGATCAATTTCTAATTTTACAACATAAGTTTATTACTAATAGATTTAAATAATACAATTATTTATTTCTGCGTCCGTATTCGAGGAATTGTTATGCCAAAAGAATTATTCGAATAGAAGTAAGTTACTTATTTTATATTTATCTTATTTGATCCACAAATTGGTAAATAATGAAGTTAGTTTCTACGAAATAATGACGGAATAGCAAATAAGAAGTACATTTCGTATTTTAGTACATTCGTGTGTTAAACCTTTATTGAGCAAGATTATTTTTTTGTACGGGGAAAACAAGGTGTTAATGAGAAAAGTTTCAGTAAATTAATCTTTGAATTGAGTATTTCTTTTATATTATCTTCCACCACATTAAGCAGGGCTTTTCTAACCCGAAAAAAAAACTGGTATTAAACTATTTCATTTTTACTTCTTTTATCCAGGGGATATAAACCGTCTTGAACAATTATTTTTCTTCTTGATTATATAATGTTTAATTACTTATGAAATGTCTTTTAAGTTAATATATTGTAACTATTCAAATATTGAAGGTTTTTTCACCTTTCAAAAACAAAGTAAAAATTAAAAAGTTCTCAGGATTTCTTTTTTTCACAGTTACAGACCTGATGAAAGCCACGCATTTCCTATCAAAATGTGTAATCCGTCAAAATAATAAAAAATCGGATCACTTTGAGTAATTTTTGAATTAATGGTCGTATCTTCACGTTCGAAGACTCATTCTTTATAATTCAAGGGGGTGGTCTCAATAAACACTAAAGATAGTAAATTGGAATGCGAACGGAATTATAAATAATATACAGAAACTCAAGGACTTCACTGAGCAAGATTAAGATGTTATAACAATAACAGAAACACATCTCAATAAACAAACAAACAAAAACAAAAATAAAATATTAAAAAAAATAAAAATAGCTAACTATACAACATACTGAAAAAAAACGTAACTACTTACGGGGTGGGGCGGCTCTGCTAGTCAAAAATTATCTCCGCTCTGTCAAATACAGAAGCACAACAACAAATTTCCATTCTTAGCCCATGATAATAAGACCATCAAAATAACAGGCCTATACAATAGCTAAAGACATGCGCTAACAGAAACAGACATAAAGATATACTTGCCTTCTAGTTTCGACTCAATAATAATAGAATAATAATGCAATTAAAGCAATCTTAATGGCAAACATCTTACTCTTGTGAAAAAATTTGACCTTTCAAACTAATCTACCTTTCAACATATTATAACTATATACCAGACATTCTGGACCTAGCAGTAACGAATCTCAAGATGCCTATTGCAGCAAGCTTAATCCATGACCTATCCTTAGACTATCATCCTATTTACAATATATTGTAACTATTCAAAGTAAAGATCAAAGTAGAAAGATCAAAGTAGTAAAGATCAAAAACGAAATCAATAAAGTAAATTAGGAACTCTATAATTGATGACTGTATCTCCATTTTTATGACTATATCTTAACTACAGTCGAAATCAATGGACAGAAAAAATAGAATTATTGAACAACATTGGCAACTCCATCTGGTGATCTTTCCGAACAGGGAATCTTAAATAAACTACTTAAAAAACAAGACGGAAATTCATACACTGTTAGTGACGGAGCCAAAGTATTGGCCAACTCAATGGAAACACAATTCACCCTAAATGAAAATTATGACAGAAATAACCACAAACTTGTCATCAATGAAATTATTTACTTAACATGAATCACCCCCTTACCCATTCCAATGACAGAGACCACAACTATAATTAAAAAGCTTAAACCAAAGAAGGTCCCTTGAGTCGACAACAACAGAAACAACATGACAGAATCCCCACCAGAAAAATCTATTTAGTTTCTAGTCAATATCTACAACTCCTTAACAAACTTAATTATTTCCCCAATACCTGGAAGAAAGCCAGCAAAATCCTTATTTTAAAACCAAATAAAGATGCGTCACTTACACCTAGCTATCAATCAATCAGCCTATTATGCTACTTGGTAAAATATTTGAAATAAGAAAAACGTTTATAATAGATCAAAACCATTTCTCATTGTGCTTCCTGGTGAGCAATACGGTTTCATGAGCAAGCTCGTTACAACCAAGTAACTTTTACGAATAGTAGACTATATTGGAAGAAGCCTTCATAACAAACTGTGCAGCATTACTTATGATCGATATATCTAAGACTTTTGACTGAGTGTGGCTCACCAGTATCATCTACACACTCATAGAACTCAACTTAAAAAAAAAGTAATATCCACTGAAAGAAAGATCCTAGCAGAAGTTTATAGCAAAACCGCAACCTAAGCACTACTCTTTATATTTTATGCACATATGACTTTTTATGCATGTTGACAGAAGAAATTATTACAGCAGCATCACAGCATTTCATGCAGATAAAATCGGAATAATTGCAAAATATAAATTCGTATAAATCGTGATCGTATAAATTTTAACCTTGTAGAAAATATAAAAAAATAACTACGACCTAGAAAAAGGGTGTCTGGCCTGGAAATTTTAGGTTCATTGACAGAAATCAGAACTAAAGAAGAAAAAAAACGGAAAACTATCATAACGCTTGAACTGTTGGTCGGATTTTCATTCTGCAAAGTGCTTTGGAAATATTTCAAGGAAATCTCTTAAAACTGTAACAGTTAACTGTGAACGTGGCAGAATATGCATATTTTAACCAAAAAGATACTCTTTCTGGAGAAATAAACATTTTTTTAATCAAATTCGAATTATAGCACCTCAAAGTTGAGAGAGTCGACAAAGTTTTGAAAAGCTGGCACTTAAAATTTAACCGCTTTAACTGTTTAATTTGTTACTCTAATCCAGTGATTCTCAACCACGGCACTTTGATGTGACGCCAAATTCTTAAAATGTGCCGCCAAATATTAGAAATGATACAATAAAAATTTCGAAAAATTTATATATATATATATATATATATATATATATATATATATATATATATATATATATATATATATATATAATTTTTCCACGTTTTAATCGCGTGAACTTCTTTGTCGGCGATAGTCTTGTCTCTGACAATCTTAAAATAAGCTAAAATAAGAAGAAAGTGTTTAAATTGTCTTTGACACATAATTTTTAAAAAACGTTAAAATAAGTAGGAAATTTAAATTTAAATTATTAATTAACAAAGGAAAGTAAGCTAAATATTAACTTTCAAAAGGAAATAAGAAGCTAATCATTAAAGTAAGCTATGCAATTAATAGTTATAAAACAAATTAACAAAGAATAACTAACAAAAAAATAAGTAAACAATTAATAATTAGCAAAAAAAACTAGTTAACAAGAAATCACAAAAAATAACAATGAAAAAAAACAATAGTTAATAACTATAGAAAACAAGCTAACAATTAAAATCTAGCAAAAAAATAAATAACTGTTACTGACTAATCAAAAATAAGTCGGAAGAAATAATTTATCCCATAATAAATGTGCTTTTGTAGTACATATTATTTTATTTCACATTCAAAATTATTATCACAAACTATTTAACACAGTGTATTATAGGTAAGTAAACAACTTTTAAGCTAATTTTTTTCATTGTGTGCCGTCAAATTTCGAAATCGTTAAAAGTGTGCCGCCACAAAAAAAAAAAAAAAGGTTGAGAATCACTGCTCTGATCTTATTTTAATGTGTCTCGTTTCTCTTCGTATCATTTGAATGATTGGTTAAACAAAAAATTCTTTTACAAAAAGTTATAAGTCGTTAACCTAAAAACCAATATGCAATTTTGTAAAATATAATTTTTAACTAATGTGTAATAAGGAGTTTAGATAAATTAAATAATTTTTATTAATTAGTTTGTTAATAAAGAAAAATGTTTTGAATTGTAAGGTATAAAAATATTCATGTAATAAGAATTTTTAGATTTTTTTAAACATAAATTTAGATATTTTTTTGTCCTTTGATGCTTACTTGCTTCAGACAGCGGGTAAATATTTTCAAGTGGTAGTCTCTTAATGTGCTATTTTTGATTTATTAAATTTGATTTAATAAGGTTTTTACTTACTACTACTTCTAAATAATTCAAAAGCTTATGCGATGCACCACTTTGTGGCATTTCAGACGTGTAGAGCGTTTTAAACTGTCGGCAAAATTTACCAAAAATCTACAAATCTTAGTTTGTAGTTCTCTGAGGTTTTTTTTTTTTTTTTTTTTTTTTTTTTTTTAAATTTCTTCGTCTTATCCTGAGCAGTTGGCAGTTCTGGTTAACTTATAAAAAAAAAAGTTAACCCCTTTCATCTCGACGTCGCATCTCATGCTTTCGGCCTTGCTTGGTTGGTTGGTTGGTAGGGGATCTCTGCTTCACGCTTTTATCCCCTCTGCTGTGGAATGGAGTTTTAGATGAGTTGTATTGTTGCTGGTGATGATGATGACGAT
Organism: Parasteatoda lunata; assembly: GCA_949128135.1. Classification (NCBI taxonomy): domain Eukaryota; kingdom Metazoa; phylum Arthropoda; class Arachnida; order Araneae; family Theridiidae; genus Parasteatoda; species Parasteatoda lunata. The sequence goes on from OX421971.1 coordinate 98,524,753, forward strand.
GAGAAGTGAGAGTGAACGCTGTTCATGAGGAAGCCAAACAAATTCATGGTGAACTTAGTATTATTCCTGGAGATCGAAATTATAAAAAAAATTTCCAAAACACTTTTGGAGAGGTTGCCTTTATAAATCCAACATTTGGTGAATCCAACACTTTTGGAGAGGCGCGTTCATCAAACGAAAATTCTTAAAAAAAAATGTAATTGAAACTCTTTTTCCCAGGCGATCAGGGAAGCTTTAAAAAACATTTAATAATTTGTAACAGTATTTAATTATGAGTTTGAAAACTGGAAACTAGAAACGTTTAGTAGAAATTAAGAAAACCACTAAGTTTTTTAGAAGATTATCATGAGGGTCATAACTAAGAAGACGATGTAGGGAAAGTGGGAAAACTCCTATTGAGGCTCGCAGAGCCTGTCTCTGATGTTCAAACTTTTTGCATTCAAAGAGAAAATGGATAGCAGATTCTGGATATTGACAGTGATCGCACAAAGGGGAGTCAACAAGTCCTATTTTTGCATATATTTCGTTAAGTTGGATTGTATTGCTTCGGAGACGCGAGATTAAGATATCATATTTCCGGTTTGGGAGTTGATTAAGGGAGGTTTTATTAACAGGGTGATCAAAAGGGAAACGCTTGTGGTATTTTGAGTTAGTCCGGAGGTTATTGAGTTCGCGGTTTGAGTCTAGTGCTGCTGAATATGACAAGTCCTCAGGTGAGATGAGAGGGATGGCTCGAGGAACATTGGTGGCATGTTTGGCCAGTTTATCCGCGGTTTCATTCGGCTTTCGGCCTTGCCAGGGCTGAAAGCCTATATATATCAAGACGGAAAAGAGTAAAAAGTGGTAACAAATAAATTTCATTTTTAAGCTTTTTTTCGGGAATAATAAAAATCCATAACTACCAATTGTTTTTAACGGATAAAATTTTTTATATTGAATTGCTTCTTCGCCGAGTAAAAATTAATTTCAGTGAGTTGTTTATTGTTGAGAATAGATTAACTCCTCCCGAATATTATCCAATATTGAAATAGAGTTCCTACCAGTATTTTCTCTTACCTTTGTGTGTTTGTATGGTCGGTGACGGAGAGAAAAATTGCATCACTGAAATTGAATTCGTCACTACTTACACGTCTCTTTAAATCCCGCAATTAGTTTTGTATTTCTGAATATTTCTAAGAGATGTCCAACTTTCTTCGCAATTTTTGCAGTCAGATTTCCCACCTTAAATTTAAATCAAAATCATTTTGTACTTTCTGTAATTTTGCTTTCATTAGTGTTACCATTGCATGTCAAAATAGTTATGACACGTCCGAAATATTTTTTTTAAATCTAATTTTAATAATAATTTTATGCAGAGTTTTTTGGGTCGGAAATTCGGAACAAAAATTCGACATAGCGAGGGTTGATCCTTTCGTTAATTACTTATACAGAGATGCCAACTTGCTCCGGACAGCAAAAATATATTTTAAAGTGGTAGTTTATTAATTGTGATTTTTGTTTTAATAAATTCAATTTAGTAGATTTTTATCCACCACTATTTCTAAATAATTCGTAGGTTTAGATAATTCACCACTTTATTATAGTACTTATGTCATGCTATACCTTTTAAAAAGCAAGAAAAAATAGTCAAATATTTGCAAAATTTACTTTGTAGTGATTTACCGTTTTTTTAATTATTTCGGCGTGTCTGGGGCAGTTGGCATCTCTGCTCATGGGTGAAAGCCCTTATATAGCAAGACGAAAAAGAGAAAAAACTGGTACGTAAGACATTTCATTCCACGATTTTTTTCGAAAAAAATAAAATATCTGTAACTATCAAGATTTCTTTTAAAATTTTAGCATATATATAAAACTTCTACTTTTCGTAGATTAAGTAGATATTGTTGAAAAATTTAAAAAAAGAATAAGTAAACTCCTCCCCAAAACTGGCTATAACTGAAAAGGTTTCACTACCAGCCTTTCCTATTTTCCGTCTCGCTTTCACCCCTGTCTCTGCTTATACCTGTAAAATTAAGAAACGCCCATGTTTTTAAGAATTTTGCGGATAGAGAACTGGTAGATAGTCATATCTTTTAATTAGATATTCTTCCATTTCCTTACCTGATAATAATAACAGTAATCTGATAATTATATGTACTTATGTTTACAAATATTTTTTTTGCTTTTATGATTTGCTTAACCAATAAATGTGAATAATATAATCACGTTAATGCCGTTAACTAATTTTTTAATTAAAATACTGCCTGCCTTTGATATCCTAAGCTGAATATTTTAATCTTATCATTAGATAAATAAAATACTTGAAACTAAATAGAAGAAAAATGTAAAAATGAAACTGAATGATCTAAGAATGAAAGTTTTTAAAATGTAAACGATTTTTAAAAGAATTGCATTATATAATTTATTCTCATTTGGTTGAAATTAAAGAAACTTACATTTAAAAATGAATAAAGCAAATAGACTGATGGGAATACAATTGTTAAAATTATTATTTAATTACTTTTACAAAGTTTATATTGAAGTTAATAGTTAGCAGTTAGGAATTTCTCATAAATTTGTAAAAAATAAAAATTTTACTTCACAATTTTTTTTCATTGGAATATTTAAATAAAATTTTATCTTAATGCTATGAAGCAAAGTTATGAAAGTTGCTTTGATAAAATCAAAATTTATGTTAAAAATTAAAGGCGCTGTTATAAATTAAATGCGTATAAATTGAATGTGTCTCATAAAAAGAAAAAGTAGATTAAAAAAACTAAAATCTCAATTAAGTAAAAATATCATTTTATTACTTTCAGATAGTTTATTTTACAGACAATTGACAGTTACATATTGACAATTTACCTCATAATACTTAGAATTTAGCTTAGTATAGAGAAAAATAGTGAAGTTGTTTCGGCTAAAAATTTAGTAAAAAAATATACAACATATTGCAACATATTTAATCTATTGTTTTAAATTTAAAAAATAAAAGAAAAAGGTCTTAATACTAAATGAAAATAAATAATATTTCATCTTTTTCAATTTTTTTTTTTTTTTTTTTTACAATTAATCCCTAATAATTCTTAATTTACTACATATTACAAAATGTATTTATCACATAATCTTTCTTTTTTCTGAATAAAGAAAATTGTATTATTTATGAAGTAAAATTATATAAGTCGTATTTTCTTAAGAAATTATACACTTTATGAAATATTTCATTGAAATGTAAGTAAGATGTAATACAAAAATACAGCAGTATAAAGTAAAATTAATATTTCTTTTGTCATTAACGTATATTACAATGTATAGAAATTATTTGTATTCATCACATATTTAAAAGAAATTTCAAGTCAGAAAAAACACAAAATTCCCTTGTTACACCAATTGTTCTTTATTTACTTTAAATTTTTATTAAACAATAGCACCCTCACAAAATTTGTTCAATGCACTCACCATCTACTCCAATACATAAGTGAAGTCCTTCAGATGTTGAGTGGCGTACACGCACTATTTCCTTAAAAGATACGCTTCTGAAGAAATTCTAAAAAATATCAAATAAAACGAAGAAACTACTAACATTTCCTAAAACTTTTCAACGACTATAAGACTTCAAAAGAAAAAAGGATGTTCTTAACCTCATTTGTTTCTGAGCGACTAATAAAGAATTTTATTTTTAAAAATAAGAAGAACTCATTCTATAAAAGTATTATCAGAAACGAGCGAATTAAAATAATGTCGATTTAAATAATTTACGTTTATATTCAATTACGCATTTCTATGGAAAATTTTGTGAGTATATGGAAATTTAAATATTATCCAATTACAATCTCACTTTTTTCCAACGAGTTCATTCATTTTCGTCTAATTATTGCATTGCCAAAAAGTATATCAGTCTGACGTGCTCTGAGTATAGGGTCTCCAAATATTGGATACAAATATTAAATATCGATATTTCAGTTGAGTTTTTTTAAGTTAGGATGACTAGTTTTTTTTATTTTTACTATTTTAATGGAATTTTTTTTTTGTAAGAACACGCTTGTCTTCGCGGGGACCATAAAAGTTTAAAATTTGTAACTTTTGAAACTAATTCATCACGTTACAAAAACTAACATGAAATGAATGGTCATTAAATAATTTCTTAAATTAGAACCATACTTCTATAACCCTTAGATCCAGAGATATTTAGATTGCAGCGTTTATGAGACACCCTGTATATTATGGGGAGCCGAAGTTATGATGCAATTTATTATGGTATCTTGCGGTCTAAATTTCCCAAAATAAATTCCAAGAATGATGAAAGCTGAGTAACTAGTCTGAATAACTAGTTCAAGTGAACGCTGGATCTTAATGATTTAGTTCAAATTACAAAAATAATAATTTTTTAATCAATTCGAATCCTACTTAAATGATTACACTTACTTTACAGAAATAAACCCTTGACAATTAGCTTTAGATTTTGCTTCGATTTAAATTTTCTACCAAAAAAATTAAATCGGTAAGTAATTAAAAGTCATTCGTCTTTTCAAAGTTTTCTTAAAGGATCTGCAATTCTCTAAACATATCATTCAAAAAATTATTTTAAAATTAATTTTTACTTCGAAAAATTTTTTAATTTATCAGGTATTAATATGCTTGTTTTTAACAATTATTTATTAATTTAAATTTTCTTTAATTACACGGCATGGGATATTAGATTAATTTTTTTTTAAAAGTCACATTGATGTTCATTTGAAAAAATCATTCAAAGAAATTGACCTTTATTAATCATATTTCATATATTTATTTGTATATTACATTCATATCTTTATTTGTGAACAATATTTAATAACGCATCGAATTTTTATTTTTGTTCATATAAGAATGCTTTTTTTCTGATTTAATCTATGAAACTCAGGTGGACAATTGATTTTTTTGATCTTATTTCTGCTTTTTTTAATATGTGTTAGCATTAACATATATTTAACATGTTTAAACACTCACAAGTGCATACACACGCACTATAGTTTGTCTATAGAAAGAACTCCCTTCGCCCCAAAGTCTAAGACCATCTGCTGCTATGGAAACAAGAAACACCACATTTTAAATAGGGGAGCTTCTCTCACCCCCGATTCCCTTTCTCTCGCCGATTGAAATCAAAACCTGTTAAATATCGACCCAGCATCCCTGCTTAGAATAGTTGAACCTTGTCGAGGGAAGTTCTTTCGACAGACAGACTATATTTTCCCCTCCGCATTTTTACTTGAATAGAGGGCAGATATAATGCGACCTCGACCATAGCACTGCCTTGAACATCTTTTCAATCTACCATACACAAAAAATGGGAAAAAACCACTTCTATTAAATTTAGAAGGCTTGTGAAATAACTGTAGCATTTAGAGGTTAATAATACGATTTATCCAGACTGCGATAGTTTGATATCCTTAAATTTGACGTTTTCTGCAGCGTTTTAAGTGTCTTACAGCAATCGATCGTGCCTATAATTATTACTAAGTAATCGCAATTAAAAGTAATTACGATAGCAAGTAACCATGATGTCTAATTACAAGTAGTGATGATTAAATGCAGATCGAAAAGAAAACTATTACAGGTAATCCATACCTTTGTAAAAAGATAACTTGGGCCCTCATCGAACAATTATTCACGAATCTTGGCTCAATAAGGGTTCAGGGGGCCGTTATTTTCCCATTGTAGGCCCTATATAGGCCGATATTAGCGGTAAATAAAACCGATATTAAAAATTCTAGACATCCCCAGACATATGGTTCCTCGGTGCAAGTTTTTATGGGACCCATATTGAGCCAATTTTGGGCCCAATTGGAGCCAAGGTAAAAATACACGATTACATTATCATGATTGCCAGTTATGAAATTATGAGATAAATAATGACGATTAGCTATTATAAATTAACAAGTACAAATAATCGTGAGTCCAAGTAAATATAATATGCGATTACAGCTACAAATTCTAGTATGATGGGAAATACAATGCACGCATGTATGTACAATGCGAAAATAAAAATGGACCACCCTGAATAATTTTTGATCTAATAATCGGCTCTTCAGGTTCTAGTGCTCAATCTTCATGGTTCAGGGGGATGAATTAATGGGTAATCAACGGGGTGAAGAGGTGTAATTAATTAGTAGAGATGATATTTTAAGTTACGAAATCTGACGAAAAACATACTTTCTCTGAATAAACAGCCTTTTTTTAGGCGGATTCGAATCTCTGACCCCAAAAATAAAGGGAGTAGCAGCAATCTGGGAACCACGGTTTCACTTCTTAGGTCAGGAATGTGTTAATTTTACTTTTTGCGTATTTCGAGAATCCTTTTAAGCGAATTAAAAAATTTTTATACGTAATTATAAAATTCGTTTAATTTAAGATAACTTCATGCAAAAAATAACTTTTAGTAAATATTAATAACTATAGTATTTTTTATCATTTTATTGAATAATAATAAAAAAATGTTTGAATTGTAAGAACCAATACTCGAACTAACTATTTTTAAATCGATACTCGAATCTGCAAGTTTTTACAACCTATTCCTGTTTGATCAAAACTCGAACCCAGCATGTTTCAACCGTTTATCTAATCTGCATTAATTTGATCAGTTTTCATAACCATTCTACTTTTTTTGTGACAGCTAATCGAAACCATTATTATCTTAATCAGTATTCGAATTAGCTATATATTGATAATTTAAAAAAAAATAATTCCCTTTAGCGCATTACTCAAACTCATTAATTTTCTTCGGTATTCTAACCCGCTAGCAATTGGGCAATTTTTGAACACACTCATGTTTTCATACACAGTCTGTTTTGATCAAAACTCGAACCCACTAGATTTTTCTCGGTGCACGAACTTGCTATTATTTAATCAGTATTTAACACCCATTCTATTAAGATCAACATTTGAACTATTATCTTACTATCGGTACACGAAACTGCCATAACTTGAATTTTTAAAAACCAATCTATTTTGATCATTACTCGAATCCACTTTTTTTTAATGATACAAGAACCGGTTATCATAGCGGTTTTTGAACTTGCTATCAATAGAACAGTTTTCTAACCTAGTCTCTTTTGTTCGATATTGGGATCGATTGATTGTTTTTCGGTACCTGAAACTGCTATCATATAATTATATCTCGAAGTTGTTCTTCTTTTAATCCATACTAAAACTCATTATCTTATGTTCAATCATCGAACCCACAGGGTTTCCGGTTCTCGAACGCGGGTTAATTTAAATCATTACTCGATTCTACTATACTTCAGTGATTGTACACATAATTTTTATTTCATTTTTTTTTTTTTTTTTTTTTTTTGTTCTAAGGCGGAACTAGGATACATTAGCAATGCGGCGCGTGGATATTAAAATAAGTGAGTTATTGTGAATTGAATTATTTGACTTAGTTGTTTTAAGCTTTTGAAACAGAATTGATAAAAAAAAAATTTCACAAATCACTTTTACAATTGTTTTTTCTTCTAAAAAGCGGATATTCAGAAGAAAATATAAATTGTCGTTTTTCCCTAACAGAAAGTAACCAGGCTGGTTGAGTAACCTTTTAAAGGGCACTCTGAGCTGCATACCGGCATCCCAGTCCATCCCTGAATGCTAATATTAAATTTACTTATCTTACTTAATATTGCTTACTTAATATTAATATTAAATTACTGAAAGCAAAATTGGGATGGGAACAGTTTACATGCATCGTATGTTTCTGAAAGTATCCTTGATTTTTTTATTTATTTAATATATTCTTCATTTCTAATTTCCACTATAATTTTTTGCATTAAATTTCTGAAATTGCATGTCTTACTCCTAAACAACAAATTTTGTATAGGAAAGGTTTTTCCGCTAAAAGATGTCTACTTTACCGAATTTTCTCTGCATTAAAGTTTTACACTAGAGTCTAACTCAAATAAACATGTTGACTGAATTTGTCAAACTTTACCTCTTATTTTCCTTCTCAGCTAAAATGTTATTTTTCGGTTGTAAAAATGACACACGAAATACATTTTTACTTACATCACTGGCTCATTGCATATTATTTACAATAGATACATTATATCAGCCCACTCTATGGCATTTTCGTAATTAGATAGTTTAACCTAAATAAGAGAGTTGCAGTCGAGCACAGTCTTATCAATCTTATTAGATTAACACGTTCACGCCGGCTGTTCACACCCAGGCCTGAAAGCGGGACGTAAAAGAGAAAATACTGATAGAAGAACTATATTTCAATATTAGATAATATTCGGGAGGAGTTAATCTATTCTCAACAATAACAATTAACTGTAAGGAAATTTTTCTCATCGAAGAAGCAATTCAATATAAAAATTTTATCTGTTAAAAACAATTGGTAGTTATGGATTTTTATTATTCCCGGAAAAAAACTAAAAAATGAAATTTATTTGTTACCAATTTTTACTCCGGTGTGCCACCTGTGGTATGCGCCGCCCGATGAGACAATCTAGCGCGGGCCACCGGTGGCCCGCGCCGGCGTGAACGTTTTAATGTTAAAAATAGATAGAACCTAATTATCGTATCATATTACAATCATACACAGTATACAACTAAAAGAAAATTCTCTAAGTGTACAGTGGGAAAAAAAGACATCACCCCAAATAACTTTCGTTCTAATGGTCGGATTTTCACGTACTAAGAGTGTAAATCTGAATGGTTCCTGGGGGTGACCTCAACTATGCTAATTATTTAGTGCTAACTATTAATTAAGAAATCGGACTCAAAAACGTACTTTCTCTGAATTAACAAATATATTTTTTTACATTTTTGGATTCTTAATTATCAACGTAAATGTTCTGTATTATAGCCAATATTCTGTACAAAATTATGTTTATATCTCCCTCTAAAATTGACCTATAATATTCAAATTGGACCACGTGTTATATTATTTGATGTTAGGGCGTCGCCGCAATCTAGGAAATATGGCGTCAGTTTGCTTTTTCAGTCATATTTTTAAAACTAATTAAGCAATTCAGAAAGAAAAAATTGCACCCACTCATAAAACCCATTTACCCAAGGATAATTTCATAAAAAAAATTAATAATAATAATTATTTATTATCTTCTATTATTAAATTTAGTTGAGGGAGCAAAAATTTTGAATTATAAGGTTTTTTTTTTCTTTACCATATTAAACTATATTTTTCTCGATTGAAAAATCTATAGTTTCAACTGTTTTTATTTAGTTAAAGACGAGAAAAATGAAAGTTAGTTAATTTAAAAAAAATAATTTAGCGACAATGAAGAAATGTTTAAATGGGGGCGATTAATATTTCAATGCAGTTAACTTACGAGAAACTTGACTATCGCACACGTAGCATAAAATTTCATTCATATTTTTTTCGCTAATAACAGATTGCATATCTTCATTTATTTTTTTAATTATGAAATACGATTTTTTATAGTAATCTAAGAACTTATTCGTATTTATAAGATTATTATTCGTTATTTAGCAAAGAAATTTGAATAAAACATTTTATTGAATAAAACACATTCTATTGTAACGTATGTTAAACTTATATCAAATCAAATTTACTAAAACAGAAAAATCCGAAAAAATTGGGAGGTATAGCTCAAGCAACAATTTCACCTTTTCTCCAGTTGGGCTCAAAATTAGGACCGATATGATCGAGGTCCCATGCATCGAGGGACCAATATTGGGATGTCTAGATTTTTTAATGTCGGTCTTATATGGGTCCAATATCGGCCTTCATGGGACCAATATAGGGCCTATATTGCCTGAATAATGAATATAAAATATCGGGTGAATCTGCAAGTTCTATATAAGACCGATGTTGGTTGTAAAGTGGCTGCAAAATATCAGGTGAATTCAACTATTCTACTTAGGACCAATGTCAGAAAATAACGACCCTTTGAACCCTTATTGAACCAAGATTTATAAGTATTGGTCTAATGAGAATCCAAGTTATTTTGCTGCTTGGGAAGCTTTGTGAAACCTCCTGTTGTGGACACTCCTGCAAAACGGACGCCTCTTAATACGGGCATATTTTTAATTCCCCGGGAATCTTCTATGAGTAAACCATTATGTACATTCTCCACAAAGCGGACATTCCCGTAACCGGACGCGGACAGCCATTTTGGCCCTGAAATGTTGTTTTCTATCTCTTCAAACCTGACACTACTTTTTCTAAATTTGAAAAAAAAAAATATTTCTGTCTTAAATTGCAAGGAAAAATTCAACTTTTCACCATTTTTAAAGCATGTAAATTTTTTGCCTTATCCATAACTAAAAGTATTGTTAAGCTATTTCACTGCTGAAGAATGAATCTTTCTCCTGTCACCTTGCCTTATCTTTGTAAAGAAAGGAGAGAAAACGATACTGCTCTTGTGAAATAATTTGAACAGCGGCATCTTCTGATCTTTTCCTCTGGACCATACAGGTTATAAGACCCCACAAGTTGAAATGACATTTTAAATGCTCGCAACACTTCTCCCCATTGAAAATTTCCTTAATTTTCTTATCAATTTGAAGACTGCATTTAATGCAGCTGGGGTAAAAAAGAGAACAGAAGTATAATCTTTGAGGTTCATATAAATGAAACATTTATTCAGACATTTGATAGCTGATCAGTTGTGAATAATCAACTCCATAGGTCCTTATGACTTACAGGGAGGCATTGCTTTTTTTTATTATATAAGATATTAACCATGTTCCCTAATCAAATGATAGGTAGGTGTAAGGGGAATAAACCTAATAATTGAAACTGACTGAGGAGTGAAAACTCCTATTCGGTATCATATGTCTAACTTGACTATCTATGCTGATAGGAAAATTATATTCATTTATCTGTATCTACATCTAAAATTCATATCAAACTTTTTTATATATTCTTTTTTTTTTTTTTAATTTTCTTAAATTTCCTTGCAGATAGTAAAAAGTAAATATCCTTGTAGATAATTATTGTAAATTAGTTAATTATTTCTACACCTTTGAAAATATTCTAAAACCAATTTACGGTGTTAAACTTCGTTATTAGGGTTACCTTCCCTTAAATGGACAACTCTCATAAACGGGCAATTTTTTCGGTCCTAAGAATGTCCGCTTAACGGAGGTTTCACTGGCAAAATTACCAAAAATATCGAAATCACTGAATTGTCTTCCACTCTATAAAAACTTTCGCATAAAACAATAAAATAAGTATTTGTTAGCCTCTCATTAAAAAAAAAGATTTTACTTTTAGAGACATCTGGCACTCTGATGAAGACTATTACCATCATTTGTTGTTGACGTAATTTCCGAATTGAGGGGGGGGGGAATGAAATGATATTCTATTTTAGCAGTTCGATTAAAAGAACTCAGTGATCGTTAACACAAAACGTGAATGACGCTGACATGGATTGTAATTTTTCTGAGTCGAACTATGTTTATATTTTGTGTTTAATTCCTATTAAAACTTGTCGCACATAACGGCCATTCGCTTCCAGAGACAAAATAGAAAAATATTAAATAATAATTAACCAAATGTTTTCCCAAAACTAGAAGTTGACATCCATTCATTAAATTAAATGAATCGAATAAAATTATTAATAATTAATTTAGGTTGTTAATTTTAATTGAAGGGAATAATAAAAGTTTATATAATATTATGTTCCGTTATCTTATTGACTTTTGTGAAAACAAATAATTAAAAAAAAATCACTTAACTGTTTTTAAGAGAAAAAGCATTGTAAAATAAGAGTAATCAAAATATGAATTGAATTTATAAAATAAGAATGACATTAAAATTATATAGTTTGTTACAGTAAAAAAAAAAAGAAATTTGCCATTTAACTATTCCCATCTTTTGTGCTTTTACTATTTTTGGAAACATAAAAGCATAGTTTATTTTTTCTCAGTTTATAAATTGCATTTTTTATCAGTTATAGTCACCCACACATATTTTAAACGGTTAAAATCCATGGAACTAAATTAAACAATTGAAATCTGTTAGTACTGTCTAGAAATCAAATCGTAAAATAAACACAACTCATTTGTTATTTGAAATTCTTCTTGCATTTTTTTCAAGATTTCATTCTTTTGAAGAAGTGTCATTAAGTGAAGCTTTTAATCTAAGAGTAAGACACAGAAGGAAGTCTATATTCAAAATTACTCTCTTTAATAATTTTACTCGTATTTAAAAAGTAAATATGGTTGCTATAGTTATGGCCTTACATTCATTATGCACTTCTTATATTTCAGAATTATATTTGAATTCTCATTTTTCTTCTATAATTATTAATCTCTGATCTTGAAATAATTGAATTTTCGTTTCTGATAAGCATAACAAACTAGATTAAATTTCTTTTGGAGATTTGATGGAAACATTACTTTTATTTAGTCGCCGATATTTATATAATTTTAGCACTAATTCTTATTTGGTAATAATCTCATATTTTGAAATAGTTTAATTTTCGTTTGCGTGAAGAATTAACTATTTCCCAATTTTGTGTGCCCCTTGAGGGGTAGGGCAGAAGTTCAGTTCTCTTATCTATTTAGGGTTGCCACAGGCGACTACAAATGCACAAAAAGAGGTAATTAATAAAATTCAAAATTTTATTAAACGATAGGAAAATTAGCAATTTCTTATACCATACTTTTTCAGTTCACTATTGAAAGAGACTGCAAAGTAAGCCATTGCATGAAATATGAATAATTTGAAACTTAAGTCATAATGGCAGTTACGACTGCATAATGAAAGGAATAATAAATAAATAAAATTAAATTGTATATTTTTAGTCGCCTGAAGCGTACCTGCCTATGGATCAACATTTTAATTACCTATATTTTATTTTATAATCGTCGTTGAACAGCCGATCAAATTTTTTGGGTTTACGACTACTAAGATTCAACTCCGTAGCCTTGTAATTTTGAAGTCAAGGGAACTCCTGGATCAAGTATTGGGAAAAATTTGCTTTCGTTGAGCTCTTTTTGATGGATATAACCCGCATTTGCGTTACATGGAGGGGAAAACCACGGAAATCACCCTCGGTTAGCCTGACAGCAAGAGGACTCTAACCCATCATCAGTCTACCACTGAGTATATTTTATATTTTACGTAAGCAGTGCGGTCGATGCAAGCTGGATGGAGCCATCCCTTGGATTCGATCCCGGTTCACCTCATTGGAATTCGGACACTCTATCCCCTGAACCATCACGGCTCTAATTTCCTATATTGGATTAATACCATTAAAAGTATATTTTGAATGTGTCTTTTAAGTCTAAACAAATTTCTACTGTGTGTTATATTTAGCCGTGAACAGGGTTGTCACGGGCGACTAAAAATGTAAAAAGTGGTGATTCATAAAATTCAAAAATATTTTTTTGGAAGACCTTAAAATTAGCCACTTTTTCTAGCTTCTTTTATTAGGTTACTATTGATATGCAAAATATGCTTTTGCTTTAAATATGAATAATTTTTAATATATAAGTTAGTGTAGTACTTGCAATTCAGTAATTAAAAAGATAATAAATTTAAAAAAATGAATTGAGTTTTTACCACTTTTTACATTTTAGTCCCCTGTGGCATTCTTTTTCTAACTGGAAAAGTATAACATAATAAATTTTTTCGCATGTAATATGCACACATCAGTGTCGTCACTTCAGCAGAGTGGAAATGTTTTCGCTAGAATTTAGATCTGACTGGAGCAACGCCAAATAACAGAGTTACAGTGGCCAGCTAACTCACTAGATCTTAATCCAACTGGGGATTAAGATCTAGTGAGATCAAGATTTATGGGGATAGTAAAGAACAAACTATAAGAAGTTTTTCCTACAAACCAATTTAAAGCATTATTCTACTTGCGTTAATGTTGACAAAAAAACTGTCTAAAACTTGTTCATTCTTAGCAATATCGTTGATTTTCAGCACTCAAAGTTAAAGGTGAGGCTACGAAATGCTAAGTAGCTTTTTTCTCAATTTTATAATTGAATTTTAGCGTTCATAATCAAATACTCTAATATTTTGAACCACATAAAATTTTTATTCTAATAATTTAATTTTTTTTCAAAAATAAATTTTTAATTAATTTATGCTTTATTTTGATTTTTTATATGTTTAAAAATACTGTGAAATATGTAGAGTTCATTCGCATAATTTGTAATTTAATTTAAGTAAGTAAAAAGTAAATGAATAAAGTAAGAGACCTTTTAATGCCAAATTTTTTCAACATTCTAATATTTTGAATAAGAGCTGTATTACTAAAAAAAAAGACATTACACATTCCGTCTTCTTTCTGGTATAGACAATTTTCAAACCAATATAAAAAAGCACAGTTTTATCTTCGCAGCAGGGAATAAGTAAAATACTTTAGAATTTTAATTTAAAATAGTACTTCGAGATTTAAAACGATATAAACTATTTTTTTTTACTATTCTACTACAAACAATAAAAAAAGGAATAATTTTTACTTTCTTTACCGAATGGTTACAAACAAAAACTTACTACAATATTTTGTTGGCGGTAGCCAAAGGCATATTTCAATATATACTTCTAATTCTTGGTTTAGTAAATTTGATTGAAATTTAACCACTATGTAATAATAATTTAAAAACTTAAAATTCATATAAAATGCATCGATCTCAACTTGTACGACCTTTTCGAAATAATTTTCTTAGTGGTAGCGACATTAGCGTTTTGGCTTATTAAATCTTAAAATTTAAAGTTTCAAAAAATGTTTTCTTTAATCTACTACGACGAATCAATAATTTAAAAAAAAAGTCTGCAGGTAAGATCTATTCTTTGGCTAATTATAGTTATAGATATCTTAATAGTTTTGCTTTTAGAAAATTCTTCCAAGCTTAACTGTTGTTTTACTACCACTTCGTAAAATATTTTTCAACGACCGTACAAGTTTCAGGTTTGAAAATGATGCTTTTTTAGCAGTTATCACGACTTTTTCTAAATGTTAGCTGATTAACCTAAAATCCTTCATTTTTTGTAATTGCTACAACGTTATAAAATCTTTTACAAAAAGCAGAACAGTTGGTATATATATTTCTTAACATTATGTGAGTTTTATCAAAAATTAAGAAGTTTTGACCAATTTATGTTTTAAAATAACAAAAGGTTTGAATTTGAATTTTCATTCCATTTTAAAAACAACGAAATTGTCTGTATTAAAACTATATAATAACACTTGCCAGGTTAACAAAATGATATTTGTTTTATTCTAAAATTGTTGACAAATATCATAATTCTCTCTTCTTCCTTTTTTATTATTAAGAAGAAGCTGCGGTCTTAGCAGTTTCCATACCGATAGAAAAAATCTATTCATTTTATACGGTTGAAAAAAATTCTATTCCTTTGGAATAAATAATTCATTTAGTTTCAACGGAGATCACTAAATTGAATGAATTATTTATACTCGTTTTTTCTTTAAACCTTTGAACTAGGCATTATGCTTTTCCTTTTTTAAATTAATTGTTCACAAAAATTTATACTTAAACTGTTATTGAAAAGTACTATTTTAAATTTGAATTGTAAAGTATTTAACTAATTTCATGTTGAGAAGATAAAACTGTGCTTTTTTTGTATTGGTGGGAAAATTATCTATACCAGAAAGAGGAAGTGTTACGTAATGTTCTCTTTGTTTTAGTAATACAGATCTGATTTAGTAATCTGATTCTAAATATTAGAACGTTTGAAAATTCGAGATTAAAAAGTTTTTTATTTTATTCATTTAATTTTACTGAATTAAAATAAAATACAAATTTAGCTTAATCAGTATTTTTAAACTTATCAAACTAGAGAATAAATTAATAAAAAATTTATTTTTGAAAAAAAATTATATTATTAGAATAAAATTTTATGGGATCCAAATTATTAGAATATTTTATTAAGAACAGTCAAGTTCCATTATATAGAGAGAAAAAAGTAAATTAGCATCACTACAAAATCAACGATCTTCAGTACGCATGGAATAAACAAGTTTTCGGCAGTCTTTTTGTCAACATTAGCTCAGGTAGAAAAATGATTTAACTTGGTTTATAGGGGAAACTTCTTATAGTTTTTTTCTTTACCTTCCCCGTAAATTTTCTGTTGAGTTAAGATCTTGAGAATTAGTTGGCCACTGTAGCTCTGTTATTTGGCGTCGCTCCAGCCAAATCTTAATTGATTTTGATGTATGATGAATTTCGTTCGAAAATAAAATCTTCCTCAAAAAAGTCTTCAGAAGATGAAATCATGTAGTGACCGAAACTGTCTTGATATATGCCTGAATTTTTATAAGAATACATACCCTTCCAGCTCCATTTACGATCGCGAAACTCCAGATTATCACACTAATTGTAAAATTTTTCCTAACATTTTAGGCTCACTTTATTAAATTCGTCTTTCTTAATACCTTGATTATCTAGACACACAGAACATACTTTCATCGCCATCGCTAAATAATATCTTTTTCCATTCCTCCAAGCACCATGACAATCCTTATTTATACCATTTCATTCTCGCAATTTTTTGCTTTACTGTTATAAGTGTTTTTCTTTTCAGAAGACGAGATAATTACTTAAATTTATGAAAGAACTGAAATGTTGTCAATTTAGAAACATTAATTCATTCTTTATATTCCCAAATAAAAAAATCATAGTCTTTTAATCAGTGATTTAATTTTTGAACAAAATTTAGTTTCACCTCCTGCATCAAAAATAATCTAAACCTGACAGGAGCAAAGGTAAAATAACAATACTACCGTGATCAGCTAATTCGCCAGACTCTAATACAAATGAAAATGGTGGCATAATAAAGTAAAAAGTGCTAGAAGTTGCTTCTACAAATGAAGCTGTGTTGGTGGAAAACATTAAAATTGCTAGGGCTAAGGGTGGACAATAATACTGTCAAAAACTTGCTGTTGTATATATAGAACCCACAAAAAGTTGTAAGTATATAGAACCCACATATACTCGTATGTTAACCTGTGTTTTTTGCAATATGGAATATAATGTACTAACTAGTAACTCTCTTGACATTTTAATTAACAGATATTAATAGCTTAGATCACTCAGATATTAATGGTAAGAAATTCATAAATAATCTAGAATTATATCATTTTTTGATACATGATTTCAATAGAGTTAAATTTAATATTTTGTAATTCAATATTTTATACATAAACTTAATATTTATTTACCTGGTTGAAAGCTTCATTCGCTTTAAAAATTGGCGCCTTTTTTTCAAGACTTGTCAGGCATGAAAGAAAGGAAAGCAAAATTGATTTGAAATATAAAAAAATGTTAAATTGCCAACGAAAAATCAGAAATAATTGGTAGAAGCAAGACTATAAAAACCACAGAAACCGAGTGAGAAAAAAGATACAAAAACAAAAAAAAGAGGCAAATCAGGGTAAAATGCATTTCATAGCATTAAGGATAGAAGGGGAGAAACAAATGTCATTAACAAGGGAATCAGTATTCAAATGAATAAACAAGATTCCAGGCCATCAAAATGAGCTGATGTAACTGTGGTAGAAATAATTTTAGGATTATCGAAACTGAATTGACGGTTCCAACAATGCGAAGCAATTGGGGATTTCTCGAATTCTTGATAACGAACATATCTATCGTGTTCATTAAGTTTAAATTTTAAAGCATATTTAGATTGCCCATCTTAGTCAAGGCGGAACTGACAAAGAATGTGGTAAATGCCCCAGCTATTATTAAAGCTAATAGAATCTTTTTTTTTCAATGACCACCTGAAGAAGGATCTTTCGTCACACAGCATCTGAAGGGCAGATTTGTTGGCCACTCTTTCAGAGACACCATATTAGGTGGGCCAACGTTGCTCCCACAGTAAGGACAGATAGTACAGAGAATGAAAGAACATCCCTGCCTTGCCCGGGATTCGAACTCAGAACCTTTCTGATGCAAGGTCAGTTCCCTGACCCCTACACTGGCCGGTAGGCAGCTAATAGAATCTTTAAGAGACTTAAATTTGATTTTGTTAAAAGGCCTGAAAATGACTTTGAAACCAAAACGGAAGAGGATATTAGCAATTTTATAACAAACAGGAAAAAGAAAACGGTAAAGTAACAAATTCTCTGTAAGAAATAGAAGAAGAAGGACGCGTGAGTACAGTGAATTTAGCAAAAAATGAATAAACTATAGAAGGATTCAATCCAATGTTAGATGCAAGCGGGCGGAGGAAGTTAAGTTCGGACTTTAAAAAAGACGAGTCAGAGTGAAGGTTAAGTGTACGAAAAACGAAAATATGAAATGCAGAGATTTTCTGACAATTAGGTTGATTAGAATTAACATGAGGAGGCAAATATACTACAAAATGTTTACGATAAATAGGGATCGAAAATTTGATTGGGGTATTTAGTTACAATAACATTTAAAAAGGTAAAGAAGAATTTGCTTCAATGCCTAAAGTAAATTGAAAATTGGGGTCAACCGAGGGGACAACAAAAAGTAGCTCTTGAAAATCATAATCACTGTCTACTAATACGTATACTAACTAAGTATACGTATATAAGTATACTAACGTATCGTCAACTTTTTTTCAACATATCTTTTCATATAATCTTGAAACATGGGCGCCTATTTTTGAATCGAAGGAATTTTCCAGTCAGGTAACTTACCGCTTCAATTTCAGATTATTTATTAAACTTTTAAGCGTATTTAAAATGAATGTATAGTTCTTTTGAGTATTTTGTGTAATTTTGGCGATTTATTAGTTTCAACATCGAGTTATCTCTTTATGGAATAAATTATTTTAATATCTACTCAAAATGATTTTCAATTTAAGAAAAAGTTAGAAGAATGTTCGTAATTGAAAAACTCTGCAATTGATAAATTGAACTCTTGAAAATATTAACGATAAGGTTAGGCATAGTAATAAATCGCCCTAACTGAGAGGGCGCTGTGAGCGCAAGACTCAAAAGATCATGCAGCACGAAAATGTCAAGATGTAAATTCTTTGATTCGTTATTAAATAATGTTTATTTCGTTAAATCTAATGTCGTCGATGTGTTGATGTTTGAATTAGGAAAAATCTACTGAGCCTTCGATCTATATTAATACCTGATTGAAACCTACTGATTATACTGTATCTGAACACACGCCAAATAGGTTTAGTCGTGAAACTTTATCGAAAATAGTAAACGGAGCCTTCCCTATTTTCGCCTGCTTTTTAAACGATTAAACATTCATTGTGCTATTATATTGTAGAAATTCTAGTAACTTTTGAAGTATCTATCTAGAAGCCATCTCGAGAAAAATTTTAAGGTAAAGAATGACATCTTTGGCCCTAAACCCTATTTATGCTAAAAAGTTTTTAAGTGAGCCTTTAAAATATAGTATTAAACTTCTGTACAGAGTAACTGCCTATTACGCTATTTACTTATTCCTATTGACTATATTCCAAAACTAAGAAGATTGGTATACCACTTGAGTCAAAGAGAAAATAAGCCTTAAAAAGATTGTTTTCTTGAGATCAACTCCTTACGGATTTGGAAAAAAGTCAATTCGAGAAACAAAACTACTTCAAGCGAGTATTTTTTACTTTAATTGAATTATATATAGTTGCATTTAAAGAAATTCTTAGAAGGTTCTTTTGTTGAAATTCAAGAAGTTTCTAGAACGAAATTTGTTGTATGGCAATACAGATATCAAGGAATTTAAATGAATTGCATTTACGAGTTTCAGCTTTAGATTTCATTTTAAATCTGAGACTACATTTTATTTAGCTCCCTTAAACTTTATCAGAATGTCACTTTGTTAAATTTAGGTAGTTTTAGTTAGGTAGTTTAGGTAGATTTTTTAGAAATACAGAAATGAACTTTTCGCTTGTGTTTATTCAGTATTTTTGTCTGTCCTTGGGTTGGAACACTGTCTTGATTCTTTTATATTTCTAGTACCATTAACGCTAGGATCCTGAAAATTGAACATTTTAACAATATTGAACAAGAAACAATTTTAGCCCCAATCCAAAAAATTGTTTAAAAATTTCAATTAGTGCGTTCTGAAAAAATTTTTGAGAAATGAATTTTTTTGTACTGATTTAACATTAGGCATTAATAAATTAAACTGTAGACGATGCTGTTTATGGATTTGTTACTCTTTCTTTTATATATAAATATTTTTATAAACTCAATGATCAATTGGGATAACAGGGCTGCGTCCCCGAATTAGTATTTCTAAAGTTATCTGAAACCATATGTTTATTTTGTTCATTATAGAGATTTTTTAAATATGTTTTTATTTAATTAAATAATTTAAAATTAACGATGATTAAAGTAAAGAAAAAACTATGTGCTAAAAACAGAGTTACTGGAGAATCGGTACTGATTAGTATAGGGAAACCATTACAAGCACAATACTATTATTGACATCAAAGTTGCTTAATAATTCTGATAATTATAATTAGTACTGCTTGTATTACGGTAATTGGTGGTGTTTTTTAATCGATATCAAATGTACTAATATTGATACTACTGTAAGCACTGCAGTAATAGTCTTTTTACTGTTTACCGAAAGGGTTAAATATCGGAAAAAATTGCATTACTATGGAAAAGTTGCCAAATAATTTTGATTGCACTTAATATTTATTTTCATGGGGAGAACTTCTAAAAAAGTGTTTTCTTCATTAATCTAATAACGTGAAGCCACCGGGAGAGTAACGTAAAGCTTATTTGTTAACTTATTTTAATTATCTATTAAGTTGCACGATATATTTCTTATTACTATTTCGTGTAAAACCATAGAATGGATGTTTTTAGGATTTTTAAAAATTATTTTATTCACAAAATTCTAATTTTCAGGGACCGTAGTGTACTATCAGAAAGTAGGAAGTGGTTGCCAATTTACGTTAACCAAAACACGGTATTAAATTATTAGCTTCCGATCTGTTTTAAAAACAATAAATGCGTGAGTTTTGGAACTGAATCTAAACACTTCCTTTATTAACATTTTTAGATTTCTTAAAATTACTGTATTTACAAAAATCTAATTTTCAGGGATTGTAATGTCCTATCAAAAAGTAGGAAGTGGTTACCAATTTATGTTTACCCAAACACGATATTTAATTATTGGTTCCGCTCTGTTTTAAAAAGAATAAATGCGTAAGTTTTGGAACTGAATCCAAACACTTCATTTATGAAAATTTTTGGTTGTAAAAATACCGTTTTTTACCCGAAAATTGTAATTGTAAATCTAATTTTAACCACTTCGTACTATTATTAATAAGATGCAACGGTCTCTGAAATTTTGTAATTAAAAAAAATCTTAATTCTTCTCTAACTTCCACAAGCTAATTAAAAAAAGGAATATTAATTTCTGACATGTAACTCTAAATAGTATGAGATATTTCAAATCTATCATTATATTTTATTTTAGGACTGCTGAAGGGATATTAAAAATCAATTATTATTGTCGAATCAAATTGGACTAACACTGATAAAACTTTGGAAGGTAAGAAATAAAATAGATATCTATCAGTATAAGCCACATAAACCTTGGGAAAATAAGGTATAAAGTTGATATTTTTTCCACACAAAAAAAGAAATTATGGTATAGAAATCTGATATTTCCTTTTCGCTGTCAGTTGTTGTAAGAAATAAATTATTCAGGTATTCATTCACGTTGACACTTGTAGATATTTTGTGGATAGCATAACGACAGTTTTTTTTTCCTGATGACAGTATTCATAAATTTCGACAATCCCTATCTCATTCTCACAAAATTTTGTTGTACAATAATTGTTACCATTATTTAATTCCGGCACTTCGTTTTTAAATTACACACCTGAAATATTCATCCTTATTATTCAAATAAAATACATTAATTAATAAAAAAAAGTAACGAGATATTTGCCACTATGCAATTTTTTAAATACAGTTCAACTTTAAATAAATAACTATAAGAAATTGGAGCGGTAAGATATTACTTGATTAAAAACTTCCTTCTCCTCAAAAATATTCAAATTAGAAATAACAGTCGACATGTTTCTAGCCCTCAAAACAGGCGCCCATTTTCAAGAGTTGCCAGACGTGAATAAAAAGTAAAGTGATTTGAAATGCAAAATGTTAAGTTGCCAACGAACTTTTATTTAACTCTTCGTTTTGTTTCTCACTTTTATTTTTCTCTTTTATGCTTCAAATCACTTTTTGCTCCTTTTTAGTCCCGTCAACTGTTATTTCTAATTTGTATATTTTTGAAGTGAATGAAGTTTTTAATAAAGTAACAGTTAATCCTTATTATTACTATACCTATAAGCATCTGGAAGAGCAGTGGTAGTTCAGTGGATAGAGCGTTTACCCTCCAATGGGGTGAACTGGTCTCGAATCCCAGCGATGGCTGGTCAATACGAATTCCGCACCTGGCTCGCACCGACTACAGTGCTGATGAAAAATATCTTCAGTGATAGACGAATCTTGGGTTATAGTCCCCTTGCCGTCAGGCTAACCGTAGGAGGTTTTCGTGGTTTCCTTATCTAAATAACAGTTTTATTAAGACAAAAAATTACACTTCATTATATTGGTAATAACCAGAAATTAATAATTTCACTGCATAAGCATATCTAGATCTTAGGAGGCGAGAATTTTTAATTCTAAAGTGAAAAGGCTATCAAATATTTAGTATCCTTATAATAAAAATGATTTCAATTTTTCAGTTTTTTCAGGGGCGTATGAACCCAGGGCGAATAAAAACCAATAATATATTAATGCTGTCTAAATCACTGTTTTTACATTTCCCCAATTGCTCTTTGAAGTAGAATAAAACTAGGGATTACATCTGACATTGAAAAAAACTTCTCAGTGGCAAATTAAGTAACCACCTTTAATTAAGTGGTAAAAAGTCGTGCTGTTTGCTGTTACGCATTGGGTTTTGTGGGAGAGCTGTAAAAACGGGTAAACGGACGAGGAGCTGGTCTAGAAAATATTACTCTTAATTGAATGTTCGAGAACATAGGATTAATAATTTTGAAGTTAAGTTATATTTTATTCTATAACCGTCGTTGAACAGCTAGCCCAATTTTGAGTTAACGACAACCAATGTTCAACTCCATAATCTTCTAATTTTGATTCCAATCCTGAAGACAATAGAACTCATAGATCAATCAAGTATTGGGAGAAATTTTGCATTCGCGGAGGATTTTTTGATGGAAGTAAACCACATTTACGTTACGTGAGGGAAAAAACTCCAACTGTTATCCACCGGCAAGAGGCCCGTTACCCATGACACGTCTACTACTCTGGTCGGTGCGTCCCGTATGCGGAATTCCTATCGACCAGCCATCGCTGGGATTTGAGTCCGGGCCATCTCATTGAAAGGTGAGTGCTCTATCCCCAATTTTGATTTCTACCAATTTACGCATTTCACATTCCTATCTAGACATGTGGATTATTATTTATTATGTAATTTTTCAAGCTAAATTGAAAGAAACCACATGCAATAGTGGGACCTACAGTTTAGAAGAAGGGTTTTATGTAATAAAAGCACCATGTTTGCCCTGTACTTATTTTCATTTTTGAAATCGCTATCTCTTTGCTAACTAGACAAGTGGTGTATTTTGTTATTATTTTTTTTTTTTACTTTTAAACGAATAAGAATAGATTATAATCAATTTTAGATTATATAAGATAAATAGTTTGGTTAAAAAATATTTAATTCAGTCAAAAATAATGATTTTTACGCATATCCTTATAACTTCTTACACCTAATTCCTTACAACTTCTGCACTATTTGTTCATAGACTCGTGCTTCGATTCAACATAAAATATACATTGGAAAAGCATTTAATTTGTCTTGACATCAATCCCAGATTCTTAACTAAGTAATTTCTAGACATTTGTATATAAACCATTATAACTTTTTAAGATTAGTTCTATGGTTTCGAGTTTGATATCATTTGATTTCGCGTTACAAAATCTTTAGTAAATAATATCTCGTTTGTCAAAATTTTAATTTTTCTTCATTTACCATATTTAACTTTTTTTTCTTAAAACCCTATGTGCTAGTTTGTGCAAATTCTTATCATTGATTAAGAAAAGGGGGTAAGTGTGAATTTTTTTTTTTATTTTTTTTTTTTTTACAGATTTGTCAGAAAACCATATTTAACATAATTTTTTACTCATTAAATATTTCTTAACTATAATCCAGACTTTTACCTACATTTTGGATTACATCTAGAATAACAACTATGTTAAAATTTACCATATATATTTTGAAAAAAAGTTTTTGTTTTTTAACACTCTAGCCTTTTTAAGTGGCCATTTATTCCGACTCGGAATGGTTTTATCTAAAGCTAAAATTTTTTTTATTCTAAGCCTTTTAGGAGATTATTGACTTATTATAATTAAAATACTAACTTTAATGGAGCATTTCACTATACTAAGAAATATAGTTGAACTTAAAATTAGAAGAATAGTTAAGTATTTTACGATCAATCTACTATAATTGAAAAAAACTTCTTTCATGTTACTTGAAAATTAATTTGCAAACAAAACAAAAGTAAAATATTATTTGTAAGAAAACCAGCACAAAACCTTAAGAAAAATATCCAAATTTTTTTAAGATATTGAACAAACTTTCTGAACTTTAACTAACATATTAGGTTACTAATCTTTTAAGATGACGAGGTTCTCAATTAGGGCGTTCTTTTACAAAAAAATATTTTTACAAAGAGATAAATTTTAGCTTAAGTGCTTCATTCTTAGTAATTATTATGCAAACTTATGAAGTTAATATACACTATAATAATAAATCAATCAATAAATAAATAGTGAATAAACAAATATCCCAAGATACTGAAGCAAAAAGATATTACTTGATTAAATAAAAAAACTTCCTTGGCGTCAAAGATATGCAGATGCAGATATGCAGTCAAATTGCCCTCAATTGACAGTTGACAGTTTATTTCTGAGCTTTAAGCTCAGAAATAAACTGTCATTCTGAAGACTTAACTAACTCAAGTCTTGAGAATTCAAATCAATTTCGACAATGCCAAAATTATATCCATCCCATTCTCATCATCTCATCTTGATTAACTGGAATCTTAATTCATTCATATGAACGCTGATTTCCTTGTTAACGGTAGTTATTGCTCAAAACCTCTCCATAGCGAGTGGAAATGCATTTTACCTTGATTTTCTCCTCTCGACCACAGTGGTCTTTCTTATTCTGTTTTTCCATCTTTATATTTGTTTCACTCCGGCTTCTGCAGTTTTTGTTTTTATTATTTTTTTTATTTAAGTTTTATTTCTAATCTTTTTTTTCCGTTTTATATTTTAAATCGATTTTATTTCTTCTCATTTTTCCTCGTGAAATCTTAATTTCTTGATTTTATAAACTCACGCCCAAGTATATGCCGAAAAGTACAACGAGAGAAAGAGAGAGAGACTGCGTGCTGCCTGATAAAAATCTTAACATAGTGAAATATTTTAAAATAAAGAAAATTTAAGAGCGATTAGAACCGTTACCTATTTGCGTTGTTACTAGCCTTGACAAGGAGTAAAATTACTTCTCAATTCAATCTTTTTATTTAGCCTTTAACTTTTTTTTCCCGATGATAAATTTTCAAATCTAGGTAGTCTTTCACTTCATTATGATTGACATGTTAACGAAATGTTCCTACACAAAGCTATAAATATTTAATATTTAAAACGAAATATTCTGTGTTTTTGTGGAAAATATTAAAGTTTAGGGAGGCAGTGAAACAATTAGGGGGGTTGTTGTTTGAGCCGCGATGGCTCAGGGGATAGAGCGTTCGCCTTACAATGCGGTGAACCGGGTTCGAGTATCAGTCGATACAAATTCCGCCTCCGGCTTGCACCGACAAAATGCTGACGTGAAATATCCTCAGTGGTAGACGGATCATGGGTTAGAGTCCGCTTGTCGTCAGGCTAACCGTGGGAGGTTCTCGTGGTCTTTCTCCCCTTGTAACGCAAATGCGGGTTAGCTCCAACAAAAAGTCCTCCACAAAGGCAAATTTCTCCCCATACTCGATCCCGGAGTTTCCTTGTCTTCTGGATTGGGTACAAGGCTACGGAGTTGAACATTAGTAGTTGTAAACCCATAAAATTGGGTCGGCTGTTCAACGACGGTTATAAAAAATAAAATTATGGGGGTTGAAGAGCAGAGTGAGCAGCTGTGGAGGTATCAGGTTCTTTGTTGTTCTTGCTGCTACATGTGCAATTTGCCAATATCAGCAAGCCTCAGCAAGCCTGTTTGAAATCAAGTGAATTTTTAAAACAAAGGGTGCCTCTTTTGTTTTACAGTGGTGCCATCTATGGCCAAGAATACAATTTTGCCCCACATATACCTCACACCCCCTTTTACAGGGAGAAGTCATTCACATACCTTTCCATTCATCGACAGATCATAATTTTGACTTGAACCAGAGGACGATCCATCTTGAATTCAGTACCCCCTGAGGTATTAATTTGTTATGGGTACTTGGAGGACTTTGTGACCCCGACATATTTATCGTGCACCAGTCACCAATTAGTACACGGAGATTCTTCGACCGGTAGGATTCAAACTCTCACATCAACGACTTACCAACCAGGCTATCCCTGCCCTGATGATTCTTTAAAAATGTGAAGCGCTTGCATAGTCAAGATGATTTCTTCTTAAAATTGTGAAATACATTGTTAGATACTTACTACAAAAAAATTTTCGCCAGAAAATGTTATGAAATGGTAGCTATGTAGTTATCATCCCTGTACTTCTGAAAATTTATAAATTTTAAAGATGAAGCAAAATCCATTTTCTATTCATGCAATGATAAACTTTTCTTCCAAAGGATAAATAAAATATTTCATGAAAGAAGAACTCAGTGGAAGAATATGTTAACAGAGCATAAAATTGAATAAGAAAGAACGATCGCCTAATGCACAACAGAAGGGGGTGGAAATAATGTCACATAAAATGTCAAGCTCAGATTTGAAGAAATTAATTTTATTATGTAAATCTAAGCATAGTCTTAGTATTAGCAGCAATTATAAATTTTACTTCTTATTGTTGTGTGAGGTGTTAGGTACCCAGAAGGCAAAGCTCATTAATTTCAATATGTAGCTTTAAAAAAGAATGCATAATGTTATGGAAAAAAAAGGTTAACTTAGATCAATGCTTAAGAATCAGATTCTTCTTGAATAGTTCAAATTGATTATGGTTAAATAAAAAATTTTGTTAAAATTAAGTTAAAATTGTGACGTTCTTATAAAGGAATGGTCGTAAAGATTTTTGTTCCGGAAGGTTTCATTCAAATAATTAATTGAAATTAGTTATACTAAGCTTTAATGCTCGTCAGAGATTGGTTTAATACTATCATTAATTTTTGCAAATTGATGATGGAACAAATCAATTTTAAATTTAGTTTTCTTATTTATGTGGATGCTCCTGTAATTCTTCGAACTGTTTTATTTCAGAATTTTGTTATTAATTTGAGTTGAAATTTTGTGATATTGTACCATGCAGGGGATGCATTTGAAAGAATTGAGCAAATTATGGAGATTTAAGGTTTACACCTAGCTTCGACAGCTTTTTTTTAAAAAAAAAAATTTATATAAAATTTTAAAAATAGTTCATTTGTTTTATAATGTGTAAAAATTAGCAATAACAATTATTAATATTTTATCTTTGCTTTTTAAAAAACCATTTTTAGGTAAAAATAAGGCATTTTTTTTTTGCATGTACGCTAAACACGATAAAAGAAATTCTATCAACCAAAACAAAAATTCCAAAATAAACAAGATTTTATTTAGAAGACGATAGTCTGCTATTTTTTGTTCAACTATTCAACTATTTTGTTCAACTATGTTTTGAACTATTATCTTAAAAGTTAATGAATATAATACTGTACTGAGTTAGGAATTAATGTAGTATAAAGAGCAAATTTTTAAAAATTTCCACACTTGTCACTGCAAATAAACACGCATAAAAAATTAAATTTTACTTTTTTCTCTCAGTCCTGTAGTTCAAAGCCTATGTGCTATAATCATAAATACTCATAACAAATTGTATATAAACAATTATTTTTTAAAAAAAAACTTGAGATATCGTGTTTAAGGTGGTGTAAAATGTGAAAAAATATGATTGTGAGCATTTAAAGCATTTAAAGACTAAAGTCTGCCCAGTGTTATAACCTTGCACAAAAACTGCTATAACTTTGAAAATAAATTTAGTAAAAACAAAAGTAAAGTACTTTTAGAAAGCTCAAATTACAGGAATTTTAAATTTATAATAAACTCAGTTCAACTCAAACTCAACTCAAAATCATGTTTTGCACTAATCAGATATCTTAAAGTGAACATTATAACTATGATAAGGTTAAAGTTTTAGTTTATATCAGACATGACAAGCCATTTTCAATTTGTATACCAGTTAATTTAAAATTTATTATTTCCGATTGTCTAGTTTGTCATTAGTTAATTAAATACCACATAAACCGTTGTAAAATGATTTTAAAAAGCAATCGAAATACATTTTTTTTATATTATTATTTCCTATGAGCTGCACAATCAGTCTTCCCGATGAGCAGACCTAGTGCGTTCTCCAGAAGTGGTATCCACTCTTTCCGGACCACCACAATGGGTGAGATACCGTTGGCCATGTTAATTTGGACGTCTAGTTTCTGCCACACTAGATGGCAGCACCGAGTCTCTATTTGGATGCTAAAGTGCATTAGGAATCGAAATACATTGTGTGACTATATTTTCTGCTAAGTCATCCACTCTTGCTTGAAATGGAAATCGAATAAGCAGTATATTAAAAATATTTCAGCTTAATATAGAGCTATGGTAAAAAAAACTCCTAAAACAAGCAAACTCTGTAAGCAATGAAGTAAAGTTGAATAAATTAATGATAGATATTTTTAATTTGTTATACATCTCCTCAACAACATCTGAGTTCCAAAGTGGAGCGTGCACTATATTTAGTCTTCAAATGCCATAATGGCATTCATAATCGTACTTGTAGCTCCAAAGGGGAGCGTGTCTTATATTTTAGCGTTCATATGCCATAATGGCATTCATAATCGTACTTGTAGCTCCAAAGGGGAGCGTGTCTTATATTTTAGCGTTCATATGCCATAATTACAACCAAAATCGTACTTGAAGCTCCAGGGTGGAGCGTGCACTATAATTAGCCTTCAAATGTCATAATGGCACCTAAAATCATACTTTTTTTCTGAATACATCTATTATGGCTGCTAGTATCGGAGATGTTTATGTTTATATTTTCGAAGAATGTTAATGAATTTAATGTATATTTCTCTTATATCATGAAAATACCAGTCCGGTGCCACCTAGTGGCACGCGTGCCTTAGATTCACGATCTGTGGTTTAGATCCTTAAAAAAATCATCGCTTCCGATGAACGCAATAGCAGCTTTGTTTATAATTCGATTTAAGTGTTACTTTAAAGTTGTCTTTTTCTTGAATATTAGTCCATATACAGTTGGAATCGTTTCATTGAGTAAAAATATTTGTTTAATCTTATTCATTGACCTACTAACAATTAGATTTATTTTGATTTTTCAACGTTTAGTTAAATTTTAAGGTCATGGCATACTTTTTCAATTTCGTAAATTTCATTCGCAGTTAATAGAATACTAAAAATTGGTCTTTAGGATTAACTCGTATTCATATATTATCTGAAAAGAAACAGAAACTAACAATTGTTTCAATTTTGAAACAATTGTTATAAATATTTATCTAGAAAAGAACGAATTTCATATACATCACTTCAAGATTATCATGCCTTATTTAAATGTTTAAATCGTTCAATTTTTTCAGCGTTAAAAATCATTGTAAATAAAATTTATTCCATCAAAAATTAAATGTTAAATTATAAGATTTGCAATCCCTCAAATATTTAAGAGAAATGTCCTTTCCAAATGTGTAAAATCAACATCTACCGTTAAAGATAAGCATTGAATCATCAGCATCATTTATCTTTATTTGAGCACCTGATGCCTCTGGAAGCTCTTACTCCCATCCATCTTACAGATTATGACATTGAAGAGGTAGGTTCAAATATCTGGAATGCAATTTAGAGTAAAAAAAAGACATATTTCGTGTTCTAGAAAAATAGAAATCGTTCTAAAAGTGTGCAGTTGTCGGACCAAATTTAGAAGAATTATCTTTAATTTTAAAATATTGTTTTAGAGAAATATTGTTTTGAAATGCTCGTAGTTTGTTCAAATTGTTGTAAACAGTTAATCCTTTGCACTGAGATGTGACATCAAGAGTTACCATTCTAAAATCAAAAATTCTTATATCTTAATAATTAGTAAGCAATTGTTTTGTGAATTTTAAAAATTACGTAATATTGTGAATATTCAATGATGACATTAGAGTTTTAAAATATTCAGTGCTAAGGATTAATAATTTGTTTTCCTTTGCTTAAACTTGATATGCTGACAACGTAAAAATTTTAACAAAGTGGTATAATTTATTCACGTTAGTAGGCATAATTTATTCTAAATTTCTATGAAATGTTGAATAAATTATACCTAGTAACGTGCAAAATAACTTTAAATTAAACTTATTTAATCCTGATTTATTTTTATAATTTAAAATTGAGGTTCCCAAATATTAAGCTGTGACGCCATTATTAATTATAATATTGGCACTTACACCTCTAGTAGTAGAATTATTTTTTAAGGTATATTATAATAATTGTATAATAATTGTTTGAGTTAATTGTAACTACGAAACTATGAAACAGCATAAAATTACAAAAGAAATTATTTGTGAAAAAATTAAATTTTCTTAAAAAGAACGTTTCAAAATCACCAACGGTAAAAATTTATTAAAAACCTATATGCGTTTCGATGTCACAATGGTAGATCTTCATTAGCAGGATAAAAGACAGAAATGGCAAAAACAGAGATGAGTAAAACAAAAGATAAAAACTATTTAGAAAGTAATGATTACTTTTCTAATAGTTTTTGACTCTTTTCACTGAATATTTATCTTTTTTAGTGTGACGTAACTTGGGTCGGATTTTAATCCTCTCTGTTTATACCATTCCCGTGTGGAACAAAGTATTGCTCTACACGAACTTAGCAATCATTTACATGCAGGCCGGCTAACTTTCTAAGGTTTTTGAGAGTATTTCTTCTAGCAAGAGCTAGCAAGTTATTTCCCACGCAACTTTATGTAAACGATTCAAAAGCTCATACGAAACAGCACAATGTTCAAGCATTTTCGTGTAGTGGCTTTTAAAGTGTTGGCAATATAACAAAAAATTCTAAAAGCTTTAGTTTTTAACTGTCTACCACTCTATAAAACATTTTTCAAAAAGCCCTGTACACGTAGTAATACATGTATTCCTTGTTAGTAACCCTGTAGGGGAGAGTCGGGTAGCCCCGCCCACTTAAGGAGCATTGCTTATATTTCTGTATAATATTGAGTAATAATAATTTTTTTTGTATGTTTCTATTGTTTTATCATCTAATTAAATAATGCAAAAAGAATAAACCAAAAAAAGAATAGTTTAACTTAAAAAAATAGAAATTTAAAAAATTTGACTACTGTATTCAGCATATTTTCAAAACTATTGTTTACCATGTTACCAGCTGCATAAATACTTGAAACTTTGAAAATAATCTTTTTTTAATATACTAATTAATGTCCAATGGCCAATTGACTTGAAAAAATATTCTATACATATGAAATTGACAGTGGGCTGGGGTAGCCGACACTCCCCTACATGTAATTATGAGTTAAATAATTTTAAATCAAATTTATTAAATTGAGAATCTAAAACTCATTCTTAGCATTTATTCTGTAAAACTTATGCGTTCGTATCAACTACTGCTTTTTCTTGTATCAACTACTGCTTCGTCTCGTATCAACTACTGTTCGTATCAACTTCTGCTCTCCTTCTTCTTTTTCTTTAATTATGCTAACTGGGCACCTGGGCCGCAAAGCGGTCACGATGGTTATCCTATCCATCGTGAATTATTTAGCATTGTGTGAGTTCTTTGTGGTCAGCAGGCAGTGTGGTAGGCTATAAATTTCTTTAAATCGCTCTCAAATTATTCAAATATGATTTTAAACTAAATGTGGTAGTTTATACACTTTGTTTGATCAAAAATATGTACCACTTCTTTTTTAAATAAATATTATAAAAATTCGTCTACAACTACTTTTTGAAAAGTTTATTTTTTTAAAATTAAACAGTACTACTACTCCTACAAAAAAATTCGCTGAAAATTATTCATAAGAAACAGGTTTGTTATTTAAAAATTTGTATGATCTGTCTAATATTATACTTAATCGTATTACAAGGTTGCTTTAGGATACAACAGCCTTTTTTTTATACTTTTAATAAGCAAACCCTAAGTCTTTTACTAGACCTTAGTGCGATTATTTTTTATACTATATATGTTATTGATGGTTTTATTAACAAGTACATTAATGAAATATTGCTCTAGCGAAAGTGTTTCGAGTTAAGAGCTTTTTGGATTAGCTTTTTCTTCTTTAAGAAATACATAATTCATTATACCTGAGAGATTTACTGTTCCTTTAACATCAGAAAATAACAACAACCATTAAGTGAAAAAAAATAGATAAATATTTATTTGGTGAAATGATAAAATAAATTTATTTGATGAAATGGTAAAATATATTTATTTTTCTGCTACATGTTTTTATCTAAAATTTTTTTAGTAATTAGTAATACCAGGGCTCTAAAAAACTCGGAAATTTTAACCGTCCCCGAGGATGGCTTGTCCAACAATGTACCCGTCCTCCTTTTAAACTAACCCGTCACTTCTAAATAAATAAAAATATAATTTTCTCTTATTTATTACAAACATTTATCATATAAATTGCGCAATGAATTAGTAGTTATTAGGATTACAAATACTAGGATAACATTATACAGTTATAAACGAAATACTAGGTTACTAATAGTAACCTAGTATTTATTTTATGAAATAATTTATTTCTTATATGAAATAATTTAAATGACAAAGGTCAAGTTATCTGGAATGTCAATTTATCCGAGGGTACTGGGTTTTTAAAATGAATCAAATATGACGTTTGCCAGTTCCACAATCAATCTAATGATTTACAGAGGTTTGTGCTCAGAAATCTGAAAGGGGTTTTCCATTTAGGTAGATGTTCATAATTGCATTTAACGCTTCTTGTTAAGACCAGTACGTAATGTGTTTTTTTGTAAGTTCATTACTGAAAAGCTCCTTTCAACCGCTGCAGTACTCCCAGACAGAGAAAACATCCATTCCACCAAGCGCAGTATGTTGCTGTATTTCTAGATTAGAGGCTCATTATAGAAGTGAGGCGATAGACTCTTGTAAGATAACAAATATTGAAAATGTATCACGAACTTTAACGGGAAAATGGCAGTCCGCGCGGACGTCAGATTCGAGAAATTTGTTTCCGCGGGGAATTTTTGAGCGCCGAGGACGGGCGGTTTTTCGAGCCCTGAGTAAAACATTATGTATTGATTTCTTTTATCAAATCCGTTATACTATTAAGTATTTGAACTATAAATTTATATCCGAAGTCCAAAATCCATAAAATAAAAATTTTATGCAGATATTTATGTTAAAATCTATTTCCTGTAAAAAAAAAAAGAAAGATTTTAAGGGTCATAGTTTCGATTTCTTAATTTAGAACAGTGTTTTTTAAAATAAAAAATGATAAAAAGCTTCTGATGAGAAAAAAATGTATGCATAATAAAAGTTTATACAGACTTTTAAGCCGAAATCTGTTTCCAGCCGAAAATGGCAAATTTCAAGGGTCAAAGTTTTGATGTTATAAATTAGAACAGTGTATTTTAAAATGAAGAAATGACGAAAATCTTCTGATGAGAATTTTTTTTTCTTTTGCAAAATAAATAGTTTATGCTGATATTTAAGTCGAAATTTATTTCGTGCCAAAAAAAAGACAAATTTCAAGGGTCATAAATTCGAACAGTGTTTTTTAAAATAATTCTTTCATCAATGGACAAATCATGAATCAACTTTGTCACAATTTTTAACACTTTACAACAAATAACGGCTACAGCAGTCCAAATTTTGACAATATGTTGACAAATGTCGGCTGTAGCTGTTCATTCGGCCCATTTTAATTAATAGAAAAAATATCATAATTAGTAAGAAGTTTACGAATGCATTTTTTTCGTTAATTACTCAGTAATTCAGCGAAAAAATATATAACATTCCAGACAACGTATCAAATTGTTTTTTTTTTTTTTCAAACCGAAGTGATAAAATGGGATAATTTTCTCTTCCAAACATACGACTAAAAATCAATTTCCTACGGCAGACATATACAATTTAAACAATGTTTGTTTCTCAGCGCAGTCATCAAATTAAAAAGTGCGTAGTGACGTGTTAAGTACTAAACAAATTAACACAATTCTGAAAATTTTAACATGATTTTATGAAAACCACTTCAGACAAATTTTTTAGATTTTTAAAAATGGACGCTGCTAAAAAAGAGATAAAACTGATATAACAACAAATATATATATATATTTTTTTAATAACGGCACGCACTGAACTTTCGTTCTTCGAAGTGTTGCTCATTTATCGTTACCCAGTGGGCACCTGTGAACCAAAGTCACGGAGGCGAGCAACATTACCCACGCCACACTGCCGCAAACCCTTTTATAGGGTGGGCCACATTCACACCAGAAGACAACACAGAGAGAGAAACATCCATGCCCAGAGCGGGATTCGAACCCGCAGCCATTGGCATCGCAGTCAGACACGTTAACCACTCGACCACCAGGCTGGCACAACAAATATTATATAAGGATTTAGCCCAAAACTAAAACCAATTCTTTATTAACTCCACAAAATTGGCTGTGTGCCAATATTAATGAGAATGTAAATTTTTGGAAAGAAAATTTACTGTGTTAAAGCGTGATCAATTTGGGAAAATTTCAACCATACCAGCTGTTACTATGACAACGAAGAAACTTCTTCCACCGATACTATTTATTCCTTTCCTAATTTTATTTAAATATGTTCATTTGTCATTATTTAAACAATAATAAAATTAAATACATGCTATCAAGAACAAAATTTAAAAAATCCATAAGCACGAGAAAGTTTCCAACACGAGGTAAGAAATCGGAGGTTTGCAGTAGTAACTCGAAGAAGAGTAAAAGTGAGGAGTAGGAAGATCCGCTAATAGGCTCCATTATCTTTCTCTTTATCAACCTTCATTTTGGAGAATTAGGTACTTGCGTTTTGTCTAATATCGAGATTGTTAGCATTATAGTTTAAAGGCTTATGAAGCTGAATCAAATTTCTGACCAGATTAAAATGGATACCTACAAGTGACATCTTGTCGAACCTGATTGGCTGAACCACGCGTGCTATTGTTTGCAAGTATCCAATTTTGAAGCTGTTGTTGTAATTCTCGGATTTAATATAGAGACTCTAGCAACACATATAATAGAAAAATTTTCCGTTTTCTTGAGTTATCCAAAGAACTATATTGTTGAAAATTATCACTCCGTTCTTCTATGTTTAAATAAAAACTTTCAGAAATGTACTAAATATTAATAATGTATTTAAAATATAGTAAAATGTTTTCAATCATCAAGCAATTAAGCATCTATGCATTATTCTTATTTCATGCACTTCATGAATTATTTTTTTCTATGCCATTAATATGCAAAGCTAAATATGCTCCATAAATTTTATGCTTTAGCATTTCATTATGGATTTAATAAATTAAATTTGGAATGATTTCTTCCGTCACTACATACAAAAAACTTAAAAATATGTATAAAACTTATTATTTGTGCAGTAAATTTTTGAAGTTCAGTCAAAATAAAACATATTAAGTTTAAATAAATTTATTATTTGGCTACGCTTTTAAAAATCTGAGAAGGTAAGACTTCCGGGTTTACAGATATGATATATTCAATTTTACTTGAGATATATTTGAAAATAAATATAATTTGATTACTGTTTAATAATTATGAAAGCCAAATATTTTTATCGTAAATTAATAATGTAATAAGGGAATGTAGTGCGATTACTTTATAATATAATGAAGAAACAACGCGTTTAATTTTAAATCTTCAATTTTGAGTTATGATCCAATCTTCTAGTTATAATCAAAATAAATAACTTAATAATAACAGATAAATAAATAATTCATAAGGAAATACTATCATAAATTTTATTAATATGATATGGTGATGACAGGTGGAGATATCTTCATCTTGTTTGTAAATCAAGGATGGTATCATGCGTTTTTTCTGCACCATGAGAATCCACGAAACAGCTGGAAGTCAATTTTCGTTTTACGAAATACGGGAGACAACGGCTGGTTTTTATAAACTGGTCAAAAAAATTGAGTAATTATTGTTTTTAACCTCTCTATCTAGCATTTCTCATCAAATGTAAACGTATATCTTCGTTACATTACCTAATTTAATTGAACACTTTCGTACTATTCTTTGTTGATTTGGAGTTTGAATCCAGCCGGCCCAAGACTCCCCATGTAGTAAAAGGTGACTGATGCACGTTAAATCTGTCGGGTCACAAAGTCCTCCATGTTCCTATAACAAATCAATACCTCTGGGCGTACTGAATTGGAGACTGATCGGTCTCTAGCTCAGGTCAAAAATTACTATCTGTGGACGAATAAATGGATGTATGAATGGGTCCGCCCTATGAACGGATATGACGTATGGGTGTGGCAGAAATTAAATTCTTGGCCATAGATGGCACCACTAGAAAACAAGAACAATCGCACCCCCTTTCCTTGATGGCCGATGGCATTCTTTTTTTAAATGTTTTTTTCCACATACGGTCAAGAGGTAAGTGTGGACTCATAACTTATTGTTTAATTTATTGTCGTTTATGAAAAAGCACGCAAAATACAAATGAAACTCATCTTAATATAAAAATACTGTCTTCAACCAATACTCTTAAAAATCTTTATAAATATTATTGCTAAGCCTTTCCATAAATTAAAGGTTCTTTCCATTTTAGTGAAAGATTTTTCTTGAACATTTAAAATGATATGAATGTTTATCTTTGTTATTTCTTTTTTCATATTAAAAACTTAATTTGCAATAATTTTTACTCCCAAAAACATAAAAAATTAAACAAATGTATAGAACATGATGATAGAGCAATCAGATTTTTTCTGCAAAATTAAACTAACTTTGATAATCTTAATTGTCCTCACACTAACATTTTAAACATTGTAAGAATCTACAGCTTCCACCTCGGTAAATTTGTATCAGGGCTCCTACGTTTCTTAGAAAACTTGAATAGTGGTAACGGAAATATGACAAAGTTCGATTATTTAATAAATCTGAGACCACCACTTTATGCTATTTAATAAAGAAAATATATCTGTTTGGTATTATATATTTCTTAAATGGTTTCAAATTATGTTTAATTTTTCAAATTATGTTTAATTTATCAAGCAAATATGCTTGGTCTCTTGTTTTTGCCACCTTAATGCTGCATAATTCAAAATGTTTTTAATTCAACCTGTAAATATTTCATGATGAATGGGTTAGGGCCGCTGCGCGGCCCAGGCACCCAATTTTTGATAAATAAAGAAAGAATTTCTTAAATGGCATTCCTAGCTTACCAAAAAAAGCACGAAGAAAATTCTTTTAATAAAATAAGTTTCATCTATTTTGGAAAGGAAATATAGAGTTTGAGAACTGTTCTCAACTGCTCCTATAAACGTTAAAGTGGTATCTTAAAAAAACAAATTCATGCTAGAACTAAACGTTAAGTTACTACCACTAAGAGACTGTTGATATTGACATATGCCCACGGTTGCCCTTTGGTTTCATTAGTTCATTTAAGTTTACTTTTAATGGGAAATTAAAAAACCTAATCAGATGTGACTGTTAAAATTTTTAATAAGCATATTAATTCAAATTATAATGCATATTATCTATATTGTAATGAAAAACAGAACAAAAAAATACCACAGTGACCGAAGGAGGCAAGATATGATACGCTAGAATCTTGTTTTATTCATATGAATGCTGATTCCTTTGTCAAGGACATTAGTTCCACCTCTGCATAACGCGTGGAAATATACTTTATCTTGATTTGCCCATCTGGGCCATTGTGGTTTTTCATGTTTTTTTTTTTTTTTCATCTTTTTTCTCTCTCAGCTACTGCGTGTTTCCTAGTTTTATTTCACACCTTTATTTATCTATTTTTTGTTGGTAACATTGCGTTTTATTTTTCAAATCACTCTTATTTCTTCTCATTCACGTATTGCAAGTTTTGAAAATGGTCGCCTATTGTTAAGTGCTTGAAACATTTCGAATGTTATTTCCAACTTGTATATTTGTTAAGTGAATTAAGTTTTTGATCAAATGATATCTTCCCTCTTCAGTTTCTTGGCACTATTTATTTAAAACAGTTTTGCTAGTCTGCCAAAACTTACCGAGAAATTTCGATTGATAAATAACAGAAGTATTATACATGTCTACACAAGTCAATACTCCTCCGTGGAAAAATATTTCAGTTTCCGTTATTCTAACTTTTCTTCGAATAATTAATATTTCTTGGAAGAAGAATAAACCTTATCCCCATTTTCAAAATATTGAAAGAGTTATGAAAACATTGGAACAAAAGTGTTTTATTTTTCCAATGAATCTGCTATTTTTTTCTCGGTCAATAGGGTGCTGCTTTTCCAGTGATTTGCTTTTTCCTCTCTTTTTATTCCTTTCTTGTATGTGACAATATTAGCTTTCATAACTTTTCTCCGCATTATGTTGACGATAAGAACGATGATATGTTGCATCAATGAATGCTTCAATATGTATATATATATATATATATATATATATATATATATATATATATATATATATATATATATATATATATATATATATATATATATATATATATATATATATATATATATATATATATATATATATATATATATATATATATATATATATATATATATATACAGCAAAATAAATAAATACAAAAAAACCAGAAAAAAATAATAAGTATCATTCCACCTCTCTAGCACTCTATTCTAGCACTCTTTTTCGGATATAATCGTGCGGGCTGATGAAAAGATTATATCTTTTATTTTCCGGTTTTTTAAAAGAACTTTTTTTTTTTTTTTAAATTAATTCTTTTTTTTTTAATTAATTCTTTTTTTTTCCCCCAGTTGTTTGTTATTATTATTATTCGCCCCCCTTTTTTCATTTGTCTGTAATTTAAAATTGTTTTATCTTCATTTTGAACTTATATATATATATATATATATATATATATATATATATATATATATATATATATAAAGAGAGAGAGAGAGAGAGAAAGAGATATTAAAGCAAATTGGATTATTAGGAGTGAAAAACTAAAAAATACAACTTATTAATATTAAATTAACCATTGAATAATAGATGATAATAGATAATGAATAATAGATAATATTTGATGGAAATTTATCGAAATTTTATCATTAACTAAATTTTGTTATTATATAATTTAA
Organism: Parasteatoda lunata; assembly: GCA_949128135.1. NCBI lineage: Eukaryota > Metazoa > Arthropoda > Arachnida > Araneae > Theridiidae > Parasteatoda > Parasteatoda lunata. The sequence goes on from OX421971.1 coordinate 98,564,201, forward strand.
GACACATTTTAGTGAAAGGAATTATCAGATACAAACATTACATAAAATTTTGGTCAGTATTGATCGAAATAGTGTTAACAAAATTTATGTTTTGAAGTACGATGCTTGGTGTAGTAAATTCTATTTACTTGGTTTTTGCCATCCTCTACTTTTGAGCGCTCGTCTCCTAAGTAGGGTGACGGACACCGATCACAGTGCTGACGCAAAATATCCTAAGTGTTTTCGTGGTTTTCCTTATCATTTAACACTAATCTGGTTTTAAAGTTACAATGCTATGTAGTTGTACATTTGCAGTCGTAAACTGGAAATTGGGTGAACTGCTCTACGCCGCTTATAAAAAAACAATACTAATAATTGAGTTACCATTTTTTATTATTTTGAAAGAAAAAAAAAACGTCAAAGAGTACTAAAGCAATTTGGCAGATACATTATATAGTTCCCTTTTTTGTACTTGGTTTATTACATTTATTTCCCGCAAACATATAAAAAAGGAGGGATCAATTTACACTGTAAGGAGGAAAAACATTTAAATTTAGTTGCAACTATCCTTCTTCTGCTCCATTAAAAGCTAAACTTCTCGCAAAAAGATGGAGACTATTAAACTAATTCTTTATTTCTTGAAGTTTATAGTGGAGAAAAAGTCTATCCGTGTTCCCCCTTACTTTTTTAATGGCATAAATATCTATACTTTAATCTGAAATTATACAACTGCGCCATTTTAAAACTGAAGTGTTACGACACTCTAAAATATATCAAAATTGTTTAAGCATAAAAGCTTTACCAATATTTTCAGACACTTTTTAAATCCCTACAAAATATTGCGCTTTCGAAACAGTAGTCTTGAATGGGTTAATAACTTTTTAAATGAACATTCTAAAACTAAAAGCAATCATTTTGATCTGGTAACCAGCTATCGGATAAGTAACAGAAAAAAAAACTTCTATTAGTGTTATTAAAATGCTGCAACCTCATTTTTTTGGATAAAAACTTATAACTGTGAGTATAGGATAAAATAGATGCACGTAAGTAAAGAAAATAAAAAAAATAGAGGCATTATGAGAGGGAGGTAATGTAGACTCACATTATTTTAAAAGTAGAGTTTGAAAGAAAAGTATTGGCCTTATTATGTAGTCAGGTTTTAATATTGTTATATGTGTTTTCAATAGTATGCTGTTGCAACTGTCAATAAATAATCGATTCTCGTAGATTATGAGCAGTAATTTTCACCATCATATTATTTGACCCAAACTCAGAAGACAAAGGACCTCCTAAGCTAACTATCAAGGCTAACGAGGCTTCGATGAGGAATGAATGAACACGCATTTCGTTTTCTCTGGATCTGGGATTGGAGAAGTTTAAGTATGTTGGGTAAGAGGTAGCCAATTCATGCTGAAAGTTTAAAAAAGTATCGAAAGTTGTAGTGATTTTTTTTTTCTTTAAAATACATTTAGTTTAAAAATTTTGGGTTTAAAAATGCAAGTCATTTAAATTATCAATACATTGTAATATTTAGTAAATATACTTTAATTTCTGGAATACACTATCAATTTAATACATTTACCGCCTTTTTTTCAATTTAATTTAGGACTCTTCCTTGTGAAAAAAAAACTTTCCTGGGAGCCTCCTTGGCTGAACTATCTCGCTACTCCACCAAACGGTCTGTAAAGATGTGATAGCGGATTGAAATCCCGCCGCAAGCATGGATATACTCTGAGTTGGCTAAGTACAACTTGTCAAGGTGTAAGCCGTATTTTGCTCCAGACGTCACCCTAATCAAGAGGTTTAAAAATCATTATCTGCTTAACCTCCGGTAACATTTTATGCCATTTATATATACCGTGTTGGCTTGAGTAAGCATACAATTTACAATAATTATACAAAAATACATGTAGATAATATTAGGAATTTTATTCCAATAGGTTTCACGAAATTTTGATTCATATACTGAGCAAAACTCGCCATTTTTTCAATGCGCACAGTTTCCTAATTTATTATTATTTGCAATGTTTGAAATCGAAAACTGTTATGCAAGAATAACTCGGAAATGTTTGAGATATGCACCAAATAGAAGTAGCAACAAAAAAAACGTTCGATAGGACAAAATTTTTTATTGACTTAGTTTCAAATTTTTTAGTGTAGAATAAATTTTAAACTGAAAATAAAAGGGAGCTGATGTAAGAACATTATCTTGCTATGATTTTCTCTAATTTTAAAGAGTTAAATTGTGATGTCGTGCTATGATTTTCTCTCATTTTTCACTTCAAATGAAGAAGAATGCTTTCAACTGCTGCAATTAGGTTCATTTTGTCCTACTGCATTCAGATGGTTTACTGAATTTCTCCGATGTCGCAATTCTCCTCAGATCGTGAAACACACATAAATTCCGGATAACGTGTCTGTCATACGGAAAAAGTTAATGGATGATAATCGTTGTACCTACCAAATGATACAGAAAGAACTTAACATCGGATCCTCAGCCAGACATTAAATTATTGATGAAGAATTAAATATAAAATAAAATAGTTTGCCGTTGGGTTATCCATAATCTAATCGAGCACCAAAAAGAAGCGCGGGTCAAAATCAGTAAATTGCTAAATTATGAAGACCACCGCATAATTTCGAAAATTGTATCGAGTAATGAAACGTACATATCGTTTTCGACGTTCTAGCACGTCAAGAAAGCGAAATACGGCTCTCTGAAAATGTTCCCATGCCGACAATAGTAAAAAGACAACGTGCAGTGAAAAAAGTAATGTAATTTTTCTTCAGTAGTACAGGACTGATCAAAACCATCAAGTTGGAAGGACTAAAGACAAAAGCAGTAAACTGGTACACCACTAAATGTCATCCAGAAATTTTCAAATAAATGAATCTTAGTAGACTTATGCTTCTCCGTTACATTGAAATCTTCCCTAACAGCAAAATTAACAGTCGAGTTTATTCAACAAAAACCATATAAGTGCACCTTAACATCGCGCAATAACAATTTAATCTAAAAAAGAACTTGCGTGGACGTCGTTTTTATTCCGAAGAAAGAATGATGTGGCTGTATAAACTGCAGGGCAATTGCTGAGGACGGATGATATTAGCAATGATAGTTACCACAAAATTGAAGGTAGGAAAATGTGAAAATTAGCATAAGTGCGAGATACAGTAAGAGGTGTTTTGCTTATTTTGAGTTGCCGAACTGTTTTGTCACACGTTAGCGCTGGTAAGAGATATAAAGCATTTCACGCGTGTTGAGCATTGTTGTTCATTGGTTGTTTAACGGGAAACAACCAATTGACAAACTTGTATTTTTCGATATGTCTTCCCGACGTTATGTAGATGTTTTTATTATATGTTATAGGCAGTATTATCGGCAAGATTGAAGAATTCCGAAAAATAACAGATATTGTCAAAGAGTTCGCCGTCAGCCACAATAATGCTTTAAGGCTTTGGAAATCATTTCAAGCAACTGAAAAGTGTAGCAGACGTCACGAAAGAAGTCGTGTTCCATGCACGACGCCTGCAAAAGACAAGTACAGGACACAAAATAAAAAATGGACCACCCTGAATAACTTTTGATCTAGATATCCGATTTTTACTCCTTCTAATGGCTCGAGGGGGTGACCTCAATTATGCAATATAATTAACACTGACGATACTTTAAATTACGAAATCAGACACAAAAATGTTCCTTCTCTGAATAAACATACCTTTTTTCACTGTGCCTCTCAGAGGAGAATAGATCCAGTTTATGGTCTGATTGTCGAATCCAAATGGTTGGCTTGAGACTTGTACGGCGTATATTTGAGCAAACATTCAGGAAAGGGACCCTATTCTACATGTATTACCGTGGTATGGGCTGGTATTATGATTAATGGCCGTAAGCCACTCTATGTGCTTCCAACTGGATCATGACTAGCCAACTCCTACATTAATGATATTCTATTGCCTCGTGTTTGTTTCTTCCGTGATAATAAATTTGTTTTTGTGGAGAACAACACAACATGTCATCGAACAGTTGCTGCTGAAAAGTGTGTACAGAGCAAGAATATTCAACGCCTCATATGGCAAGCACGGAGTTGCTAGTCGAGTATGTCCTGCAATAAACAAGGACACCTTAACTCGTGCACTGACTGAGGAATGAGACAAATTGCCTCAACAGTTGCTGAATACTGTTGGGCACAGCAAGCCACGACGTCTGAAAACTTGCTTAGCCCTCCATGGTGGTCATACCCTCTATTGACAGCTTACTAAAGGATGTCTAGAAATAGTATTTGCATTTTCTTCCTTTTCTGAGCAAAACGAGTATTTTGTTTCTTGGACGTATTTCAAACCTTCTGGGGTTTAGAGCACTTTTATTTTATTTTGCATTTAACCACGTTTAATTTTTTTGTACTATGTAGCCATTTGTGGTATGTCCTTAGCAATTTTCCAACAGTGTATAAATAGTTTTTTCATCGATTCCCAGAAATAAATAATTTGAGGCGTCTAATTTTTGCAAAATTCTTCTACAAAAGTGCATTGATTCTAGAGGAGACCACTTTTAACACTACTAAATTTTCATTAAGTATAACTTTAAAAAACATGGGGTATCTCAAAAATCTTAAGCGTGACCCTTGTAGTATATATCAGTTTAAAAAAAAAGGTAATAGTCTGTCTCACTATCAATTGAAGTGGATAAAACATCTCTCATTCATTGCAAAAATAATTGTCTTGTGAAAAAGAAATTCTAATATCTGTCATTCAATGTAAACTTAAAACGTGGAGACTTAGTCGCCTTTTGGGATGATTTGATACATTTTGTTATATTGATTGCTGAAAATCTCTATCGATTTGACAGTATTTTATTCTGAATTACTTAAAATTGGTGGTATGTACGCTATAAAAATTTCTGTTAAAATTTACGAAAAAAGACCTGTCATCTGATGTGACAATATAAAATTGATTATTTCGCAGAAATATTCTATTATTTAATAACGGACACTTGCTTTTTTTAAGCAGATAATTACTATGACTTTAACAAATAAACTTCATTATAACTGACGAACTCTGTTATTTTAACAACAACAAAAAAACTACAAAATAATTATGTCAAAATTTTTAGTGGTTAATGCCACTAGCGGAATTCATACGACCAGTCAACGCTTAGATTCGAATGCTTTGTTTGCTAAGGTACCGAAACTCCAGTCTTCATTATGAAAAGAGAAATCTTTAACGGTTTTCCCCTTAAAAATCTTATTAAAAGTCATATTTAAGAGTAAAAACATTTAAGCTATACTGCTCCACACTTATAAAATTGTCTGGCAGCTTAACTTATTTAATTATACAGCTTAACTTAATTATATCTAAAGTAAAATAATTAACCGGTAGACTATCATTTCGCAGTCGATTCCCAGTTTTATTTATACGGTTCTCAAAACCATAAATAATTGCTGAAAAACAAGAGCAAATATAGAAAATAACCATAAAATGATTGGAAAAGAAAAGTTTAGAAGGTAAACTAAACTGAATTGTGAAAACTAGAATTTGAACTGACGGTTTTAATCCATTTATGATCAGGGTAAAAAATAGCGAAAAACCGTTTTGTCAACAAAACAGTTTTAAACTGTCAATTATACATAGAAAATCCGTTAAAAAACAGGCACTTTTTACATTTCGTGAATAACGGTTAATAACAGAAAAAAAATTGTATTTTTCTTTAAATAGATTTTTCTGTATTCTTTTTTCTGCAGAATTTACAGCTATTTTTTACAGTGTAGAATCTTTTACAAATGATTCTACCTAGAAAGCAAATGAAATATTGTCACTTACCCAAATCTACTTATAAAAATTAAAAAAAAAAAAAAACGTTTTGTAATCATACTTTTTTTAAAGTCATAAGAAATTAGTACTGACGATTCTATTCACAATAATAATAATAATATTTACAATAATATACAATTAAAAAATTATTGCCTAATGTAAAATAACGTTAAATGTAGTTATTTAAGATAGACGATTATTTCGGTATCAGGGCAAGTACCGTAATCTATGTCAAGATTCAGAATGAAGAGAAAATAACTGTTGTTTTCCTGCCAATATATGTCACGGAATTAAAGTCCCCTTTCTTCCATGAACTAAAATGTTGTTAATAAATTACAATAGTAACAATGATTATTTCACACAGTTTAATGAAATAATTCAAGTTACATATAACTACGTCATAATTCTGAATAACATAAAAATTCAAGCTATAGTGTTATTTTATCTCTAATATAGGCGCCATAAAATAATTCTAGATGATAACTCTCACAGCTATGGCGTCTAAAACATTTTAAAGTGCAATAAAATAGGAGTAGAATAGGAAGAATTAGAATAGCAGAGAGAATTTTATGGCTAAAAAATAACCGTATAATTTACTTTAATTAAAGTTTGTAAAATCTATTGTAGTAAGTTTCAAATTTCAGGAATATCAGTTAGCAGTAACAGAAATTGATTTTAAAATTCCACAGTAACCTTTCACCAAAAAATCTAGTCAAGAAAGAACCCTTAATGATTATTATTTATCTGTATTATGTTCTGGATATTCTCGTAAAAGCTACTGAATACTCTAACTATTCCACTGAATAATAAATTACCATTGAGTAGAGAACTAAGGAAGAAAATCAGAATGCTTAGGAATTTATTTATTGTAACGTACAGGCCATTTTCTGAGTTGGTTTATTACTATCAAGTAATCTATCGTCCCATCTTCCGCAATAGATATTCTGAATATTACATATATAAATAAACATCATTAATAATGAACCAAGAGAAAGTGTTTTTCTTGTTCTGTACAAAATACCACCATTTCTGGAGTCGTTATCATCTATTATTGCTACAGGGAAGATAATCATAAATGTATCAAATATACGTTCACAATTACCTAAATTATTGAGTCAATAAACCAAAGGAATGTCTAGATATATTTCTGCAATGTGTAACTCCGTATATAAAGCCACTTTAGAGTCATTTATAGAAATAATATAGTTGTAGTTGAAATACCGTAAAAGTTAAAACATAAGCCTTTCAATTTTCCGAGCTTCAAGACATTTTCTTTCCAAACGATTTTCGAAATCATGAATTTGTATGTATATTTATTTACAACTCAAAATTTAATGATTTATCCATTGATCATATATACAAAAAAAACTATTGATCTAATGATCGAACGGCTAACGACTAAGATCTTTATGGTTGGAAGGGATGACCTCAAATAGACTAATTAATTAGTGCGAGGAATATTTTAATTTACGAAAACAGACATAAAAACACACTTTCTCTTCTTTCTTTCTTTTAACACATTTTTTTTTTTTCTCCAAGGGTTCAGATTCCTGACCTCCAAAATATGGGGAGAAGATAGCCACAGTCTTGGAAATACGGTCCCCATAGTTTGGTCAGGGCGAATACCTTAGTTAAAAATGTAGAAAAAAATATGGAAAAAAATTTTTTTTTCCTCCATGTTTACTCTACATTTTTAACTAATTTTATGAGTTCTATATACTTGCAGCTTGTGCGCAGTAAATAAACTTATTATTTTTTCTTAATTTTCTTTTATCCTTATAGTCTTTATTGTATATATATATATATATATATATATATATATATATATATATATATATATAGCTTGCCTACATGCATTTCATGTAGGAAACTGATTAGATTAGCTGTTCAGAGGAATTACAGGGTATTCCCGGATAGAAATCAGCCGGATCGTCGAACATTCGAGCGTCTTCATCGGGAGTTACGCACAAGTGGATCGTTTTATGCTTCCAGGCGTGAAGCTGGCATTGGAAGATATCGCAGAACTCCTGCAGTGGAAACCAGAATACTAAATACAGTAGGGAATAATCCACAAGCGACTAGGGACATAAGACTAATAAAGACAGGACGATTCCATAATACAAACGGACTTAAAAAATTTAGAAAGGGGAAAATGAGCTCGATATCGGGAAAACGTTGGTGGTGAGAGCTTTAGCTTAGCAAAATATCGCCTTATTTTAGCGTCAACATTGGAAGCCAAATTTTGGCGGGTTTTTCTAAAACAAAAACTAGGGTCATCAAAAAAGAAAGAATTGATTATTAGGCTGTACAGAGAAGACACTTAGAATGGATTTCTTTTTTTTTATCTTTTGATGCAGAGAGGTACTGTTGACAATTATCGGTCGGGGTTCCAGCAATTCTGTACATGTTGGAGGAGCGTGAGGGGGGGGGAGTTCGTGAAAAGATTTCCGTGCATAAACCGGGCAGTGGCACTTGACCTTAAAAAACCATCAGTGTAGGGTATACCGGGCAAATGTATACCGGGCAGTGGCACTGAGCCTTAAAAAAACATCAGTGTAGGGTATACCGGGCAGTGGCACTTGACCTTAAAAAACATCAGTGTAGGGTATACCGGGCAAATGTATACCGGGCAGTGGCACTGAACCTTAAAAAAACATCAGTGTAGGGTATACCGGGCAGTGGCACTTGACCTTAAAAAAACATCAGTGTAGGGTATACCGGGAAATGTATACCGGGCAGTGGCACTTGACCTTTTAAAAAAACATTAGTGTAGGGTATACCGGGTAGTGGCACTTAAATAGACCTAGTATATATGTTGGACATTTACCAAAGGTCCAGTCAACTAGACCTAGTATAAGTGCCACTGCCCGGTATACATTTGCCCGGTATATTCTACAATGATGTTTTTTTAAGGTTTAGTGCCACTGCCCAGTATATATTTGCCCGGTATACCCTACACTGATGTTTTTTTAAGGTCAAGTGCCATTGCCCGGTATACATTTGCCCGGTATACCCTACACTGATGTTTTATAAGGTCAAGTGCCACTGCCCGGTATACATTTGCCCCATACTCCAAACACTGATGTTTCTTCTAATCTCTAGTCAGTAAGTATTAAAATATCGAATAAATGTAATTATATCCACGAGTAAATTAATATCAAATCGGATGTAATAAATATCTCGGACATTCACCAAAGCGACAATGTGATTGTCAACATTCACCGGTGAAAGTCAACAACCACCGATTTCGGCCATTCACAGTAACATGCACATCATTTACATAATAACCTCATCAGGACGTTTATTTCATACTTTGCCTAAATAGCATTTGTCATTCTATAGAATGCCTAGGCATTATATTCAATGCTTAGGGAAAGTATGTAATAATTTTCACATTTCATACTTTTCCTGAGAACATCCGGCATTCCATACAATGCCTAGGCATTCTATACAATGCCGGCGTTTCATACTTTGCCGAAAAATACGAAATCATCCCCAATATTCTCAGTGTAATTTCCCTCTTTCCCTATTTTTACTCTTCCGACGAAACTCTATGCAGGACGTGCGTTGGGTGTTAGCCCTCAAAGTGTTTTGAGGACGAAGATCTTGTTGCCCGCTTGTCTGTTGCTGCTTTATATGTGCTCGACATGCCTGACGTCTTTTCTAAGGTACGCCGATCCATGCGCCGTCACTGTGAATCTTGTATCGCTGTTGGTGGCTGCTCTTTCGAGCACCCCTTGTAAACTGTTGATAAATTTTTGTTTTCTTTTTTCTTTACTTGTCTTTTCAGTTTCCTTTGATTCATACTGCTTTACAAGCTAGTGCTTTAATGCGCCATTACCGCACACACATTCCTATCCGAAACATGCTTATTTATGTCCCCTAAACCTACCTTTACATATATTTTTGGACCACCCTGTATATATTCATGGATATTGTATCGGTACTGATCAAATCTGAGAATCAGAATATGTGAAAATCAATTAATGATTGATAAATCTGAGAATTAATGTATGTAGAAATCACTGGATCATCGGTCGATTAATCAAGAATCAGTAAATCATAAAATATGTGAATGAGAAACTGAAATCATTAATATAATAAAAAATAAATGAATGAGTGAATAAACAAAAAAGAAATTCAATGAATTAGTATGAATAGCAAATTAAAGTTGTCGAATAAGCCCAGTTAAGTAATCAGCAGGTGGACGAATAAATAAACCAGCGAAATAATGAGCCGGCAATTCAATAAATCGATGAAACAGCGGGTTAACGACAAGAAATATATCTGCAAGAATAAGCGAATAAACTGGTAAAAAAAGTAGCGAAAAATCATTTATTTGATTCTTCATTCTTTTCGTCCTTTGGTTTGGGGATTCTTAATCAGCAACTTGGATTCTTGAACACGCTGAGATGTTTATATACTGTTTCGTAAATGTTTTCATTTTTTTATTCATTGCATCACCGATTAAAAGATTTTTTTTATATTTATCGATAATCTAAATGATTTTTTCATTGATTCGTTAATTCTCTGCTTCTGTTATTCGTTGATCCATTAATTCTTAATTCAATTAAATTTTTTTGATTGACTAATTTATTCCTTCATTATTATATTGATTCATTGTCCGATTGATTTGCCCATAATGAATTCATTAACAAGCTGATTCATTGTTCGATTGATATGTTATTATAGTGCGTCCTTGTTTCACTGATTAATATATATATATATATATATATATATATATATATATATATATATATATATATATATATATATATATATATATATATATATATATATATATATATATATATATATATATATATATATATATATATATATATATATATATATATATATATGTTACGGCCAAAGCCCGAAGTTCGGCCAGATCGCGAATTGGCCGGCCCTCTTGGCCAAAGTCCGAAATTTCTTTTATTTCGGGAATTGGCCGGGCAGATCCAGGGCTAAAGAGAATAGAAGGGCTAGTTCACTCCGCTCTTAGAGCTGAAGCTACGATTTCCCTCCTCATGACGTCACTGTGTCCACAGATCTCGGAGATTGCAAGTAAAGATATTATGATAACTTAGCATCTTTCTCTTTGTAAAAATAAGTTAGACTTTTTCTGGTTATTTGCTTTCAAACTTTACGTAATTAAGATATTATTTCCGTTTATAAACATAGTTCAAAAAAACTTTCTTGGTCATTATATTAAAAAAATACCATTTTAAACTTATAAAAATATTTTACTAGTTGGCGAAAATGACACTATAAATACTTTATTTTAAAAAGTTCAGTTTTAACTTTAATTATTAAGAAAAATGAAAGCATATTTCGACACTTTTTTATCTACATATTTTTTTATAACAAAAAGTTGAGTTAATTTTAGAATCCCTGATTTTTAAATAGGCCGTTAATAGTAATTTGTTCATACTTAATCATTAGGAAACATCAACTTTAAACGCTAATTACTGAAACAAAATAATAATTTAGGTTCATAATGACATTAGAAATTTTACAATTGTTTATAGATATTTAAATTTAAGATGATATAATTTATAGATATTTAAATTTAAGATGATATAATTTATAGATATTTAAATTTAGGAGAATATAATTTTTTAAAAAATCATAAATATTTAGAATAACTACATTAAAAAATATGTTATGAAATTAGGAGAATTTCAACTATACACTATATATTTTATTTATACTTTTTACTTACGTTTTAATTTTCTTTGACTTTATCCATTTTTTAATTTTTTTCATCTGCCTTTCTTTTTGAAGTAACGAGGCGGTTTCTATTTCGATAACGAATTTTTATAAAAGTTCTTAACGATAGAAAATACGTATTGCTGTTTTATATTAAATGTGTCATTTCGGAATCCATTCTATACATAGTTGTTCATTTACTTTACGGAATACGCGGAAAATTATATTTTTTCCTTTTGTTTTTCTATCAGAGTTTTTGCAAGTTGCAATCGCGCAAACTGGCATTTCGTTAATAGTTTTAAGTTTTTGTAAATTCACTGCAAAAACTGAGGAAAGTCAATATAGAAAATAACAAATGTCTTAGAATATGTCACAGAAAGAAATGCTCCAATATTAGTTACAGCTAGTAAGGCCGAACGCTCGGTTCTTGAAGTAAAAGTGCGAGCTTTGCGCCAAAGTGACGTCACTAGAGAAAATCGGAAGATTGGCGCGGCGAGAGTTTCTTCAAAGGAGTGAACCAGCCCTTCTATTCTCTTTAGCCCTGGGGCAGATCGCGAAGTGGCCGAGGATGGCTGGCCAAAATCCGAAATAATTGAAGCGATCAGTGAATATTTTACTTTGGCAGCCTTTCATAATTATAAAAAATAATTCTTATAAATCTTCCACTTTAAAAATATAAAAAAATAGAAGTTTTTAAATTGTCTATTAAACAATCATTAATTTAATAATCATTATTAAATTGCCTATTTAATTGTCATGCATACACCAAAGGTCTTGTCATACAAGGTCTAGTTAAGTGCCACTGCCCGGCATACATTTGTCCGGTATACCCTACACTGATGTTTTTTTAAGGTTCAGTGCCCCTGCCCGGTATACATTTGCTCGGTATATCCTACATTGATGTTTTTTTAAGGTCAAATGCCCTGCCTGGTGTACATTTGCCCGGTATAATGATTTTTTCTTCCAACTTTGGCTGATCTTCCCATGCCAATACGCGATTTGGGCGGCTAATTCCCGAAATCAAGAACAGTTTCGGACTTTGGCCAGCCATCCTCAGCCAATTCCCGAAATCAAGAGCAATTTCGGACTTTGTCCAGCCATCCTCGGCCAATTCGCGATCTGGCCGGCCAGATCGCGAATTGGCCGACTTCGGACTTTGGCCGTAACATATATATATATATATATATATATATATATATATATATATATATATATATATATATATATATATATATATATATATATTCATTTATTGATAAATTGATATTATTAATTTATTAACTCGTAAATTTACTCATTCTTTGTTTCTCTGATCGATTCGCTTATTAATTGATTCATCGATACTTCTTATATTTTTCTTTATTTATTTGTTTAACGTTGATTCGCATGAATTGGATAATAAATACTGATTTAGAAATTTAAATACTATTTTTCACTGAATAATAATAATACAGATCTGATCATGATATCACTTTTCGCATTGTAATATGAAAAAACACGCATTAATAGATTCAAGAAAAACGACTTTAACAAGTACACTGCTGGCCACCGTAAATGTAACACCCTGAAGGAAGCATGTAAATAACATGAAATTTACAACATGCATTAGCGGAGGTGAGATATGCAAATGATTAGAATTTCAGCGCAGACGCACATTACGCACTCCAGTGGCGCCACTTCAAAGCGCTATTTAAAGCTTTTTAGATTTCGACGATTTCAAGTTTGGCAATTATGTTTTTCTTGTGGTTTTTTCAAAAAACGATCAATTATGCCTCGTAGAAAACAGCTATCATCTTTTGATCAAGTATCCGAGTTCGACAGAGGAAGGATAGTGGCCTACCGAGATTGTGGATAATCTTTCAAGGAAATCAGTACACGACGTTGGACGAAACCAAGCAACTGTAATGCGGATATGTGATCGTTGGATGCAGGAGGGTACGACGGACCGACGTATTCAATTGCATCCACCTCAGTGCACCACTTCACGTGATGACAGGCGAATTGTGCGCGTGGCAGTGACTGATCGCTCAGTCACGTCACAAACCATAGCATAGCACATTCAGTCTGTAACGCATCATCCAGTGTCTGCGCGTACCATTCGACTCCGTTTACAGCAGAGTGGTCTGTCCGCAAGACGTCCATTGCTTCGTCTACCCTTGACGCAGAACCATAGACGTCTCCGCTGCCAATGGTGCTATGAAATAAGGATGTGGACGACAGAATGGAATGAAATTGTCTTTACTGACGAGTCACACTTCTGTCTGCAACACCACGATACTCGCATTCAAATATGGAGACACCGTGGAGAGAGGATGCTGAACAGCTGCGTTATGCAACCGCCACACTGGTCCTGCACCGGATAGCGTATTGCCAAACCATACCATAGATTATAAACTTGGCGATTGCTGGTGGAATTGGCGATGGATTACGCGTAAATGTGGTGGGAGAACGAAATTACATTAACCTAAACAGTGTAATTCGATATTCTTTTTCTCCTCCTCGACTAGCCATGATGAATAAAAATAACACATTAATTCTTTTTAATAGGGAATTAAAAAAGAAAATAACCTTTTTATTGTTAGGGTCACTTTACAAATAAACTGTATTTATATTTTTCATATTTTATTAATCGCTCATTTTACAAATACACTGTATTTATATTTTATTAAACGCAATAATTTATATTTTATAAAACGATCTAGTTTTTGATATAACATTTTTAATTTTTTTTACAAGAATTGTGTTTGCGAAGAAATAAAAATAATTTATTATTGAACCAATCACAAAAAATAACGTTACATTTTAATACCATGTTTTATTGGAACGCTATCTTGAAGAATTAATTCTATTTAACTTTTATTGTAAGAAAACATAACCAGTTTTATTTCAGTGATATTCTCTGTTAAATCAATCTTGATAGAAGAATAATGTAAACTTTTTATGAATATTGTTTTTTAGAAATTAACAAAGACCTATTATTTACTAGAAAAAAATTAGAGTATTCAAAAATGATATCACACTTTAAAGTAAAAATTTCTTGCAAATGAAAAAATCGATATTTTTAAAATTTTAAAGTTATCGGAAATTCGCTAGTGAAAAAAGAAATATATGAAATAATTTCAAGAAGGTAAGAATGTACAAATGAAGGGATTTTTCTCCAATCTCCAATGACCTATGTCGCTTTTGTTTTATTACTAGAAGCATTTATTGTAAAAAAATATTTATTAAATTACTTTTTTTTCAATGGGATGAGATCTTAAATATCGTGAAAAATTAATTCAATTCCTTAATATACATAAAAGTCCGTAAATACTTCATTTACTACGGAGGTCATAGATACCTTGATACTCTTACAATATTCGAATAATAAATGCAATTAATAGATAATACACATTTTCAAAAATATATTTTATTATTTACAAATATTGCGTGCAGGTTTATACGTAACATACATACGTATCAGTTAAATGTTTTGAGTAATTAAATACATAACATAAATAAAAATTACATAGTTAAAAAATAACATTAAAAAAACAACATAATTAAAAAATAATAATATTAAAAAACTAACATAATTAAAAAATATATATATAGTGAAAGATAATTAAAATTTTCTAATGCGATGTAGCACTACTTTGATTTTTTCTCACATTTTCAGCGAGATTTCTTTTTTTCCTTGAGTGCTGCTCACGAACTGGTGGATGCCCAGAGGGTATCCTCTTGCTGCCCCTGGTAACTCTAACTCTTCTACAGTTTATTGAAGAAGGTTGAACTTTCATTTTACCTCTGGAGGTTTTAAAATGTAGGCACCAGCTGTACATTGAAAGGAGTCCCATGCACTCCGAGTTTTAGCTACATCGATCATTTTCTTTATCCTGTTTAAAAGTGTTCTGGACGTGCCAAATTTCTGATGGCATCTTCGTTGAGCCTAAAATATTAAAATAATTCTCTAAGAATTTCCAATGTTAAATATCTTTAGAATTTGCAGTAAATTATTAAAATAAGATAAACGAGTAAATAATCTAAATATTATCTGTTTCAAGTTTCTCATTATCCGTAAGTTAGAAAAAGAGTCAAAGACATGAAAAAAAAAGAGATCTTTTGCGTCTTGAAATATTTATAAAAGAAATTTTAAATATTTTAAATTTACTATCATAGAAATATTACTCCTAATATTTGCTCTCATAGAAACAGAATCGTTACAAAATGTCTTATTAAAAAGAAGTCGAAAATAATATGAATATCTTATTAAATCTCACTATACTTACAGTTTAGATGATTAGATAACAAAAACTCTTTCCAGAAACAAATACACAGGCTCATATAGGTTATCGGAAATTGAAAAACTACTGTATTTAACTGTCATATGCAATATTAAACCAAAATATTCTTATTTTTATTCGTCCAAACGGCATTTCAATCTCGGACACTTTTAATTTAACACTATTAGCGAAACTTCCTGTTGTCAAATATTAATAATAATTATTGTTTTTAACAACTTTTTTAAACACAAATTTTTTATTCTCAAACTTTATACTGTCCTTCATATGAAAATATCAGGAAATTTATTTGAAAAAAAAATTAACTTAAAATTGAGCTACTGGCGACAACAGAGGCTAGATGTATGTACTGAACATAAATAGATTATATGTTATCGAACTCACATTTTAGACATAGATCAATTAAATTAATTTTTACTTATGTGTCTAAACATTAAGAAAATAAAAACTTTTAATTACAATAAATCCTTTGTCTAAGCATTAAAATAGTTAAACAAAACTAATTGATAATTATAAGTAAACATTTTAGTTACTAATAAAACATAGCTCTACTTTATTTTTCTCTTCACTTTTAAACTGCAAAAAACATTTTCTCCATTTCTAAATGATGAAAAAAAAATTATTAATCTGATTGCGTAAAAAGTTAATTCACTAAAGTGGGACATTCTAAATTAATTCTTTTTAATAATCATTTATATTATTATTAAAAATTATTTACACAAAATTATAATAAAGGAAGGTTTGATTAGAAATTTAAAAGTTTTTGCTGCAAAAATCTGTTTCTATTGTCTATTGACAAAATCCAAAAACATGACAAAATTCAAGTAATTTTTTTTCCGGTGCAAAACGCATTTTTACTTAAAGGGAACAATATTGATTTAATATTTATAAGATAAAAAAAAACTCTCTAATCGCTAACACCAATGAGAGGAAAAAAATTATTTTTTTTTCTTTTCCACAAAAAGTTTAAAACTTAAATTGTTGTTCTTTCATTATAAAGCATTCGCATAATAGTCTCGTATTATGTAATACTTTATGACAAAGTTACTTATCTACCGTTCTACAATTATAAAATGAAATAATTAATAAATTCTTCTTGCATTTTAAAATGTAATACTCAATTGTTCAATGAATTTTACGATTATTATTATAAAATAATTAGTACAAATTATTGCATATTGCCTATTTAGCAATAATGCATTATTGCTAAATAATCTCTACGTCGAAAATATATAAAGAACTTCATAATAACTGTAAATTAAATAAAATTTTAAAAAAATTGTAAATGGTTATCGAGCAGAACCATTAATTTTTATTAATGAATATAGAATTGGAAACAAAGTCTCTGCTAAACAATAAAAAAATTTAAATCTTTTAAGTCAAAAAATTTTATTATAATAACCATTTCATTATTAAGTGAAAAAACTTTATTATAATAACCATTTCATTATTAAGGATTAAAAGTTATTGTGAAATTATTAATTTTAATTAGTGGGTGAGTAGGAAAAGAAGTTCACTATTCGAAATGCATTAAATGAAAGTTATGAAAATATAGAATTGGTTATGGAGGTAATAATGTATAATTTTTTTTTGTCTTAGCTTTATTACGACCTTGTAAAGAACGCTTATAAAGACAATTTAGTTAACAGATACAAAAGATTATGTCGACGCTATAACAAAAAAAAATATGCTTTATATTTCATTTAATGCAGAATTTGACATTAAATCAGAAATAATGAATAAATTAATAATAATTGACCTTCACAAATTTATCATTTCTTTTTGTATTTGCAGTTAATTACTTGATGGTTATAATTATAAATGTAAGCAGTGCACTGGCAGTCTTTTGTCTTTCTAATAGCAGCGTTACATTTATTACGATTGCTGTGGTAGCACACATAGTCTTTTCTAAGAGGATAAGAAAAGCATAATTTAGTAACAAATTATTCAAATATGTATAGAAAAATTATAACACAGTTAAAGAACACGTACCTGCAAATAAGTTTTTTTGTATCAGTTGGACGAGACCTGAGTGTAATCCATGATGTGCAGGTATTAACGCTGAATGCATCAATCCAAGCTTGGATCTCATTAGATGATTTAATGGAAAAGCGGATTTCCACCATTTTTCCATCATTTTTGGTGATGATATTCGAGAATTTGTTTCGAAGATCCGCTTCATTGATACTAAGAAACGTCGCATCCATATCTAACTTGTTGATTGTTACGCGATACCGAAAACAAAACAAAAACATACGCACACAGCTGTTTGGCGATTTGCAAGAACGCTCTTTTAACGCCAATAGAAATTTTCGCCAACCCTTTCATAATCTATGGTATGGCTTGGCATTACGCCACCGGGTATTATGGTATGGGGCGGTATTGAATATCACTCTCGCACTCTTCTAGTACGCATTGTCGGTACTTTAAACAGCCATCGCTACATTTCCGAGGTGCTGGAGTCAGTTGTCCTTCCTTGCCCTCAGAGCTTTCCCACAGCCAGATTTCAACAGGATAATGAGCGACCACACGTGGCACGCATTGCTCAAGGGTTCTTCGTCAATCGCCAGATTGAATTGTTTCCCTGGCCAGCTCTCTCTCTCCGGATCTTTCGCCGATAGAAAACATGTGGTCCATGATTGCTCAACAATTGACCCAGATTACATCCCCAGCTGCCACACCAGATCAACTTTGGCAACGTGTGGAAGCTGCTTGGTTTGCTGTACCCCAAGAACACATCCAAAGTCTCCTTAAATCAATGCCGAGGCGTGTGGCAGCGGTGATCTCCAACAATGACGGCTACTCTGGCTACTGCTTTTGGCAAGAATCACACTTTACAGAAGTCTATAAATTTAATCATTTGATACTTGGTCAACATGTTATCTACAAAATAGATTATGTTGTGATATCTCTCGTCTTTCTTGTTGTTGCAATTTGGGTGGCCAGAAGTGCAGTTTTTAAAAGTAGTTTATTTTGTATATTGGCTTTAATTTGTAAATTATTGATACGATGAAATAGTTAAAGATATTTTTTATTTTATTTTTAGAAGCAATTAAGGGAAATATATTTT
Organism: Parasteatoda lunata; assembly: GCA_949128135.1. Classification (NCBI taxonomy): domain Eukaryota; kingdom Metazoa; phylum Arthropoda; class Arachnida; order Araneae; family Theridiidae; genus Parasteatoda; species Parasteatoda lunata. Next base: position 98,583,053 of record OX421971.1, read on the forward strand.
TAACTACTCTTTACTTTCTAATCATTTTCAAATCGGAACATTCAAACATACCCGAAAGAATTTACAGCGTATTTTTTGAAAATTTAACCCTTTTCAAAACAATTTTAATGTGTACTTTTGACGCTGATCGCGAAGTCAACTACAAGCTTTGTTACTGCAAGCATTTTAAGACATTTTTTTTTTCAACTCGAAAATTTTTGGCGAATTCTACGTATTAAATGTAAGACATTTCACTCCTTGTAATTAAATGTAAGACTTTTCATTCCTTATAATTAAATGAAAGACATTTCGCTCCTTAAAATTAAATGTAAGACTTTTCATTCCTTATAGCACTCAACGTCATCTGTTTAGAACTGATCTTTTTCTCAAATATACAAAGTTATTTCCTTTTAAACCTTTATTTTGAAGAAATAATGTCTGTATGTTCGCTGCAAGTAATATAAATTCCCTAGTCATTATAAATTTTCTAATCATGTACATTAAGAAATTTTAAAAATAATAGCAGCCAACATAAGAAAATGCCCACTTTATTTACATGTAAATGCATTATAACTCTTTTCATCCATACACTTTTCACGTCATTGTCATAAAATGGTGGAGATTTAATAGGTTTCATAAAATGGCATTCAAGTATAATAGTTTAAATAAAGTAGTATAATAATTTAAATTTGTTTTTAAAAAAATCTTCGCGATTTTTTTAAATTTTTTTTTAAAAAAATCTTCGCGATTTTTTTTTGTTAAGGAAACATCTGGTTTTTATTCCCGTCATATATGTGATTTTTATTACGGTGAATGAACACAGTTAAAAATTCTAACATAGAGGGTAAAACTGACTATTCAAGCATCAAATATGCTTCGAAAGATCCCTTTCCAACAAAAGTTAAAAACGTATGTTATATTATGCTTTTTCTTTAATCATTTCGCTCAACCAAAGATTGATTCTTTAGTCTCGCTTCTATCATCAACGAATGCCGTAAAAAAATGATAAATAAATCCGCAGGTAGCAAACCCTTGGGAAGATCGTAACAACAAACCTTAAAGTAAGATATTTGGGTTTTATAAGGATAGCAGCTTTTATATGGGAAATATTCAGATAAAATAACGGATGTGAAAATTTCCATTTTCACAGGAAAACATTTACTAAAGCTGTATTTCGCTATTCTATTCCCCTGACTAAAATATATTTTTCTTTTTTTTTCTCTTTTTATTGGCATTGAATCTGCCCGTTTTGTATTTCTAAAAAAGTGTTATGATACTCAACTTTTGAATGCTCTAACAAGCGTTCAATAATCTTAGCAATATTTTTGAAAAAAAGAGAAAAAAAATAAAAATGTGTTTTTGTGAGGAACTGAGATTCCTATTTCTAATTTTAGTGACTAATAATTAAATATTAGTATATATTATTTAACAGAAAAAGTGGGAAGACATTCCATTTTCTGGCAACAATACTATGATGTTTTGAAGAAGAAAAATCTTCATAAATGGGAGAGAGAGCAAATTTTAGCTGAGCAAATTTGAAAATATCCATTTTTTCCATATTTAAAATTTATATCATATAAATTAAACCACGCGTTAAAAATATTTATTTATTTAATTTAATTTTACCGAGGTACTTTAGACCAAGGCTAGAGCACTTTGAAACATTTTTTTACATATCCGTTTCCTTTTTTAAACTCATATCACAAATTTCAGAAAAATTATTTATGCATTTTTAACTCATAAAACTATAACTGAAAGTTGTATAAATGAATTTTTAAAAAAATAGTAAGCTTTTGTAAGCAAACTTTTGATCAAAGGTGTAACACAGAGATGCCAACTTGCTCCGCTTTGTAAAATAGTATTTTCTAGTGGTAGCGAAATTTAAGTTACTTTTAGTTTAGTATTTTTCATTTTAAGCAATTGTTTCACCACTAAATATCAAAAATTATAAGTATCATATAAAATGCAACGTTAAAACATCAATCTTCTGGTTACTCTATTAAAAAGTGGGCGTAACTATCCTTCATTAACGAATTTACTGTATAATTTACTACCACTTTATTAAAAATATTCCAGTAAGCGGAGCAGTTGGCATCCCTGGTAACATGGTTTTCTTTAAAGAGACCTTTCTTTTTAAGAAATACACGGCCGGACACGTAGCACTTGTAAATTTTAAATTCGAATAAAATACGGAATTAATTTTAATATATGAAAAACACTACTACAGAAATGTTTAATAGACTGGATTTTGCATAAATAGCGGTGTTTTTTTCTCTTTCTTCTTTTTAACCCATTGAACTCGGATTTCCCTCTGATGTGAAAGTCACCACTCTGAAATTAAATGTTTTTTATTTAGTAACCGCATTGTTTTAGAGGGCTCACGGAAATTACACAATAGAACTTTTCAAGTTAACTTTAAACACATGAAGTCAACAAACAGAAAAATAACAGCAGGAGTGCCCCAAGGAAGCATTCTTGGGCCCATATTATTTATATTATTTACCCACGACTTTCCTGTCGACAAACAAGACTTTAACAGCATCACCGCACTATTCGCAGACGACACTGGAATCGTAGTGAAGTCAAAAAACCCCAACATTGCCCTACAAAAACTTCAAAGTAAACTGAAGGAAATCGAAACATGGTGTCTAGACTGGAAGTTCAAAGTGAACGGACAAAAATCAAAACTACTAATCATTCAGCATAAAAGAAAAACCATCCTCCCCAAAAATCAAATTGTTCTATTTAATGAAATCATTCCCATAGTCAAAAGCGCAAAATACCTTGGTCTCGTCATTAACAGTAAATTTAATTGGAAAGATCACGTCAAAACAGTTATCAACAAAGCACAAGCAGCCTGCCACAGATTACAAATCCTTCTTCAGAACCCCAAAATGGAAGTTAGACTTAAACGTCTACTCTACATCTCAATGATCCGTCCCATCCTGACTTATGCATCTCCAGCCTGGTGCAACATCTCCACATCACTCCTCAAAAAACTCAAAACATGCCAGAACAAAATCCTCAGGAAAATAACAAAAGCGAGATGGTTTATCCGAAATAAAAACATACATCGCGACCTTAACATAGATTTTTTAGATCATCATATTGCAAAGCTAAATTTCAGATTTTTTGAAAAAACCATAAACTGTGACACCGCAGGATTCAACGAAATTTTTACTTTTGAAAACCTAAGAGAAGACATAAACCTCAGGCCGATGGCAGCTTACTTTTGTAGTGACGTAATTTTATCTAAAACTCAAAATATTTAAATTCCTTTTACTCCAATTGCATTCCAATTACCAGAAAGAGCCACCCTAAAGACCACAATTCAAGATGAATGGGAAAAAGGCCGCTAACGGCCTCAGGCGCCCAGATAAATATTGATGATGATGATGATGAAGGGCTCACGGAAATCCTGACTTATGTTACTTCACGTTGACAATCAAACCACAGCCATCCACAGTTTAACAGCAAGTTGCTCTTATTATTTTCATTTTCTTTCAGTTATACAAGCAAGGTGCTTGTCTCCCAGTAACAGCCACCCCATAGACTGCTGAACTCAAACTGTCTTTTATTTTAACTTTTTTTTTTTTTTTTTACTTCATGATATATGGGATAGGGGCCTTCTGCGCGGCCCAGGTGCCCAATTTGTATAAATAAAGAAAAGAAGGGCTCACGGGAGGCATATGTTTTCTTTTTTACAACAACAATGCTAATTTTCAGAAAAATTACTTTTTACTAAGTGGAGACTTTCATCTCTACCAACTATTTGTTAAAAGCAAATAATATGGAACTACCACTATTTATTAAGAGTCAGAATATATATATAATTTTGTAACAGAGCCTCACTTACTTACACATGTACACTCATTCCTTTAACTCGCCCCCTTTTGTATGTATTCCCAAACTGTAAATATTCATTAGTGTTTATTTTCCCATTGTACTTTAATTTTACCTTTTTTCATGTACTTTTTTATTGCTTGTAATTTTGTTACTACCTAATAATGGCCAAGTGCCATTTTTTTTCTTTCAAAAACTTCATTTTGCTCCCCAAACTTTATTTTTGTCATGTATGTTTCTTAGTCTAATTTCAGGATGAATGGGAAAAGGGCCGTAAGGCCTCAGGCGCCCAGTTCCACTACAACGAACGAACGAATTGTTTTAGAGGGCTTCACATCACTCCTAAAAAACTCAAAAGATGCTAGATTAAAATACTTCAAAAAATAACAAAAGCAAGATGGTTTATCCGAAATAAGAACATGCATCGTGATCTCAGCATAGATTTGTAGATTTTCATATTGCAAAGCTAAATTGCAAATTTTTGAAAAGACCATGAATTGTGACATCGCAGGATTTAATGATATTTTTACTCTTGCAAACTGAGAGAAGACATAAACCTAAGGCCAATGGTAGCTTATTTTTGTAGCGATGCAATTTTATATTAAATACAAAATATTTAATTTTCTTTTCACTTCAGTTTGCATTCCAATTACCAGAAAGAGACACTTTAAAGATACAATTTCAAGATGGATGGGAAAAAGGCCATTAATGGTCTCAGGTGTCAGGATGGCCTCAGGTGTTAGGTTCGATGATGACGATGTTTTAGAGGGAACATCCCTGGCCTCTAAACGCTCTGTTAAGCGTGGAGGTGGAGCGTTTGAATCTCGCCGTAACACTGGATGTTTTTCTCTGTATTGCGCTATCTTTCTTTTTACTTGACAAAGGCTTATGAGCCTTAATTGAGCACACGAGCCTGCAAATGTATGTTATACCAGTAAATAACAAATTGTTTTAGAATTTTTAAAAAAATTATGTGAAATACTGCATTATGTATTTTAAATGATTTAGAGCTTAGATTAGTTCAAACAACAGTTTAAAGTACTCTGAGTGCAAAGGGCAAAAAAGATTTAAATTGGATTTATAAAACTATGCATTAAAGTGAACCAAACCTACGCATTTCTATTAAAAATGTAATTTTAAATATGTAGTTAATTGAAGTTTTTTGATGTAGGCTTTTAACACAAAATTTCAAAATTCGAACATCAAGATATTTTTTCTTTTTAATCAACTTTAGATTATAACCCTTTAAAATATTATGGCTGCTTAAAGTATAGAAAGAAAAGAGAAGAAAATAAAGAACGATATTTCGAAATTTAGGAGTGGCTTAAAAGTTTTAAAAACTATATTTTTAAAATATTTAAAAAGTTTTATAATGTCTTCATTTATAACCAATTCTAAAATTCAAAGTGCGTTGAATCAAAAACATTAAAGAATACAGATAATAAAAAGCATGGACCTGAAATTATAATTTTTAACTAACCTCTTCAGGACGGGCAAGTCGCAAATTAATGCCTTCGTGCAGAATCACGAAGGAAAGGAATAAAAGGCAGTTGCCTAAGAATAAAATAGGGTTGGTTAAGAATAAAATGAGGTTGGTTAAGAATAAAATATGAAGAATAAAAATGAAATACAGTTGGTTAAAAATAAAATACGGTTGGTTAAGAATAAATTTCGGTTGGTTAAGAATTAAATACGGTTGGTTAAAAATAGAATACGGTTGGTTAAGAATAAAATACGGTTGGACCAAGATATATTCTTTTTTTAATGCTTGTTTTTAGTAAACGTTTAATATTAATAGGTATTAAAATAATAAAAGATTTTCTTCAGGGGTAATAAAACTTTTATTTAGACTAGAAAACATCAACAAAATTTCATCTAAAGAAGCAATTTCGTTGAAAGCTATCTTCTTCCTTTAGCGGAATCTATCAGTTAAGTTTTCTCTAAAGTAGCTTGCAACTTACATTTCAATTATTACTTTGCACAATGATATTTTTCTTTCTATCTGACATAAAGTTTAAACTGACAGAGAAAAATTTCCACTTTGACAGAGAAAATTCCAAGAAAACTAGACTAGCCAGCATTTTTCTAATTTTCTACTTTCTTTTGTAATACAATATTATCGAAAAATAAGTTTTCCAGTTTAGTTGACTCTAGAATATTGGTCTACTACAGGTAATTGAAATTATATACTTGATATATTTGAGAAAAATATATATATTTGCAAAACTATTTTCATAGACAGTGCAAAAAAAAAAAACAAATGGTACTTATATTCATTTATCGAAAACGTGAAACATCCTGTACGTTACAACGCCTATTATTCAGTTAAAAAATGACCAAATATTTCTAGCAACATATGCATGCTAATAAATCTATTTATATATATTAGCATGCGTATGTTGCAAGAAAACACATTGCTGGTAAAAAAAAAATTCCATCAGCACGAGCAGAACTTCGTTGGAGCTTTTGAATAAACGGTTCTCAATTAGTAAACAGACCTGCCAACTTTTACTATTTTCGAAAAGGTATTTTTTAAGAGATAGAGATAGACTAGTTGAAATGCAATTTCAGATCAAATTAACGTTTTACAACTGTTATGGCTTGCACCAGGAATGGCACCGGCGACTAAAAACGTAAGTGTTATAACATTGGATCATTTTCTTTTATTTAGTTTATTTAATTATACAATCGATACTACTATCCGATACTACTATTACATTGCAAATTTTACGAATTTAAAACGATGACATTCTTTGCGTTTATTTCCATTAGCAAATTCAAAAACAAAGCAAAAAATATTCTTAAAATGTCTAATTTCCTTTAATAGATTATTGCTGATTGTTAGTCACCATTTTTTACAGTTTTAATCATCGGTGGCATTCCTGTTTACACTCATTTTTGTTTTTATACCTTGATCTGATAAGATTGATTTATTTGCATTAAGTGATAGCCAAAATGATATTAAATTGAATCATGTTATTGTTTTATGAGACTTGCCAATTAACTGGGTAAAACCAAGTGTATTTGAGGCACAGGGTGCGTTTCCTATTTTTTCAGTGGTGCCATCTATGGCCATGAATACGACTTCAGTCACACTCACGTCAAAACCTGCTTATGAGGCGGATCCATTCATTCATTCATAGATCGTAATTTTGACCTGAACCAGAGAATGATCAATCTCCAATGCATTACTCCCAGAGATATAATTTGTCATGGGAACACGGTGAACTTTGTGACCAGACAGATTTAACTAGCACCAGTCACCATTTATGAAATGGGGAGTCTTCAGTCGCCGGGGATTGAACTCACGACTTCTTAGACGTTAATAATCCAGCCTAAATTAAATCATAAATCTAAGAATTGAAAAGAAATTTCTAAGATTCATTACCACGTTAAATATAAAAATTAAATACTGCACGGACAATCGGTAGTGTTGGCCGCCATGTAAGTAGAACGATTGTTGATAATAAAAGAGATTTTCTTTAAAGAATAGTGGTTGTTAATGAAGGATTGAACCCACCTTTCTCTTAGCCTGAAATTTTTTTTATTAGTGGTCCAAAATAGACATAACCTCCAACATTTGAGTTTCGTGCGAAATACATTCATCAGTGGTAGCGAACTAAAGCTGAAACTTTCAAAGCAAGTTGAACTCTTATAAAATCTTTTACTGGACTTTTGAGCTCCACCAATTCTCTATCTAACCTTTAATATGATCGAACTTGCTTTTAACAAAACCGGATTTAACGAAAGCCCGGATCAAAAATACTTGATTGGTACAAAATTGTATAGTGGAGTATATCTCGTTTTTAACGAGCTAACCTGATTTGGTGTGCTATATTTTTGTGAATTATAACATTTCTAAGTACATCTGAATCTCCAGCTTAGCTATTTTTTTTTAGAAAAAAATTCGTCTTATCTGGAGAGCAATAACACAAGAAAGAGACAGTTTAAGGCAAAGTAGCTGACTTATTTTGTACTGTATGGAAATAAAAATTAAATTAAGTATGTATGAGCTTTTTTTCAATTTTTTCATGAACCCAGGGTTGCCACGGGCGACTAAAAATACGAAAAGATGTAACGAATAAAATTCACAATTTAGTAAAATTAGTTTAAAATTAACAAGCTCGTACAGCATATTTTCTTAAGTTTACTTTTGAAAGTGAATGCAAAGAATGTTTTTGCTTTAAAATTGAATAATTTGAAATGTAAGTCATAATGGCAGTTACGTTAGACTATTATATGTCAGTCGTAACTCCCATTATGACTTACTGTACAGGAGATAATAAATAAATAAAAATTATTTGAGTTTCTACTTTTTTTAAATTTTTCGTCGGCTAAAGCATCCCTATGAGTCCGTTTTTTCGAACACTAAGTCATATCGAGCAAATACCGTTTTTTCTGGAAGATGTTATTTTCATATTTTAAGTGGTAGCCAAACTCATATTGTTTCATTTAACTTTTTGAATTATAATGATAGTTGTAAATGAGGATGACCACCACTACATGTAAATAATTTCAACAAATATATAAAAATATAAGTCTTTGGGTTAGTGAATTTCAACCTGAAGAAATATAAATAAAATTTAAGTGAGATTGTTTTTCGGTAATTGTTTCACTACCACTTGGAAAATCCATTTTCGGAAAGTGTTAAAGTTTACAGATATGAGCTCGTAGGACGCGAGTTCAAATGTATATCTATTTAAATTATTTACGTGATAGTGGTGGAAAAAATTATTTGAATTCTTATTTATTAAAATATCAATGCTCTATATCTTTTTTACCGCTGGAAAAATTATTTTCTGAAGCTACGGAGCTTCAGCAGTAGTTGGAGAAATGCAAATTGGGCACATAGTGTAGAAAAGTGATAAAGTCTTGAAAAATCTTAGCTACCTCTTATTTATTTTTCCAGATCATAGGAATCATGTGAGGTACTTACGCTTCTACTTATTTCTCCTTTGAAAAAAATAACCGTCCTTTTCGAAATATTATTTACTTACTTACTTTATTTAACAAAAGCTGGGCACCTGGGCCGCGCAGAAGACCCATATCCCATTCATCATGAAATTACGGAAAATTAAATAAATATATAAATAGTTTGTATACAGAGTCTCTGGGGTGACTGATATTGTAGAGCAAGAAAAATTATTTAATATTAGTCAAAACAATTTTGAAGTGTAAAGTATAAAATTTTTTGCATCATTTCAAAGAATGTAATTTTATATGGTAAAATACAAAATTTGAGCAAAATCAATCGAATAATTCCTGAGAAATCGAAATTTTTAGTATTAGACTTTTTTGAAATTCAATTTCTCAGGAACTATTCAATCGAATGCGTTCACATTTTTTATTTTGCCATGCAAAATTATATTCTTTAAAATGTTACAAAAAAGTGTATACCTTACAATTCAAAATTTTTTCGAAGATTATTAAATAAAACAATAAAAAAATAATAAATATTTACTAAAAAAATTTTTTGCATGGAATTATCTTTGGATAAACCAATTTCATAATTGTGTGCAAAAATTTTTCAATTCGCTTAATAAGCTATCGAGAGACAGCGAAATACACGAAAAGTAAAATTAACATTAAGGGGACCAAACTTAGGAGCGCTTTCCTGACGAAACTATTGAGACCATATTTCTCAGATTGCGGCTACCCCTCCGATATTTTGGGAGTCAGAAACCCGCATCGAAAAAAAAGCATGCTTATTCAGACAAAGTACATTTTTGTGTCTGATTTCCTAACTTAAAATATTGCCTACAGTTATTAATTAGTATATTTGAGGCTAACCCCACGAACCACTTAAATTGAGTTCCAGAAAGTGTAAATCCGATCAGTAGTTTAAAAGTTATTTAGGGTGCATTTTTTACTCATTGTAAGCCGAATGTTTTATCAGTCTGGATCATTGAAGTAAACTAAAAAAACATATTCTAGAAAAATTAGCTAATTTTAATATCTTTTAATAAAACATTAGTGACCACTTTTAACATTTTTAGTCACCCTTGGTAGTAGTGGATAAAATTATTTTTATTCTAATTTTTTTAAATGTTAATACATTACATTTGCTACCACTAGAAAAAAAACTTTTCTGAAACCTCTGAAATTCCGAAATAGTTGGATGGTATAAATAGAAGTGAAATGAATTTACTAGTAGTTTTTTTTCTGGCTAAGTAGCAAAGCTATTTATATTTCATTTCAATTTCTTAAATTTGTCGCAAAAAATTGATTAGTTTTTTGCTTTTATTTTACTTTCAATTTGTTGAGGGAAATGATTAATATTAATAAGCAATCACAAATTCAATTTCATTTTTTTTTTCAAAAATTAATTCGTAACTGTAAAAATAAGCTGCTTTTCTCGTTTTTCTAAAGATTATATGCAAATCTTGCTATTTTTCGATTATTATTTTTGAACTTAATACCATAGATGAAAGTCGAAATTCTTTTTCAATCAGTTAGTTTTATTACAATGAAAAAAAATACTCGAAATAAATTTTCTATTTCTTTCCTTCCTCTCCTTTTCTTTTTTTTAATTTAAAAGAGACACCATTTATGATTACGTGTTTGGGCTTTTTAAATATCATATTTTGAGTTAAAATAATACAAGCCAGAAGTAACTTTTTACAAAAAAAACTGACTTTCAAAATAAACTCTTTTATCAAAATGATGTAAAAACACTACATGAAATAGGTTTTTATTATTAATTTTTGCCTGTTAACTAAACATAACAGTAAGGATTTTAACTATTATAGGGAATTCTTAATTTTTTTTTATTCTTTTCTTTTTCGCGTCTTAAATAAAAAATGACACTCGTTTATTTTATCAAATAGTGCTTAAAATTTCTGCTTTTAACATTTTTTTTAAATGATAAAAGACGCAGTTTTTATATTCTTTCTTTTATGCCAACATTCATTTAACGAAAGGTATCTCAAGATTGAATCAAATCTGCTTGTTTTATAAACTAGTGAATTGATGTTTAATAATCGTAGTGGTAGATACGCCACAATACACACCCACCAGAATTTTATGAGGGAAAGATTTCGATGAACGGATACTACTAGTTGCTGTCTTTGTGAAAAACCGGGAGAGCTGGATTAAGGTCACAGGATTGTGAGTTTTAGCCATGAGAGCTATATTAAGTTCATGGTTATGCGTGTGCTGAAACTAGTCGTGGGAAAATGAGACTGAGAAGCAACAGCGTGAGGAGGACGATAACGTAGTCACAATTAGCATGTCAACCGTTCAATGTGAACCATTCATCGAAGTTATCGTGATTATATCACGTCCGTAGGTCACCAATGTGGGGAACAGGAGTGAAAGCGAGACGGAAAATAGGAAAGGCTGGTAGTGAATCCTTTTCAGTTATAGCTAGTTTTGGGGAGGAGTTTACATATTCTTTTCTCAAATTTTTCAACAATATCTACTTAATCTTCGAAAAGTAGCAGTTTTATATATATGCTAAAATTTTAAAAGAAATCTTGATAGTTACAGATATTTTATTTTTTTTGAAAAAAATGCTGGAATGAAATGTCTTACGTACCAGTTTTTTCTCTTTTCCGTCTTGGGCTTTCACCCATGGTGGGGAATGACAATTAGAGAATGCCAACTTTTATCTATCAAAGGATACCTCCAACATGAATCAAGATATCATATCTTATATACGAGTTAATTGATGTTTAATGATCGTAGTGGTTGTTACGCTACAAAAATGAATACTTTAGTGGATATCTGATTACTTTCCTGAATATAATGAGTAAAAACTTATTTATAATTAACAATACATCAAATAATACTTTATAAAAATAATTTAGTTCGCATATTTAAAATTGAGTATACTATCAGTTAGATTAAATCGTCAAAATTTTTTTTTTTTTTAAACTTGGATTAAAAATGTCTTTTGAAGCAAATAACATAATTTATAGCATACAGCATTAGTACTTTGCATAAATCAATAAATTTCACTTTAGAGTTTAATGTTTCAAGCACATCTCTACTTTAAAAATGTATATAAAATTAACTGGATAAAAGTAATTTTTCATTAATTTTTGCGACGGACATCGTTAATGAGAAAAGTTTTGCACATTTGTTTACGATACACAGCATCACGATTAATAGATCTTAATCCGTCTAAGACGACAAATCTTCGTAAGGAGCCGTAGTGGCTCAGGGGATAGAGCGTTCATCTTTTAATGAGGTGAACCGAGTTCGAATCACAGCGGCGGCTGATCGACACGAATTTCGCACCCGGCACCCACCGACCACAGTGCTGATTGACGTAAAATATTCTGAGTGGTAGACGGATAAGTTAGAGTCCTCTTGTCGTTAGGCTAATCGTAAGAGGTTTTCGTGTTTTTCCTCTCCATGTAACGCAAATGCGGTTTAGTTCCCTCAAAAAGTCCTTCCCGAAGGCAAATTTTTCCCAATACTTGATCCAGGAGTTCCCTTGTCTTCTGGATGGGGTTCAGCATTACGGAACCCCTGGCATTTTAAAAAAGTTAGGTATGAAAAATAGTAATGGAACATCACCTTGCGAATAAAGCAAGCTGATTTATTGTTAAACATCAGTTAATTAATACTAGGCGCTTGAGTGTTAATTTCAATTTATAGCTCTCCACCGAACTGAAAGGAAATAAATTATGGCCATTAAATTTGTAGGTGATAGGAATTTCTATATTTGACTATTATTAGTGACGCATCTTTACTCAAAATATGAAATATTTAATTTTCTTTTCATGCCATATTGCATTCCAGTTACCAGAAGAAGAAGAAAAAACCTTAAAACTTTAAAACGATTGGGAAAAGGTCCGTAAACGACCTCAGGCGCAAAGATAAATTTTGATGATGATGATTATTATTATTATTATTTAATTATTTGAAGTTCTCACATTATAATAATGTTGGAATACTCATTGATTAGGTAAGGAAGACTCATATGTCACCACAATCTGAAAAAATTGTGAAAAAAGCTAATTAAAATTTTTTTAAATGATTTAATTTCTTTTTAGTTCTGGTAATTATGTTATAGTTTTAATGTTTAGGTATATTTTCTGTAATATACAGATATTTTGAAGGGAAAAAAACTGTCTTTGTTGCTTGCTATTTTAGGTATTCAGTTGGTATCCTGCGTAAGACATATATCAAAATAAATAGCGCTGCAACATTTTTGTTTATATAAACTACTGGTGTTTTTCACAAATACTTACCTTTTTTCCCCTACAAATATGGTATTTCGTAAATTTTCGTTTAAATGATTTTAATTTATAAATACAAGTTTGAATGATACAACTCATTTACTTGAACTCTTCTGATAACGTCCAAATTCTTCTTGTATTAATAAAGTAAAAAACAAAGGTTCGTAATAATAAGTTAATATTTTTAGTTCTTTTCATTTAATTAGTTGAAATACCTGAAGCGATAAAACTAAGAAGCTAAAATCGTAGAAAAAATTCACTTTCGAAAACCAATTTTCCATTTAATTAACTCCTCTTAGTATTTGAAAAGTGCGATAATCTTCTTAAGGAGTTAACACTGTTTTCCAATTTATAGTAAATAAGATATATAATATATAAAACGCTTATACGTGCGTGGTTATAAAATCGATGAAATTTCTTTTCGCGCTTTGGCATAAGTATAAAGAAAAGCTGTTAAACGCTGTCTATTTATTCCAGATTTTAAGTTACTGTCTCTATGGTCTTCCCTCAACTTTTTTATTTTTTACATTTTACAATTTTTTACATTTTACAGTGTTGTTCGTCTGACTGCTGACATTTAAAAATGTATGCATAGGAAAAATAAAATTTAGTGGTTGAAAATTTAAGAATTGCCTCAGAGAAATTTGCATTGTTAACCTTTTCGGCACGGCGAGTCATAAAGGTATTCGTACGGAATCAAAATCAGGATAGTAAAAAATAAAAAGCGGTAGCTTAAGTTTGGGCCTAGATAATTTGACAGACTTATTTTTGCTTTCACTTTAATTCTAACACATCTAATCCGTGTGTGTTAAAAGTGTAACTATGCTATTTTTAATTCGAACTAAGTAGTGGTGAGTTAAATAAAGCAAACTATTATTACCCCGTCCTAGAATAAACTGATATTAAAATAGTTTGGATGCCAGTTTTATCTTTTTTACCCTGATTACCGACACCCTGACTCGCCCGTTTCGAAGAGGTTAACATTGAATTCAACGTGTAGTTTTATTCCAACTACTAAATACTACTTTAATTTTTACCTTTTTTATGATACTCATTTTCTTCCGTTCTTAAGCATTTCGCAATAACTGAGGTAAGAGATAAAATTTAAAATTGAGATAAAATTTGGAACTTTTAGCAGTTGGGCATCTGAAATTCAGAATTGTGAACTTAAAAAAATCTGCAAATTGTTTGTAATTCCAAATTAATATTGAAATGTATGGACTTAGAATTTTGTACGGAGAAAAAAATATATATGTGTAGAATTTTCTACATATTGAAGTTTTATGAACTATTTATTCTGTCTTTAAAAAAGGTATACATAACTAAACGGAAGGTATTTATCTAATGAGCTCGCGAAGCAATCCCAAGGGAACTGCGAAAACTTTTCCGGGTTTTGTGAGAGCAAGCAAACAAGGGGCGGAGCCTCCTGCAAACATTATTTCATTAGAAATCTGGAAATAAAATAAACAGTAGTTTTATAATTCATGTTTACGTTTTAATTAACTAGGAAGTTCCCTCGTTGCTTGCAACCGCTATGATTGTTCGTATGCATCTTTGCTTCTTCCCTGAAAAGTAGATATTTTCTGCAAAAACAAATAAAGGACAAAATAAATATTTATTAAAATAAATAAATATTTTAAAAAATAAATATTATAAATAAATATTTTAAAAAATAAATATTATAAATAAATATTTTGCAAAATAAATATTAATAATAGTTTTATGTAGAAACGCTTTTTTTAAATGTTGATTATAATGAATTTTAAAAAAAATCAACTGAATTAAAAAAATTATCAACTACAAGATTACCTGAATTTAAAAAATAATCAACTACACTTGAAAACAAAAATATTAATATTTAAGGATATGCTGAAATGATGAGACAATGCAAAGTTATAAATGAAATAAACAATAGATAATTTCTCTCTTGAATGGGAAGTTTGATATTGTTACAGTGTAAATAGGAAATGACTTTTATCTTTTTTTTATTAATATATTATAGATTTTATTATTCAAGATGGATTTTATTACTAATATTTTATTATTAAGATTTTATTATTAGGATTTTATTATTAAGATTTTATTATTAAAATTTCAATATAAATGAAAAGATTTATCTCTGGCGAAATGTTATATTTCTTTTGTTCTCCTTATCATTATTATTTGTGACATTACTTTGATTATTTTAAGTGTAAGCTTAAAAAATATAAATCTCGGGAGAATAAATTTTACAACCATAGATAAATTGTCATTGTTAAAAGTAAAAATTTTAAAAAAAATTTGAATAAAAATAATTGAAAATCGCAGTAGCTTTCAAGCAAATTAAATTTTGAAAAATTTATCTATTTTTATCAATTATAATCGCATCTTCAGCGCGTCGAATTTCTATTTTGTAGAGTAATTTAAAATTCAAGACATTTGTGATCCTTATATTAATAATTTGCCGCTTCCGGCTGCTGTCTGTCTTTTTAAATAATAAAATTTCAAGAGTCTCGGTGACATTAAAAATCATATATACAAAAACACAATATATAAGTATAAACTACTGTTTAGTTTTTACCTCTTATTTGTCCACACATTCAAATCTTGAATGTTTAGGGATATTTTTTGAATTTATCAAAAATAGTTATTTTGATTAATGTCTTAATGAAAACAGTTTAACGTATGCTAACATTTTAAACAAAAAAATATGTTTATCGGCTAAATGGCGCTAATTATGATACTAAAGCAGATGAGTAACTTTGTTAAGATCAATATGTGCACTTACTTACTAGTATTGACTATCACATTAATTAAACCATTTTTTTTTGGCCAGCTAATGATCGAATCCAACTTAGTCACATCGAAACGAACTTTAAATATCCTATTTCTTTTTTCAATTAAAAGAATACCAAAATGCTAAGGCAGCGTTTCTCAACCTTTCAGTATTCGCGGCCCAATTTTCCATCATAATTTTCATCGCCCCCCTCGCTTACAGTAAAATGTGTGCAACAATTATGTATATGGGGTATTTTGAATTATTTTTAACTAACTGCCATAATAAAAGTAAAGTAAAAGCCAGCAGCAATTGTGATTATAAAAACTATGTTTGGAGATAAATTATCAAAACATTTGCAGTCCATACCTCTTTCAAATGATACTGTTGCTAGTCGAATTGGTTATATAGCTGAAGATGTATAGTGTCAGCTTTTCTCGAAGTTGCGTGACGAATTGTTTTCAATACAGCTTGATGAACAGGCAGCAGATACAGCAACATATATTAATAAAGCTGCTCATTTAATTGCCTATGTTCGATTTTGTGATAATATGTCAGTAGTAGAACGACTGAAAACAACAGCGCTCGCATTATTTGCTATTTCAAATGATTTTATGAATGAGGCAAACATAGAATTTAAAAATTGCGTCGGAATATGAACCGATGGTGCTCGTTCTATGTCCGAAAGATTCCAAAGTATACAAGCACTTGTAAAACAAAAATGGCCTCAATACGTCTGAACACATTGCATGATCCACAGAAACGCTTTGCCTTAGAAATAAATGAGTCCTGGTTTAAATATTGTGTTAACTACGGTTCTAATCGTATTAAATTATATAAAAATGAGACCCTTCAGATCGAGAACCTTTTCGGCACTTTCTAAAGACATGGGTTCAGTATATTCAGCTTTACTATTTAATTGCGAGGCAAGATGATTATCACGTGAGAAATTTTTGCAACGTGTTTATGAATTAAGAGAAGTAATCGCCATTTTCCTAGAAGATAACAGACCGGAAGCCGAGAATTTTCGCGATTGTTTATTTGTGATGAAATTGAGCTACTTGGTCATCATATTCGAGAAATTAAATAACTTGAATCTTCAAATCCAAGGATCAAATACACATAAGTTGGGTACGAGTGATAAAGTTAAAGCTTTTTGTAGAAAATTGGAATTATGGGGCAGAAATTTAAAGCAAAAAAACCTAACAATGTTTGCAAATGTGGATGATTGTACGAAAACTTATAAGGCTGAAGAAGAACATGTAAAAGCTGTTTTTTAACCATTGAAAATCATTTAGCCATGCTGGCAAAGAATTTAAAAAGTATTTCTTACTGACAACAAACTGATAGCAAGTTACGAGTGGGTTAGGGATTCATTTCATAAGACTCCCGAAGGACTCCCAATTGATGAGGAAGTAAACTTCATAGACTTCACGACGAGTGGCGAAACCAAAAAACAATTTAGTAATAAATCACTATTTGAAAGTAAAGGATGATTTTTCTGCTCTAAAAACAAGGGCATTTCGTATTCTATTTACCATTTTCAACATCCTACTTTTGTCAAACTAGATTTTCTGCTGTGGCTTCTTTGAAGACAAAATATGGATCTCGGCTAAATATAGAAACAAAACTGAGAGTGGCTATTACTAATATTTAGCTTTACCTCGAAAAGCTTTGCTCTGAAAGACAGGCCCAAGGAAGTCCCTAATAATCATTAAATTTGTTTTTAATTTAGTATGTTTTGATTAAATAAGGTAGGTGAGACTAAGGTGGCCAGTGCTCCTCAAGTGGCCCACCCCAAAAAGTAGAATTATTTTTATTTTGAATCACAAGATGGCCCTGCTGCATTGAAAATCTTGTATCTGAGGTGCACGTGGCTAAATTGGAAGAGATTTCTTTCAATAGCCTTCATTGTATAAAGTGATTTTATTTTTTGCAGTTGTCATTCTAATTACCTGGTAGGAAGATATTGTTATTTATATGCGTTTAAATTCTTAGAACTTTGAGTTATGATGTGTTTTCTGAAGATTTATTTCTCTTTCTTTAACCACATTACTTTAATTTGAATTAAGCTATCAGATTAGTAGTTTTACGTCTTGCAAATGGTGACTATGTGCATGTTTCCAAGGTGGCCCGACACCTGCGCCACTTTGGAGACACGTGGGCCACCTTTGGAAGCAAACGTGAAAATTAATTATAAATCAGTACGTAGTATATTATTTTTCAAAAAGAATTATTTAATTGAATTGATTTATTTCATTTTAAGCAAATGTGGAACTTAGGTATTTTTTTAATTTTTATAATATTTTGACGTTATCGGCACTTTTGAAGTATTTGCGATATTTTGTTTCGAATTTTTTATTTTGTTCGCATTAAAAGCAATTTTTCAGGTATTTTTTGGTGTTTTCATGGTAGTTATGAGTGTTTTTGTGGTGAATTCTGGTATTTTCTTGTAAATTTGTGTATTTTTATACTAGTTAAGGGTTAGGTTAGTTAGCTAGTATAGTTATTTTTAACTCTTACTTACTAGTCATGGTTAGTTAACCCTTTTGAAAGAACTAACTCCGTAATTCTTGTTTTATTCTAATGAGTTAACTCAAAAGAATAGCTAGGGACGTCACACAAGAACTATCAATGTAAATGATATATAAACAAATTATACACTCTAAGAATAAATATCTTTTTTTAAGTCGGAAAACTTGTCCCTACCAGCTAGACACTTAAAGTGCCTTTTTAAAAGACGTTTGCCAGTTCAAGTGTCTTTTCTAAAGACAATTTGAGTAAGTGAAAAAGTGATTTCAATATATGGGCCACCTTTGGAACCTTAGGCTCAGAAGCTACAATTTTGAAGTTATCATATAAAAGAAATGAAATTTTATTTTACAATTAAAAGTATGCGTGATATGTGTTAGAGATAGGTGTAAGATGTTACAAAAAAATTTCAGCCACACAGACTTAACCAGAAAATTAGGAAAAATCTTCAAAGCAAAGCCGCCTTTGGCTCCCCGCCTAAGTTTTGATTTAATAAGTTGTTTAACTTTAATAAGTTAATAAATATGTCGCAATGTATTTTGTTTTCTATGAGTATATGCGCTTTACTTTAATCCAGTTAATCTTTTTTTTTTAAATAATATTTTCTCTTGGATATTCTCATGCCACCCCTCTAGTGTGCTCGCGCCCCCCTAGGTTGAGAATCGCTGTGCTAAGGAGTGAATAATTCATTTTAAAATAAAATAAAATAAAATAAAATAATAATAAAAACAGTTTAGTTTAATGGCGCTATTAAGGAACGATAAGACAACATAACCAAATAAATGAGTAGATATTGTCTCAATATGTGATCGACCTGAGTAGTTACTTTACTGATCAATACTATAGTACAGTGTTTCCCAAAGTGTAGTACGCGTACCCCCAGGGGTACGGGAACAGTTTAGGGAAGGTACGCGTTCTTATGCGAAATATCTTACAACAAACAAAAATTTCAAAAACTTTTATTTAAAAACATAGCTAGCCATGAAAATTTACAATTACGTATTTTTCTATTGGCTATATTTTTTGAAGAGTTAACAGTTAATAATTAATGGTGTCAACAGCCAGTTGTGATTTTTAACTTTTGTAAAAAATTTTTTTAGTGAAAAATACATTCATTTTTTTTATTAGTGGCACACAGCGTTACGAAAAATTTAGAAAGGGTACACTAAAGTCATAAGCTTGGGAAACACTGTTGTAGGCCATTAAGGCAAGAGCAGTGATTATTCTTTTTCCCAGTGGCGCCATCTAGGGTTCAAGAAATCCATTTCTGCCACACCCATTTATAGGGCGGATCAGTTCATACATCCATTCATTCGTAATTTTGACCTGAACCAGAGAGCGAATAATCTCCAATTCAGTACCCCCAGAGGAATAATATGTTACGGGAATATGGAGGACTTTGTGACCGACAGATTTAATGTACACCCATCATCATTTGCTACACGGGGAGTCTTCGACTGGCTGGATTCGAACTCCCGCTCTCACGAATAGTGAGTACTCACGTGAGTACAGCGCCCTACCAACCAGGCTATCCCGGCCTCTAAGGGCTTTTTAGTCCAGCAATGGACTGATTGTAAAGGCGCGGTTCCCAGTACAGCATCGAAGTCACGCAATACTGGCTGCGATCAGAATGCGAGTAGGTGGCCACTTGGATAAGTCTACGAAAGGACCGATGGTGTGGGGTATCGGTCTTCGTTAAACTGTTCTACCGTAAAGTGCTCGACTTCGCGCGAAGGATGTCGAGCTACCAAAGTGGAGGTGCCATCTCCTCCGCAGAGGATCAAAATTGTGATGGCATGTCTTCGTATCATCCTCAGGGATGTTTCCCAGACCGTCACCAACAGCCCATTGTGCAGTTCTAGTGCGACTTAAATAAAACTACAACTACAACTAAAGGCTTTTTCAATCATTTAAAAATAAGCGAATAATAAGCAAAGTTTTTAAAGGTATTCAAAGTTCCATGGTATTTCGTTTATGAAATACCATGGGTGTACTTATTCCATATTTCTCCAAAAAGTTCAACTCGATGGTTTTTATTGAGATATTTTACAAGAAAATTCAACTGACAAGATCAATACATCTACAACTGTAAGATTTTTATTTTGCTGTCGTTATAGCACGAATTAAACTACAGTTTAGTTGGTTAACGAACAAATTAAGGATCTAGCTAACCACAATTAAAGAAAATAATTCGTCAACAAATTATCTATTTAGTAATATTAGTTTAACAAACGCTTAAAAAATGGACTTTAAAATTTTTTTCCTTTTTTTCTGATCCCAGAAATCTATTTTGTGTGCGTGTTCGCAAATGTTACGCAATCAAGGTACCTTAATTAAGTTTCAAGTTTAAGTTAAGTAAGATGAAGTTATGTTTAAGTTAAGTTTCTAAGTTAAATAAATATTATTGGGAGACCTCTCATTATTTCAAACAGATAAAGAAAATTCTCATAAATTATCATCATATAAATTATCATCATATAAACTCATGAAAAGGAAAATCAAGAAAGAGATTAATCTGTTTTCAGATTTTTAGCAAATAAAAGAATCTATTTTTTTGTTATGTGAAATTTAGAGAACAAGCATTTTAATATAGTCCCCCTTAAAAATAGAGTTAAAATAACGGGATTTATTAAGGCAGATGAAATTGAAAAATGCCTTTAATTTGTTCAAGCATTTTAAACAAAACATCAAATAAAATAATGAATAAATTATAAAAAAAAATTTCTTTTACGTAGAAGTGTGCTAATAAAAACATTTCAAAACCTATGTTTGCACTTATTTTTTGTTATGGAATAGACATGTAATTTTTCACTATAAGAAAAAAAAAAAACAAGTATTAGATATTTTGTTCTAAATTTTTGAATTTATATCTGCTAATTGTAATTTTCCAACTGTTTGAATTGAATTATATTGGCATGAAGTTATTTTAATCTAATTTTTTTATTATAACAATAAAAATATTCGCTTTGTTGCCGATTGTTAAAAGGAAAATCTCAAAACTCAACTATTGTTTAAAATGCAACAATGTGTCTGTATTGTTTAAAGAGATACATTAAATTAGTGATTATTGTCATTCCAAACTTTGTATTTGGGGCGCTATCTTGAATATTTTTTCAAATAAAATAATTTTTAAGTCATGAAGTGGCTTAAGAGATTGAGGCGATATTTCACAAATTTGAGCTCTTGCTCTGGATGCAAGAGTGATCATGCTGGTGATTTGGATGAGAGGAAAATTGCCAAATATTATCGGAAGCGTGCTGTAATTCTGGACACGGTTCATCCATGGGTTTTCCCATTTGTGTCCGTACAGACGCAGACTGATGATATTTATTGGACAAACCTCTCAGAAAGTGTTCAGACGCAGACTGATGATTAAGATTGGATAAACCTCTCTGAAAATGTTTAGGATTAAGGATTATGGATAGAGGATTATGGTTTATGGATTGAGGATAAAGGGTTAAGGTTAAAGGTTCAAAGATTGAAAACTTATTACTGTGTGTTATTCCCGAAAATGTGCTGTAATTCTAGACACGGCTCATCCATGGGTTTTCCCATTTGTTCCGGCACAGACCCAGACTGATGATATTGATTTGACAAACCTCTCAGAATATGTTTAGAGTTATGGATTGAGGACTATGGATTAAAGATTATTAAGGATTATGGATTGAGGATTATGGATTGAGGATTAAGGATTATGGATGAAAGATTATGGATTAAGAATTATGGATTGAGGATAGAAGATTCAGGACAAAGAATAACGGATTAAGATAAAGATTTAAGGTTAAAGAATTATGGATAAAGATTAAAGAATGAAGAATTAAGGATAAAGGATTGATATAAATGGATTACGAATCAGAGACGGTTTAGATTGAAAAACAAATTAAAAAATTCAAATTCCTACTAGTGTGTTCATTAAAATTTATTGTAAGTATTTGTTTTCTTTACTTAAGATATTTTTAATGTATCTGTATGTAATTAGTTAATTAATTAATTAATTAGTATACCTTAATATCATCACAAGGGCTACTATGAGCTTTTTTTCTTCGTTTTTCCACATACTTCCTTTTAAACAAAAATATAACAAATAGATTTTTTACGCCCAAATTGAGTTGGAATTAGTTAAGTAAAGAGAAATTAACTGAATTTTTTTTTTAAAAAAATTCCTTTTTATATTTTTCCAGAATAACTCCTGCTCGAGACTTTTTTCGACCATTCACTAATTTTAATAGAAAATTAATACAAATCATCAAAGTGACACTGCAAATTAGCAAGATAACATTTTACATATTAAAGCAAAAAAAAGAAAAAAAATATTTAGATTTCAAAAACTTTGAACGACATTTATTTTTGCTTTTTATGAAATGAATTTTGAATGCTAAGCATTTAATTTTAACACCTTAATCAGCAACAACAAGTACACTGAAGTATCCTCGTTTCATAAGCAAGGGGAGATTATTTTCTTGATGTTAGCTCACTCTTAAACAAGAATATTATTTCACTCGGGTTTGACTTTATGGGGTATGTTTACGAGAAATTTAAAATTCGCCATCAAATTGAAAAGGGAAAAACAATTATCACATGTTGGTAACAGTTTGCTAAAGGTAATATTTTCCTAATTTTTAACACGTGGCTGGAATCATTAACAGTGGGAAGTCTGGAGGTAAACAATTCAATCAGCAAAACCATGAGCTATAAGAACTCCGGGTTACATAGGTCAAAAGTTTAAAAACCCTCGAAACCCTTAAAATACTCTCAAATAGGGTAAAATCTATATTTTAAGCCCGAAAATACCCACAAGTCTTGTTTGTTCAGCATACAAATTTTTAAAAAAATTGTGTTGTTGAAAGTTGTTCCTAAGTTGACGACTGTGTCATGATACAGAAAATGCCGAGCAGACATTGGGGGGGGGGGATTATGGGAGCTACGGTCAAGCACATAGCCCAACTCTTAAAAAAGGTGTTTTTGTAGTTGACAGGTGAGTCAAAATAAACCTGATATAGAAAATGAGGTTATATTTTACATCAAAAATAACCTCAAAAATAAACCTTAATTTAAACATCATTTACACCTCTTAAAATCAACCTTATATATAGCTTAACAGTACTTTTAGCTGTAATCATGTGAAATTATTTACACCTCAAATATATTTATTTGCTTAAAGTGTAGAAAAAATTACATGCACTCATCAAAATCAACCTCTCTAAGCTGGTTGCTCTAATATAGATTTCTATTAACCTCAATACAATCTCAAAAACATCTTAAATTTTTGTAAGTGAAAGGACATTAAATCAATGATGATGTACTCTGAAACTTTAAAGTAATATTTATATTATTAAATCTTATACTATAATACGAGGAATGGTTGCCAAGTCGAAAATCGCCCCAGAATTAATAAACTCCGGTAAACTTGGGGGTCTGGGGTTTTTGGCCACGAGGAATCGATTGGCGCCGGTTTTGAAGCGCAACGGTCGAGCAGTTCGGAGTTACAAATAGGATATTTTCAAACTTTATTAGTTTTGTATTAGTCTGTTTGTAATCACAATATATCGCCCCAGAAGCCTCGCCCAGGCACGAAAATTGTGTTTTGACATAATGAAGAAGTATTTTTTTTCTTTTTCAAAAATTTGGATTATTTTTTTAGTTATCAGTCATTTTGTAAGAAAATCTATACTTTTTCGTCTTCCAAGTGCCGTATTCAAAAAACTTATTAAAAAAATACATATCTCTTATAAATGTATGCTAATGCGAACCTTACAATTGAAATATTAATTTTCGACAACTTAAACCAATAATATACGAAGGAATTAATAATTTAATTGTAAGGTTCGCATTAGTTTACATTTATCAAAGTGGAGAAATGTTTAACTTTTGTATTAAAAATGTGGCAACATATTAGATTCGTAAATAGAACGCTTAGCTGTCGTTGTTCATAATTGGTATAATAAGTCTTTCCACGATTTAAATTCTTAAAATTTTCTTTGTCTATTGCCTAATAAGTTTCAAGCGGTAACGTGCTGCCATCTATAGCCAATATGGCGAACTAATAAAGTTTGATGACCACACGATTATTTTTAAATCACAAAATTAAGGTAAAACAAATATAAAAGAAAAAAATAAGGATAACTTTGATATTTTTACTAAATTTTCTTTTGAAAAAGTACGATTCTAATTCCACTGTTTTTTATTAAGGGAAATTTGTTAATTAAATTTTGAATTTAGCGCTCGTTCGTTAACTAAAAAGATTCGTTCTTTTTGATTCGTTCAAAATTCCAATTTCCAAATATTCGAATTTCCAAAAAAGCATTTAAGGAACTGATTTCGATTTCAAATCACCGTCAACAAAGTCCGACATTTCAACATTCATCAGATTTCAAGCTACATTTTCAACATTCATATTTACAACTCGCATCAACTCGCGGTATTTTCAGCTACTGTTTTCTCCGAGCCGAGCTCGGTAACCCGCTGGTATTATAAAATTGTATACTTTTTTATGAAATTAAATTTTTTGTAAGTGTCTGTCTAAAGTAAAATATTTCAGAAAGAATAAAGTATGGTTTTCAAAGAAATTTTATGCTGAAAGCTTATAGATTGGTGGGTACCCAGAATATTTCTAATTACCTAGCACCCGCCTAGATTTTCATTACCGGACAAGGCAAAAAAGTTTCACTACCTAGTATCGATTAGGTTTTTTTTTAACCCCAAGACCCTGCCTGGTTTCTGGACCCAGCCAGTGTTACCGGGTACAGGTTTTTCTTCATTTAATTAGTTTGGATTTTATATCCGTCTGCAGTATTCCTCTCTTTAGGAGCTCTAAATCAAAACAACATCCAAACTTTTCAGCCCTCCATTTTAAATAACATAATGCCTGGTATGGCCAATAAAATCACGCACTCACTGTTTTAATTATAAGCAAACAGCACATTAAATTTAATGAATAATTATAAGAAACTGAAGCAGAAACAAACTGAATTATTGCGTCTCAGTTTTTTGTTTTTTTCTTATAAATATGGTATGATATCTGACGCTTTTTGAAATATAATCAGAATGTTTATTTTTAAAAAAATGAATGCATACTCAAATTTGCATAATGTTTAGAATGTTTAATATAGGTTGTAGTGTCCCAACAAACAATGCTACGTGAGTTCTTATATAAATTAATTTCAAAACTTAATACACAACTAGTTAAACAGGAAAACATAAATTCTCAACTGAAAACGAACTCTTGTTTTTAAATAAATCACATAAACAAACTTTCTGGACTAGCTCGAATTTGATCAGAATCTCGAACACTCGAAACATTTTTGTTTATAAAATCTTCTGTTTCACTGAAATATTTTGTTGTTGTTGTTTTTTGCCTGTATTTTAATTCTTGGACATGAATTTGATCAGCCTGATTTTATCATTCTCCTAGAAATCCAAATATTTTAAAATTTTGTAAATATTTCGAAGCCTTTTACTCTGAATTATTGAAATCTTGCAATCTGTTCTTTATATTATACTGCATTAGTTACATTTCATAAAACTCGCTGTTTTAATTCTGAATTTAATTTCTTACTAAAAATTTACTCTTAAAACTTTATTCGAATTTCTTAATTTATATTATATTCATAGTATATTTTTATTTCATTTTTACTATTTTATTCTATTTAGTTTTGTATCTGTTTATAGTTTTCGTTGGAAATTTATTTTGGCAATGAATGATACTTTCAGCATTTATTTCCGAATTGTACCTTAAATTAGCTTTGAGCATAATAATCCTCCAATTCAAATGTCTACACTCTAGTTAGTCGGAAAGAGTATGAAATTAAATTTCACATTTGACGATAAATTTTATTTGGTGATAAAAAAGATGGTACAAAAACAGTACTTGTTGTATTTGGAAAACAATTGAAATTTGTATAGTCTCTAGGTATACTGACTCGATGAATTAGCCAATTTTGTTTGGAGCGTTTCCGAATTGGAGCGAAGAAAAAAAAAACTTTGTATGCCATTAGAATCAGTTGCCTTTTTTAACTGTAAAAGCATACTTTTGAATTCGTTGTTTCTGTTTCTTGTTTCGAATTATGCTTTAAAAAACTATTGTTTAAATAATCATGTACTTTACATTCTACACAGTACTGCACTGTATATTACATCCAGTATTCTAAAGTGTTTATTTTTATATTGTCAATTTACCATTTTTACGAATTCTGATTTTATTTGTCTTTAGGTTAATGGTTTGACCAGTGTAAGATGACGGATGGTAATTGACAAACGAAGAAATTAAAAATATTTGTAGACATTTAAATGCTGGTTCAAAAGTGTTGAACTTCTTGCAAGCCAAATGCTCCAAAAACTTATCAATGACGGAGAAAATGGACTAAGTACAGGGATTCAATAAGCCAAAGAAAAGAGAAATGATTTAAAGGCTATGCGGTTTAGATTATAAAATCAACATGAATTTTGGATGGGAATCCAATATTTTGAAGAACTAGACATACTTAATTTCTGACTAATGAAAAACTTTCAGGATGTTTGATTTCTCCATGTAAAGTAGCTTTATGTCAATAAAAATCTTAAAATGATTCCATGCTTTCTCTTTTATTTTATGATATAATACGGGTTTTGTGAGCTGTTTTTTTATAGCTATAATTTAAGATTTATAAACATTGTAATTATGTTCCTAAAAAGATCCAACTGGGAGTTGAGTCTTTTTGAGACTACAGCAGCAAAATTTAAATTAAATAAACTAAAAAAATATTTTTTAATATACAGAATTAAAAATCAATTACATTTACTAAAGCAAACAGGTAAAAAGGAGACGAAGATTAAAATAATATTTTAAAAAAACTTTTGTGTTTAAAAATCATTTTGAAACATCAAAATTAGCTACTTGCTACTTGCAAAATCAGGCACCCGGATAAATTTTGATGATGGCGTCAGGGGTAACGCGGGATGGAAAAGAGGGAAGGCTGGTAGTAAACCCATTCTAGTTTTCGGAGGAATTCAGCTATTCTTTTTTTTCAAACTATTCAACTTTAGCTACTTTTTCTTAGAAGAGAAGAAGTTTTATATATATGCTACAGTTTTAAAAGAAATCTTGATAGTTACAGACATTTTATTTTTCTCGAATAAATGCTGGAATAAAAAGTCTTTATACCACTTTTTGCTCCTTTCCGTTTTGCTATAGAAGGGTTTTCAACCATGGGGGCGTTTAAATGCGAAGCTCGGGGGTAATTCCTCGGGGGTGACGAGGCAGTCTGCCGCAAAAGCCTCTTCTCTATCTTAAATTTGTTTGTTTAATCTCGCTACTTTATTTTAATTTTCTCTCAGTAAATGTTACTGAACCCCAACTTTCACCATTTAATTGCGCTTCGGTGATTTATTATACATTCCCAATCAGATGAATTAGTTAGAGGCCCTCGCGGGGCTGATACTAAGATAACTACCACATATGAGTATGAGGCGTTTAAATTGTTAAATAAACTGGATTTCAAATGGTAAAATGCGTTTTTTACAATTTACAGGTATGCCATATGCTTCGCTTTCTGCAACGAATTTTATAAGATGGTAAAAAATCAAAATTACATTTGTATAGTTTTGTTTAAATTTACTAACACTTCAAGATCCACAATGCGAGAAAACAATGCCACGAAACAGTGTTTCGTATGGTGTTTAAATTATTTTTATGTAGTGATAGAAAATTCACAATCGATAAAATTTATAAGTCAATAATCATAATTTAAACACAAATTTTGCTACCACTAAAAACGATTTGCCTACAGATCGGTGCAAAATTGGCATTTCTGAATTTAACACTTTGGATATTGTTCTCTTCTCACGCTTACTTAACAACTTCCAGATATTATGTAAAGAAATATTTTTTCTATGTTTCTATATTTGCTTTATATTGACTATTTATTTATACTATTATTATAATATATATATATATATATATATATATATATATATATATATATATGCATACATACATACAGACATACATACGGACGGACGGACAGACAGACGGGCGGTCGGGCGGACACGCTAGAATAATGCAGCTGTTGTGAAAATTTGGAAAACTATTTTTTTTAAAGTAATAAAAAATATATATAAAAAAATTTACAAATTTACTTCATTGATTTGTTCTATATTTATTAGATAAAAAAAATTTCTTGAAATATGTAGTATACTTTATTATGTTCGAACATTTAAAAAAAAATAGCTTTAAAGCAAAGCATGATGGTGGAATTTCTGTTTAAATTGATTTTTTAAATTTTTCAAAACAAAATTAGTGTCATCTTTGCTTTTATATGAGTCATAAATCTAATAAAGTGACCAGAAGTTGAATAAACGAAGGCTATAAAATTGCTTTTCTGGGGATACAAACTTTTTTTTCTTTGATATAAATTTTTTTAAAGGAAAAACTAGTTTCTTTTCTGTTTTCATTTGGTCAGTTAGATTCAATTCATCCTCTTCAGATTATCGATTGACCGCGCCTAAAACAATTTCATTTGGAATGTTTCTCTTATTATTTTTTTTTTCTTTTGCTGGAAAAACCCTGTTATTCCAAAGAAGATAATTTCCCGATTACACAAATTCTAGACGTAAATAAACATTTATTTAGAATTTACAAAATTAGAATTACAAGTTAAATACCAAAAAGTACATAAATGTTATTAAATATAACAAAACATGAATTAAAGCAAAAATAACAAGAAGTAAAAATATGTTCAGATAACCTCATTATTCCTAATTGGTAAAAATGTTTGCTGTTATACCATTATAATAGAAACAAATATCAAAATACGTGGCCCAGTTATACCATTATTTCAGAAACGAATGTTAAAATATATGCAGTTTTATTATATTGGAGAAATATATATCACAATCTGTGCAGTTATGCTATTACTTCAAGAACAAATACCACACTATGTGCAGTTATACCATTACGAAACAAAGATCAAAATCAGTGTAATTATACCATTATTTCAAAATCAAATTTCAAAATATGAGCATTTATTCTATTATTTCAGAAACAAATATCAAAATGCGTGGCCCAGTTATACCATTATTTCAAAAACGAATGTTAAAATATATGCAGTTTTATTATATTGGAGAAATATATATCACAATCTGTGCAGTTATGCTATTATTTCAAGAACAAATACCACACTATGTGCAGTTATACCATTACGAAACAAAGATCAAAATCAGTGTAATTATACCATTATTTCAAAATCAAATTTCAAAATATGAGCATTTATGCTATTATTTCAGAAACAAATATCAAAATACGTGGCCCAGTTATACCATTATTTCAGAAACGAATGTTAAAATATATGCAGTTTTATTATATTGGAGAAATATATATCACAATCTGTGCAGTTATGCTATTATTTCAAGAACAAATACCACACTATGTGCAGTTATACCATTACGAAACAAAGATCAAAATCAGTGTAATTATACCATTATTTCAAAATCAAATTTCAAAATATGAGCATTTATTCTATTATTTCAGAAACAAATATCAAAATACGTGGCCCAGTTATACCATTATTTCAAAAACGAATGTTAAAATATATGCAGTTTTATTATATTGGAGAAATATATATCACAATCTGTGCAGTTATGCTATTATTTCAAGAACAAATACCACACTATGTGCAGTTATACCATTACGAAACAAAGATCAAAATCAGTGTAATTATACCATTATTTCAAAATCAAATTTCAAAATATGAGCATTTATGCTATTATTTCAGAAACAAATATCAAAATACGTGGCCCAGTTATACCATTATTTCAGAAACGAATGTTAAAATATATGCAGTTTTATTATATTGGAGAAATATATATCACAATCTGTGCAGTTATGCTATTATTTCAAGAACAAATACCACACTATGTGCAGTTATACCATTACGAAACAAAGATCAAAATCAGTGTAATTATACCATTATTTCAAAATCAAATTTCAAAATATGAGCATTTATTCTATTATTTCAGAAACAAATATCAAAATACGTGGCCCAGTTATACCATTATTTCAAAAACGAATGTTAAAATATATGCAGTTTTATTATATTGGAGAAATATATATCACAATCTGTGCAGTTATGCTATTATTTCAAGAACAAATACCACACTATGTGCAGTTATACCATTACGAAACAAAGATCAAAATCAGTGTAATTATACCATTATTTCAAAATCAAATTTCAAAATATGAGCATTTATGCTATTATTTCAGAAACAAATATCAAAATACGTGGCCCAGTTATACCATTATTTCAGAAACGAATGTTAAAATATATGCAGTTTTATTATATTGGAGAAATATATATCACAATCTGTGCAGTTATGCTATTATTTCAAGAACAAATACCACACTATGTGCAGTTATACCATTACGAAACAAAGATCAAAATCAGTGTAATTATACCATTATTTCAAAATCAAATTTCAAAATATGAGCATTTATTCTATTATTTCAGAAACAAATATCAAAATACGTGGCCCAGTTATACCATTATTTCAAAAACGAATGTTAAAATATATGCAGTTTTATTATATTGGAGAAATATATATCACAATCTGTGCAGTTATGCTATTATTTCAAGAACAAATACCACACTATGTGCAGTTATACCATTACGAAACAAAGATCAAAATCAGTGTAATTATACCATTATTTCAAAATCAAATTTCAAAATATGAGCATTTATGCTATTATTTCAGAAACAAATATCAAAATACGTGGCCCAGTTATACCATTATTTCAGAAACGAATGTTAAAATATATGCAGTTTTATTATATTGGAGAAATATATATCACAATCTGTGCAGTTATGCTATTATTTCAAGAACAAATACCACACTATGTGCAGTTATACCATTACGAAACAAAGATCAAAATCTGTGTAATTATACCATTATTTTAAAATCAAATTTCAAAATATGACCATTTATGCTATTATTTCAGAAACAAATATCAAAATACGTGGCCCAGTTATACCATTATTTCAGAAACGAATGTTAAAATATATATGCAGTTTTATTATATTGGAGAAATATATATCACAATCTGTGCAGTTATGCTATTATTTCAAGAACAAATACCACACTATGTGCAGTTATTCCATTACGAAACAAAGATCAAAATCAGTGTAATTATACCATTATTTTAAAATAAAATTTCAAAATATGAGCATTTATGCTATTATTTCAGAAACAAATATCAAAATACGTGGCCCAGTTATACCATTATTTCAGAAACGAATGTTAAAATATATGCAGTTTTATTATATTGGAGAAATATATATCACAATCTGTGCAGTTATGCTATTATTTCAAGAACAGATACCACACTATGTGCAGTTATACCATTACGAAACAAAGATCAAAATCAGTGTAATTATACCATCATTTCAAAATCAAATTTCAAAATATGAGCATTTGTGCTATTATTTCAGAAACAAATATCAAAATACGTGGCCCAGTTATACCATTATTTCAGAAACGAATGTTAAAATATATGCAGTTTTATTATATTGGAGAAAAATATATCACAATCTGTGCAGTTATGCTATTATTTCAAGAACAAATACCACACTATGTGCAGTTATACCATTACGAAACAAAGATCAAAATCAGTGTAATTATACCATTATTTCAAAATCAAATTTCAAAATATGAGCATTTATGCTATTATTTCAGAAAAAAATATCAAAATACGTGGCCCAGTTATACCATTATTTCAGAAACGAATGTTAAAATATATGCAGTTTTATTATATTGGAGAAATATATATCACAATCTGTGCAGTTATGCTATTATTTCAAGAACAAATACCACACTATGTGCAGTTATACCATTACGAAACAAAGATCAAAATCAGTGTAATTATACCATTATTTCAAAATCAAATTTCAAAATATGAGCATTTATGCTATTATTTCAGAAACAAATATCAAAATACGTGGCCCCGTTATACCATTATTTCAGAAACGAATGTTAAAATATATGCAGTTTTATTATATTGGAGAAATATATATCACAATCTGTGCAGTTATGCTATTATTTCAAGAACAAATACCACACTATGTGCAGTTATACCATTACGAAACAAAGATCAAAATCAGTGTAATTATGTCATTATTTCTAAATCAAATTTCAAAATATGAGCATTTATGCTATTATTTCAGAAACAAATATCAAAATACGTGGCCCAGTTATACCATTATTTCAGAAACGAATGTGAAAATATATGCAGTTTTATTATATTGGAGAAATATATATCACAATCTGAGCAGTTATGCTATTATTTCAAGAACAAATACCACACTATGTGCAGTTATACCATTACGAAACAAAGATCAAAATCAGTGTAATTATACCATTATTTCAAAATCAAATTTCAAAATATGAGCATTTATTCTATTATTTCAGAAACAAATATCAAAATACGTGGCCCAGTTATACCATTATTTCAAAAACGAATGTTAAAATATATGCAGTTTTATTATATTGGAGAAATATATATCACAATCTGTGCAGTTATGCAATTATTTCAAGAACAAATACCACACTATGTGCAGTTATACCATTACGAAACAAAGATCAAAATCAGTGTAATTATACCATTATTTCAAAATCAAATTTCAAAATATGAGCATTTATGCTATTATTTCAGAAACAAATATCAAAATACGTGGCCCAGTTATACCATTATTTCAGAAACGAATGTTAAAATATATGCAGTTTTATTATATTGGAGAAATATATATCACAATCTGTGCAGTTATGCTATTATTTCAAGAACAAATACCACACTATGTGCAGTTATACCATTACGAAACAAAGATCAAAATCAGTGTAATTATACCATTATTTCAAAATCAAATTTCAAAATATGAGCATTTATTCTATTATTTCAGAAACAAATATCAAAATACGTGGCCCAGTTATACCATTATTTCAAAAACGAATGTTAAAATATATGCAGTTTTATTATATTGGAGAAATATATATCACAATCTGTGCAGTTATGCTATTATTTCAAGAACAAATACCACACTATGTGCAGTTATACCATTACGAAACAAAGATAAAAATCAGTGTAATTATACCATTATTTCAAAATCAAATTTCAAAATATGAGCATTTATGCTATTATTTCAGAAACAAATATCAAAATACGTGGCCCAGTTATACCATTATTTCAGAAACGAATGTTAAAATATATGCAGTTTTATTATATTGGAGAAATATATATCACAATCTGTGCAGTTATGCTATTATTTCAAGAACAAATACCACACTATGTGCAGTTATACCATTACAAAACAAAGATCAAAATCAGTGTAATTATACCATCATTTCAAAATCAAATTTCAAAATATGAGCATTTGTGCTATTATTTCAGAAACAAATATCAAAATACGTGGCCCAGTTATACCATTATTTCAGAAACGAATGTTAAAATATATGCAGTTTTATTATATTGGAGAAAAATATATCACAATCTGTGCAGTTATGCTATTATTTCAAGAACAAATACCACACTATGTGCAGTTATACCATTACGAAACAAAGATCAAAATCAATTTAATTATACCATTATTTCAAAATCAAATTTCAAAATATGAGCATTTATGCTATTATTTCAGAAACAAATATCAAAATACGTGGCCCAGTTATACCATTATTTCAGAAACGAATGTTAAAATATATGCAGTTTTATTATATTGGAGAAATATATATCACAATCTGTGCAGTTATGCTATTATTTCAAGAACAAATACCACACTATGTGCAGTTATACCATTACGAAACAAAGATCAAAATCAGTGTAATTATACCATTATTTCAAAATCAAATTTCAAAATATGAGCATTTATGCTATTATTTCAGAAACAAATATCAAAATACGTGGCCCAGTTATACCATTATTTCAGAAACGAATGTTAAAATATATGCAGTTTTATTATATTGGAGAAATATATATCACAATCTGTGCAGTTATGCTATTATTTCAAGAACAAATACCACACTATGTGCAGTTATACCATTACGAAACAAAGATCAAAATCAGTGTAATTATGTCATTATTTCTAAATCAAATTTCAAAATATGAGCATTTATGCTATTATTTCAGAAACAAATATCAAAATACGTGGCCCAGTTATACCATTATTTCAGAAACGAATGTGAAAATATCTGCAGTTTTATTATATTGGAGAAATATATATCACAATCTGTGCAGTTATGCTATTATTTCAAGAACAAATACCACACTATGTGCAGTTATACCATTACGAAACAAAGATCAAAATCAGTGTAATTATACCATTATTTCAAAATCAAATTTCAAAATATGAGCATTTATGCTATTATTTCAGAAACAAATATCAAAATACGTGGCCCAGTTATACCATTATTTCAGAAACGAATGTTAAAATATATGCAGTTTTATTATATTGGAGAAATATATATCACAATCTGTGCAGTTATGCTATTATTTCAAGAACAAATACCACACTATGTGCAGTTATACCATTACGAAACAAAGATCAAAATCAGTGTAATTATACCATTATTTCAAAATCAAATTTCAAAATATGAGCATTTATGCTATTATTTCAGAAACAAATATCAAAATACGTGGCCCAGTTATACCATTATTTCAGAAACGAATGTTAAAATATATGCAGTTTTATTATATTGGAGAAATATATATCACAATCTGTGCAGTTATGCTATTATTTCAAGAACAAATACCACACTATGTGCAGTTATACCATTACGAAACAAAGATCAAAATCAGTGTAATTATACCATTATTTCAAAACCAAATTTCAAAATATGAGCATTTATGCTATTATTTCAGAAACAAATATCAAAATACGTGGCCCAGTTATACCATTATTTCAAAAACGAATGTTAAAATATAAGCAGTTTTATTATATTGGAGAAATATATATCACAATCTGTGCAGTTATGCTATTATTTCAAGAACAAATACCACACTATGTGCAGTTATACCATTACGAAACAAAGATCAAAATCAGTGTAATTATACCATTATTTCTAAATCAAATGTCAAAATATGAGCATTTATGCTATTATTTCAGAAACAAATATCAAAATACGTGGCCCAGTTATACCATTATTTCAGAAACGAATGTTAAAATATATGCAGTTTTATTATATTGGAGAAATATATATCACAATCTGTGCAGTTATGCTATTATTTCAAGAACAAATACCACACTATGTGCAGTTATACCATTACGAAACAAAGATCAAAATCAGTGTAATTATACCATTATTTTAAAATCAAATTTCAAAATATGAGCATTTATGCTATTATTTCAGAAACAAATATCAAAATACGTGGCCCAGTTATACCATTATTTCAGAAACGAATGTTAAAATATATGCAGTTTTATTATATTGGAGAAATATATATCACAATCTGTGCAGTTATGCTATTATTTCAAGAACAAATACCACACTATGTGCAGTTATACCATTACGAAACAAAGATCAAAATCAGTGTAATTATACCATTATTTCAAAATCAAATTTCAAAATATGAGCATTTATGCTATTATTTCAGAAACAAATATCAAAATACGTGGCCCAGTTATACCATTATTTCAGAAACGAATGTTAAAATATATGCAGTTTTATTATATTGGAGAAATATATATCACAATCTGTGCAGTTATGCTATTATTTCAAGAACAAATACCACACTATGTGCAGTTATACCATTACGAAACAAAGATCAAAATCAGTGTAGTTATACCATTATTTCAAAATCAAATTTCAAAATATGAGCATTTATGCTATTATTTCAGAAACAAATATCAAAATACGTGGCCCAGTTATACCATTATTTCAAAAACGAATGTTAAAATATATGCAGTTTTATTATATTGGAGAAATATATATCACAATTTGTGCAGTTATGCTATTATTTCAAGAACAAATACCACACTATGTGCAGTTATACCATTACGAAACAAAGATCAAAATCAGTGTAATTATACCATTATTTCAAAATCAAATTTCAAAATATGAGCATTTATGCTATTATTTCAGAAACAAATATCAAAATTCGTGGCCCAGTTATACCATTATTTCAAAAACGAATGTTAAAATATATGCAGTTTTATTATATTGGAGAAATATATATCACAATCTGTGCAGTTATGCTATTATTTCAAGAACAAATACCACACTATGTGCAGTTATACCATTACGAAACAAAGATCAAAATCAGTGTAATTATACCATTATTTCAAAATCAAATTTCAAAATATGAGCATTTATGCTATTATTTCAGAAACAAATATCAAAATACGTGGCCCAGTTATACCATTATTTCAGAAACGAATGTTAAAATATATGCAGTTTTATTATATTGGAGAAATATATATCACAATCTGTGCAGTTATGCTATTATTTCAAGAACAAATACCACACTATGTGCAGTTATACCATTACGAAACAAAGATCAAAATCAGTGTAATTATACCATTATTTCAAAATCAAATTTCAAAATATGAGCATTTATGCTATTATTTCAGAAACAAATATCAAAATACGTGGCCCAGTTATACCATTATTTCAGAAACGAATGTTAAAATATATGCAGTTTTATTATATTGGAGAAATATATATCACAATCTGTGCAGTTATGCTATTATTTCAAGAACAAATACCACACTATGTGCAGTTATACCATTACGAAACAAAGATCAAAATCAGTGTAATTATGTCATTATTTCTAAATCAAATTTCAAAATATGAGCATTTATGCTATTATTTCAGAAACAAATATCAAAATACGTGGCCCAGTTATACCATTATTTCAGAAACGAATGTGAAAATATATGCAGTTTTATTATATTGGAGAAATATATATCACAATCTGTGCAGTTATGCTATTATTTCAAGAACAAATACCACACTATGTGCAGTTATACCATTACGAAACAAAGATCAAAATCAGAGTAATTATACCATTATTTCAAAATCAAATTTCAAAATATGAGCATTTATACTATTATTTCAGAAACAAATATCAAAATACGTGGCCCAGTTATACCATTATTTCAGAAACGAATGTTAAAATATATGCAGTTTTATTATATTGGAGAAATATATATCACAATCTGTGCAGTTATGCTATTATTTCAAGAACAAATACCACACTATGTGCAGTTATACCATTACGAAACAAAGATCAAAATCAGTGTAATTATACCATTATTTCAAAATCAAATTTCAAAATATGATCATTTATGCTATTATTTCAGAAACAAATATCAAAATACGTGGCCCAGTTATACCATTATTTCAAAAACGAATGTTAAAATATATGCAGTTTTATTATATTGGAGAAATATATATCACAATCTGTGCAGTTATGCTATTATTTCAAGAACAAATACCACACTATGTGCAGTTATACCATTACGAAACAAAGATCAAAATCAGTGTAATTATACCATTATTTCAAAATCAAATTTCAAAATATGAGCATTTATGCCATTATTTCAGAAACAAATATCAAAATACGTGGCCCAGTTATACCATTATTTCAAAAACGAATGTTAAAATATATGCAAATTTATTATATTGGAGAAATATATATCACAATCTGTGCAGTTATGCTATTATTTCATGAACAAATACCACACTATGTGCAGTTATACCATTACGAAACAAAGATCAAAATCAGTGTAATTATACCATTATTTCAAAATCAAATTTCAAAATATGAGCATTTATGCTATTATTGGACATACCAACATAACATTATATTGGAGAAATATATATCACAATCTGTGCAATTATGCTATTATTTCAAGAACAAATACCACACTATGTGCAGTTATACCATTACGAAACAAAGATCAAAATCAGTGTAATTATACCATTATTTCAAAATCAAATTTCAAAATATGAGCATTTATGCTATTATTTCAGAAACAAATATCAAAATACGTGGCCCAGTTATACCATTATTTCAAAAACGAATGTTAAAATATATGCAGTTTTATTATATTGGAGAAATATATATCACAATCTGTGCAGTTATGCTATTATTTCAAGAACAAATACCACACTATGTGCAGTTATACCATTACGAAACAAAGATCAAAATCAGTGTAATTATACCATTATTTCAAAATCAAATTTCAAAATATGAGCATTTATGCTATTTTTTCAGAAACAAATATCAAAATACGTGGCCCAGTTATACCATTATTTCAGAAACGAATGTTAAAATATATGCAGTTTTATTATATTGGAGAAATATATATCTCAATCTGTGCAGTTATGCTATTATTTCAAGAACAAATACCACACTATGTGCAGTTATACCATTACGAAACAAAGATCAAAATCAGTGTAATTATACCATTATTTCAAAATCAAATTTCAAAATATGAGCATTTATGCTATTATTTCAGAAAAAAATATCAAAATACGTGGCCCAGTTATACCATTATTTCAGAAACGAATGTTAAAATATATGCAGTTTTATTATATTGGAGAAATATATATCACAATCTGTGCAGTTATGCTATTATTTCAAGAACAAATACCACACTATGTGCAGTTATACCATTACGAAACAAAGATCAAAATCAGTGTAATTATACCATTATTTCAAAATCAAATTTCAAAATATGAGCATTTATGCTATTATTTCAGAAACAAATATCAAAATACGTGGCCCAGTTATACCATTATTTCAGAAACGAATGTTAAAATACATGCAGTTTTATTATATTGGAGAAATATATATCACAATCTGTGCAGTTATGCTATTATTTCAAGAACAAATACCACACTATGTGCAGTTATACCATTACGAAACAAAGATCAAAATCAGTGTAATTATACCATTATTTCAAAATCAAATTTCAAAATATGAGCATTTATGCTATTATTTCAGAAACAAATATCAAAATACGTGGCCCAGTTATACCATTATTTCAAAAACGAATGTTAAAATATATGCAGTTTTATTATATTGGAGAAATATATATCACAATTTGTGCAGTTATGCTATTATTTCAAGAACAAATACCACACTATGTGCAGTTATACCATTACGAAACAAAGATCAAAATCAGTGTAATTATACCATTATTTCAAAATTAAATTTCAAAATATGAGCATTTATGCTATTATTTCAGAAACAAATATCAAAATTCGTGGCCCAGTTATACCATTATTTCAAAAACGAATGTTAAAATATATGCAGTTTTATTATATTGGAGAAATATATATCACAATCTGTGCAGTTATGCTATTATTTCAAGAACAAATACCACACTATGTGCAGTTATACCATTACGAAACAAAGATCAAAATCAATGTAATTATACCATTATTTCAAAATCAAATTTCAAAATATGAGCATTTATGCTATTATTTCAGAAACAAATATCAAAATACGTGGCCCAGTTATACCATTATTTCTGTAACGAATGTTAAAATATATGCAGTTTTATTATATTGGAGAAATATATATCACAATCTGTGCAGTTATGCTATTATTTCAAGAACAAATACCACACTATGTGCAGTTATACCATTACGAAACAAAGATCAAAATCAGTGTAATTATACCATTATTTCAAAATCACATTTCAAAATATGAGCATTTATGCTATTATTTCAGAAACAAATATCAAAATACGTGGCCCAGTTATACCATTATTTCAAAAACGAATGTTAAAATATATGCAGTTTTATTATATTGGAGAAATATATATCACAATCTGTGCAGTTATGCTATTATTTCAAGAACAAATACCACACTATGTGCTGTTATACCATTACGAAACAAAGATCAAAATCAGTGTAATTATACCATTATTTCAAAATCAAATTTCAAAATATGAGCATTTATGCTATTATTTCAGAAACAAATATCAAAATACGTGGCCCAGTTATACCATTATTTCAGAAACGAATGTTAATATATATGCAGTTTTATTATATTGGAGAAATATATATCACAATCTGTGCAGTTATGCTATTATTTCAAGAACAAATACCACACTATGTGCAGTTATACCATTACGAAACAAAGATCAAAATCAGTGTAATTATAACATTATTTCAAAATCAAATTTCAAAATATGAGCATTTATGCTATTATTTCAGAAACAAATATCAAAATACGTGGCCCAGTTATACCATTATTTCAAAAACGAATGTTAAAATATATGCAGTTTTATTATATTGGAGAAATATATATCACAATCTGTGCAGTTATGCTATTATTTCAAGAACAAATACCACACTATGTGCAGCTATACCATTACGAAACAAAGATCAAAATCAGTGTAATTATACCATTATTTCTAAATCAAATGTCAAAATATGAGCATTTATGCTATTATTTCAGAAACAAATATCAAAATACGTGGCCCAGTTATACCATTATTTCAGAAACGAATGTTAAAATATATACAGTTTTATTATATTGGAGAAATATATATCACAATCTGTGCAGTTATGCTATTATTTCAAGAACAAATACCACACTATGTGCAGTTATACCATTACGAAACAAAGATCAAAATCAGTGTAATTATACCATTATTTCAAAATCAAATTTCAAAATATGAGCATTTATGCTATTATTTCAGAAACAAATATCAAAATACGTGGCCCAGATATACCATTATTTCAGAAACGAATGTTAAAATATATGCAGTTTTATTATATTGGAGAAATATATATCACAATCTGTGCAGTTATGCTATTATTTCAAGAACAAATACCACACTATGTGCAGTTATACCATTACGAAACAAAGATCAAAATCAGTGTAATTATACCATTATTTCAAATCAAATTTCAAAATATGAGCATTTATGCTATTATTTCAGAAACAAATATCAAAATACGTGGCCCAGTTATACCATTATTTCAGAAACGAATATTAAAATATATGCAGTTTTATTATATTGGAGAAATATATATCACAATCTGTGCAGTTATGCTATTATTTCAAGAACAAATACCACACTATGTGCAGTTATACCATTACGAAACAAAGATCAAAATCAGTGTAATTATACCATTATTTCAAAATCAAATTTCAAAATATGAGCATTTATGCTATTATTTCAGAAACAAATATCAAAATACGTGGCCCAGTTATACCATTATTTCAGAAACGAATGTTAAAATATATGCAGTTTTATTATATTGGAGAAATATATATCACAATCTGTGCAGTTATGCTATTATTTCAAGAACAAATACCACACTATGTGCAGTTATACCATTACGAAACAAAGATCAAAATCAGTGTAATTATACCATTATTTCTAAATCAAATTTCAAAATATGAGCATTTATGCTATTATTTCAGAAACAAATATCAAAATACGTGGCCCAGTTATACCATTATTTCAGAAACGAATGTGAAAATATATGCAGTTTTATTATATTGGAGAAATATATATCACAATCTGTGCAGTTATGCTATTATTTCAAGAACAAATACCACACTATGTGCAGTTATACCATTACGAAACAAAGATCAAAATCAGTGTAATTAAACCATTATTTCAAAATCAAATTTCAAAATATGAGCATTTATGCTATTATTTCAGAAACAAATATCAAAATACGTGGCCCAGTTATACCATTATTTCAGAAACGAATGTTAAAATATATGCAGTTTTATTATATTGGAGAAATATATATCACAATCTGTGCAGTTATGCTATTATTTCAAGAACAAATACCACACTATGTGCAGTTATACCATTACGAAACAAAGATCAAAATCAGTGTAATTATACCATTATTTCAAAATCAAATTTCAAAATATGATCATTTATGCTATTATTTCAGAAACAAATATCAAAATACGTGGCCCAGTTATACCATTATTTCAAAAACGAATGTTAAAATATATGCAGTTTTATTATATTGGAGAAATATATATCACAATCTGTGCAGTTATGCTATTATTTCAAGAACAAATACCACACTATGTGCAGTTATACCATTACGAAACAAAGATCAAAATCAGTGTAATTATACCATTATTTCAAAATCAAATTTCAAAATATGAGCATTTATGCCATTATTTCAGAAACAAATATCAAAATACGTGGCCCAGTTATACCATTATTTCAAAAACGAATGTTAAAATATATGCAGTTTTATTATATTGGAGAAATATATATCACAATCTGTGCAGTTATGCTATTATTTCATGAACAAATACCACACTATGCGCAGTTATACCATTACGAAACAAAGATCAAAATCAGTGTAATTATACCATTATTTCAAAATCAAATTTCAAAATATGAGCATTTATGCTATTATTGGACATACCAACATAACATTATATTGGAGAAATATATATCACAATCTGTGCAGTTATGCTATTATTTCAAAAACAAATACCACACTATGTGCAGTTATACCATTACGAAACAAAGATCAAAATCAGTGTAATTATACCATTATTTCAAAATCAAATTTCAAAATATGAGCATTTATGCTATTATTTCAGAAACAAATATCAAAATACGTGGCCCAGTTATACCATTATTTCAAAAACGAATGTTAAAATATATGCAGTTTTATTATATTGGAGAAATATATATCACAATCTGTGCAGTTATGCTATTATTTCAAGAACAAATACCACACTATGTGCAGTTATACCATTACGAAACAAAGATCAAAATCAGTGTAATTATACCATTATTTCAAAATCAAATTTCAAAATATGAGCATTTATGCTATTATTTCAGAAACAAATATCAAAATACGTGGCCCAGTTATACCATTATTTCAGAAACGAATGTTAAAATATATGCAGTTTTATTATATTGGAGAAATATATATCACAATCTGTGCAGTTATGCTATTATTTCAAGAACAAATACCACACTATGTGCAGTTATACCATTACGAAACAAAGATCAAAATCAGTGTAATTATACCATTATTTCAAAATCAAATTTCAAAATATGAGCATTTATGCTATTATTTCAGAAACAAATATCAAAATACGTGGCCCAGTTATACCATTATTTCAGAAACGAATGTTAAAATATATGCAGTTTTATTATATTGGAGAAATATATATCACAATCTGTGCAGTTATGCTATTATTTCAAGAACAAATACCACACTATGTGCAGTTATACCATTACGAAACAAAGATCAAAATCAGTGTAATTATACCATTATTTCAAAATCAAATTTCAAAATATGAGCATTTATGCTATTATTTCAGAAACAAATATCAAAATACGTGGCCCAGTTATACCATTATTTCAGAAACGAATGTTAAAATATATGCAGTTTTATTATATTGGAGAAATATATATCACAATCTGTGCAGTTATGCTATTATTTCAAGAACAAATACCACACTATGTGCAGTTATACCATTACGAAACAAAGATCAAAATCAGTGTAATTATACCATTATTTCAAAATCAAATTTCAAAATATGAGCATTTATGCTATTATTTCAGAAACAAATATCAAAATACGTGGCCCAGTTATACCATTATTTCAAAAACGAATGTTAAAATATATGCAGTTTTATTATATTGGAGAAATATATATCACAATTTGTGCAGTTATGCTATTATTTCAAGAACAAATACCACACTATGTGCAGTTATACCATTACGAAACTGTTACACCTGAAGGGTAACATGAATTTCGATCAGTGAGAACTGCCTTTAACTTGAATCTCAATCAGTGAGGACTACCGTGTGAGAGAAGCAGAGCAGTGGAAAAGAGCCCTAAGACAAGTAGAAAGACTTTTTCTAGAACTGTTTTTCAGGTGTGGCAACTGCGGCTGGGGGAGATTGATTGTTTGAACAAAGAATGTCTGGGTGATATTCTTTTTGGGAGTTTTCACGAGGATTAGGGGGCTTGCCCCCCTAATTCCTTCAGAGAGAGTTCTTTTTTTCCTTGCCTGAATGTGGTAGGCAAGAGAATAATTTCTACTCAGGTGGTTTGTGTCTTATATCCATATACATCGTAATGAAAGTTTAAAAACCAATTTGATAGAATTGTAGAATTCTTTTCTTCAAGATGTGGTGTTTGCACCACTGTATTTAGTGTTGTTTGATTCCTCCAATAAATTATGTAAGTTGTCTTT
This sequence comes from Parasteatoda lunata, assembly GCA_949128135.1. Lineage (NCBI taxonomy): Eukaryota > Metazoa > Arthropoda > Arachnida > Araneae > Theridiidae > Parasteatoda > Parasteatoda lunata. The sequence goes on from OX421971.1 coordinate 98,627,526, forward strand.
AATTTTGATTCTGTCTTTCTTTCTAGAGCCATGTTATTTTTTCTAAAATATTGTCTTTCACTAGGATTCACTATTCTTTTTTAGCTTCCGCTATATATCTATTTTAGATCACGCGCCGGTCTTATATGCACACGTGCCGACAGTAATTATCTTAAAGCTTAATTCATTTTTCTTGATTGAATTATTTCTTTTCAGTTACCTGCTTGATTTAGGTAAGAAAGTAAGATATGTAATGTATAATATAGTGATTTATTTACCACTTAATTATTAACTCTCTCCAGTTAATTCCAGCTTGTTTCGTGTATCTTGGATACATCTTGTGTAAACATACATGCTTCCCTTATATTTTATCTATGTTTATTTTATCAACAAGCACCATCAGAAACAAAGATCAAAATCAGTGTAATTATACCATTATTTCAAAATCAAATTTCAAAATATGAGCATTTATGCTATTATTTCAGAAACAAATATCAAAATACGTGGCCCAGTTATACCATTATTTCAAAAACAAATGTTAAAATATATGCAGTTTTATTATATTGGAGAAATATATATCACAATCTGTGCAGTTATGCTATTATTTCAAGAACAAATACCACACTATGTGCAGTTATACCATTACGAAACAAAGATCAAAATCAGTGTAATTATACCATTATTTCAAAATCAAATTTCAAAATATGAGCATTTATGCTATTATTTCAGAAACAAATATCAAAATACGTGGCCCAGTTATACCATTATTTCAGAAACGAATGTTAAAATATATGCAGTTTTATTATATTGGAGAAATATATATCACAATCTGTGCAGTTATGCTATTATTTCAAGAACAAATACCACACTATGTGCAGTTATACCATTACGAAACAAAGATCAAAATCAGTGTAATTATACCATTATTTCAAAATCAAATTTCAAAATATGAGCATTTATGCTATTATTTCAGAAACAAATATCAAAATACGTGGCCCAGTTATACCATTATTTCAGAAACGAATGTTAAAATATATGCAGTTTTATTATATTGGAGAAATATATATCACAATCTGTGCAGTTATGCTATTATTTCAAGAACAAATACCACACTATGTGCAGTTATACCATTACGAAACAAAGATCAAAATCAGTGTAATTATACCATTATTTCAAAATCAAATTTCAAAATATGATCATTTATGCTATTATTTCAGAAACAAATATCAAAATACGTGGCCCAGTTATACCATTATTTCAAAAACGAATGTTAAAATATATGCAGTTTTATTATATTGGAGAAATATATATCACAATCTGTGCAGTTATGCTATTATTTCAAGAACAAATACCACACTATGTGCAGTTATACCATTACGAAACAAAGATCAAAATCAGTGTAATTATAACATTATTTCAAAATCAAATTTCAAAATATGAGCATTTATGCTATTATTTCAGAAACAAATATCAAAATACGTGGCCCAGTTATACCATTATTTCAAAAACGAATGTTAAAATATATGCAGTTTTATTATATTGGAGAAATATATATCACAATCTGTGCAGTTATGCTATTATTTCAAGAACAAATACCACACTATGTGCAGCTATACCATTACGAAACAAAGATCAAAATCAGTGTAATTATACCATTATTTCTAAATCAAATGTCAAAATATGAGCATTTATGCTATTATTTCAGAAACAAATATCAAAATACGTGGCCCAGTTATACCATTATTTCAGAAACGAATGTTAAAATATATACAGTTTTATTATATTGGAGAAATATATATCACAATCTGTGCAGTTATGCTATTATTTCAAGAACAAATACCACACTATGTGCAGTTATACCATTACGAAACAAAGATCAAAATCAGTGTAATTATACCATTATTTCAAAATCAAATTTCAAAATATGAGCATTTATGCTATTATTTCAGAAACAAATATCAAAATACGTGGCCCAGATATACCATTATTTCAGAAACGAATGTTAAAATATATGCAGTTTTATTATATTGGAGAAATATATATCACAATCTGTGCAGTTATGCTATTATTTCAAGAACAAATACCACACTATGTGCAGTTATACCATTACGAAACAAAGATCAAAATCAGTGTAATTATACCATTATTTCAAAATCAAATTTCAAAATATGAGCATTTATGCTATTATTTCAGAAACAAATATCAAAATACGTGGCCCAGTTATACCATTATTTCAGAAACGAATATTAAAATATATGCAGTTTTATTATATTGGAGAAATATATATCACAATCTGTGCAGTTATGCTATTATTTCAAGAACAAATACCACACTATGTGCAGTTATACCATTACGAAACAAAGATCAAAATCAGTGTAATTATACCATTATTTCAAAATCAAATTTCAAAATATGAGCATTTATGCTATTATTTCAGAAACAAATATCAAAATACGTGGCCCAGTTATACCATTATTTCAAAAACGAATGTTAAAATATATGCAGTTTTATTATATTGGAGAAATATATATCACAATTTGTGCAGTTATGCTATTATTTCAAGAACAAATACCACACTATGTGCAGTTATACCATTACGAAACAAAGATCAAAATCAGTGTAATTATACCATTATTTCAAAATCAAATTTCAAAATATGAGCATTTATGCTATTATTTCAGAAACAAATATCAAAATTCGTGGCCCAGTTATACCATTATTTCAAAAACGAATGTTAAAATATATGCAGTTTTATTATATTGGAGAAATATATATCACAATCTGTGCAGTTATGCTATTATTTCAAGAACAAATACCACACTATGTGCAGTTATACCATTACGAAACAAAGATCAAAATCAGTGTAATTATACCATTATTTCAAAATCAAATTTCAAAATATGAGCATTTATGCTATTATTTCAGAAACAAATATCAAAATACGTGGCCCAGTTATACCATTATTTCAGAAACGAATGTTAAAATATATGCAGTTTTATTATATTGGAGAAATATATATCACAATCTGTGCAGTTATGCTATTATTTCAAGAACAAATACCACACTATGTGCAGTTATACCATTACGAAACAAAGATCAAAATCAGTGTAATTATACCATTATTTCAAAATCAAATTTCAAAATATGAGCATTTATGCTATTATTTCAGAAACAAATATCAAAATACGTGGCCCAGTTATACCATTATTTCAGAAACGAATGTTAAAATATATGCAGTTTTATTATATTGGAGAAATATATATCACAATCTGTGCAGTTATGCTATTATTTCAAGAACAAATACCACACTATGTGCAGTTATACCATTACGAAACAAAGATCAAAATCAGTGTAATTATGTCATTATTTCTAAATCAAATTTCAAAATATGAGCATTTATGCTATTATTTCAGAAACAAATATCAAAATACGTGGCCCAGTTATACCATTATTTCAGAAACGAATGTGAAAATATATGCAGTTTTATTATATTGGAGAAATATATATCACAATCTGTGCAGTTATGCTATTATTTCAAGAACAAATACCACACTATGTGCAGTTATACCATTACGAAACAAAGATCAAAATCAGTGTAATTAAACCATTATTTCAAAATCAAATTTCAAAATATGAGCATTTATGCTATTATTTCAGAAACAAATATCAAAATACGTGGCCCAGTTATACCATTATTTCAGAAACGAATGTTAAAATATATGCAGTTTTATTATATTGGAGAAATATATATCACAATCTGTGCAGTTATGCTATTATTTCAAGAACAAATACCACACTATGTGCAGTTATACCATTACGAAACAAAGATCAAAATCAGTGTAATTATACCATTATTTCAAAATCAAATTTCAAAATATGATCATTTATGCTATTATTTCAGAAACAAATATCAAAATACGTGGCCCAGTTATACCATTATTTCAAAAACGAATGTTAAAATATATGCAGTTTTATTATATTGGAGAAATATATATCACAATCTGTGCAGTTATGCTATTATTTCAAGAACAAATACCACACTATGTGCAGTTATACCATTACGAAACAAAGATCAAAATCAGTGTAATTATACCATTATTTCAAAATCAATTTTCAAAATATGAGCATTTATGCCATTATTTCAGAAACAAATATCAAAATACGTGGCCCAGTTATACCATTATTTCAAAAACGAATGTTAAAATATATGCAGTTTTATTATATTGGAGAAATATATATCACAATCTGTGCAGTTATGCTATTATTTCATGAACAAATACCACACTATGCGCAGTTATACCATTACGAAACAAAGATCAAAATCAGTGTAATTATACCATTATTTCAAAATCAAATTTCAAAATATGAGCATTTATGCTATTATTGGACATACCAACATAACATTATATTGGAGAAATATATATCACAATCTGTGCAGTTATGCTATTATTTCAAAAACAAATACCACACTATGTGCAGTTATACCATTACGAAACAAAGATCAAAATCAGTGTAATTATACCATTATTTCAAAATCAAATTTCAAAATATGAGCATTTATGCTATTATTTCAGAAACAAATATCAAAATACGTGGCCCAGTTATACCATTATTTCAAAAACGAATGTTAAAATATATGCAGTTTTATTATATTGGAGAAATATATATCACAATCTGTGCAGTTATGCTATTATTTCAAGAACAAATACCACACTATGTGCAGTTATACCATTACGAAACAAAGATCAAAATCAGTGTAATTATACCATTATTTCAAAATCAAATTTCAAAATATGAGCATTTATGCTATTATTTCAGAAACAAATATCAAAATACGTGGCCCAGTTATACCATTATTTCAGAAACGAATGTTAAAATATATGCAGTTTTATTATATTGGAGAAATATATATCACAATCTGTGCAGTTATGCTATTATTTCAAGAACAAATACCACACTATGTGCAGTTATACCATTACGAAACAAAGATCAAAATCAGTGTAATTATACCATTATTTCAAAATCAAATTTCAAAATATGAGCATTTATGCTATTATTTCAGAAACAAATATCAAAATACGTGGCCCAGTTATACCATTATTTCAGAAACGAATGTTAAAATATATGCAGTTTTATTATATTGGAGAAATATATATCACAATCTGTGCAGTTATGCTATTATTTCAAGAACAAATACCACACTATGTGCAGTTATACCATTACGAAACAAAGATCAAAATCAGTGTAATTATACCATTATTTCAAAATCAAATTTCAAAATATGAGCATTTATGCTATTATTTCAGAAACAAATATCAAAATACGTGGCCCAGTTATACCATTATTTCAGAAACGAATGTTAAAATATATGCAGTTTTATTATATTGGAGAAATATATATCACAATCTGTGCAGTTATGCTATTATTTCAAGAACAAATACCACACTATGTGCAGTTATACCATTACGAAACAAAGATCAAAATCAGTGTAATTATACCATTATTTCAAAATCAAATTTCAAAATATGAGCATTTATGCTATTATTTCAGAAACAAATATCAAAATACGTGGCCCAGTTATACCATTATTTCAAAAACGAATGTTAAAATATATGCAGTTTTATTATATTGGAGAAATATATATCACAATTTGTGCAGTTATGCTATTATTTCAAGAACAAATACCACACTATGTGCAGTTATACCATTACGAAACTGTTACACCTGAAGGGTAACATGAATTTCGATCAGTGAGAACTGCCTTTAACTTGAATCTCAATCAGTGAGGACTACCGTGTGAGAGAAGCAGAGCAGTGGAAAAGAGCCCTAAGACAAGTAGAAAGACTTTTTCTAGAACTGTTTTTCAGGTGTGGCAACTGCGGCTGGGGGAGATTGATTGTTTGAACAAAGAATGTGTGGGTGATATTCTTTTTGGGAGTTTTCACGAGGATTAGGGGGCTTGCCCCCCTAATTCCTTCAGAGAGAGTTCTTTTTTTCCTTGCCTGAATGTGGTAGGCAAGAGAATAATTTCTACTCAGGTGGTTTGTGTCTTATATCCATATACATCGTAATGAAAGTTTAAAAACCAATTTGATAGAATTGTAGAATTCTTTTCTTCAAGATGTGGTGTTTGCACCACTGTATTTAGTGTTGTTTGATTCCTCCAATAAATTATGTAAGTTGTCTTTAATTTTGATTCTGTCTTTCTTTCTAGAGCCATGTTATTTTTTCTAAAATATTGTCTTTCACTAGGATTCACTATTCTTTTTTAGCTTCCGCTATATATCTATTTTAGATCACGCGCCGGTCTTATATGCACACGTGCCGACAGTAATTATCTTAAAGCTTAATTCATTTTTCTTGATTGAATTATTTCTTTTCGGTTACCTGCTTGATTTAGGTAAGAAAGTAAGATATGTAATGTATAATATAGTGATTTATTTACCACTTAATTATTAACTCTCTCCAGTTAATTCCAGCTTGTTTCGTGTATCTTGGATACATCTTGTGTAAACATACATGCTTCCCTTATATTTTATCTATGTTTATTTTATCAACAAGCACCATCATGTGGTGCCGTTTTGGTTTTCGAACCTGGTTTAATTTCTCAGTGAATCTTAGGATTTTGGCATTAAACTTAAATTTAATTCATGGCTGAATTCATATTTATAATCAATATTTTATTCATCATTTATTTTTCTCACTCTCTTCATTGTTTTTGTGATGTAAATAATGCTGACAATTTTTAAATAATTGTCAAGGTTTTAATTTTGTATACATTATTTATTTTAAATATGAGATCTTATGTATTTTATCGATACAATGAAAATGAATGAATACAAATATAGGAAATAATATGTCTCATACATAATTAATAAGTATCAGTTGGTTTTAATTTTTAACAGTGTATACTTATATTTAAGTAATTTGTTTTATATGTGTGTATTGTATGTAAATACAATCCAAAAATTATTTTTAATTATTTTTAAGATTTTAATATGTTATTTTATATTGTATTGTATGTAATTAATAATTAATATGGCTAAAAATATGTATTCTCTAGCCAGCTCTTTGCAAATCTTTACTGGTACTATAGATGAAAATTTGAACTTCTTTTTGAATAATCTTGAACAAATTGCTGATTTAGAGAAGTGGGACTTCAGGAAAAAAGCTTTAATCTTAAAATTAAAACTGTCAGGTAACGCGTTAAAAGTAATAAGCGAGGCTAAAATCAACCCAGATGACGAGTACAATGAATTAATTAAACTATTGAAAGAAAAATTTTCAAAACAAACTAACTTTGCTGATTCACAGAGTAAATTTAACTCATTGATTCAAAAACCTAATCAATCGATTAAAGATTTAATTGAGGAAGTGGATAGGACTACGAATGAATACTTGGAGATAAACAGGGATAGTAATAGTGAGACTCTAAATCTGGCTCTTAAAATAAAATCTCAAAAACTTCTGGATAGCATGAGACCCGATATTAGAGTAGAGGTGATGAAGAGAGGTGCTACTAATTTTCAAGAAATAGGTAAAATTGCAAAGGATGTTGAAAATGCTCTAAATTTAAATGATCATCATCTTAATAATCTGACAAAATCGACTGAAATAGAGTTGATGCTCAAAAGCCAAATTGAAAGTAATAAGAGAATTGAGGAATTAACAAACAAAATTGAGAATTTATCTAATGTAAAAGCTGTAAATAATATTGCTCAATCAAATGCATCTAACTCACAGAGTATTTCTTGTCACATTTGTTGCAAAAGACACCTTACGACTGACTGTTGGTATTACCCAACCAATGTAAATAGAAATAATAACAGGAAGTTTAAACCGTATGATAGAACAAATTTTCGAAGAGGATTTGGTAGAAATTATAGGAATAGGGGCAATCATAGTAATAATAACAGACGAGGTAATTTAAACTAGTCAATGGTTCTTGTAGTAATTGGAAGAAATTAATGTCTGCAAGAACCAATTCTAATTCTAATGTTAATGTATTAATTGATCAAAAAAAAATTTGTAAACAAAACACAAATAAGCAAAATTCAAATCAAAATTGTTGTAACAAAAAAAATAAAGGTAAAAGAGATGCTGAAAGTCAATGTGAAAATTATAATTTTAATGTTAATCAAAATAAAGATAATTCAGAACAAAATCAAAAAATAAATGAACAGATTAGTAACAGTAATCAAGTGAATAGAAAGAAGGAAGAATTAATGATAAATTGTGATAAAGAAAATAATGAGGAAATTAATATACCTAATAAGCATTTAATGACCTGTAATGATGAAAAGAATACGGACTCTCTTCCTATCATAATTTTAAAATTTAATGATTTATCTATACCTGCTTTATTGGACACTGGTGCAAATCTCAGTCTAATTGATCCCTCAACTGTAAATACAATAAAAGAAAAAACTAAAGTCAATTACTTATCTAGATCTGTTCGAATACACACATTGGACAATAATACGGTACCATACATGACAGCTATATCTTCCAAATTTAAAATTAACTCTAAATGGTTTAATAATACATTTTTTGTGACTCAAAATTCTTGGCGTTACAAATATAAGATTATATTGGGATATGATTTTATCCAACATAATAAAATTATCTTGGACATACCCAATAAAAAGTTGATCATGGGACACGAATCTTTTGATTTTTTTGAAGATACTCCTTGTGTTATAAATAATATTATTAATAATGTACAAATCACTAAAGATATATTTGCTTATGCACCTGAGAAGATCATTATTGAACCTAATGTTCAAACCTTAATAAAACTTAGTTTATCTCAGGGTATTGAAAATTGTAAACAAATTTTATTTCATCCAAATGTAAATAAGCTTAAATATACTATTCAGGAATCTATTAATGTAATTAATGATAAAGACTTTGCAACTATTATTGAGAATAATACTGATAGAAAAATAATTGTAAACAAAGGTACTAAAATTGGAAAAGTATACAAAATTAAAGATGAGGATATAATTAGACCTACTGAAAGGAAACAACTCCAAATTAATAATTTAAACTTGGAAGAAATTCATGAACTAAGAAAAAAAGAAATTCAGGCTAATGATTTTGATGTAAAACATTTAAATGATCAAGATGCAAATAAGATACTTAAAATTTTAATGAATAATTCTGAGGTGTTTTCTAAATCTTATGCTACTTTAGGTTCCACGAATGCTGTGGTACCTGAATTTAAATTGTTACATCAATTTCCCATTCAAACTAAACCGTATCCCATTCCCAACATTGCCAAAAGTTTTGCTAAAAGGGAAATTCAAAATTTATTAGATGCAGGCATAATTGAACCATCATCTTCGAGCTACTGCTTTCCTGTAATTTTTGTAAAAAAGAAACCTTATGTAAATGACCCTAATGTTCAAAAATTTCGCATGGTAATTGATTATCGTTTATTGAACTCTGTAACTGAGACATTTAAAATCTGCTTACCTAAGATTAATGACATCTTACATAGTATTTCTGGTAAAGCTCTATATACTGTTCTGGATTTAAAAAGTGCATTCTTTCAATTGCAACTGCAAGAGCAAGATAGATCCAAACTTGCATTTTGTTGTGAGATTGGTAACTTTCAACCTACTCGATTACCATTTGGTTCCCGAAACAGTACATCCTATTTTCATAATCTTATATCTAAGTGCTTAGATGACATTAAAGGATCCAATGTTCAATTTTTTCTAGATGACATTGTAATTGCTGCTAATTCCATAGAGGAAATGATAGAATTATTAGTAAAAGTTTTTGATAGACTAAAAAAATTCAACTTAACGTTAGATCCAGCTAAAATTCAGATATGCAAATCTGAGATTACATATTTAGGTTTTAATCTTAATGCTAATGGTTTTTCACCAGCTCCTGATAATGTAAAAAAAATAGTTAACTTTCCTGTACCGAAAGATGTTAAACAGGTCCAAACATTTTTGGGCATGGTTAATTACTTTAGGCATTTAATTTATAACTTTTCTGAGATTGTTAAACCCATTGTAAAACTAACTAAGAAAAATGTTGAGTATAATTGGAGTAAAGAATGTCAAACAGCTTTTGAATTCATATCAGAGCAGTTATTACTTAAACCTACTATCAAAAATATAATTGAAGATGAAAAATTCTATCTTGTAACTGATGCTTCTAATAGTTCATTATGTGGCATTTTAATGCAAAAGATCAATAATAAATTTGTACCTATTGAATTTTACTCCAGACAATTAACTTATGCAGAATCAAAATACCCATCCATTAGGCGAGAGCTTTTAGCTATTGTTGATTCAGTCAAACACTTTCATCAACATTTTTATGGAAAAGAATTCATAATTTTAACTGATGCTAAGGCATTAACATTTCATATTAAGTTGGAAAAACAACCCGAAATTGTAAGCAGGTGGTTAATGTATCTTGAGGAATTCAATTATCAAATTAAACATATAGAGGGCTTAAAAAATCCTGCTGATTATCTTTCTCGAGTGCCCATTACTAAAACTGTAGTGAATAATCTTAATATATTTGAGGTAAATGATAATCTTAAAATTGAGAATATAATTAAATGTCAACAAAATTGTAAAAAGACTAAGGAAATTTTAGAAAAACTTAAAATCAATGATAAATTCACAACTAAAAAATTTTTTTTGAATGATAGTGGTGTACTCATGATAAGAATTAAACCTCCTAAGCATCCTCATAAAACTATTAATAGGATATTTGTACCCATATCTCTTAGAGGTGAAATACTTAAAGCAGCTCATGCCACCCATTTTGGTATTTTTAAAACATACAATTTAATCAAGAGAAATTATTCTTGGTATGGTATGTTAGCTGATACTCAAAATTTTATTGAGGCATGTGATGCTTGTCTTGCAAATAAACCTAAAGCAAACAATACCGAAACAAAATTTATTGAAAAAAGTAATCTCAGTGTTGGACAAATCTTGTCTATTGATGTTGTTGGAAAACTACCTAGGTCCCTTGACAACAAAAATTTCATATTGACTATCATTGACAATTATTCTCGATATTTAGAAGCTATACCCTTAACCAATGTAAAATCATCTAATATAATTTCTTGTTTAAATAATTATTTTTCTAAATTTGGATTAGCTCAGGGAATCATTAGTGATAATGGTACCAATTTTACTTCTAATGAGTTTGAAATTTTTTTGAAAACCTTAAATATTGAGCATAGAAAGACTTCATTTTATTACCCAAAATCCAATGGATTAGTGGAAAGATCTCACAGAATCTTAAAAGAAGCAATTGCTTCAATGTGTAACAATACTTGGGAATGGACTGAAAAGTTGTTGTTTTTCAAACTGCACTATAATAATTCAGTGAATGTGGTCACAGGATATACTCCTGCGGAATTATTTTTTGGTAGAAACCTAAACCTGCCATTAAATGTAAATGTTAATGTTGTAAATGAAGACACCCCTTCCAACTACATCAAAAAGTTAAAAGAACATATATCAGAAACTAGAGAAATTGTAAGTCTAAATGAGAATAAGTATTTCGAACAACATAAGAAATATATTAAGGGTAGACCTACTCCTAAATTTGAATGTGACGACACAATTTATTTAAAAATAAATTCTAGTGTTAGCTCTCTTGAACCCAAATATGAAGGTCCTTTTAGGATAACAAAAAAGTTTAGAAATAACAATTACTTAATTCACATCAAGGATGGACAAAGAGACATGTTCAAAAAATTCCATGTAAGCAAAATTTTCAAAAAGGAAGTGCTAAGAAATAATTTGGAAGATGATATAAATAGAGAAGAACATGACATTAGCATTGAATACTAATGTGTAAAAGTGCATTAAGAAGAGTAGTTTAGACTTATTAAATGTTAATGATTAGTTGATTTTGATGATTACAACTTGCAATTTAAATTTATAAAACTCAAATGGATAAATTTTTTAAACTTGAAATTGTGATGTTTTTTGAATAGCATTTTTTTTTTAAATTTTAGTGGCCATAAAATTGTATTTAGTGCTATGTGGCTGGTCCAAATTTCACTGAATAGAGAATAATCCTGTTCAAAAATATTGTTCAAATTCTTTCATGGTTATTTTCTTATAGCCATATTCAATTTTATATCCATTTATTAGTGTTTTATCTATCCCTGTGATAGCAAATTCTTTTGTAATTATGGTATCAACTACATTTATTTAATATCCTGCTATGTAAATCTTAGAAAAAGAGAGTATATATAAAAAAAAATGTTAAAATGAAGGGAAATGAAACAACTTATAGATAATGATGTAAAAGTGTTCTTTAAATTTTTGTTAACACACTGTGCAGCAACAACTAACAATAGATTTTCCATTATTCTCTGGTAGTGAAGTGTATATGTTTTTTTAGAGAAGTAAATATATTTTGAAGTGTATATATATTTTTTTTAAAGAGAGTGAGAGAAATAAATAATAATTTTTTTATATAAAAGACAGAAGCAACTTACAATGAATGTATATGTGTATATTTATTCCAGGAATATTATAACTTGTTGAAACATTGGTTGACAAGTATTTTGAGGAGATGTTTACTTTAATGTATTATGAATTACTCCAGATTTCAACTTATATCTATTATTGGAAGAACACAATTTTTTTTTTTAAACTTTTTTTTTCTTCTAAGAAGGAGAAATGTTACACCTGAAGGGTAACATGAATTTCGATCAGTGAGAACTGCCTTTAACTTGAATCTCAATCAGTGAGGACTACCGTGTGAGAGAAGCAGAGCAGTGGAAAAGAGCCCTAAGACAAGTAGAAAGACTTTTTCTAGAACTGTTTTTCAGGTGTGGCAACTGCGGCTGGGGGAGATTGATTGTTTGAACAAAGAATGTGTGGGTGATATTCTTTTTGGGAGTTTTCACGAGGATTAGGGGGCTTGCCCCCCTAATTCCTTCAGAGAGAGTTCTTTTTTTCCTTGCCTGAATGTGGTAGGCAAGAGAATAATTTCTACTCAGGTGGTTTGTGTCTTATATCCATATACATCGTAATGAAAGTTTAAAAACCAATTTGATAGAATTGTAGAATTCTTTTCTTCAAGATGTGGTGTTTGCACCACTGTATTTAGTGTTGTTTGATTCCTCCAATAAATTATGTAAGTTGTCTTTAATTTTGATTCTGTCTTTCTTTCTAGAGCCATGTTATTTTTTCTAAAATATTGTCTTTCACTAGGATTCACTATTCTTTTTTAGCTTCCGCTATATATCTATTTTAGATCACGCGCCGGTCTTATATGCACACGTGCCGACAGTAATTATCTTAAAGCTTAATTCATTTTTCTTGATTGAATTATTTCTTTTCAGTTACCTGCTTGATTTAGGTAAGAAAGTAAGATATGTAATGTATAATATAGTGATTTATTTACCACTTAATTATTAACTCTCTCCAGTTAATTCCAGCTTGTTTCGTGTATCTTGGATACATCTTGTGTAAACATACATGCTTCCCTTATATTTTATCTATGTTTATTTTATCAACAAGCACCATCAGAAACAAAGATCAAAATCAGTGTAATTATACCATTATTTCAAAATCAAATTTCAAAATATGAGCATTTATGCTATTATTTCAGAAACAAATATCAAAATTCGTGGCCCAGTTATACCATTATTTCAAAAACGAATGTTAAAATATATGCAGTTTTATTATATTGGAGAAATATATATCACAATCTGTGCAGTTATGCTATTATTTCAAGAACAAATACCACACTATGTGCAGTTATACCATTACGAAACAAAGATCAAAATCAGTGTAATTATACCATTATTTCAAAATCAAATTTCAAAATATGAGCATTTATGCTATTATTTCAGAAACAAATATCAAAATACGTGGCCCAGTTATACCATTATTTCAGTAACGAATGTTAAAATATATGCAGTTTTATTATATTGGAGAAATATATATCACAATCTGTGCAGTTATGCTATTATTTCAAGAACAAATACCACACTATGTGCAGTTATACCATTACGAAACAAAGATCAAAATCAGTGTAATTATACCATTATTTCAAAATCACATTTCAAAATATGAGCATTTATGCTATTATTTCAGAAACAAATATCAAAATACGTGGCCCAGTTATACCATTATTTCAAAAACAAATGTTAAAATATATGCAGTTTTATTATATTGGAGAAATATATATCACAATCTGTGCAGTTATGCTATTATTTCAAGAACAAATACCACACTATGTGCTGTTATACCATTACGAAACAAAGATCAAAATCAGTGTAATTATACCATTATTTCAAAATCAAATTTCAAAATATGAGCATTTATGCTATTATTTCAGAAACAAATATCAAAATACGTGGCCCAGTTATACCATTATTTCAGAAACGAATGTTAATATATATGCAGTTTTATTATATTGGAGAAATATATATCACAATCTGTGCAGTTATGCTATTATTTCAAGAACAAATACCACACTATGTGCAGTTATACCATTACGAAACAAAGATCAAAATCAGTGTAATTATACCATTATTTCAAAATCAAATTTCAAAATATGAGCATTTATGCTATTATTTCAGAAACAAATATCAAAATACGTGGCCCAGTTATACCATTATTTCAGAAACGAATGTTAAAATATATGCAGTTTTATTATATTGGAGAAATATATATCACAATCTGTGCAGTTATGCTATTATTTCAAGAACAAATACCACACTATGTGCAGTTATATCATTACGAAACAAAGATCAAAATCAGTGTAATTATACCATTATTTCAAAATCAAATTTCAAAATATGAGCATTTATGCTATCATTTCAGAAACAAATATCAAAATACGTGGCCCAGTTATACCATTATTTCAGAAACGAATGTTAAAATATATGCAGTTTTATTATATTGGAGAAATATATATCACAATCTGTGCAGTTATGCTATTATTTCAAGAACAAATACCACACTATGTGCAGTTATACCATTACGAAACAAAGATCAAAATCAGTGTAATTATACCATTATTTAGAAAACAAATTTCAAAATATGAGCATTTATGCTATTATTTCAGAAACAAATATCAAAATACGTGGCCCAGTTATACCATTATGTCAGAAACGAATGTCAAAATATGTTCTATTACTTCATTATTTAACAATAAAAATTATTGAAATCTGATTTTTCTTGTATTTTAAAGCTGAAAAACTTATCTGTATGTTCCCTTTATGAAAATACTCTTTGAGAGAATATTAAGTTTTATCATAAGTTAATATCGAAGTTAATTGTCAGTTACCTGTTTTTTTCCAAACAAATCTAAGTTCAATTAAAATATATATTTTATGGTTCACATGTATCCAAATGAAATACTTTTTTTCAATCATTAAATTTATATTAATTTTAACTTTTGAATTAAGTTTTTTATTCTGGGGAAAGCATTTCTAGAAAGCTCCGTTCCAAAGCTCTTCAACACTCACGATTTCTAAAAATGTGCAGTTATACCATTCTTTCAGAAACAAATGTCAAAATATGTTCAGTTATACCATTATTTTAGGAACAAATGTCAAAATATGTACAGTTATACCATTATTTTAGAAACAAATGTCAAAATATGTACAGTTGTACCATTATTTTAGAAACAAATGTAAAAATATGTACAGTTATACCATTATTTTAGAAACAAATGTCAAAATATGTACAGTTATACCATTATTTTAGAAACAAATGTCAAAATATGTACAATTATACCATTATTTTAGAAACAAATGTCAAAATATGTACAGTTATACCATTGTTTTAGAACCAAATGTCAAAATTTGTGCAGTTATACCATTATTTTAGAAACAAATGTCAAAATATGTACAGTTATACCATTATTTTAGAAACAAATGTCAAAATATGTACAGTTATACCATTATTTTAGAAAGAAAATGTCAAAATATGTACAATTAAAATATATATTTTCTGTTTCAAATGTACTCGTATGAAATATATTTTTATTCAATTATTAAGTACATATATATTCTAAATTTACAATAAAATTTGCTATTCTGATGGGAGCACTACTAGAAAGCTTCATCTCATGCTCGCAAAGCTCCTTAATACCCACGATTTCCTTTCAATCATCCCTGTTCCCTGATGATAAAAAGTATGCTGCATCAACATCAAAAATTAATTAATTAAAAGATCATCAAATGAAAATTCAAAAGTTGTATCCAATTTACTTTAAACCAAGAAGCAAAAGTCTTAATTAAATTTAAAGCTAACAAAACATTCAATTTTTTAGATATTGCTAAATTTTAAAAATGATGTTGGTTGCAGTTTTAAAACGGAATATAGTAGAGTCCCGATTATCCAAATAAATGTGGACCACGACTAACTCGGATAACCGAAAAAACTCAGTTAAGGCGAAGAGTATAAAAAAGGAAAGAAAAAGAGTAGGTATAATAAATTTAACAAATACAAAATGTATACGAGTACACCACATACAATTCATATTATTATTAACTAGCTTACTTAAAAACGCTGAAAGAGCGTACTTTACAAGCATTAAAAAATTTTTACTTAAAAAAGTCCTTAATCGTTTTTTGTTTTACATTACATTGGCGCTTTTCTACAGCAATGATTCGCCATTTGTTTAGGGATAACAGGAAGGTTGGTGTCGCCTCTTCTTGTTGTTCTATATAAATAGTACTTACGATAGCTTTTAATCCATCTGTAGGAGGGATTTTTATTTGTTGATTTTCATCATCTTCGCTCTATTCATTTTCATTATTGACGATTCTAAAGATTATTTCATCGGATCAAGTTGTGGAATTTCGTTTTCCTGAGTGATTGGAAGATAAAATTCAGATTTTCTTTCAGCGGTAGCTTTAAAAATAAAAAATTAACCAGAACAAAAAAATCCTTGAAATATTTGACAGCTCGGTTTAAAGTTTTTTTTTTTTTTTTAATAACGGCAGGCACTGAAATTACGTTCCTCGCCTAGAAGATGCCGGAAGTGTTGCTCATTTATCGTTACCCAGTGGGTACCTGTGAACCAAAGTCACGGAGGCGAGCAACATTACCCACGCCACACTGCCACAAACCCGTTTATAGGAGAGCCACATTCACACCAGAAGACAACACAGAGAGAAACATCCATGCCCAGAGTGGGATTCGAACCCGCAGCCATTGGCTTCGCAGTCAGACACGCTAACCACTCGGCCACCTAGACGGCTGCTCGGTTAAAGCGGAAACTTGGACAATCAGGACTGGGATAATTAGGACTCTACTGGATTATTACTTAGGTTGTTAAAATGACGTGATGGTAAAAGTATCCCGTTTCATCGAAAGATAAGTGAAAAATAGTTCAGTTATAGTTGATAGTAATCAGTTTTTTATTAATATTTTTTTATTGTATAATCTTTGTATATCCCTAATAACTGAAAAACTTTTGTAGTTAAAACAATAAAGCAGCTTAAAGAACGTAAGATTTTTAAAAAAAATTCTATTCGTTTTATCTTGACAATGATTATTTAGTACAACTTGGTATTGAATAAAAAGTAAGACGTTGCGTTATTGTTAAAAGAAAAGAAGTATATATATTCTCTTTTAATGAAATGGGATAAAAATAAAATAATTAATTTAATTTAATTCGAACGAGATTAGGAATGATTAAAAAATAACTATAAATTTATGAAAAAAGGGAAATTAAATGCAATGTAATACCATAATGGTATCACAATTGTCTAGACATCAAATAATAAATATGCTTGAATTTATTTTTCCTGTTCGGCGAAAAAGATTAGTGTTAATTAATTTATATTTCAAAGGTATCGATTTTTTTTTTTATCTTTTCCTTATTTTAGTTACCAAACTAATGGATCAAGCCTTTTATTAAAGTAATTGTTTTATAATGCCCGTTTTAGAATTTTAAGATTACAAGCTTTTTATTATGGAAAAGGCAATACTATCACACATATACGTACAAGTTATTCATCCTCAAAGGCGAAATAATAATTACAAACAAAGGCGAAATTACAATAATTACAAAGGCGAAAAAATAATAACAAAGGAAGAAATAATTTTTTCTCTTTTTTTTTCTGGAACTTTCCAAAGTTTTTATTTACTGCTGTGTTAGGAATGTATACCAATAATAAAAATATTTTCTACAAAAAGTCTGCTTGTTTTATTTTATAAAAAATTGTAGATACGTATTTGTTTTATACCCAATTAATTAAAGACTTTAAAAAATAAATGTAATTAAATAAACTCAATATTAATATTATTACGAATGGTTTATATTTAAGCTTTATAATACACATCCAAAATAAATTATCCACAATCGATAAGTTTTTAATATTAATTAATTTTTTTAATACTCATTTTTACTGAATCCTCTATTTTCTAGCAATCAAGAGGGCGCCATAAAGCGGTGAATACGTGAGAGAGGTTTAAATATTCAGAGCAATTATGCCAACAAAAGCAAAGTCAACGCAGAGCCTATCTCAGCAGTGAGTTCACAAGACAGCAGTGACTCAGGTCATCCACGGTGACTCAGGTCATAGAGCGTTCGCCTCCCAAAGAAGTGCCGCTGGTTTGAATCCAAGCGATGGCAGGTGAATATCAATTCTTCACCCGTTACGCACTCATCACAGTGTTGACATAAAATATCCTCAGTGTTAGACGGATCCTGGGTCCTCTCTGTCGGGCTAACTGTGAGAGGTTTTCCTCTCCATGGTAACGCAAATGCGTGTCAGTTCTGCCAAAAAGTCCTCCGCGAATGCTAGTTTTTTCCCAATGCTTGATCCAAGCCGTGAAGGCTTAGGGCAGTGTTTCTCAAACTTATGACTTTTGTATACCCTTCCTAAATTTTTCGTAACGCTGTGTACCACTAATAAGAAAAAGAATGTATTTTTTACTATAAAAAATTTCACAAAAGTCAAAAATCACAACTAGCTGTTGACACCACTATTTATTAACTGTTAACTCTGCAAAAAATAGCCAATAGAAAAATACGTTATCGTAAATTTTCATGGTTAGCTTTGTTTTTAAGTAAAATTTTTTGAAATTATCGTTTGTTGCAAGATATTTCGCATAAGAACGCGTACCACCGCTAAACTGTTCCAGTACCCCTGGGGGTACGTGTATCACACTTTGGGAAACACTGGCTTAGGGGATAGAGCGATCACCTTCCAATGAAGTAAACCAGGTTCGAATCCTAGAAATGGCTGGTCGATATGAATTCATCCTCCGGCTTGCACCGCCCACAGTGCTGCCGTAAAATATCCTCAATGGTAGACGGATCATGGGTTAGAGTCCCCTTACCGGCAGGCAACCCGTGGTAGTTTTCTGTGGTCTTCCTTTTTATATATCGCAAATGAATTTCCATCAAAAAATCCTTCACGAAAGCAAATTTCTCCCAATGTTTGATCCAGGCGTTTCCTTGTTTTCTGGGTTAGGTTCGAAATTACAAGGCTACGGAGTTGAACATTGGTAGTCGTCAACTTAGAAATGGGTCGACTGTTCAACTCGGATTATAAAATAAAATAAAAATAGAACTTTAATGCGGAGGTGTGAAGTGATAAGTTCGGGAAAACGAAAGTCATCGTTGAGCAAAGAAAAGGGAAGTTCCTAAATTCTTTCGAACAAAACATAATTGCAGGATTTCTGCAACAAAAAAGAAAAACAGCACTAAAATAGTAAATTCCCTCAATGAATCTTCATTTATTTACCTGGACACAGCTTTCTAAATTCTTATAAAACTGTTTAGGATTTCCTGGAGTAATTTATTTCGTTTTTGCTCGGAAATAAACGTCGAAAAACTGCTATTGATCAAAATGATTTATTTTCTCATCGTGTATCATGTAATAAATCAGGATAACTGACTCGAAATTTTTCCCTTGAAGTAGGTTATATTTCTTTTTAACTAGGCAACTTAACGATGCTTTGATGCCATGATGACAACTTTTTACTTGTGTTGTAGAACTGCTTTATTGTTTGGTAAAGGGAAAAAAACTAACTTTCGCCTGTATGAAAACTTATTTTATATACAGCGCACAGTCATTTTTCGAATGTGATTATTAGTTGCCAACTTGTACAGTGGTTGGGAAAGATTTTATGAAGAAGCAGTAAAAGGAAAATTTAATTAAAAAGAGTTTTTGTAAAAATTAATTCACTCCGCCAAAGATGTAAAAACACATCTATTTGTCTGTCACATACCGACATACATCTTACATACATGTTTTTTTAATCGATGAATTGTTATAGTAGTAAAACATCAGATGTTTAATTAAATAACACTTTTACAGCCAATCTCTGATACGCCTTTCATAGTGTTGCAGAGTATGACTAAATTCCGAAAGCTTTAATCTGTATTTCTCTATCATTTTATGAATATTTTTGCTGAAAGTAGAGCTGTAACTATGCCTGAATGTTTAAAAACAGTTACATTTTATGGATTAAAATAAGAACATTGCTACCACTAACAATACCTCAAATTTTATGTTGTTATTATAATAATGTTAATATACTATTAATGATGTTAATGTTACGTAAGATTATATGCTGTATTTAAAATTTGTTAGTGCTTACATTTGTTTAATTTGTGTTTTTAAAATACTTGGAATGCAAAACTAGTGAAAAATTCAAGGTGTGTTAAAACTAGTTGATAACTCAATTTTACAAAAGATAGAAAAAAGTAAAAAGTGGTAGTGACGTTTTAATTGAAGTCTTAATCTTTTTAAAAAATTAACGTATTCTTAAAATACAACATGCTTATCACAATGCGTTAATATCTCAATTTCGAAAAAGATAGAAAAATGTAAAAAGTGATAGTGACGTTTTAATTGAAGTCTTAATCTTTTTAAAAAATTAATACATGTATTTCCAAAATACAGCATGCCTATTTTAACGTGTTTATAACTCAATTTTACAGAAGATAAAAAAAATGTAAAAAGTGGTAGTGACGTTTTGATTGAAGTCTTAATCTTTTTAAAAAATTAACATATTCCTAAAATACAGCATGCTTATCACAATACGTTAATATCTCAATTTCGAAAAAGATAGAAAAATGTAAAAAGTGATAGTGACGTTTTAATTGAAGTCTTAATCTTTTTAAAAAATTAATATATTTCCAAAAGGGAGCATAGTTTATTTATTCAAATATAAAAGCGTGCTAATAATTGAAACCTATATTAAATCACCGATTATTTGCTGTAGAAAGTTTAAAAAATAAGTTTCTTTTATATTAGTAATTTTTTGGTTGAAAGCTATTGTCGAAAGGTGTTAAAGTACAAAGAACTAACCATTATGGTTATCGTTTTTTTTTTATTATACCTTCATCCCTAATTCATATGATTGTGAATGTGAACCCTCTAATGACGTCTTCATCTCGTTCGGGAAGCGATAAATTACAGACCATTATTATTATAGGGTGTGACATGAAGCAGGATCATATTTCACATTCGTATAGAAGAAATAACTAATTCACTCCCACTGACAGTAAATCTATAGTTTTCTCGTTTTAATGGTTTTTTTTTATTAAATTTTTTCTGATTTAACTTCATAGCGCACTACCTCACTATTTGAGAACACAACATTGTCCAAATAAGATACTAATTTTTAATATAATTTTTTTCCTTTTGATGTGCGTACTGAAGCAAAGCATTTGTGTTTGTCTTGGAGAAATAGCATAAAACACATAATTTAGCATTGAAATATTTAAAATGAGATGTTTTAGTTTTTTGTTTTTCGACTGAAGTAGAAAGTAATAAAAAATAGACCAAATTATTTTAAATGTGTTACCGCTATTTTTGATTGCTATGTTGGGTATATCAGTATAAAAATGTTGGCATTTTAAGATTAAAGCTAATTCTTGTTTTTTTTTCTCTTTTGAAATATAGTGACACTATTTATAAAGTGACACTATTCATACAAAGCTCGAAATCCTTAAATACTGTACTATTGTATGATACAACTGCACTGTACATACCATGCAATTTTGCTAAAAATACTTCAGTATTCTGTAAGCGAGCTTCGGACATTCAGCATTCATCCTGACATTTAAACGAAATAGGAAAGCTGGGGGGGGGGGCATGTTTTGATGCGCTGTTTGAAGAATAAGTGAAACTGTTCTGAAACTTTAAAAGTAAAAACTGTGAAAAAAATTTCAAAATTTTAAATTTTATTAACGAATTTATATTAATATAATTTTAATTAGTTTTTAGCTTTCTTGAAAATAAATTAGGCTTTTTCAACGCGAAATAAATTTGATCAATTAAAATTAATATTACATTTCTATTGTTCAAACAAGGATTCAATGAAAATAATATTTTCGGTCTCTTTTAATTCAAATCATGTAGTTAAAAGGTTCTACTGTTTCTAAATCAATGGAGCAAATAAAAAGTTTGTCCTGGTGTTTACAAAGCTTCTTAGAAAAGAATTGAAGAGTGCTTGTATTAATATTCTTTTTAGAAAATCCTCATAAAAATTAAAAACTTAATCCTCAAATTAAGCCGATTAATTTGTAAACAGATGGGGAACTGTGTTAAGCTCTTTTTAATTCTATTTTTTGTGTTTAATTGCGGCAGTATGAAAAGTATGAAACTTTAAAAATATAATTTAGTTATTAAAATTTTATAATTACGTTGTTCAACTTTGATATTTTTGGCATTAGATTTAGATTGCGTGTCATTTAATGAATTACTTTTAAATTACATTAAACGCTTAACTATTGACTTATACGGCTATCAAGGCAAATATTTCTTATTGACAGTAACCGTGTTTAAATTAAATTATAATTAAGTATTTAATTATAACAAGAAAATTTTTTGCCGAGTATTAATAAATGAACGTTTTGTTACTTCAGTTAGTGAATGAAGGTTCACCCCAACCTATTAGAGAGTAAATATTGCGACGGGCACTGCATGCAGTGACATTTGAAGTGAATGCAATGCATGCAACATTTGGATTCGAACACTTCGTAGGAAGTCATTGCTCACACAGGCACATAAAGTTGCGATACTTCAATGGGCTAGAAGTCACCGAACGTGAACAATTGCTGACTGGTGAAATGTAATATGGTCTGATAAATCACCTTTTTGCCTCTATTCAAATGATGCCAGTTGTCGAGTGCACCGAAGATCATATGAAGCATTTCAACCAGACAGTGTGCGAAGTCAGGTTAAAGTCGGCGGTGGGTTTGTCATGTTCTGGGAGTGTTTTTTTTTTACTATGGGTTGGGTCCGCTCACTGAGATGACCACTAACATGAATCAACAAGTCTATTTGAACATTCTGGACGACCAAGTGTCGGCCTTTCAGTCAACATCTTCATGATGAGTATGTCGGTACTCCTATTTTTCAAGATGATAACAGCAAAGTTCATTGGGCTAAAAGAACACGTGATAAGTTTTATGAACTCGTAGACACTCAATCGCAACTCGACTGGCCAGCAAAATCACCTGACTTGAAAACCATTGAAAATTTTTGGGACATGTTGGAACAACGGGTAAAACGCTGAAATCAGCATCCTCGCAATGTGGTGGATTTGCGTGATCGAATCCTCAGCGTGTGGCTTAAACTGAATTTGACGTACCTGTAAAACCTTGTGAACTCTCTTCCTAACCGAATCCAGCGGTTATCAAATTCAGAGGTGGTGTTACACGTTATTAAATGATGTTTTTCATGATTTTTCTAATGGTGTCCAATGTGCTTATGAGGATCATATTTCCCAAATTGCGGCTACCCTATATATATTAGGGGTCAAAAATTTGAATCCGTTGAAAAAAATGTATGCTTATTCAGAGAAAGTACATTTTTTCGTCTAATTTCATAACTTCAAATATCGTCTGCACTAGAATCTTAGAACGTGAAGATCCAATGATAAAATCAAAAGTTATTCAAGGTGGTCCGTTTTTTTTTTTTTTTTTTTTTTTTTTTTTTTTTTTTTTTTGTGCACGGTACTGCCGTGCTTTTAATGGTATTTTTTTAAATGTTGAAGAAGTAATTTAATTTTTAGATAATTCCAGGAAATTGGTAACATCCATTCAAGCTTCATCGGTGATATTAAAAAAAGTAAGAGAGAGCAAGAGAATATTATACTGATTAGCCACAAAAGTGAAAAAAATTTTGTTTTAACTCTTTGTGGTCAAATGTCTACTCTTAGCCACTAAAGCTTTTTTATCATAGCAATTACAGTTCTTATTTTAACCCCTTGTGGTCGTATGTCTAATCTCAACCAATAAAGCCTAGATCCATATTGAGTTAGTGCAAAATCATCTAGAAGTTTTGGAAATACATAAATTTCAGAATAATATTTTACAAATTGTAATTAAGTGTTGTAATGTTTTCCTAAAAAAAATTTCCAACAACATAATGTTAAGCAATAATAAAATTATAAACAATGATTGATCTAGCTGTTCTGTAGTTATACTCTGTTGCAACTTTAAAAAAAACCATTATCCGTATGGAGATGGCCAGTTTGCATATAAGTGCACGCCAAATGGATGCCAAGTTCCCAGCGTAAACGTATAAAAACATCGCCAACTTTCTTTTGACGAAACTGATGAAAGATTAATAAATATTGTGACTTGCTGGCGATTTTCTTCTACAGCGAAACAAAAGTTTAAAAACATTTATCTCGGATTTGATTTGTTAAGAGCATGTCAGCATAAGGCTCTCAATTTTTAGTAACCCAATCAAATCCAATGCTCTTGCAACGTCATATAGTTGTCTTTTTTTCAAGAACGAATGTTCTCCTTATTTATCGAAATATGTCGTCAAGTCTAGGATTACAGGATGCCATTATTAGCGAAAATATAAAATTATGGTTGTGAACTTATCAAATTTGTATGAACAATATAATGTTATAAGAATATAAATTTTATTTTAAAAAATGATTACTTCGAAAAATCACTTCTGTTCACCAAGAGATCTAAGTGTTTAAAATACTAATAGATAGTAATATTTGGACGTGGGAAGTAGAGGCGCAAGCGTAAGCAAACAGAATTCCTTTCAGTGAATAATTTTAATTCTGAAGAAAAAAAAATTATTCCGAAGCAATCATTGGGGATGGTGAGCGGTAGCGAACAGGGGGCATAGCCCCCTAGTATGTATGTATGTATGTATATGTTACGGCCAAAGCCCGAAGTCGGCCAATTCGCGATCGGGCCGGCCAGATCGCGAATTGGCCAAAAACGCTGTAAATTAGCTGGCCAAAGTCCAAAATTTTTCTTGATCCCGGGAATTGGCCGACCAGATCGCGAATTGGCCAAGGATGGCTGGCCAAAGTCCGAAATTGTTCTTGATTTTGGGAATTGGCCGCCCAAACCGCGAATTGGCTAGGGAAGATCAGCCAAGTTGGAAGAAAAAATCATTATACCGGGCAAATGTATACCGGGCAGGGGCACTTGACCTTAAAAAAACATCAGTGTAGGATATACCGGGCAGTGACACTTTACCTTAAAAATCATCAGTGTAGGATATAACGCGCAAATGTATACCGGGCAGTGGCACTGAACCTTAAAAAACATCAGTGTAGGATATACCGGGCAAATGTATACCGGGTAGTGGCACTGAACCTTAAAAAAGCATCAGTGTAGGGTATATCGGGCAAATGTACACCGGGCAGTGGCAGTTAACTAGACCTAGTATGACTAGACCTTTGGTGTATGTATGACTAGTATGACTAGACAATTAAATAGACAATTTAGTAATGATTATTAAATTAATGATTATTTAATAGACAATATAAAAACTTTTATTTTTTTTATTTTTAAATTTGAAGATTTATAAGAATTATTTATAAAAATATAGAAGGCCGCCAAAGTAAAATATTCACTGATCGTTTCAATTATTTCGGACTTGGGCCAGCCATCCTCGGCCACTTCGCGATCTGGCCGGCCAACTTCCGAAACCAATTGGTATGGATATAGCTTATTCCATGATTCCATGATTTATGCAAAACAAAAATGAAAGTGCCATTCACTGGCAAGACCTATTGCCAATAAATCCAATGTAGTCTGAACTTAAGGATAAAAGATGACAATAAAAGTGAGGCTTGTACAGTGTGTGTTGCCTCTAGTATGGTGTATGGTCACCCCTGACAGACAGGCAGCATGCACAACGAGTAAGCATGCTATTAATAAGTGAGTTACGGAGGACTTGTGGAAGACCCTCCCATTCTTCCACCAGAGCAATTTTAACTCCAGAATGGTTCGGGGGGAGGTTGGCGCATCGCAATAGCTCTCCCAAAAGCATTCCAAGCATGTTCAATAGGATTCAGGTCAGGGGATTTGGCTGGCCAATCCATTCGTTGAATATCCTCGCATTCCAGATACTCATCAACCATGAGAGCCCTATGTGATCGCGCATTGTCGTCCATAAAAATGAACTCAAGGCCAACAGCGCCCTTGAAAAGACACACATAGGGCACTAGGACCTTCTGCCTGTACCTCTGGGCATTCACGGAACCATCGTCAAACACATGGAGTGGTGCGCGGGTATCTTACATGATCCCTGCCCAAACCGTGAGTCCTTCATCAGCATTATGGTCCCTTTTGATAATGTTGCTGGGATGGTATCGGGTTTCAGGTACCCTCCATATCAATAACCGTCCAGAATCAGGCTGTAGACTGAATCTGGACTCATCGGTGAAGAGAACATTAGCCCATTGAAGCTGTGTGAAATGTGCGAGAATGCTTTCCATCTCTTAATTTTGTCCACCAGTGTATATATATATATATATATATATATATATATATATATATATATATATATATATATATATATATATATATATATATATATATATATATATATATATATATATATATATATATTCATATATATATTATTTTCTGTTTTTACGTGATATTTTTACTTAATGTGTTTTATTTTATTTGTTATAAAAAAATATTTTTACATTTTCTTTAGTGCTCCTCACACTATTGTATTGATATATTTTGCTTTAGCTATATTGATACAATATTAGAAAGCATTCCTTTTTGCTGATATAATCGGGTGAGCTAATGAGAAGATTATATCTTTTATTTTCCGGATTTTTATTAATTTTTCCCCCTTTTTCGGATTTTTATTATTATTATTTTTATTTTTCCCTGTTTTCATAGTTCTGTAATTTGTCCATGTTTTCTCTAAATTTTGAACTTACCTACTATACCTACAGTCTTAAACTCCATCGCACTCCTATCTGCATGCTACTGATTTTAGTTACTCTATCAGCAACTTAATTTAAAAACAAAATAAAATATAAGATGCTCGTAAAAGCGTTTTGTTATAGAATTTAAAATACAGGCATAATAACTCACGAGACAGTAATAATGAACAGGAATATTGACTGATTGCTGCGGTCAACGTTTGCAATATTATTCCAAATGTGTATTTTATATATATATATATATATATATATATATATATATATATATATATATATATATATATATATATATATATATATATATATATATATATATATATATAGAACAGTACTCATAAAAAAGAAAAAACATGGAAAATATTAAAGAAAAGAGACGAAGAAAAATTATTAGAATAAAATATTTGAAAAAAAATTAAGAAAATATGTATTAAAAAACCGGAACGCAAAAAAATTAAAAAATATAATCTCTTCATCTGCTCACACGATTATATCCGCAAAAAGGAGTTCTTTCTAATATTGTATCTATAAAGCTAAAGCAAAATACGAGGTGCATCCAGAAAGTAAGTTTCCCGAATTTTTTTTAAAAAAAGAACTCACACTTTCAGGAACATATTTACTGGCAACAAGTACAGCAATGTTTCAGCAATTTTTCAACATAGCCACCACCAGAATTGAGAAACCTATAGTATCATGGGATCAACTTTTATATTCCCTTGTCTTAGAACTCTGCCGCCTGTGAATGGAACCAGCGTGTGACAGACGTCTACCGTTACTGTAAAACACTGCGGAAATTGCGTCGTGCCATTCAAAACAAGAGGCGTGGAATGCTTACTGTAGGTGTTGTGTTCTTCCATGACAATGCTCGTCCACATACGGCACGGCGCACAGCTGCTGTTTTGACGAACTTTGGAAAGGAGTTGTTTGATCATCCACTGTACAGCCCTGATCTTGCTCCATGTTATTTTCACGTTTTCTTGCACCTCAAGAAATTCCTGTCCTCCGGGGAGCGTTTTGACAACGACGAAGAGCTGAAGACGCTGGCTCCATTCACAGGCGGCAGAGTTCTACGACAGAGGGATACAAAAGTTGATCCCACGATACGACAACTGTCTCAATTCTGATGGTGACTATGTTGAAAAATTGCTGAAATATTGCTGCACTTGTTGCCAATAAATAAGTTCCTGAAAGTGTGAGTTCTTTTTTTTTAAATTCGGGAAACTTACTTTCTGGATACGCCCCGTATATCAGTACAATATTGTGAGGAGCACTTAAAAAAATAATAATAATAAATTGAAACAAATTAGAAAGCATTAAGTAAAAAATGTATCACGCAAAAATACAGAAAATAAACAGTAAAGAAAAAACAGAACAAAACATAAAACCAAATCCCTCTACTTACGCTTTTAGTTCCATTTGCGCTTCTGTTTTCATACTTTGTAATCTGGCAATTTTTTAACGAAAATATTTTAAATCATTCTTAAAAGTTTCCTGTAAGTTGAACACGTAAGTTCATTTGAATTTACTACTCGCTTTATAGATTTCATTTTTTATGTTGTTTTGTTTTGTTTCTTCTTTATATTTTATTTTTCTATTCATTTAATTAAAAATTGTATTTAAATAAATGTTCTTAGAAACATTGGAATTCCAAGGAATTAGTTTATTTATATTAAAATTAAAATAATTTCTTTTATCATATAAATCAACAAAGCAGATATTTTCTTCTTTTCTAATACCCAAATCCAAAAATATGAAATTATCATCATGATTACGAAGCAAGATTAATACCTCGGGATAAATGTTAAATATTATTTGATAAAATAGTATAATCTGGAAAATTAAAGATAATTAAATCATCAATAAATCTAAAAACAAATTTAATATTAAGAGTATAATTTTTTTTCTCATAATAATGCAAAAACAAGTTAGCTAAGAGAGATTAAAAATTAAGACCCTTGAGGTCTTCCATCAATTTAAAGAAAAATGTATTTTCCATTGTAAACATAATTATTAAGAAGTCAAAAAAATATAAGAAATTCCCAATAATCAAAATTGCAATTAATAATATTTTTAAAATCATAGTAATGAATGCAAAAATAAGTTAACTTAGAAAGATGAAAAATTAGATACTTGTGGCATTCCATCAATTTGAAGAAAAATATATTTTCCATTTTAAAGATAATATTTAATAAGACAAAAATTAATTAGAAATCCCAATAATCAAAATCGCAATTAATAATATTTTTAAAATCATAGTAATAATTCAAAATGACATATTTTAGTTTAGAAAGGGGAATGCTATTGAAAAGATCCTGGAAATCAATAGTCGCAATAGAATTAATTTTATTATGTTTAATAAATTCTAAAATCGATTGATTATTAGCATTAATCCAAGAAAGAACTTCTTTAATAATATTGTGAATAATTTTATTTAAGTAGTTAGAGAAAATGGTGCCAGGTTTTGTTAGATAAGCATTAGACGCACATGTGATTGTTCTAAATTTTATAGAAATTTTATGAAATTTAGGACTGATAATTAAGCAAGGAAATTGTATATTGCTAATTCTTATTTTTATCCTCTTATGTAAAGCTAAAATATTGCTAATGGCGATATTATTATTTAAATTACTAAGTTTAAAATTTGTAGCATTTTTTAATTATATTTAAAAGTTCAACATAGAATTTTTTACTGAAAATAACATAATTATTGTTAGCTTTGTCTATGGGGTAATTAAAAAAAATTTTTGTAGATGCTTAATTGATTGAAGAATTTTAGAAAAAATTCTTGAATAGTGACATTTATTTAAATTATCCTTATTATTGAAAATAAAGCTTTTTAAGTAATAATAAAAAAACACATTTCCATTCTGTTAGCATACTTAAAGGTAAAGAGAATTTATTTGATATTTTTATACAAAAACTATTGAGATCATTAAGAAAGTCTTTTAGAATTTTATTAATTGATATATGGTAAATGGGTCTAAATTTTGTGCCTTTTATCATAAAATTTCAATAGAATGGAATTTCAAAACAATGAAAACTCTCTTAATAGTGACAAATTAAATATAAATTTTATTTCCAATATGGAAAAAGATTTTAATAAACATTATAATATTAAAACAATTAAAGATTTTGTTTTCTCCCTTAAGAATAATGATGTATATAAGCTTCAAGATCTTATTATTAACTTTTCTTTTATTAATTTTCACTTCAAAATTCTTTGTTTCGATCTTGTAAAAGCTAAAATGAGTAAAATTTCCCCAAATAAAAAGAAAAATTTAGATAATTTATATTTGGTTTTTATCTTTCAAAACCCTATTTTCGATAAGATCAAACTTCATAATATTTTTGAGAAATTTTAGAAATTTATTTCTATTAAAAGATTTTAACGTAAATAAACAGATTTTAACATTTAGAAATTTATTTCTATTAAAAGCCTTAAATATAATAAATCTCTAGATAGAACTATATTTAATTATAATGATTTAAGCAAAAATTTAGGGAGCATTAACATATCTGATTATGAATGCCACTGTGAAGAAGAGAAATATTTTGATTTTGCTGGTAAACATTATAAATATATTAATACTGGTAATTTAAATATTATAGAAAACTTAAAACTTGGGAATTTAATGATAAAAGGTATAAAATTTAGACCAATTTACCATATATCAATTAATAAATTCTAAAATACTTTCTTAATGATCTCAATAGTTTTTGTTTAAAGATATCAATGTAGATTCTCTTTACCTATAGATAAGCTGGCAGAATGGAAATGGTGTGTTCATTATTACTTTAAAAACTTTGTTTTCAATAATAAGGATAATTTAAATAACAGTAACACTTCAAAAAAAGTTTCTAAAATTGTTCAATCAATTAAGCTACTGCAAAAAAAATTTGTAATTACTCCCATAAAAAAAGCTAACAATAATTATGTAATTTTCTGTAAAAAATTCTATGTTGAACTTTTTTTAAATACGGAGTTTTAAAAAATAGTAAAAATTGTAAACGTAGTAATTTAAACAATATTATTGTCATTAAAAAATTTTTAGCTTTATATAAGTGGTTAAGAATTAAAATTAGCAATATACAATTTCCTTACTGAATTATCAGTCCTAAGTCATAAAATTCCAATAAAATTTAGAACAATCACATGTAGTCTAATGTTTACCTAACTAAGCATTCCTAGAAAGCATTCCTTTTTGCATATATAATCGGGTGAGCTAATGAGAAGATTATATCTTTTATTTTCCGGATTTTTATTAATTTTTCCCCCTTTTTTGGATTATTATTATTTTTCTTTTCCCTGTTTTCATACTTCTGTAATTTGTCCATGTTTTCTCTACATTTTGAACTTACCTACTATACCTACGGTCTTAAACTGCGTCGCACTCCTATCTGCATGCTACTGATTTTAGTTACTCTATCAGCAACTTAATTTTGAAACAAAATAAAATATAAGATGCCCGTAAATGCGTTTTGTTATAGAATTTAAAATACAGGCATAATAACTCACGAGACAGTAATAATGAACAGGAATATTGACTGATTGCTCCGGTCAACGTTTGCAATATTATTCCAAATGTGTATTTTATACATATATATATATATATATATATATATATATATATATATATATATATATATATATAAATATATATATATATATATATATATATATATATATATATTTATATATATATATATATATATATATATATATATATATATATATATATATATATATATATATATATATATATATATATATATATATATATATATATATGTATATATGTATATATATATATATACAAGGTGGTCCTAAAATATATGTCAAAAATGTAAGGATAGGTAGAGGGGACATAAATAAGCATATTTCGGATAGGAATGTGTGTGCGGTAATGGCACATTAAAGCACTAGCTTGTAAAGCAGTATGAATCAAAGGAAACTGAAAAGACAAGTAAAGGCAGGCAAAAGAAAACAAAAATTTATCAACAGTTTACAAGAGGTGCTCAAAAGAGCCGCCACCAACAGCGATACATGATTCACAGCGGCGGCGCATGGATCAGTGTACATTAGAAAAGACGTCGGGCATGTCGAGCACATGTAAATCAGCAACAGACAAGCGGGCAACAAGATCTTCTTCAGATGTGACGGGACTCTCGTACACCAGGCTTTTAATATGACCCCAAAAGAAAAAATCCAAGCAGGTTAAATCAGGAGAACGCGGTGGCCAGGGAACTGGACCGCCCCTTCCTATCCAATGCTGGCCGTAGACAGCGTCCAGGTGATTCCTGACGTTCCGACTAAAATGAGCTGGGGCTCCATCGTGCTGGAACCACATTCGTCTGCGAACAGCTGGAGGAATATCTACCAGAAGTTCAGGTAAAACCTCCTGGAGGAAGATGTAGTATGTATGGCCAGTTAAACGACTAGGTAGAATGTACGGTCCTACTAAGTTATTGTGCACAATGCCTGCCCAAACATTAATGGAAAACCTTTCTTGGTACGCGTGTGCTGTTGTGCCATGTGGGTTGTCATGAGCCCACAGATGAGAGTTATGGATGTTAAACACACCCGACCGCGTAAAGGTAGCCTCATCAGTAAATAGAACATCTGCTGGGAATGTTGGATTGGCTGCCGTCTGTTGTAGGTACCAACGAGCAAAGTTGAGAGGTGGAAGATAATCGTCAGGGGTCATTGCTTGCACTCTCTGTAAATGATACGGATGCATTCCGTCTTCATGTAAATTCCTCAAAACACTTTGATGGCTCACACCCACCGCACGTCCTACAGCTCTCGAGCTTGTCAAAGGATTATTATCTACTATGTTCAGTATTCTGGTTTCCACTGCAGGAGTTCTGCGATATCTTCCAATGCCAGCTCCAAGTCTGTAAGCATAAAATGATCCACTTGTGCGTAACTCCCGATGAAGACGCTCGAATGTTCGACGATCTGTCTGATTTCTATCCGGGAATCGCTCTCTGTACACATCCTCTGAGCAGCTAGTCCGCTTCCTTGTGCAGCCCCATACATGAAATGCATGTCGGCGAGCTCCACATTGGTGAAACAATGCATGCTGTTTGAGATCTGTGCGGGAAATGATTTACCTACCTTTACATTTTTGACATATATTTTAGGAATACCCTGTATATATATATATATATATATATATATATATATATATATATATATATATATATATATATATATAACTCGGCTGCCATAGATTGAAAATTTACAGAAAAATCTTTTATCAAAGCTAGAGCTGACTTGTTGCTCTAAGTAAGTAAACTTATCATTAATTTATCTTCGCCAGTCCTGATCCTGAAACTGGGCACCGATGTCCGCTTGCGGCCCATTTCCCATTCAGCATGGTCTTCTAGCTTTGTAATAGCATACATTGTGGTGGTTGGAATGCAGATGGAGTAGAAAAGATTTTGCCAATAAATGCATAAGTGAAGCTTTTACTTTTTCTGCTACTTAGAGAGATGAATCACTACAGAAATAGACAGTTGTGGTTATTTTTCCCGATATTGATCCAGAAACTGAAGCCCAGAGGGGCCGCTTATAGCCCTTTTTCCAATCATCATGTACTTACTTCTAACGTTGTATTAGTAGACATTGGGGTGGTGGAAATGCCAATGGAGTAGAAAAGAGGCATTTTGCCACTATACACTTAAATAAAGTTTTTCCTTTTTCTTTATCTTCGAGAGAGACATGTGTCACCACAGAGGTAGGCTACTGTGTGTCATATTTTGATAACCTCTAGTCTCAAATAATGCTGTACTATTGGACCTTGTAAGAGAAGTCAGAGTTAAATTTAGCTATATGTTAGTGAATATAATTCCTTTTTTAGATAGCGATGTATGTCTAAGTTACTGATGAACCATTTAAATTCTTAGGAAATTAACTATAGACAATTGGATATTGTTAATTTCCTTAGAATCTTTTTTTCTTTTTTTTTTTTTTGAATCTTGCAAATTTTTTAATCAGAGCAGATGATACAGAGCGGCTACCAACTACTACGCATTCTGCAAAACATTTAATAGAGTGGTTAACAGCAAAAAATTAAAACTTTTAAATTTGTTTGGCAATTTTGCCAACATTTTAAAATACTAATCTCGAGAGAGAGCTGTAGCTGAGTAGCGTTTCATATCAACTTTTGAATAATTTAAATGTAGGTCAGGAGAATATAACTTTATATAAGATTAACAAAGCACAGACATTAACTCACATAAACTTAGCTACCACTCCCAGAAGATTTTTCTAAAGACATAAGAAATTGACAGCTCTAGTGAAATTTAGAATAAATTTTTATTTATATAAAAAGAACGAGAATTCTCGTCTCCCAATACAAATCTGTTAGGACTATACACATAAAAAACAAACAACGAATATAAAGATAGAATAATAAAAAATATTTAAAATAAATAACAGAAAGGGGACTTACATCGTGCTGTGCAAGGCCGGATTTACGCATAAGCTAAATAAGCTGTAGCTTGGGGCCCCGAGATGGCAAGGGCTTCCAGATCCCACTTTTTTCTTCTTTTTTTAAAGTTTTATTCGGAGCTGGGGCCCTATGAAGCCCATTATAATTTTTTTTCTTTTTTACATTTTCGGATGCTTTTCAAAATCTAATCGAAGTGTTTAAAAATATAAAATAATTGTTGGCTATTCACACTTTTTATGTAAATAAAAAGTGAGGTATTAATTTCGAATTCCTTATACTATTTCTAAATTCATAGCATCGAAATATTTATTTAGATATACAGAAGAAAATTAAATGAATTTGGTATACTTAGTTTAATTGCATTGTTTTATAAAAATAATTTATCTGTAATATTACTATTTAAAATAAGTGTAGAAGTCAAAGTGTGAAAAAATAGCCTTATTTCCATGATTGGATTTGACATTCAAAGCTTAGGTCCATTTTTAGTATTTGTCTAAATAAATAGTGCGGAAATATTAGAACACAAAATAACGCACTGAGAAAAATTTTCGACACTTCTCGCAAAAAAAGAAGGAAAAAAAAAAAAAAAAAAAAAAAAAAAAAAAAAAAAAAAAAAACAACAATTTTGGTAACAAAACCAAAATATATGGTATTTAAATCATTCATTTGGTAATTTTTCTGTTCACAATGCAACAATTTATCGAAAATTCTGGTTTTTAAAAATATAGCTCTTATTACCACACATTTAATAAAAATGCAAAAGTCAAAAAAAAAATTAACCGAATTAGTGATTATTATGCCATACTCTAAGGCAGCGGTTCTCAATTATTATTTACGCTTCCTTCTGCGGAACCCCGACATTAGGATGAAAGTTTATTAAGGTAATTGTGAACGATATAACCTGAAAAAATATTTAATTAGAGGAATGAAGATTTTTCATTGTTTTATCATTAACAATCTTAATTAAGGTTTTATATCCGACAGTTAAATTTGCAGTCCTTGTGCTATATCTACTCTATTTTTGAATTTATTTTTAGTGTATATACAAAAGCTGAAAATGAATAAGATAAGCCGAATTATAGTTTATTTCTAAATGAACTGAAGAGACTAGTTATAAACGCTAAAAATGATAATCTGTAAAGCATTTTTCTTTATAAAAGAATTTAGTTATTTTATATTGATTTGAAAAGTGTGGTATGAAATATTAATGTAGTATTTTATAAATGCTTATTCTTTTCCTAATTTGATCAACACTCAACATATTGTTTTTAGAAATATATTTTCATTTAAAAAATTCCATTTTTATTTAATTGGTATTTTACTTCAAATAATTTAATAAAGGAAACAGAAAGATTATATACGATATGATTTATATGTTAGATCTAAATATAATCTGAGATTATAAAAGAACTAAATAGAAGTTAGAAAAGTATTCATACCCTGTTATAAAAAGTACTAATTCGCTCTAAAACAATAAAGTTCCATAGAACACAGTTTGGAACTACTTTCCAAAGGTATCATGATAAAGTTAAAAAATTTAACACATTTACTACCGAACATCATGGCAAAAAACTATATTTTTATTATGTAAATTTCAAGAGAAGTCATAACCAGATCACTATTGAAAAAAACTATCCTGTATTTTGGTGTTCCCATAAATACCGTAAATTTTACTATATTCTAATAGTTTTGACCATACTTTCTTTTCTCAGTGTGGTCAGTATTTATTTCTTTATTCTTATTTTTATTTCTTTACATTTATTATTTTTATTTCTATTAAGTTATTTTTATTTCTTCACGCTGAAAAATGTTTTTCTTATTTTTTTTATAAAGTATGCATGTTAAAAACTAATAATTTTAAAATTATTTAAAAAACTAGAAGGCTCCGCCCCTTGTTCACTTTGCTCACTAACCCTCATGGTTGCTTCTCATTAATCATTGCAGATAAGAGGAAAAACGGTTTATTTCCATTTTTCTACACAAAAATTACGATTGCCATTTACATTTTGAAGATGACTAAATTTAGCAAATCAATAAAATTGGAAAATTGGTACCTCCCACAGAGTTGTTACTCAGTGAAGATGGACTCAAGGGATAGAGCATTCGCCTCCATATGAGGGGAACCGAGTTCGAATGCCAGTGATGGCTGCTGGTCGATATGAATTCTACTACCGGCTTGCACCGACCGCAGTGCTGAAGTAAAATATTCCCAGTGGTAGACGGATCATGGGTTAGAGTCCCCTTGCTGTCAGACTAACCGTGGGAGGCTTTCGTGGTTTTCCTCTCCATGTAACTCAAATGCTGGTTGGTTCCATCAAAACGTCCTCCATGAAGGCAAAATTTTCCTCAAATACTTGATCCTGGAGTTCTCTTGTTTGCTGGATTGGGTTCAAAATTACAGGGCTACGGAGTTAAACATTAGTACTCGAAACTCGAAATTGGATGGGCTGTTCAATGACTGTTATAAAATAAACTAATAATTTAGCCGCAATAGCCCGGTTGGTAGGGCTATGGACTCGTGTTCGTGAGAATGGGAGTTCGAATCCAGACGGCCGAAGACTACCCATGTATAAAATGATGACTGGTGCATGTTAAATCTGCCTGGGTTACAAAGTCCACTAAGTTTTCATAACAAATCAATATCTCTGAGTACTGCTCCAGGAGTTCCCTTGTCTTCTGTACTGAGTTCAAAATTGCAAGGCTACGTAGTTAAACATGGGTAGTTGTAAACTCAAAATTGAGTCAGTTTTTCAACGGCGGTCATAAAAAGAATAAAACTAATAATCAAATTGTATTTTCTCGTATTTCTTTCTAACTCCTTGCATATTTTCTACACACCTTC
Source organism: Parasteatoda lunata (assembly GCA_949128135.1). Lineage (NCBI taxonomy): Eukaryota > Metazoa > Arthropoda > Arachnida > Araneae > Theridiidae > Parasteatoda > Parasteatoda lunata. The sequence continues at coordinate 98,664,962 of OX421971.1, forward strand.
ATAATTTCATGTTTCTAAGTCTATAGATTTTGAGCAAAGCAAAATGTAACTTAAAGAGATTTTTTTAATAATTTAATGTTAATACTCAACAATAAAAAATAATGACAGTTTTCCTTAGTTGTATATAAATAGAAATGAACTTATAAGGGCCCCATCTTTTTCAGTAGCTTGGGGCCCCGCCAAGCTTAAATCCGGCCCCTGTGCATTTAAAAAAAGATTCGTGTCGAATTACGAATGCTCAGTCCGTGACACAAGATTTCGCACCACTGAATTCTAGTTCAGTTGTCACGATTTTATATAACTTGGTTTTCCTTTAACTAACTGAAAAATAAATTCTTTTGAGTTGATAAAAAAAAGGTGATTTTTTGATACGATACATATTTAGCTCAAATTATTATGAAGAAACTAAGCAGTCCTTGTCTCTGATTATCTATGTTAAAAATGCTAAACCTCTTCAAAACAAAACTTCTTTTTTTTTTCTTTTTTTTGCTAACGCAACAAAGTATTGTTTTTATTGGTACAACATACATTTGCAGGCTTGTGTGCTCAATTAAGGCTTATAAACCTTTGTCAAGTAGGAAGACAGAGAGCACAACACAGAGAAGAACATCACGAAGAATACATCTAGGGATACAGTGGGATTCGAACCCGCCACCTCCACGCTTAACAGAGCGTTTGGCGTGCGACACCGCTCGGCCAGGAAATTCCCACAGCAAAGTATGAGCGATGCTTTTCGGAACTATTTTGGCTAGAGTAATTTCTTTTGTATTTTATTTCTTGGATACATATGTAGCGCCATCTGTGTCTTTCATAAAAATATATATTAATTAAATTTTGAATTAAATTCGACTTTGCATGTACAAAAATAACAGGCAGAAAACGTTATTTATTCCCCTTGCATAGTGCTATAAATGTTTTCAACTTTTGCATTTCAGTCTTTCAGGTCTGAATAATTGAAGTTTTCGATCTTTATGATCAATAACGGAAAATAATGAGTAAACCGTTTCAACTGGAGACTTGGAAAAAATGGCTTAGTTTTTTTTTTCTGAACGTGATGCAATGAGATATTTATTTACATTTTCTTTATTCATTTGAATATGTACTGGCTGTGAAAATACTGCATTTTATTTAAAATTTTGTATGCTTTTAGTTTTTTTTTAAAGAAAGAATTCATATTGACTTTTTCCTTCTAGTTTTCTAGGAATTAAGGTGATATTTTGTTAAGAAGAAAATAAAACATGGAGTTTGATATCTTAGATTCTTTAGATGATCTTCGGTAGATATTATATTCTATTGTGTTATATTTGTTTGGTTATTTTAATTTTGCCACTTAAAATGTTATATTATCGGGGATATTTACGTATCGTAATCTGTCGCGCTAACTACAATCACCAAGGTGCCTAATAGATTTTAAACTTGCAAATTTAAAAAAAAAAAAAAAAAAAAAACATGTAGTTGTTTGCCCGGGGTTTGGCTACGAGTTATACCTTTCGAGTTGATCCCTTTCTGTGATCGATTATGATAGCTGGCGTGAACAAGTACCGATACCGAAATATAATCTTTAACCATTATAATGACTGTGTTGAATTCTTTAAAGGGGAAAATATCTGTATCGTGATCGGCGTAAAGCATTCTCCAAGTCCAAATTTCTCGTGGGCCGCTGCCCACGACTACCTAAAAAATATAATAATAATAACTTCACAGCAGGGGACCTATTAGTTGAATATAACTTTAAGCTGTCCTTACCCTTGGCAAACCTCTAAATGTTTTCTTTTACACAAAACTTTTGCAAGTTTAAAATTTGACAACTTGGCTATTATAGTTGGTGGGACGGATCACGGTACGGAAGTATTCCCTTTAAGAGCTTTATAGCATGTATTTATATCAAAAATACAAATACTTAGGAGATATTTCCATATTGATACCTGTTCACACTAACTAAAATCGCTAATCTATCAAACAGGATTTTTATTTAGAAAAAAAAAAGAATGTTGTGATTTGCTTGGGAATGGTTGACTTCAAGTATGCTCCCTTCTGTGGTGTATTTCTTAGTTTCTCACATGTTGCCCCAAAATTGCCAAATCTTGGTGATTATTTTGGAGCAGGTACCAATACCCAATATTTCAGGAAAATAAAAAAAGTTCCTTTGGTGATCAAAAATATTTTGTGAAACCATGGATCAATCTATTTCGATATACCAGGGGTCTGTCCAGGCCGAATTTACTACTGTTTAGCGGTACCTTCACAAATTCAATTTTAGGGAAAACGGTAGTTTTACAAATTCAACTTTAGAAAAAATGGTAGTTTTACAAAATACTTTTTCTTCAAATTTTACTTTTTGTATCCCTTAAGAAACGATAAATCCATATTTTTACCAAACTTTTGTGTTGATTTTTTAATATAATTTTTAATTTTTCACAAATTATGTCTAAATTTTCACAAAATAGGTACCTCTCAGAAATTCCTAGACAGACCCCTGTATATAAAAGTTTTCATATTACCTCTGTAGGAAACCTGTTGAGAATTCTGATATTTTTATGATATCAAAAAATAAAGCAATATTTGTGATATTGAGGTTCGACTGTATTTCTGAAGTATTTTATTCTTTTGTTTAAATTTTTTTCCTTAAGTTGATTAATTCATTATCTTTTGTTCAAAACATTATTTAAATTTTAATTAAAGGCCATTAATATATGCTTTTATTGTATAGAAAAATTTAAGAGAAGTTTTAAATCAATGAAAATTTATGTTAAGTTAATGGAAATTTCTCATGAAACTTAAAATGAATTTTTTAAATTCAACATGAATTTATAAAATACCTAAACTATCCTAATTTATTTTGGCACATAACTATTTTTTTCTGGGTGACGAGGAGGCACGAAAAGATTGCCAAAATATTATTGACAATGTTGCTTAATTAGTTGTGGTAATGTGGTCCTTATTTAAAATAATGTAAAAGTGGATCCTTATTTAAAATAATTTAAAACATTTTAAATATTACAAAATTATGTAAAATAAATTTGCACTTTATAGGATGTTTCTTTTTTTTTATATTTTATTTATTTATTTTAATTTTTTAAAGGAAAATTAAACCTAGAAAAAAAAAAAGAAGTAAAAGTAGTCTTCATTTTTATTTATATATTAAGTTGCATTTATAAGGATCCCTTTTATTGATACACTTAGTAGTAAAAAATGAACGAATGCACTAAGAAACGAATACACTTGACAAATAAATAAATAAAAGTAAGGATTATCTTCGAAATGAAAGTTTTTAATTAAAACTATTTAAACACTTGTATCAAGGAAAAGCAGCAATCTAATTTGATGAGCAAAATTATTTTCATTTTATCCTTTGCGGAAAAAAAAAACGTCTTTTAAAGTTTGGTATATTATCTGATATAAATCTGATTGTCCACTTATTTCTTTTTCTTAGTAAAGAGTTACATGTAACAGAAAACACCAATTTTAATTTTTTTTAAGGGGGGGGGGGTGCTACTCTACAATTTTTGATGTAATTGACCTGCTCTATCTCTTAAGTGTAAGTGCTGTATCAGTCTTAAAAGGTCATTCTTTAATATTTTTCTGCAAATTATTAAGTAATAGTTCATTAACTTTTTTGTATCGGTTCTATTACTTGTTCTTAAATTATTTTTATAAATAAAGTATTTTGATGTTTGAGAATCAGGAAATGATTTAATTAATTGTATACTTAATTTTTTATTGTATTACATTTTGTTTAACAAATCTTTGGGTTTTTAGTTTAATGCATCATAGTCTGTGCAAGATTGCATTAATTTCTCATTCAGTCTTCCAACGTTGTGAGAAATTTCACAAATAAAATTATAATTAAAAAAGTACTCATGCTACAAATAGTTGTTGGCTAAGTTAGTTATATATGTTAAGACTCGACACCTTTGAGATCAACCACATGATGGGTAAGACTCTGGTTAGCAATGCATACCAGACTATGGATTATGCTAGCTGGCACTCACCATTCTGAAATTGCATGATTTTCAAGCTGCAATCTGAGATAGAAGCTTCAGTTCTTCACAATAATAATTTTGGGCCTTGACCCTTGTGGCCTGAAATTCAAAGTGCATGTATCAAAATTTGTAATGCTTTATTCTTACCATTTTTGTGGTAATTATATTGCTTTTATATCTATGTAGGTATTCAAAAAAAGATTTAAAAGACTCCAAATTAAGTGCCATCATAGAAGCAGGACCAAAATCAGTTGAGTTCACTCAGCTTATAGAATGGTTTTCAAAAGAATTACAGAATCTTTTAGGTTTGGAATCCTGTGTCAATTCTATAACAGGTAATTTGCATCTTATTGTTAATTATTTGAAAAACATGTTCTTTAATTCAAATTTTTTGCAACAATACTTAAAAGAGTTATAATAGAAAAAAAATGTTTAATATAAATAGAAAAATTGATTGATATAAATATGAAAAATACTTAATATAAATAGAAAAAAAATGATTTTTTTCTCTTTAAAAAAATAATTAGTTTTGTCTCGCTTTAAACTATTTTTTGTCTCAGATTTTAAAGTATATGGGCAGATCTAAAAAATTTTAAGCTTTTTAAAATAAAAAAATATGTATGTATGTACATAGTTAAAATTATATTAAATAATATTTATCAAGCCAATATTTAAATAGAGAAACATAAACTTTGCTACCATTTTATATCTAAAAATAAATAATCTGAGTTGAAAAATTGCTGATGTGGTCGTAATATAGAGCACTGCTGCTGCGCTACTAAGTGTCTGCTATCAGCTTAATTAGGTGTACTGCAGTGTTTTAAAAAGTTTTTTTCTTTAAACGAAAAAAAAAATTTGGATTTTATTGTACAAAATTATAGCATATTAAGTACCTAGTTTCAGCTTGTAAAGTGCTTGCTAAAAGAATAGGTACAGGTGCTTAATAGGCAATCTAAGAATTGATAAATTTTTTGCATTCTTTATAAGAATTTAATATATGCTGACTTTGGTAAAAACTAGCAATAGTTGAAAGGTGCAATGTCTGGCAGTACTGTGGATTGAGTAGAATATTGTGGTTTGGTTATAGAAAAATTCAGTAATATTTCCTCATGTGAATTCTGCATAAGTTACTAGTTAATATACACCATTATGAAAATCAGATTTTTTATTTGCAATGATTTTTTTTTTAATAATCATTTTTTTTTTAAACTGAATTATTTATTAAATCTTCATTGCATCTAAGTTATTAAATCTTCATTAAAATTTTCTTAAAAATATAAGGCTTAGTTACGCTTGAATGCAATTTAATATTTGTGACACTTCCTCTTTAAATTTTGTAAAACTTACTTGTTACCAGAGTGTATTTTTTTAATAAAATAAAGTTTTTGAAAATTTATTTTGAACTTTCTTGATATTTTGTTTCTAAATGAAATTATTGAGGCTATGAAGTTCCTAAAATGTTTCTTGATTTTATTAAAAATAATAGGGAGATTTCACAAATTTACCTAACATTCCATACCTTCCCAAATCTTGAAATATGAATTAATTGCACATGCTCCAATTTCAGAGAAATGCGCATTGGCCCTAGTTAAAAATGATAACATAATAAGTGGAAAGAAACTGCTGGATGAATGATATATTTTTTGATTTTATTGTATGAATGAGAATATTGCAAACAAATTTTTTCTGAAGCTAAACAATTTTGTGAAAGATTTGTACTAATATCAAGATCATTTAATTACTTGGAGAATTATGTGACATTGTCCTGATCTTATTTTTAATAATATGCATATAAACCACAAAATTTGAATGAATGAAAAGCGAAAACTTTCTTAGGGCCTAATAGAGGATACATGGAGGAAAATTCGCCATTAGTTTCTACAAGTAGTAGTGATTTAAACAAAAATGATTTAGCACATTACATTTTTTACATATTATTAAAACTATTATTTTATTACTGTTAACATGTTTTTAAAAATAGGTTTTTTTAATGAGATATTTTCCACGCATAAAAATATCAGTGACAAATGCATAAAATAACATAAATATTATATTCAGAAAGTAAATTGTTCAATAGAATTCTGCTGAATCTGGCAATTTATTATTGATTTGTACACTGTAAAGAATCTCTAAACAAAAACATCTATAAATAACTACAAAAATAAATTATTATTTTGTTCCTTTTCAATGTATATAAATAATAACTATGTATGCATTTATTTTGGTTAGCTGTATAAAAAGATTTGTCAAGCAATTGTCATGCCAGTGCATGAAGGTCTTTAGTGTTTTTTATTGATTTCTTTCAGCATCTGTTAACAACAGCATATTGAGTTAACATTTTCAATATCATGTTTAAAGCTTTATGATGCTAACAAAATGTAAAGACAGGCAAGATTAAAAAAAAAAGAAAAAAGAGCTTGTGTTGTTACTTCTGAACGTACATACATGAGTGTGTAGGATGATAGGTGAAAATGCAAAAAATCTACTTAATATTCTTATAAACAAAATTGTGACATCAGCATTACCTCTAATCTGCACTTGAAGTCTAACACTTTATGGTAGAACAGTTTACCGAGGACCGATTCCGTATACCCTCGGTCCCAACGCTGGCTGATCAGAGTGGCCACCCACCCACTTACTGACCGCAATCAGTGATGCTCGACTTTGGTGTTCTACTGGGAACCGTTTGTTTATGAACAGTCCACTGCCAGACTACCTCTGCAAGAGAGCTGTTATTTTGAGAAGGTTATGTCATTTGACACATATGAGATGCTTGTTCTCACATATTTGTTGATGTTTTATGGTTTAAAAGTAGCAAAGGCAAATTTTTTGGGGGTATAATTTGTGATATTTGAAGTTTTAGTTTTGCATTTTAACAAACATTCCTTGTTTTCTTCAGGATATGTTTAAAACATCAGTGGAAGCATTTTAGAAATTACATAAAAACAGATTAGAGATGACATTAATTTAAAATAAATAATAAATTAAATATGCCTTTCATTAATAAGTAAACTGTATGATTCCAAAAAATTTTTTTTTAGTTTGAAGTGTTTAATCTTATTGATAAGTTCTATAGTTGTATAATACTGATGAGTGATTTAAGTTTTTTTAGTTCTTTTGTTTATTTTTTACTCAAAATTAGCTTTAAATTTTTTATCTTTGTTTTAATTATCATTATATCAATAGAATGTTTTTCCACCTTGAATTATAATTCAAACTGAAGTCAGTATAAAACATAATTCTTTTTCTTATTTGTCATATAAGTGCACCCCCTATTTTTGATTCAGGGATAGCAAATTTCTGGTATGTCAGGTGTGTAAGTCGACCACTAAAAGCAACTAAGGATGAAAATTTCTGAAATTAAGAGACGAAAAATAAATAAATCCACAAAATTTTCTCAAGTTAAAAACATTTTACATTATTCTCTTGGGCATTTGCACTCAAATAAAGATACTGTGAAACATCCTTTTAAAGCTGCATTAATAAATGCTGTGTGTTTACTACTCTTAAAGACATCTTGTGTCAAATGATAATGACTGTGTGGCAAAATGTGGTTTTAAATATTATTATAAAACTTTTAAAAATGGGGAATTTTGAATTCTTTGGTGGGATTCAGCAGATGAGGATGAAGTAGAATCCAATATGAAGTTGAATCTGTATGACGACGCTGCTAATTTTATTGATTCCAACAGAGTTGATGTTTTGGAATCTTTAAATTTGTAGCTTTATGGTGTGTTTTAAAAGTTTTTATTGTTTTAAATTTCTTTAAACTTTTCTTGAATAAATTATCTTAAATTTCTTTATTCTTAATTTTTTTTTCCGAGTGTAGTTTAAAGTATTGTTTCAAAGAGAAAAAAAAAAACATTTTTATGTGAAAAAAATATGATGAAAGAAAATTTAAAAAAATAGTTAAATTAATTGATTATAATATATTAAATGTTGTTTTTAAAAGGGGTAAATTGTTATTGATATCTATATGATTTTTTATAATGCATCGATATTTCATGATCAACAAATGTCCGTCTTTATTATCGATTTTTGTAAAATTTTGGGGATTTGAAAAGTCAATTAATGCACTTTTTATATGCCATATTTAATGTGTATAACAAATGATAATTTATTTGTTTGAATTTTTTCAGATTTAGAAGATTGCAATTCATTTCTTTTGGAAGTTAGTTCATTCTTAAAAGAGTTACGTAAGTGTAATTTTTATTTATTCTTCAGAAATTCTTCTTAATGATTTTTCTAATGTACTAGTTTATATCTATTTTTAATACTGCAAAACATTTGTCGAAGATATTCAAATGCATTACATGTACTATTATTTCTATTCTTCAAAATATTTACATTTTTAAAATATTTTTTTTTTTTCAAACTACTGAGTTTTACAAGTTGTTTTTTAGTGTTTGTAAAATTCCTTAAGTTTTAATCACCAGACCAGTTAATAAATCACCATACTTATATAATTCTTTTGTTATAAAATTTTTTATTCACAATGAGTTTATTTTTGTTAAGTTAACAAAAGTGTAGCGAAGTTCTTGATCAAAAGTTTTGAAAAAAAAAGAGAAATGAAAATCTTAAGTAATAAATCAATATAGGAAACATATTGTATTTTAATAATATGATAAGGAGCGTGTTTTTATCAATCTAAATATTTGCTTCAAAATATTTTGTTAATTGAAATGGGACTTATTATTATATGAAATTAGAAAACAATTTGAAAAAAAAGGGGCACATTTTCTAATAAAGTAAGACATAAGAAGACACTGAGTTATAAGAATATTTATGTTAAGAATATTTTGTTACAGAATATTTATGTAACAGAATAGTTAGAAGGGACATTAGAACTAATTCTTTGAAATTTCAAGATTTAATTTGCATATTATGTAGGAAAATGAATGATGCATGCAGAGCCTTTATTATTTTTTTGCTATATTATACAAAAGTTTCAAACTTATTAGACCATTTCAAATTATATATTTTAATTTAATAAGAACTTTTCATATTGTTTTAAAAGTTGAGAACTTTTCATATCATGTTAAAAGTAAAAAACTTTTCATATTTTTTTATTACTTACTGGTTTGGTCTTTCATTGTCATTGTAGTAAGTATTTATTTTTTAAATATACTAAGTTGCAAACTAAGAAGCTTGAATAGGAAACTGATGACTCTGAATCTCGTGACTTTCTGTTTAAATTTTATTATTTAAGGCTAATTATACACATTTTGTTTTTTAGAATGTCCTTACAAATCATTAGTAAGTGGTAATATCAGTGACCGACTACAAGATTCTGATAGCAGAAAAGTTTTATTAGGTATTTAATTTTTTTTGGCATCATTTAGTTGTCAGTCAAAGTAATTTATATGTATGAAGAATTTCTTAATTTTAATTCCCCTACTGTTTTGTTACAGATTTCTTGTGTACTGAGCTACAAGCTGCTCATGTTATTCAAAGGAAAACAAAAAGTAATGAGACTGTTGAAAGTGAAGTGGTAAAGTTTTTTTCATTATATGATATATTAAATTTTTATTCTATTTCATTAAAATAGTCGTTTCTGATATCATTTTAAATTTAATAGATTTTTTAATGCAGTTTTTCTGAAAAATCAGGAATTTGTTGATAAAAGTTTCTTATTAAAAAACATCTTAAAAAGTAATGAACATAACTTTGAATTTATTGTTGAAAGTTAGTGTAATAAGCAATTTGTTTTTCATTGGAATAAGAAATTTACATTTAAGAAATTTCTTTCTAAAGATACCTATAAATTTATTTGTTTCTTCCTAGAAGCTTATTCAAACTATTATGCATTAAAAAAAAGTTGTTTTCATCTAAAAATTCTAAAGTAACTTCAAGGAACACAATGTTTCTTTTTCATCCTGACTTGACTGTTAACAATATATTGAGTTCAAACTACTATGTTTGTATTGCTTATTCTTTTTTTGCAATATATTGCAGTTTTTTCTAACTTACATTTGACATTAAAAAAAAAGAGCAAAGAAAAGCTTTTATTGAAAACTTGGAACTTAGCTATATAATATAGCTTTGGACATTTAAATAAATAAATAAGCCGGCCAGGTGGCCTAGCGTTTAGCATGCCTGACTGCGAAATCAATGCCTGCGGGTTTGAATCTCCCTCTGGGCTTAGATATTTCTCTCTGAGTGTTTTCCTCTGTTGTGTGTGATTGTGGCCCACCCTATAAACGGGTATCTGTGGCGTGGGTAATGTTGCTCGCCTCCGTGACTTAGGTTCACATGTGCCCATGCACAGGTTAAATGAGCTACACTTCCGGCATTTTCCTAGATAAAGAACATATGTTCAGTACTTGCCATTAGACAAAAAAATTAATTAATAAATAAAAATAAATAATAATAATCTTGATAATAAAAACTTAAGTAAATTAACTTTTATCTCTTTTTTTTCAAGCTTTATGATTGTTTTATTTTTTATCTCACTTTAAATAAAAGTGTTTGCCTCTTACCCTAACCCAGGGTTCTTAGTTGTCCTGATATTCCCGATTTTTCTGATAAAAATATTTTTTTCTTGAATTGTTAGCTTTTTGGTGTGATATTCCTGATTTTTATGTGTGTTTAGAAAATCTCATCTTTTTTTACGAATACAGATATAGATTTTAAAACAATTAAAGTTTCAATATAGCATATTTCTATTTATAATGTTAGTAAAAATCACAAAATTCAAAAGTTTAAAATTTAGGAAACACATACTAATTATGAGCATGGTTCAAACATCAATCCTTACCTGAATGGTTCATTCTTATAAACCTTTTCAATATTCAGTCACTTCATGAGTAAAAAAACCCAATAATTTTACATTATCAAAATTTTATGGTGATAAATTCAGGGGTGACATGCTTATTTATTATTTTCGGCATATGCCGGAATGAATCTTAAAGGGTAGAGTTAAGTAGTTTCACAATTATTGATTTATTTTCTTTCATTTGATTTCTAAATTATTGATTCCAATCAACAAAACTATGATCATATCATAGAATTTTGAAATGAATTAAATTAATCATTTACAAAATTACTTTTGGGCAAAAAGGATAAACAGCATACTCACTGTGTTTTGTTTTAAAATTATTGAAATCCTTCTTTAAAACTATTTGATTATTGAAGTCTTGTACTCAATTACAAATTTATTATTAGAGATTGGCATGATAGAATATTTACTTACTGATATTGGTTATTTTTTTAATGCACTAATGCAATAAAAACTTTATATATATTGGTCTCAAACTATTATGAGTTGTCCAATTCTTAATTAATAAAATTATACTGGAAACTATTAAATATTGATGTTCTAAACAAAATAATTCTAAAAAAAGGTATATTTTAATTAATATATTTTAAAAAGTAAGGTAAAGTTATGTAGTTTCACAATTATTGATTCTTTTATTGTATTTGATTTTTAAAATGATAGATTCCAATCAACAAAACTGTGATCATATCATAGAATTTTGAAATGAATCGAGGGAATCATTCACTAAATTACTTTTGGGCAAAAAGGATAAGCAGCATACTCACTGTGTTTGTTTTAAAATTATTGAAATCCTACTTTAAAATTATTTGATTATTGATGTCTTGTACTTGATTACAAATTTATTATTAGAGATTAGCATGATAGATTATTTACTTATTGATATTGGTTATTTTTTTAATGCACCAATACAATAAAAATTTTATATATGTATATTGGTCTCAAACTATTATGAGTTATTCAAATCTCAATTAATAAATTTATGCTGGAAAATGTTAAATCTTGATGTTTTAAACAAAATAATTAAATTTAAAAAATATATTTATCATTCAATGGTGATAAAATTTTTCTTCATGATATTTAAAGTATAGCAAATTATATTGTTTTTTGTTGTTTTCCTTTCTTAAATGTAACCTAGTACATGAATTCTGTTCTGATTAAATGATATCCTGATTTTTTATTTTTTTTCCTTTCTACAATGAAGCCTGTTCTAAACAAAGCTTTTCATTATATTAATTTCGAATCATGTTTAAAAATATGTAAAAGACTAGCATAAACTGTGTGTAATTATTTACCACCCTCACAAATTCAAATCTTGTTGAAAACTGAACTTGTAATTAGAAATTTGAAGGGGGGGGAATTTAATCTTACTATTGTTTATCGTTAAATCATGTTACTAAAATCAAAACATTTTCGTTTCATCTTTTGCATTGTTTTTTTAAGGAAGGGAATGATATCATTTCATATGTAAATGATATCCTAGAAGTTTTAGACATCAAAGTTGATTGTGTTGAAGAACCATTAACATTGTTATCACAAATAGAAGAAAAGGTAAAACATTTATGTGTTGTGTCCTGTTGAATACAATTTTCATGTTTAAGATTGCAAAATATTTTAATTTGATTATATGTCAATTGCTAAATTAGAAAATAAATAATGTTTCAGATTAATATTATTGTTTATTTATAAAACAATTTCATTTTTATTTTGAGAGTTTTTTTTTTAATAATTTTTTAGGACATTTTTCACTATTTTTAAGGAGTTTTAAATCCTTTATACCCAAGTTCTAATTATGAAGTATAAAATTTTCTAGAACTGGCACAATAAGAGAAAGTGCATTTTCTCATTTTCCTTAGCAATGTTCACTATCCACCTGCTTATCTTTTTGTTTCACAACTTTCTTGTATAGAGACCCCACATTATGGTTAAGGCTCTGCACCTTCATTGTGAAGCAATAAGGTTCAATCCCTGGTGATGACTTGATGTCCAGCCTGCTTGAGAAATGGTGACAATGCAAAATGCTGACCACATTGATTTTGAAATTGTGGAATCTTAATCTTTATAATCCCATTAGTAAACAACTACCTATTGCTTTACATTACTTTCTAGAATTTATATTAAAAAACTTTTTAACTATTTTGATAGTTAATTTATTTTATTAATGTATTTTGTTTCTATTTTATTTCTAAGATATCTTCACAACTTGATGTAGTATTACCTCCAGCTTTAAAAGAACCTCTAACTGAGGATAATTGGTCAAACCTCACAGAGCTTTATCAAGATATGTTTATAGAGTACAGTCTCCGTCGTGAAATGATGTTAACTCGTTTAGATGTTACCCTTCAGTCATTTAAATGGGGTGAAAGATGTCAGGTATACTTTTGACTGTCAGTCATTTATAATAAATTATTCAAGTATTTGAGGGAAGTAAAATTCAAATTTTATTTCTTCTAATTTTATTTCTTTTAGCTATCGCCTTTTTTAAAAAATTTTTATTTTTTCTTTGGATTGTATTTTATCTATTTATTACATTTACATTTAGATAATTGTATATATTTTTAAAATTATATTAAAAAAAATTTTTAATGTTACTAACTTTTCTGTTACTAAAACTATAAAATTAAAGACTAAGGAATTTTTATCACCTTTAGAGAAAATTTTAGGGAATATTTTGATATGAAAATGTTATTTTTGGGTTCATTAGTTTAATAATTCATAAGTTTAAATAACTATTAGCGGGAATGTTTTTTTTATAGCAACTACATATGTTTTGTATGTCTGAAGATGAGTTCTGTGTTTCAATTTGCTAAAAGTTTGGGGAAAAAAATAATTTTAAGGTAATTAACTAGTTTTATCTTGACAGTTTTTCAGACATTTTGATCCAAAAGAAAAACTAATTGCAGTAAAATTACAATTTTTAGCAGTCACATATTTTTAAGTCTAAAAATAAAAAGTGTCTTTATCTTCTTTTTAAAAATAAAAAAAAAAAATTTAACTAATTTTTACATTGAATTAAGTTAGTAAGCAAAGGACACAGAACCCCTTTGTTGTATTCAAAAATAGATTTCTTTTCACTTATTACTTTGTTTTGGGCTTTAAAAAATTACTTTTTATCCCTTTAAATTAACTGTATTTTTCTGTATATTATTCATGCACCTATTTTTAGCATTAAATAGGTGAAATTTTTATGTTTAAGTCTCAATTATTAATCAGTTACTATAATACTGCAACTGAAATGCCTGAAACTGATACAAATTAGGCATTTAAACTTTTACAAATAGTATTAACTTAAAAGATGTTCAGTATGCTGTAAAATATTTTATTTTTATTAAACAAATATTTTATTTTATTGTGCTTTATACGTGCTATTTTTCTTTTGTGTGCTTTATATATATATATATATTTTTCAGATGAGGTAAATTTTTTAAGTTATGTACGATTTGCTATGTTTGGAAAAACAATTGAGTCTTAATGTAATCTTGATAAAGTTGAATTCCGAACTTTAATGCTCCTAAAAAATACTATAAATACAATAATTCTAAGGTGTGTAAATAAGTTTTATTGTGAATAATAATGAAAAAAAATTTTATAAGTAATTAAAAAAAATTTTTCTTTGTTATTTTAGTTTTGATTTCAAAAATTACATTGCTAAATGCTTTTTGTAAATATATAAGTTATATTTTGTGTTGAAATTTTTTTTTTTTTTAAGTATCTATCTCACTTCTTAGTGTTATATTAATTTAAAAATCATGCATTATTTATTATAGTTTGATGAATGTTTGTGCATTTTTTTAAATGATTTGCAATCCCATTCAATATATGTTTTGTATTTCACTTCAATTTTTAAATTTCCTTCATCTGTCTTTCTTCATTCTTCGATATTTAATTTCCAGAGCAAAGAATCACAAATTTTGAGTGCTTATGTCCGTAAAAGGAATAAATTAAAGAGAGAACCTTCAGTTAAATTATCTGATTTAGCAGCAGCTAGGGAAGGTAAATAAAATTTCTAAGTAGTCATTGAGATTTTGTTTTTACTGTAGGTATGCTTAATTAATGTTTCTCAATGTATGCCCAGGCTCCGAAGGAAGGCAATCAGACCTATAAAAGGCAATTCGAGAATGTCCGGTGTTCGTACAGTGACTGTCAGTTGCTGCTCGAGCTGAGTATACCTCTAGTAGATGTAGCTTCTGTTCACCGTGTCAGTAGCCGTGATTTCATTAGATAGACGCCAATTATAAGAAGCTGCTCATTTTTTTGGCCTCCTAAGGTTAACAAAATTTGAACCTGACATTAAATCTTTTATCAAACTCAAGGATCTCACTAAATTTGAACAATAAATAATTACTAATTGTTAAAACAGTATCAAAAAATCTTTTATTAAAATTATTTTGTTCTTGAATTCCAATTCTTCCTTTTATGTTTTGAAAATTTACTGGCCACTTGAGCTTAATTCCCCAGTGAATGTTTGCTTGGTACAATATTTTTCTACTAACCTATTAATCAAGTTTCTCTTGTAAACATTTCAATTTTCGAATATTAAAAAATATGTATATGTTAGGAGTGATGGAAGTTTAAAATGGTTTACGTGAAATCTAGCACAATAAAGGTTGAGAAGCTTTTTACTTAATCGTACTTTAAGCATTTTGATATCTTAAATATGAATTGTTCACCACACTAACTGATCAACTCTACTTTTTAAAATAATTTATGTTTCAGTGTCAAAGTGCTTGCTTTAGTTATAGCTTATTCTATTTATAATAAAGATTACACCTTTAAACGACAAAATATTTTATTTAACATTTATCTTATAAAGGAAATTTCTAAAAAAATAAATAAATCATGCACATTATTTCATTGCGTTTTAATTTTTTGTTTTATGAAGTTAATTGAGTTTTACAGTGAAATGCTCTTATATGAGTTGTTATGTTAACACAAGAAAAGACAGCGTACAAAAAATTAAAGGGAGCTTATATGTATATTTTTTATGCTTTCTTTCAAAAAGATAAATAAAAAAAAATATTGCAGCTTTTTTTTTTTATTGAAGACTCTGCAATATGAAAGTATCTAAACTAATTGGGAAACTATATTAGAAAAGGAATAAAAAAAAACTCTCCTTTTAACATTGGTTTCAGATTAGAATAAAACATGCTCATTGCCAACATTATCCCTTGCAGTTGCATATAGCCTATATCTGCCACATTAACAGGTTAATAAAGTTACTCTTTCTTGGATACTGATTTAGATACTGCTTCAATGTTTGAATAAGCATTTTAAAAAAGGGACTGTAAATCATGCAATCAGTTTGTGCTAAAGTTAGCATAATTGCTGCCGATTAAAAATCATTAATAATCTTTATCACAAATAACGAAATAATTGATCAATAAATTTTTAATTTTATATATGTGTGTAGTAATTAGTTTTTCTTTTTATTCTTAATTTTTCAGCTTGATGCTTTAAATTTCAATAGAGTTTGCGTTACGACCTCGTTGCTGTTTTAAGAAGCTGCACTCTGTCTAGTTATAAAATTTATTTTCTTCTGTAAGACATCAATACACTTGAGAAGATAATAGTAAAATTTGTGTGCAAAGTTTACTTTAATAAGAAAAACAAATTGTGCTACACACTGCCCTATTAAACGATTTAGGCATATTTCCTTATCAAAACTCCATTAACTGTGATGATAATTCAAATGTAAAGCCTTTTTCTATACACTCTATTTATTTACTTTTCATAAACCTAGATATATTCATCATTGAAAAAACAAGCAGTGCAAATCTTGTGAAAAATACTAAATCATCTGTTAATAGAGTTCTTATAAATGCTGTAAGTATACTCTTATTTGAAATTTTTAATGTATGCATTTGTATTTAATGAGTGTAATGGTTATGATTTTTGTCAATAAATTGCTGCAAAATTGTTGTAAAACATTCTATTGAAATATTGTTTAAGATTCAAATAATAAGAAGGTACAATAAAAAAATTAAGAAAGAAGTCCATTTTAATTAAATTGCTTCGAAAAGCATGAAACTTGAGAAAAAATAAAGTAAAGTAAAAAAGTGTTTTCTTCTCTTATGAAAATGACATTAAAATCTTATCTGTATTTTCCAAACCAAGTATGTTAAACCTAGATTACTAAACTTAAATCTGTGTTTCTCTGTAACTATTCGTTTGACTAATAGCCTGGGAATTAAAAATAAAAATATTTTTATAATTTCAGCAACTTAAAAAAATATTATGTTATTTCAATTAAAAAATGAGGTAAAAACTATTGTTTGCTCTCTTTGGCTGATATTAAAAGTAGTTGTAGTTGCAGTAGTTTTATACATATTTTGTCATCATGCATTTCTTAGATGTATAAATTCTGCATTTGCTCGCTGCACTTTTAATTATGTCTTCTGTAGGCTTTTCAATATTCAAAATATCTACAATATTTTATTTCGATGGAACTAATTATTCGACTGTTAGATGATGATTACGGCAATGATTATTTCTTGATCTTGATGATCATTTCTTGATTACGGCAATGTTAGATGATGCTTGCAGCAATGTTAGATGATGATTACAGCAATGTTAGATGATGATTACAGCTTGTACTGGCCAACAACTGAATTTGTATTATTTTTTCAAAATAACAACTTTATTTTTAAGTGATTAAATTTTTTAAATTCATATATTTTTTCATTTCATTTATGCTTTTAAGTGAGCTTTTTACGTATGCAATATGAACTTGCAGTTAATTGAGTTTACATTTATTTGGCCATTTTTTGTATGTTTTATGTAGTGTAACAAATACAGCTATATTGAAGAAACAGTTTTTTTTTTTTTTTATATAAAAAACATTTATTTGACAAGAAAATCACACATCAACAAAGCAAAAATAGATTGCAAGCAAAAACTATTCTCAACAAAATAAATAACTCTCTAAGCACTAATCAACTAATTCTAAAAAATTTTCTTTTTGTTTTATTTTTTCTTGATCTCATTATGTTTTTTTATTTCATGCTTGTGCTAGTCAGATATTTTTTATATATTTTCAAGATGCTATAGTAGCACCAATAAATGTATAATGTAATACAACAAATGTTTTGCGGTTTCTTTCTTCCTCCTCAAGGAAATGTGACTAATTATTGTAATTTACAATTATACTTGTTTGTTATTATTTTTCCTGTGATTTAACTGGCTTGAATATTACTGCCTTAAAATACCATAAACATTGTGTGTCTTCAAAATGTGGTATGGAAGAAAATATTTTCATGCTTATCATTAAATTGCATATAACCTACTGTGTTACAGCCTAATCCGCTATTAATTGATGGGATTTATAGCAAATAGGAAGTATTTTTATTTTTCCATTTTTAACTATTCACTGTTTTTAAAAGCCAATAGCTGTTTCAAATATTTTTCTCCAAATCTCAGAGAGTCCTCATTTTTTTTTCTCCCTCTGATTTGTTTTATTATCAAATATGAGTACTTATTGAATTTTTTACTTTTGTTTTATTATCAAATATAAGTTCTTACACAATTTGTTACTTTTTTTTTATTATCAAATATAAGTTCTTGCATGATTTTTTACCTTGAGTACAAATTGTTATAAATTCTGTATCTTCAGTTTTACACAGCATAGGTCTTGTGCTGATAAATCATGCATTTGACCAAATTTGCTACTGATTGTTTTCTTATTATTTTTAATGTTTTTAAATCAGATATAATCATGAAATGGTGAATTTTATAGAAGTATTTTTCTCAAAGACATAACATCCTACTTTTTTTAACATTAAACTTAGAGCAGTAGCCACTGGTTTAGCCACATCCGACTTTCAACTGCTCATAGAATACTTTCCATTATCTGTCAAACAAGTTATAAGAGATTTATCTATGCTTATGACTGAAAGATAGCTTCAAATGTAGATTTCAAAAACACTAATAAATTAAATTATACAAATTGAGCAATATTTTTTCAGTGAATTTGTTATTTGTATTACTATAATGTCTTTGTTTAAAAATGAGTATAAGTGAGTGGTCAAGGCTAGGAATTTGGACAGGAAAGTATATGGGATATCCTTCCGAAACTGTCAAAAGTATAAGTGTCCTAAAGCTGTAATTCTGAAAATAATTGGCATAATGAAAAATATCTAGCCATATTCTTTACTAATATTTAATTTTTAATTAATATCTGGTAAGGTATTAATTATAGTTTAAGATTTTTCAGATATTAATAAAATTATGAAATATGTAATTATTTAGATACATTATACAGGGATGTGATTCTTTCGCGGATTTCCGTTTTCTTTTTTTTTCTTCAAATTTTTCCATTTTTTCTGCTAATCTCTCCGGAAAATTTTTTTTTTGTACAAGTTAAAATATTTTATGAGGAATTTAATTTTCCACGGAGCGAAAGTATTGAAGTCTTCATTCCTCCCTCTGAAGTTTCTTTAATAATCATTTCCTTGGGATAAAACTGGTTGATCTTTATTACAGGAATGTGATGTTTACGCTTTTCAGCTTTTCTCTCTAGAATTTCAACCTTTTTATCAAAAACTCCAATTCTGTAAAAGTTTCGGTTTTTTTATAAATATCCCGCTTTTTTTTTTTCAGTTGTTGAAATAAATAATCAGTTGTTGAAATAATATAATTATATTTATTTACGATTTTAAAGGATAAACAGAAAATTCAAACTATGTCCTAGCTGCTAACCCTTCCACATTTTTACTCATTTCAGCTATTTTCTTCGATTTTATGCGCAAAAAATAAGATTTTCCGCATTTTTATCCGTCCGCCGGATAGCCCGTATTTTCGTAATTCAGACGTCGTTGCTTCCTGTTTTCTGGCGTTAAAGCAAACAAAAAAAAAAATAAAGGGGGATTTTGCGGTGAAAATATTTATTTGCTCATTCAATTAATCTTGTAAACTTTTATTTATTATGTCTAAACAAAAACAATAAAAAGCCTTTTAGAAATCCTAAGTCCAGACTCTGTATCTCAATTCTTATTCATGCGATTTTAATGTCAATCATTGATGTTTTTAAATTTGATATAGAGTTTCATATTCACGTGATTTAAAAGCCTCATATGAGGATTCATATTCTCTCAATTTAAATTGAATCACATGCACAATATGAATCACATGCAATTCATGCATGTGATTCATATTCATATAATTTTAAAATTAATCATCAGGATTTATAATCACATGGTTTACAAGTTTAAAAATCACACTTTTTTCTGTCTCTATATATATATATATAATCTTGGATTTCCTCTTTTTTGCTTTCTGACTACTCTCATCCCTGATTATAAAAACTGAAATAGTATCTGCAAAACTTTGTATTCTAAATTTTTAATGTCATAGTGTTAGTGAATTTCTTAACTGGTTATCCTTTTTCACAACTGCCCTGCAATATATTGATTTGCACATTTTAAGACAGAAAAATTAGTACCAGCTAATTTTAAATTTTTTTTATTTTTATTAAATATATTTTAAAAGATATTGATTGACGTTTAATAGTTTAATTAAGTTCCTAATATTGTAGCATATTGTATTGTTAATATTCTTATCTTTCAGTATTGCTTAAATCAGAGGTTCTCCGCAAACTTTTTCATTTGTGGAGTACCCTTAAAATTCTAATGGCTTTCAATTCTATTTGGTCGCTATATACTGTAATTAATAAACTGAATTACAGAATGGCATTAATGATGTAAAAATATTCAACCACTTCTTTCTCAAACAAACTCAACTTTCAAAGGGGAAGGAAAATTCTAAATATGCTTTTAATCCTTTTTATTTAATTTTCAAAAATAAACTGATGATGGATATTTACTTTATATGGCACTATCTTTCGATGCATGTAAAATATAAAACTGTCTCCCAATCAGAATTTGAGATATAAAGCATGCATAGATTCTCTATTAATTCTTCTCACAAAATTATTCCAATACAATTCTACAATCCACAATTTTTGAAAGATATTTAAATAGTATACAGTTTTTAGATTTTTGATAGATATCTTTATTTTTATGCATTTAACGTTAAAGGAAATTTTTTAGCATTCTCCAAATCGCTTTTCTTCACGTGTAGCTTATTTATTAAATATAAAATTACTTAAAACTAGATTGATTCATGTTACTTTAAACTTTTATTTATTTTTCATTATTTAATAGCTCTGATAGTATGAATTATTATTTATTTCAAATATCATTGCATAGGTTCCTGATAGAGGAGGTCGCCCTAAAGAACAAGCACCATACAAAGAAATGCCTAATTGGTCAAAAAGATCAGCTGGAAGAGGAGGTATAGACTATTTTACATTTCACCTCTTTGTAATTTTTTAATAGCTTACGTCATCTCTATTTGTAGTTCCTATGTTTACATGTTGTTTGAAATGCAATGGACTATTTTTTTTTTCTTAAAAAATTAGTTCCTTTATATAAAATAAGTTGTATGTGTAATTGTGATATTACTTTTATTTTATTCATTCATTTTTTGTTAAAATGAGAAACCAGCAATTTTAAGCAATTCTCTGTGCATCCAAACATATCTGTGCTTTCTTTTTATCTGTTTATTTTAAATTTAAAAAATAGCTCCAAATTTATCATGAATTTTTTTCATTGCTATTTAGTATTCCTTAGTTCATCTGCAATAAATCAAATGGATATCAAATTTTACTCCTATAGCTTTATTTTCAAAACAAACATTTTTGTTCAATTTCTGTAATAGTCTTTAGAAAGGTGGGTTTTTTTTTGGGGGGGGGGTGGTTCAAGAATTTAAAAATTAATAATCGTCATTACCGCCAGAAAATAAGATTTCTTTTGTAATCTTACCAGTTGCTAATTTCAGTATTTTGCCATACATCAATGAAAATTCATGATAAATACTTTAGTTTTCATTTGAAAATTCATGTTCCTTTTTAAAATCAGAGAGCCCACTATAATCTAAAACTATGATATTTTATAATTGTAATCTAAAACTAAACAATCAATTAATAAGTTTTTATATCAGCAACCATCTCAAACCTTAAGAAAGTTTTTTTTAATGCAAGTTACTGTCTGTCCACATTGTTTGTCTTGTTTGGGTATATAATGGTTCATTCATAAGAGACTGCAGGGAAATTTTAAAATTGTTCAAAATGTGAGGTGTTTGCCCTGAAAGACGTGAAGTTTCTTTTTATTATTTTTATTAAAAGAATCTATTTAGTTTTTTTGACATACAGTTTAATTATAAAATGAAGTAGGTTCTGTTGGTCGTTTATGTTGACAGTTGAAATAATTATGAATCTCACTTCCTTTTGAAAGCACTAAAATGGGATTTTTTGCTTTATGTAATGAATTGAGTTGGATTTAAAATCAAACTGAGTGTTTGATGAACTTCAATATCATAAATCATTAAATCACATAAATCATTTGCATACATTAGATTTTTTTTCCTCTATTAATATTCTATATAAATTTATTTTTATATCTTGCATCCAATATAAGGGCCCAGACCACCTGTAAACAGTCTGTCAAAGTAGAGCTAAATTATTTTTTTTTTTTCATTAAATGAAAAATTTATTAATCATTTTAAATTCCAAAATTTTTATCAGACTGAGAGGAAAGGCAAATGAGTGACTGTTTATTGGTGTTTTGAAATATGGGGAGAAATCCATTATTTGTGATTTATCAAAAATGAGAATTTACCAAAAGTCAAGTCAATCTGCCAATGACACAAATCATTTATTTTAAATAAATTTCTAAACAAGAAAGCCCCCAAAAGATCTCTGAACAGAAATTTTTATGTTTATGTGGGAGCAGTTAAAGAAAGAGAATTTAAAAATAAAATTTGAGTGCCGTTTTACGTGTATGCCTACACTTAGCTATAAGTTATCTGTTATATTTATTGAGAAAAGGTTAATAATTAAATGCAAGAATAAATGTAATTCAACGACTAGGAAATATGTAATACTTTTAATGACGTGGCAGAAAGAAACTGAAGTTGAGAAGAGACATGTATAGGTTTAATCAAGGAATCAAATTGGTTATGATGCTTTCTTTTTCTTCACACTTTTCAATAGTGAGTCACAAGATTTCGATAATGGTTTTGTTTTCCCCCCATTTAATACTTATTAAATATAATTCGCATAAATTTTAACATGTGTACATTTATTGCTTTATTTTTTACAGTCGTCCTAAAAAAGTATATGCTAATGATGGTCATTACCGAATACCATGAATATATCAGGGAAACCTTGAAAAACTAGAATTGTCCGAGAATTTACTTTTTTTTGGGGGGGGGGGATAAGGTGTAATGCGGTTTTTGGCCAGAAACTAGAAAAATACACTACACTACGCACTATCTAGAATAATGAAAGTGACACTTACAGTTTTTTACAGTTTTTAAAATTTCTCAAGAAAAAATTAAAGGATTATTTTGTAACTGAGATGTTTAGTTAATGCGATTTTTCATGCTTGGCAATAAAATCTGAAGCTTTCAGAGGTTAGGTAGACAGACAATAAATTACGAGGGGGGAAAAATATTTTTGAACACCCTATGTCAGGTTATTAAGCAATAAGCTTGTAACTTGTATCGATTACTTTAGTTGTTATTTTTAATAGTTGCATAAAGTTTCGTAAACCTAGTCAGTGTAAATATTTATGGAGATGTGGATATTTTTATAATTTTTTTTTTATTAACATTTATTTGTTAGGACTGTATAGATATTTAAAGGAAGTAAACTACATTTTTGGAGCAATTTAAGATTAACTACAAAATTGTTGATTTAAAATTTTTTTTTTTTAAATTTTAAAAAAAAAACTGCACTGGTTATAAGATTGAGCTGATTATGAGTTAATATTGGGATTCTGAAAAGCAGGTGGTAATTTGTAGAAAAAACTACCTGAGAAACGATCAAAATGTTATGAGTATTTAAACTAGTTCATTTATACTGCATGTACACTGAAAAAATTTGAAAACGTTTTTTGATAATTTTGTAGGGAATTGTATTTGGCAACTAATAAAAAAAAATTTGTTTTTAATATCTTAAAAATTTATAAAGTTTCAAGCAATTTACTAAGTAGTTTGTAAACTTTTCACTAAAAAGCTATTAAAAATGTATTCTGAAAATTAGTTGAAATTTCTTTGTAAAATCTAGATGAGTCACATTTTTTTCTAAAATGAAGCTTTTAATTATAAATATGACTCTAATCATTGTACAAATACACTTAATACAGTTTCATCTATTTAATTATTGTAGCTTTATAAAATATTTTAAATTTTATATGAACTAATTAATTTTAATAATTAAGTTCAGCCTTTCCCCTTGTGTTGCAGCTCTAGACTAGCATTTACAAATAGTAGCCACTGGCTACAAGAGTCATAAAGAATGGTTGGCACTTATGCAGTTTTGGTAGTCACATTTAGATTAGTGTACCAACTGCACCAGGGCTATTGATTTAATATATTCTTTTAGAAAAAAAAGGGTTTATTTTATTTAATATTCACATGTCCTATAACATATTTAAATTATTGAAATTTTAAAAAAATATGTAACATTATGTAAATTGACGATGGAATTTTTGCAAAAGGAGTCCATCAAAAGTGATTACTTAAAAACGTGTTTTGATACTTGTGTGTAATCATATCATATTTAAAAGACGTATAACAATTTTAAAAACTATGTGGATTTAAACTAATGCACATAAAAGAGATGGAATTGGCGCAAATTGAGAATCAAGAAGTTGTTCCTCAGAATCCCTATTAGATATTTGCATTTCTAGTTATTGTATTGAAAATATGGGGATTCTAAAAAGCAGGTGGTAATTCGTAGAAAAAACTACCTGAGAAACGATCAAAATAAGGTGTGGACTATGAAAAATTTGCAAATCGCACACATTTTAATCTTTTCCTTTTTTTTTCTTTTTTTTTTTGAATGCCCAGTAACAAAAGTTTTATTCTTTGGTAGCCATTTTCTATGTAATGATCGCCCTCTGGCGGCTGGTGACCCCTAATCTAGAGCTCTACTTTATGCACAGTGCACAAAATAAAAAAGATATCTTTTCAAACGAATTTTAACGCACTAAGTGTTAATCTTAACGGTTCCTTGGGGTAAATTTAAATATGCTAATAATTATTACTAACTGTTAATTAAATTACAAAATAAGACACAAAAACGTAATTGAATAATCATATATTTTTATACATATTTAGATTCTCGACCCTCAAAATAGAGAAGTGGACAAAATTTCGAAATGATTTAGATCATAAATTGCGGATCTGGGAAACTATATATATTTGGCGATAATCCAACAAAATAACCAAACAATGTCGCCACCGCAAATGAGTAATTTAAGATGGCCATCCATTAATATAAGAGAGCAATCCCTAATTTTACTCTCGCTAAGTATTCAAGTTCAAACGGTAAAAAAATAATGACGTAAAGTTTTGTGGTTGCTCGAAAATGCTTATGTATTAATAGTTAATCAAAAAATATCTCAGACTTTCTAGGCAATCTCGCTGATTTCTTACCAAAAAGCAAAGATTGTTTTCTTTTACTCCTTTGAAGACAGAATTTGAATTGATTTATAAATTATTTATGAGTTTCAAAGCGTTTAGAATTTGAGCACAAGAACATTTTATCTGACATGTTTGTAATTTTTGCATTGTTTCTACTTCATTTATATGAGGATTTCATTATAAAATCGAATTTACATGACTTATTATAATTATGTATAAAATTTTAGGGGTAATCATTTTTACACCTTTAATCAAGTTTCCTAGGCAAAAAAGTTTTTTTTAAAAAAATACTGAAAAAAATATAGAGGGTATAGTAATTCTAATGCACATTCACTAAGTTTTTTGTAGTCAATAATATTTCTTTTCTTTAAAACTGTATAAATTAGTGAATGCTAAGTTGCATTTTAAAAACATTGTAATATGTTTATTTAAGAATAACATGTTGTATATTGTATTCGTACATTTTTTTAAAAAAATCGCTTCATTCTGCCAAATATTTAAGTTACATTGTTTTCTTTAGTTAAAGATGATTTGCTAATAGCATCCTGATGTTTGGATACATTCTAAAACTTATTTTCGTACATTCACCATTAAAAGTCGCTCAACATGTTTTTTAATTACAATCAGTTACATTTATCACCAAGTATGGATACTATGATTTCTTTGTTTTTTTTTTTTTTCTTAATTTACAAACTTTTTTTTCGATTCTCACCATCACTGCATATACTTGATATGATACTCTCCTTTTAAACAAAGTTCGTAATGTCCTTCAGATACTGAAATGGTGGCAGCAAAACTAAGAAGATAAAATGTATTTTTTATTTATGGTTACATTCAACACAATGTTCAATTTCGATAACACCTCATATCTGATTTCCAAATCTTAATTTTAAAGATAAAGAAGATTTCTTCATAATTGCAATATTGCTGCTTTGGTTCTCTTACTTTTTTAAGGACTGCATGAATCCTGTTAAAATATTAAAATACAGATGTTTATTTCTACGAGCATAATATTTTTATCAAAATAATGATCCTGACCCAAATGTAGAACAGTATAATTAATGATAAAGACTTCATTGGCTTCAAAAAATATAAAAATGAAAATAAATGTCGACATGTTTTGAGCTTTCAGAAATAAACACCTCTTTTCAAGACTCCACAGGAGTAAATGATTTGTGACGTAAATTTTTGAACGCTCAAAGCAAGTCTCCTTTTATTGTCATCTTCATATTTTTTGAAGTCAGCGAAGTTTTTATCTTTTCACTTTAGTTTCTTTAGATTATTCATTTAGTAACACAGTATATTAAATTGCTTTTCGCGATATTAAATTAAGTTTTATGTAAAATGATGGCATAGTCTATTAGATTGAAAAAAATAATAATTAGTCACTATTAAAAAAGTCAATGCAGTAAAATTTTTTTATTGCTAACCATAAAAACATTTTCTAAGGACGTCAAAAAAAATTCCCTTTTACAATTAAAATTCCAAAAGACCAATGAAAAAATGGAATGTCCCCTAGCACCATGATTCATAGTTAAATAGTTACAAAGACAGTTATTTCAAACAAGTTAATGTTTCCGTCCTACTCAAAATTGCTTGAAAATTTATTTTATATTTATCGATTTTTATTTATTGATATATTTATCTATTTTATTTATCGAAATAAATTTTATTTTAATCAAAATTAGTTCAAAACTTGCAGTTTTTTTTATTAATATTTCAAATCAGATGATTCTAAAAATAGTTTGGCTTTGGAATCTTTTTACAATTTAAGTCATTTTTCCTGATAACAAATTATACTACAGTTGAACCTGTTTATCTCGAACCTCTTTATCTCAAAAACCTCTTTATCTCGAAATTTCTAAAATTCCCTACATTTACTGTCTAAAATCAATGTATTTTCCATATTTATGTCGAATTTTTTTTCTTCAAAATCTCCGTTTCTCGAATTTCTAATAATAGAGCACAAATGTCAAAACTTTCTTTATCTGTAGAACTCGTAGACAAAGATGAATTTCGTGAATCCACAGGAAGTAGGGATGAACAGGTAGGGGGTGTTTCTTGGAATTTCAATCACTATCCCTGCACTTCCTTAACTAGCAATGTAACAATGATTCTGGCAGTAAGTGAGGGTTTAATGAGTAGTGACCATCAGGGGTTAGCTTTTCAACATAGATAAGAAGGCTATAGAAAACAGTTGGTACGCAAACTTGTAGATGCCATTGATAAAACAAGTTAGACGCTATCAGAATTACTGTTTTGCCTGGAAAAATGTGTCTCTAAAAACTATCCAAAAGGGTTTTAAAAAGCTGGTTATAAGAATAGCTGTGAAGATGATGAATAAGAGGATGAAGGCATCAGTAAAGAAGAAGAAAATGTTAACGCTAAAAATGCAGTGCCAGATTTGCCAGAATGGAATGCAATAAAATCTGGATTTAATGTTGACATTAATTTTGATGATTTTTACAAGTGGACAACTGCCTGGCAACATGCCGAACATTGACAGATGAGGAAGGAATATCAGATGAAGAGGAAGAAGCTGAAGATCATATTCATGAATCAAAAGTAAATGCAAAAGAAGTAGAAAAAGCTATAGAATTCTTATTAACTATACTCTTGAACCCCAGGAAAATGTTGGCTATGAGGAATTTGCAATCTTTCTAACCTCAAAAGAATAATTGAAATAAATATGGTTATACATCAAAAATCTTCTAAAAAATATTTTCAGTCTTTAATGTATGTTAAAACTGTTATGTAAATTAGATGTATGGGGTATAATTAATTTAAAGAAATGTCTATATTTTTCTACTAAAAACAATTAAAGCACTTTTAATAGAATTTCTTAAATAAAATTAATTTTTTAAAGTACCTGTATAACTCGAAGCCTCTTTATCTCAAACTTTTCGCCTTTCCCATGAGATTCGAGATAAACAGGTTCGACTGTATAATAATATTTTGTGAATTGTGCAAAAATTGAAAAATAACTTCAACAAAAGTAAATTTTTTTTAAAGAGTAGCTTTATTAAAGTTAACGGTTTAATATATATAGGTTTAAACATCAAAATAAGTTTAATTTTGTTCATTTAAAAAACAATGCTAACAGCTGTGGGTTTTTGAGTAGCACTAATATGTATTTACTTTTCACAACTCAAACAAATAAGAAACAATAAAAGAACTGAACTAAATAATTTATTTGTTCATTCTTTGAGAAAAGGATGCACTTATATAATATGATCAGTAAGACATTTTGAACAGAGTAATTTTAATATAGCAAAATATTCTTAAATTCTTTAGAACGAGTGTTAATTTAAATAAAATCTTTAAGTACTAATAAAAATTAAGCAAAATAGATATGCATGTTATCAGGAAAAAATGTATGTGGTAGTACAAAAAAAAAAAAAAAAATTTAAAAAAAGCAAAAATATAATGAAATGATTGGTTGAATAGTTTTGGAAATACAAGTGGCCAGGTAATTAATAATTTAATTTTAAAATCAAGATGCTAGGATGATATATAAGATACTGAGATATTTTAAGACTCTTAAAAATTTTAGCTATGTATTTGACAGGTCTTTATGTTCGCAGGGGTCTGTCTAGAGTTTTTTTGAGAGGTACCTATTTTGTGAAAATTTAAACATAGTTTGTGAAAAATTAAAAATTATATTTAAAAATCAACACAAAAATATGGTATAAATATGGATTTATCGTTTCTTAAGGGATACAAAAATAAAATTTCAAGAAAAAGTATTTTCTGAAACTGCCATTTTTCCTAAAATTGAATTTGTGAAACTACCGTTTTTCCTAAAGTTGAATTTGTGAAGGTACCGCTAAATGGTAGTAAATTCGGCCTGGACAGACCCCTGGTTTGGCACCTTTATACTCTTTGTAGTGACTTTAAAAACATCAATAATATTTCTAATAATTGTAGTTGATGTCACAAGAGTTTAGTTCGAGATGATATAAAGATACCATTTACATAACTAGTATCTTCATTTATATTTTTATTGTTTAACTAAAAAATATATTAAATAATTGATAAATATATTATTTCTAATAAATGCATACTTATGCTCATTACTGAAATTGAATCAATTCTGGAATGAATAAAAAAAAAACTGTAATTTAAAAAAATAGATGCATAACCACCTTTAATCAAAAACATAATTGTATAAAATTTGATGCTTGTTAAACATAATATTGCATTCAAATCTATTTTCTAAATTAAGTATAAATTAACAGACCACCTAAAATAAAACATCATAATTTATAACACAAGCCTGTGAAATTGAAATTTTTAAAAAATACAAGAGAAGTTATTGTTGATTTATATGTTATTTGATGTGCTGATTACGAAAATGACCTTCATTTTTCACAATCACATCAGGATTTCTTGTAAAATCGATATTAATGTTTTTACTAAAATCCTATTTGTAAAGGAATTCTCTCAAACAATTTTGCGTGTACTATCCGGTAACTGTTCTCTTCATTCATTTTGATCTATGTAAAATTTAATCTTGTGAAAGGAAATTGATTTTTGAGCTATTAGCTAAATTTTTATAGGTTAAAGTTAATAAAAATACTGTTACCAGACAGCACAAGTCACCTCTTGTTGAGAGAAAAACAATAAGTTCCTTGTGTTCAAACTTTTTACATCAGTTTCTAGAAGAAAATCACCAACGTACCTATTTAATTTATTTTTATTAAGATAACAGACGTAAAATCGACGATTGACCAAGAATATCCAATATTGTGCATGTGTACATGAAAGTTTGAAACAAAAACAAAACAAGAAAAAAACAAAAGAGAAGAGTTTCTATTTCAGTACACACTCGTTTTCCTCTGAAACTTATTTTCGATGATCTTCTCTTATGCTTAATCTCAGGTCTATCCCGAGCTATCATCCAACAGTGGTCAACTAGCATGTTCTTGTCCCATCTTCCTTGATATTTACGCTCCATATCTCTGATATCTTGATGGAACCTTTTCCCTTGTTCTACGCTGACTGCTCCTAAATTTTCGGGGGGAAAGTCCACAATTGAGTGAAGGAAATGCATTTTTGCACTCATGGAGCAATCCAATGTTTTAAATTTGTCCAGCATTTTCATTACAATTTCCTTATAATCTGGATCCTTGTAATTACCCAGAAATTTACTGACGACATCTTTGCAAGCAACCCAAGCTTCTTTTTTCGTTGCTGTCATGTTAGTCTCAAATTTTTTATCCTTCATGAGTTTGTGGATATCTGGACAAGCAAAGATTCCTTCTTTCAACTTGGCTTGAGATAAACCTGGAAACTTTTTTGCACGGGTATTTGAAATAATCTCCATCTTTTGAAACATCCTTGACAAACTTTACCCCTAATTTTATATGTAGAGGAGGTAACAATATTTTTTTCGAACCAACTAAGCTGTTTCGAATACAGTCTTGGTACCTGGGTCACCTCACAAATGAAACATGGGTACTTTGAAAACCTACCTTGTTGACAAAGAAGCATGAAGATAACTTTCAAATCTCCACAAATTGTCCAACTGTGGTCGATATATTTTATTTTGTCCAGGGCGAGAGCCAGGTTCTCATAGCATTCTTTTAAATATACTGAGTGTCCAGATGCATACTGGCTCCCATGATAAAGAAAAACAGCTTTGAGGCTTCTTTTAGATGAATCTATAAACAGCCTCCACTCATCTTTATCGTAGATGACATTAAATTTGCTCATCAATCCAGGAACATCAGAACAATAGACCAAGTTCTCCTCGTCATCAAAGTACTTAATAAATTCCTTCTCACAATTCCTGTACCAATAAAAAGATGTTCATTTGGCAAGTTTCTTTCTTTCAATCTGGAGCCCAACAATTCAACTGCCTCTTTCGAAAGGCCAAGAACTCTAGTCGTATCAATAAGTTCAACCTGAGAGAAGGGCTGAGGTGAAACGGCTACAGATGGCTTATATTCAATACCGGAGCCTTGAACTTCTGGATGCTCTAAGTTTGAAGACTCTGAAGAGATGATTGCTAATTCAGTTAGAGACAAAAGCACATACACATCAGGTCCATGAGGAACGGGGCGTATGGCATATGGAATGTTATCAGAATTAGATATTAGCCTTTGATTTTTCCTGTTATACCCAGGAACAAAAGTAACAATCATCAAAGTGATTTTTGGGCTCCCTCCACGTAATAGGAATTCCAAATCGTAAAGCAATCGTTCTTTCCTTAATGCCATAAGTGTAGATCATTGAGACACTGCACACAAACTTTATGAGGTGCCCACGATTTGTCCTGGTCTCCGAGTTTCATGCCAAAATATGCGAGATAAAGTTGTCTTACATAGTCTGTAATACTCCTCATGCAATTTTTAACAACACTATATTCTCTGCATATATAACAAAAGTCATCTGGGAAATTTTCACAATGTCTCGAACTCTAAGCCATGTTTCACGAAATGCACAAAAAAGCAGACGTTAAAATGACTCCCTATTACGCTTGCTAGTGTTTCTGAGAGGTCAGCAAACCTAGATAAGAGTTTTTGCTACGCTATTGATAGAGAGAGATGGTGACAGGAAGTAGTCATAGAGGGGTACTTTCGTAGATTTAACTGAAGTAGAATGCTGATCAGTCAAGATTTGATGAAATTCAAAAACAAGATTTTTTTATGGTAAATGTTCATAAAATTCTATTAAAATTGAACTTTTCAAAAAAATGTGATGTGATGGAAATTTTTCATTATTATTTTCCATTTCAGCACCAAAAATTACATTAAGTTCAGCTGTCCGACCGCTTGTATTTTTTTCATCGCAGACCTGTGATAATTAGAAAGAAGAAAAAATATTGAATCAAAACAACAAAAAATCATGAATAAAATTTATGCTAGGCTTGTGAAAGTCAAGTTCCTTGTAAGTTTACCAAATTTAGGCATTCATTACTCCTTTTAAATATTTTTTTTTCATTGTTGCCAAATTATTCGTTTAAAAACAATTGAAACTTTAGATTTCACTACAGGAAATATGTAGATTAATATAGTATAAGGAAAATTTATGGCTCGAAATTCAACATTTTTTCATCCAGTATTATATGGAATAATAATAAAGAATTCCTAAAATTATTTCATGAGTGGGTGATTTTTTTTTTTTTTTTTTTTTAAATGCAGCAATTAGCTTTGAAGATATGACCAAAAATGCCAAAAGTGAAATTAAAATTAAAGGGACAAAACTTTCAATCGCTTTTCTGAGCAAGCTATTAGGACCAAAATTTCCATATTGCGGCAACGCCTACAATTTTGTGGGGCAGAAATCCAATTATGTAAACACAAATATATGCTTATTCAAAGAATGTGCGTTTTTGTGTCTGATTTAGTAACCTAATCAATAATTAACACTAATTGATTAGCATATTTAAAGTGACCACTTGGAACCATTAAGATTGATACTCAGTACGTAAAAATCCAATCATTCGAGCGAAAATTATTCTTTCTTTATCTTTTAATATCTTTTTTATTTTGCACACTGTACATAGTGTACCCACAAAGTTTTATTTTACTTTTGTTATTTATTTTTAGGTGGAAGGGGTGGTGGTAGTAGTCACTCTGACAAAAGGTTCAAAGATCATAAAAGTGGTGGCAAGAATCGAGGTGCTTTTGATGCTGCCGGCTCTTATTAAAATTATGTGCTTGAAATGTTCCTTTATTTCTGTCATAACATTATTTTTCTGTTTGCTACGTTTCTTGTTAAATGTAGTTAGAAATTTAAGTGATATAATAACATTTTTTTAAATAAAAAAAAGTGACTGTTATTAAGTAAATTCAACAGTTTTCAAATTTCTTTTTGGAAGAAAATAAGATTAATAAATAGTCTTTTATGTTTTTTTAAACAGTTAATGTTTTTCTTTTTAAAAATACTTCTGAAAGACAAAATTTGAAATTTACTGTGTTACATTATAAATAATATTAACATATACATTATAAATAATATTACATTACATTATAAATAATATTAACTACATTACATAATACATACACATTACATACATACACATTATACACATACATACATACATATACATTACATATACATAATATTAGTTACATTATAAATAATATTAACTACTTCTACAATGAAGTATTTCATTTCTCTCCCACCACAAAAAATGCTGGCATGCATTCTCTTTTTTTTTTTTTTTTTTTTTTTTTTGTTATAATAATGTGCATTTGAATAGTGCATGACTGTATATTGTTTTTACACCCATTAATGAGAAAATATTTTTATCATTTATTAATGCCATGTAAAGAAATAAATTTTTTATAAAAATATATTTTATTCTATTTTATTTTATTTGCTTATTCAATTTTCAGGGGATCCCAAAAATGACCTCCGGTTTGTAAAGTCATTTAAATAAAAACAGAAGGAGGCATGTTCGGTTTGCTATAGCTCACTAAGAAAACAGCGATATTTATTTTCACAGTTTAAAAATTAGTGACCAACGAGAACAGATAATGTTGCCGACCAGGAAAAACTATAAAATAATATTTCACTTTGCATATGTGGATAAATTGTCAAAAATAACCCAATGGAATTCCTTTTTCACTTTGGTAACAAAGAATAGAGATATCAATCTAGTCGGCAGTCATAAGCATGAACGCTTTAATATGCATGTATAAAAATTTTTAAATAAAAATTACTTTTTTTCAACCTTTTCACAATTCATCCAACCACAATCTATTTCGGCATACCGTAGCGTATGAAAGCTGCAATCATTTTACATGTATGATGAAATTCTTGCAGGCCTGCTTTGTCTGTAACGTATGAAAGCTGCAATCATTTTACGTGTATGATGAAATTCTTGTGCATACAATGATCTGGATTTGGTGGGGAGGATTCTTGCACCCTTGTGTGCTAATCTGCTGTATTTTGCAAGAGTTTCTCAATTGTAGACTTCATTTTCCGCCCTCAGAAATCGAACCGAAAAATTTGATTGTCCATTTCATAAACATTTTCATTTTTTTCCCTAATAGAGAAAGAAAATTTTATTTCTCTTATTAATTTCATCGTTGATGAAGCGCTATCGTCTTCGTTTATGACAAACTAATGACTTTCTTGTGCTGCTCTATTTATAGATCAGTACCATAATCTTTAAACTGGACTGGAGGATCATTCACTAATTGCGTATTTTCATGTGGGTCCCTGAGTAGTACCAGGGTTGCTATTTATATTTCTGGCCTAATAATGAAAAAACAAATATGTAGGATCGAAATTGGTTTTATTGTTTTTCAAAATATTCTCCATGATGATCAATACACTTTTGCATGCGTTTGAACCAATTTTCAAAGCACTTTTTCCAGTCCGATTGAGGTAACTCCAAAACATGCGTTTTGAATGCATCAACCGCTTCTTCGGGGGTCGAAAATCGTTGTCCACGTAATTTATTTTTGATGTGTGGGAATAAGAAGAAGTCATTGGGTGCCAAATCAGGGCTGTACGGCGGATGACCCATCAGTTCGATCTTTCGCTCCGTCAGAAATGCCTTTGTTTGAGTCGATGTGTGAGAGCTCGCATTGTCATGATGAAGAATGATTCGCCTGTTCTTCTGCTTTTTTCAAATTTCTCCGATGACTTCTGGCAAACAAATGGTCGTGTACCATTCAGAATTGACCGTCCTGCGTTGCTCTAACGCCACTGTTGCCACATGACCGTTAATGCCGAAGAAACAGGCAATCATTTGTTTCGATGTGCTTCTTCCTCGAACAACTTTTGTTGGTTTTGCCTCGTCTTGGAAGACCCATACAGTTGATTGCTGTTTTGTTTCCGGCTCATATGCATAGATCCATGATTCGTCACCTGTGTAGATGTTATACACAGCCTTTGATGTACCTTGAACGTATTTTTCCAATATTTCCTTGCACCAATCGACACGAGCCTTTTTTTGAGCGTTTGTCAGATTATGCGGGATCCAACGCGAACAAATTTTTTTACGCTCAAAAGTTCATGCAATATTTTATTGATGCTATTCATACTAATGTCCAAAGGCGCCTCTATCTCACGGTATGTCACATGACGATCTTGCTTTATCAGTTCACGCACAGCATCGATCTTTTCTGGCACAACAACGGAATTTTGACGACCTGCACTGGATTCGTCCTGGATCGAACATCGACCAAGATTAAATTCGTTATACCAATTTTTTACAGTGCTGTAGGATGGCGCTTTATCGCTGAATAAAGAATTAAGTTCATCGAAGCACTCTTGTCTTGACAATCCACGTCGAAAGTTATGAAAAATAATGGCACGAAAATGTTCACCATTCAATTCCATTTTTTGAAAGAGAAGAACTTTTCAATTTACTGTCAACAACACAAATGAAGCTATAATGGTAAATCGTCTGCTGAATTTATGTTTAAAAATATCAAACTTTCGATTAAAATCGTCTGCGGTCGCCTAGCAACACTTACTGTTGCCTAGACCAGAAATATAAATAGCAACCCTCGTAAAGAATCACAAAGCTTCATCTCAAAATTTCTATCTTCCTTTTATTCATTTAATTTAATAAAGATAAGAGATGATTGAGAATTTTAATCGTTAGTATTTTTACGAGAGGGACTGTCCACCAATTGCACAAAATGTTTGTAAGCGTTTATTGTACTTTATTACTTTTTTATTTTATAAATTACTTTATATTATTTTATAATTACTTTTTATTGTATTATTACTTTTAAAATTTTTAAATCTCTTAAATTGTTTTATGGAAAAACTCAATAATATTTAGAGGCAAAATTTTAAAAAAAGTATGAAGTGAGAGGCTTTCACTATTTTAAATTCAGCAAAAAATCTTATGTTATTCATATTTGTACTTTCAAAAAACTTTAATTCATCTCTTAATGATTTTATTTAAGAACAATTAAAATAAAGAAACTCAACCATCTTAGATTTTTTAAAGATTTAGACATGGGACCATATAATAATTTAGTGCAAAAATGTTTAGCTTCAATACTCATTGTATTTACTTTTCAAAATGATAAAAAAATTTTTTTTTTTTTTTTTTTTTTTTTTGTCATTTCATTAAAACAATACTGAACCTTACCAAGTAACAAATCTTGATAAAAATTCATTTGGGACCATTCACTAATACAATTTTTTAAAAAATATAATTCCAGTATGCGAAATTTTTTTTTGCACATATCTTAATTTTTTTAAAGTGCTTAAAATTTTTTTTTTGAGTACTACGTAAAAGGTGCTTATTTTTTGCTGAAAAATTTGGCTACGCCCTCTGTAATAGAATTATATTTCAGCTTAAACGACGATGCTGAAACTTTATAAAACTCTTAAACTAATAATCAAATTTTCGTAATTATTATGTTATGCAGGCTTAATGATAATTTAGAGCTATATTTTAGTTGAAATGATGCTTTGTAATTGCCATGGGAGAAAGAAGCATTGGATCGACAAAATTCTCTCTTTTTCAATTTTCTTGCATTTAACTTTGATTTTTATTAATTTTGAGCGTAAGTTATATCTATCTTAGAATGAAGATTATGTTGTGTCAAAAAGACAAGTTTATAGTTTTTTATTTATAAAATCGTACTGTACAAAAATTGAACGAAATACTTTTAATTTAGAGTTTTGACAAATTGAATATCTTGCATTTTTTTTTTTTAATTATATTTTAAAAAGAGCACCCACCATTAGTAAAATATGAACCACTATCAAAAAGTTATACTGGCCCATGGGGGGATCGAACCCACGACCTTCGCGTTATTAGCACGACGCTCTAACCAACTGGGCCTTGTTAGTTGAGGATTGATATTAATAAAAAATTGTTTCAGTCAAAATTTCATTCTGATGATGAGTAGAATTGTTCACTAGCCGTAAAATAAAAGTTAAATAAATAATTGGGATATATCGAATGTTCTGCCCTAAGGTTCTGCCTATGTTCGATTCTGCTCTTTTGCCGAATTTTCGGCAAAGTATCGTTTGGAAAATTATTTTAGTTTTTGGGGGGGAAATTTTAATAGATTTAATAAAGAATAATCTATCCTATTTTTACTATACGTTATTAGAGATAGTATTTCAAATCTTTAATTTTTCAAAAAAACTTATGTTACGTTTTTATTATGACGTGGCAACAAAGAGAGTGTCAATTAGACTTCAATCTTCATTTTTTTCTTGAAATTACGGTAATTGGAAAACTGAAATGTTTAACTTTAAGATTTTCTCTCTAGAATTAAGATCGTTTTTTAATTTTTCTGTTATGCTTTTGTATAGATCTTATTTTTGTATATATCTTGCCTTATTTTTTATAGGCGTTTATATGATAGCGCTTTATTTTTAAAAGTGTTTCTGATAGACATTATCTCTTTTATGGTTTTATGGATAATTTTTTTTCCAAAAAATATTTTTATCAATAAAGTTTTGTTATAAGAATTAAGAGAATATTTTTTTTTTCAGCTTTATTATTATTATTATTATTTTTAAATAGCTATAACTTGTTTTTTTTTTTTTTTTTTTTTGTTCATCTTAAATATTTTTAAGTATCTTAATATCTATTTTAACTTTATTATCCTAAACATTTCGATGAAAGCTTTTTTTCCTTAAGTTTTGATTACTTTTCAATAATGACTAAACTTATTTCTATGTATAAAAAATAATATTTATTAATAAAAATAATTTTTAAAAAAAAATATTGCTATTCGGTATTCTGCCGATTTTTTTTATTTATTTATTTATTTATTCATTTATTTTTTGATAGAATATTTGGTATTTGGCCAAATCACTATTGCAATTCCGATGTTGTTGAGACACATATATTTTTTTTTTTTTTTTTTAATTATTTTTTCAATTACATTTATTTTAAATTACATAACTTTAACGAAACACTTATCAAAAACGTGACTATTAATAATAATAAAGAAGAGAAAAACACTTCTTTTCAGACAACATAAGAATACTAATTCCGTGACGTAACGTAGCCCTCACATGCTTTCTTTCTACATTGATCATTAAGCTTAGCTGACGTAATGAATAAAAAATAATTAATGTTTTAAAAAAATATAAAAAAAAACTTTTTTTTATTAAATACTGATATTATCTTTTAAATATTTGAAGAAAAATAAAGTTATATAAAACAGAATCCTTTATAGTTTAATTAATATTAAACCAATGAGAAAAATTCCTTTTTTAACCGACTTTACCAAACGAAATAATTGAAATTGCCCTTTGCTGCAGCTATACAAAATTAAGGACACTTGCAAATGTGATTTTGGATACATTACTAATCATACACTAATTCTTCCTATTTATTATTATTATAAATTAGACCACAAACTCTTTTAATTCTTACAAAACTGTTTTTTTTCTTCTTAATATTGATAATTTGCGTTTTTTTATAATTAGCATAAAGTAAAAAAGTCCTGAATATTGGGTAAAAGGTGTGATAACTTAACAGTAATGAATAATTATTTACAAATTCACAGCAAACTCAAATTTTTTAATGTTATTAGTTATAAATTATTTGAACTTTTTTCTTGAAAATTTAAATTTCTGCCAAAGCACTAAGAAATGCACAACTATGAAAATCATGCAGAAATGTTTTATTGAATCAAAATTGTTTGAAAATAGTTCACAGGTTCTAAAGTTAAATAATAAAGATATATTTATTTCTAAAAGCTAACCTTGATAATATTTAGTATTATCTAAATAAAATTTCCCTACATTTAAACTAATATTTAGATTAGTTTAATTGAATGGGATTTTTTTCTGTCAAAAAATATCTTCCTCTCCATAACTACCATTTTTGACAATGTGGAAAATTTACAGAGGGTGTAACCTTTATTTTAAACCCTAGATGGCGATACTTGTTTATAATTGATTAGAGGATTCTACTTCTATTCCTAATCATATTATTCACTATTTTTATTCTTCTCCAAAAAAAAAAAATTTTTCAAAGAAATTCCGGTTTTTTTTTTTCTTGCGCAGTTAACAACCCTTGATTTACCAAATTATTCAGAAAAAAATATGAATAATAATGAAAAATTAATATTTCATTTTAATTTTTTTCATAAAATTTTTTAACTAAGAGCTTAGATGTCTCAACGGGATGTTCTATGTGACTGATGGTACTTTGAAAGCAGAAATAATACCATAAAAACAAAAAGAATAACAAAATACTTTATATTTTTATTTCTAAAGATCAATTGGGAATGTTAAAATGTAAATCACGTGTATAAGGAAATTAATTAAAATTTTTGATTATAACTCGCATTAACAATATTTTTATGTTTGTAATTCTGTATTTTTGTATTAAGACCCGATGGAATTTCAACCCACACAATTTTAATTTCCTCTGCTGTCAGGCATTTTATCCTGTACATATCTGTGAAATAATTAAAATAATGAGCTTACATAAAAAAGCGCTACTATAATTGAGAAGAGAAAGCAAATCATGCTTTAATATTATAACAAATGTAGCAAAACAACATAAAATAAGTCAACATTATTTTCAATACTATTTAGAGAATATTAATTCCGAGCGAAACCTGTCGAAACTTTTAAGTCCCAATGAAAGATCGAACACATTATAAAATTTTATTTGAACATTTAATATTTTAAAAAAATCCTATTGAGAAGGTTAAGGAATCAAGAAACAAAAATGATAGACTTAGTTGCAAAATGTGTCGAGACAGAAAGCTGAGAATTGAAGAACAAAAATTGATCACAAAATGGCGTCGTGGAACGAAATATCAACTAAATAATTCTATAGCATCGGTGTTTAACTTCAAATGATTTTGTGCTGTCAATTACTTATGGTAATTAAAAAGTCAAATTACAGGAGCAAACAAGTCCCGATTTTATATTTTGTTCTTTTAATGCTATACAGAACAATTATAGGCTCTTATAAGTCCCGTAAGCGTATAAAGGATTTAGGTCAGGGCTCGAAAAAACTCGGAAATTTTAACCGTCCCCGAGGACGGCTTGTCCAATAATGTACCCGTCCTCCTTTTAAACTAACCCGTCACTTCTAAATAAATAAAAATACAATTTTCTCTTATTTATTACAAACATTTATCATATAAATTGCACAATGAATTAGTACTTATTAGAATTACAAATACTATGATAACATTATACAGTTATAAAAGAAATACTAGAAATATATATATAAAAGAAATACCTAGTATTCATTTTATGAAATAATTTATTTCTTATATGAAATAATTTAAATGACAAAGGTCAAGTTATCTGGAATGACAATTTATCCGAGGGTACTGCGTTTTTTAAATGAATCAAATCTGACGTTTGCCAGTTCCACAATCAATCTAATGATTTACAGAGGTTTGTGCTCAGAAATCTGAAAGGTGTTTTCCATTTAGGTAGATGTTCATAATTGCGTTTAACGCTTCTTGTTAAGACCAGTACGTAATGTTTTGTTTTTTTTTTGTAAGTTCATTACTGAAAAGCTCCTTTCAATCGCTGCAGTAATCCCAGACAGAGAAAACATCAATTCCACCAAGCGCAGTATGTTGCTGTATTTCTAGATTAGAGGGTCATTATAGAAGTGAGGCGATAGACTCTTGTAAGATAACAAAAATTGAAAATGTATCACGAACTTTAGCTGGAAAATGGCCGTCCGCGCGGACGTCGGATTCGAGAGATTTGTTGTCCGCGGGGAATTTTTGACAGCCGAGGACGGGCGGTTTTTCGAGCCCTGGTTAGGTAATGAGTATTGCAACATTTTTCAATTCAATTATCGTCAGGCAAAAATAATCAAATATACAGTATTAAATAACATACTGAGTATTGCTATCCACATAAAGTTATTAGTTTTAATCTCTTACATAAAAATCAGTAGATTTAAATATTTTTTATTCTGCAG
Source organism: Parasteatoda lunata (assembly GCA_949128135.1). Lineage (NCBI taxonomy): Eukaryota > Metazoa > Arthropoda > Arachnida > Araneae > Theridiidae > Parasteatoda > Parasteatoda lunata. The sequence goes on from OX421971.1 coordinate 98,706,060, forward strand.
TATACAAGCCGGATGCGGATGTAGTGCGACGCCATCATTTCCATCTTTCATTTAAAGATGATTGTTTATCATTAAAAAACTATGAGTAATAGTCTATTATCAAATTTTACCTAAAATCCCTGATATTGAGGGAAAAAGCTTCTTAAGGCTGACTTTCGAAGACTGTAAGGCTGTTTTCGTTAGTCATATAAAATGATGCTTTTTGCGAATAATATGCTATTTTTATAGCTGCTCTAAGTTTGCAACTGTTACTCATTAGTAAATAACTGTAAGTTTTTAAATTTCTTAATATTTAAAAACTTACTGCAATGCTACATAACTTGGGCTCATAAAAATTTGCAAAATATGAGAATGAGGCCGTGATTTTAATAATTTTTATCTAATGGAAAAATGCCGCCAAATCGGTGATTTTTAAAAAAAGTTTAATAACTTATAAAATATTTTTAAGTTATTTGTCTGTTCTAATGCTCAGAAAATTCTTCAAGCAAGATTATATATTTATAGTTTAAAATCATCGCATTGCTTCGAGTGTAAGGCACTTAAACTTTAACTTTTTTATTTACCTTGGCGACAGAGCTTCGGAAAACGGACCTTCCTCTCCGGGTCGAACTCAACAGTCAAAGGAGTGGAGACGGGTAGGGAAAATTCGAAATATGATTTGAATTCTTTTAATTTAATTTTCAGAAATAAACTGGGGAAGGATATTAACTCTATTATTTGCCACTATCTTTCGATACTATTCTATACTATACTATATATTTCTTCTATAAATTATAACGCCTTCTCTTGATCAGAATTTGAGATATAAAGCGTGAGGTATTTTGGATTCTGTATTAATCTCTTTTCACAAAATTATGCCAAAAAAATTCTGCAAAGTTTAGTGTTTGAAAGATATGTAGATAGTTAACAGTTATCAGTTTATAAATTTTTTATAAGTATCTTTATTTTCCTACAATTAGCGTTAAAGGAAATTTTTAGCGCCATCATACTTTTCATCAATTTAAACAGCAATAAGATTAGATTTTAAAAAATGCAGAAACTGAGAAACGTGTAGTTTTAAATTGCTTACTTGCATCCTTTTATTGATATAAAGTTTTGAGGCAAAAATCGTAGAAGTTCAAAATATTACCAAGCACTATTTCTCTTGATCAAATAAAACGACCCCTTTATTTTCTACCTTTTATGAAAGGTATTGTATTGTCCAGGGGCGGATTACCCATTACGCCAGACTAGGCCTTGGCCCCCAATGATTTAGGGCCTGCTTAAAAAAAATTTTTGAAAATAAATTTTAAAAAATTAAGAAAAACAATGATTTAAAAAAAAATCAATTTCAAATAAATATTAATAAATACGATAATTTTTTTAGTTCTAATTTAACAAAATAAAGTGAAATTTAATTTATTATTATTTATTTTTATTTTAAATATGCTTTCTTAAATGAAAAGATATATAAATGCTTTTATATTTGAATAAATAAAAAATATACCAGAAAAAAAATTTAATCTAAGGGCCCCAAAAATTTGAATGGCCTAGGACCCCGGGTACGCTTAATCCGCCCCTGGCATTGTCTAATAATATAAAATCATCAAGAGTTTGTTGAGTACAAAAAAAAAAAAAAAAAAAAAAAAAAAGAGAGAGAGAGAGAGAGAGAAAACATAAATTAAATATTTAACTTAGTATCTAAGATGGCGAGGGTAGCCTTAATTAAGACTTAGGCGGACTGACAAAATTAATTTCTGTGCAGATATTAAAAAAATATATAACGGTTTAATACCGTTTTCATTACTGTTGATGCGTTTCTATTGGACAAAACGAAATCATAAGATCGAATCCTTAATTAACAGGAAGAAAAAAAAATCATGAAATTTTTGTCGGTCTTCATAAAATTATTAAAAGTTATAAAATCAATTTCTTTATTTAATTTAATGGTATATTATTCTGTTCTTTTTTATTTTAGAGGTATTTACCATTTTCAGGTTATTTTCAATTTTTTTAAAAACAATTATAACATCTAACTAATTTTGTCATTTCAGCTTTTCTATCATTATTATTATATTTATTATTATTATTATTTATTATATTCATCATTATTATACTTATTATATTTATTATTATTATCGTGACAATTATTTAAAATTCAAGGTTTAAAATTTAAATTCGTGTAAAGTGATAGTTCTATGTTATTACTTTTTTACGCAACATTTTATGATTAACATGTTGAGTTATCGTTTAACAATCATCTATGTATTTATTCCTCTAATTCTCTTTAAAAATCATCTATGTATTTATTCCACCAAAAACGTGGTTATTTCTCTATTTAAATTGGCAACACCATAGTCATCTTTTAAAATTCTTTTTATTAGGTTGTCTTAGATAATAAATTAAGTGGTGTTAAATACTTAGTTATGCGTAAAGTGTTTGTTTAGATTCATTCTGTTAGATTGTCTTAAATGTTAATTTATATAGTTATCTATACGTTTAGTATTTATTTAGAATAATTTTGTATTTTTATTAAAAAAAATTGAGCTATGAAGTATTATTTAGCTTTATTTTTGATCCTTTTTAAATGGCTGTAGAAATTTCAAACATAGACAATGCTATGAAGACTTATACTGTCGTACTAATTATTGATGACGGAGCTTTGCCTTATTTCGAACAACAGCATACATATGAGCAGCTCAGGGAATAAAGCGCAAGCCTTTTAAAGAGGTAAACCGGGTTCTAATCACAGCGATGGCAAGCCTATACGAGTTCCACACCCGGCTTGCACTGACCTTAATGCTAACGTTACGATATCCTCAGAAGTAGACGGATCATGGAGGAGGAGCCCCTTACCGTCAGGCTAACCGTGGAAGGGTTTCGTGGTTTTCATCTCGATGTAATACAACTATGGGTTAGCTTCGTCAAAAAGTCCTCCGCGATAGCAAATTTCTCCCAATACTTGGTCCAGGAGTTCCCTTATCTTCTGGATTGGATTCAAAATTATAAGGCTACGGAGTTATTGGTAGCCGTAAAACCAAAATTGGGTCGGCTGTTCAAAGACGGTTATAAAATAAAATAGAATACATATATTTTACGATACTCAGGTTATGGCTATAAGGATGAGTAAGTAGTACATGACGTAATGCAGCATTGGAATGAGCTTATGGGGATCACAAAAACTTATTTCTGCTGCCTACTATGCTGAAATGGCCGGAACTTATACTTATGGAGGTTCGTGTGACTTAATATATGCTGGAAAGATTTAAAATAATGACTAAAATTCAGTACATGGAGAACTTCGACAATATCGCGGCTATCTCTTGAAAATAGTTAAAATTGAAATAAAAGTACTTCCGATTGAGCAAAGCCGTGGGCAACAGCCAGTAGAATGTTAAATAAGTTAAATATTGTTAATAAATAAATTTGTTAAGTTATGTGTTTATGATATATTTTATGTAAAACTGGGTTCACGCTACATAGGAAATTAAAATAATATTCATGGGACTGTTTTCTCTATGTAATAATTAGCAAGTTTAATCGAAAATCAAATAAGAATTTAAAAAATAAGTATATAAAGTTGCAACGTTACTCGTGAGAAATGATTAAGTTTAAATTTAATATCAATAGAATCTGGAGCTATATCTAAGGAACCATAGCTGAGTTAATATATTGTTGGCCTGTAACGAGTTAACCCGCCTTTTCAAATCCAAACGCTGTTGGCCGATGACGAGTTAACTCTTCCTTGCACTTGCAATGTCGAGTTAACTAGGCATCGGTCAACAAAGTTTGGGCTTGAAATTAATATTTAGAATGTTTACTTTACTTTCATATTCAAAAGTTGCAACGATACCCTCGAGAAATTATTAAGTTTAAATTTAACTCGTTTAGCTAAGTTCAAATTTAACGAGTACTAAACTAAGAAAATTAACTAAGTTTAAATTTAACGAGTTAACTCGCCTTTCCATGCCCAAATGCTGTTGGCCGATGACGAGTTAATTCGTCCTTACTCTTGCAATGTCGAGTTAACTCGTTATCAGTCAACAAAGTTTGGGCTTGAAATCAATATTTAGAATGTTTTACTTTGTTTCCAAATTCAATAACAAAATAACAGCCGGCTACTTGATAAAATTTCAGTGCAAAATTGCCGGTCAATGAAGTGTTAATAGAGTAAGACGTTTCAGGATCTTTTAATAGAATGTTTTTTTTTTTGTTTTTTGTTTTCTTATATATAAATATAAATTGAGAAGTAAAATTGATTTCGAACCATTTGTGGTAGTTAGTGGCGACACTCGGAGGGCAAAAAATGTTAAAATTATAGTATTTTATGGTAACAACATTTCGAGTAAAAAGAAAGCATAATTTTGGTTAATAAAATCAAAATATTAAACCATTTTCAGCATATTTAAATAATTTATTTTACAATTTTTCCATCCACATGGTAAAGGTTACCTGGAAATTCTGGTTTTCAAAATTATTGTTCTTATTACCTCACATTTAGTGAACAATACAAAACTGAAAAGTAAATTTAACCCAATAAATGATTTTTATCCATTGCTCTAAGATATCATAATAAAATTACCAAGTTTTACCATGCTAACCAAATTTTATATTATATCATAAAACCAGATTTTATTGTAAATTTCTCCAAAATCATCATCATAGCTGTTCAGTAAAGATTACCGATCCCCATATTCTGATAGTTTTGACCATATTTTGATCTCAACACAGATATAATGCGAATTTGAAGGATAACATTAATTATTTAAAAATATTATTTCATATCCAAAAAAGTTGTTTTTACTACATTTTATCAAAAATTGTGGTGCATAATAAGGAAAAAAGCGAAAAAACAATACTGTAATTTTTCTACTTATAGTAACTACTAGAGGATGTTGGGCGAAATATGTAGCTTAATATTGTTTTCAAAAATAATTTTCCATTTTTTTTTAAAAAAGAGTAAAGGAAAGATAGGCAAAAGTAAACTTCTTTTATAAACATCGAATTCAATATTAATTGATTTGATAAAACTCCAGATATATTTATTCAAGCAAAACTTCGTGATTAGAAGAAGAAATTCTCTTTATATCTGGAAAAAAAAAAATCTGCTGAGTTAGTCATTCAATATTTATCTTAGATTAAGTTAAAGTTTATAACAGCACATAATGGTTAATTGCGCACAGTTTTGTATATCATTGGCGTGAACAGATACTTTAGGAAAAAAAGATTTCGTTTCAATTTTCTCACGCTTTAACTGCATACCTGATTGGACAGACGTCGATTGAAAAAAACGAGATTTTCGCACTAAAATAATACAATACTTCCGAAAAAGGAACACATTTTATGGTCGGGGTACAAGAAATGTAAATAGACTGCTCTATAAATATGCCATTATAAAATAAATAAAATAAGAAGAAAAAAACAACTAAAACTAATTTCTTAACATTTTTCCACTTGCAATTTTCAAAAGCAATTTTTTTTTCACTTTTACTTATTTTTCGGTCAAAATTAACATTATATATATATATATATATATATATATATATATATATATATATATATATATATATATATATATATATATATATATATATATATATATATATACATACTTTTTTTTGAGAGAGAGAGAGAGACAGATTTTGTCTTTATGAAGAAAATCTGCTGCTACTGACAAGCAACTTTAGCAGTTTTAACTAAGTTTTCACAGTAAAATTTTTTTTTTTTTATAATAAATAAATAATAAAGTTAAATAAATGAGATGAAAATAAAGTTAAAATAATAATGAAATTAAAAATAAAAGGAAAATAATAATAAAATAGGCAAAATAAAAATAGTAAAAAAATAATAAAAATCGTTAAACAAAGTAAACAAATAAACAGAATAAAATTTTTCGTAAAATAAAAAAAACGAAACAAAAGTTATAATAAAACAAAATAAAAATTCTAAAAACTACTTTTAACAACTGCAAAGAAACAGCCGGTGACATGATCAAGTTTCAATGTAAAATTGCCGGTCAACAAAGTGTTAATAGAGTAAAACATTTCGAGATCTTTCAATTGAAGGATTTTTTTAAAATATAAATAACGTTAACGTTAATGAATAACGTAACATACGTGATATTGAGAAGCAAAATGATTGCGAGCCATTTGTGGTGGTTGGTAAGCGACACACGGAGAAAAAAAATCGGTTAAAATTACAGTAATGTTCAGTAATGGATAAAAAAAAATTATAATAAAGTAATAGTAAAGTTTAACAAATAAAACAAAAATAATAATAAAATGAAATTAAAATAAAATAAAATAAAATAATAATGAAATAAGAAAATGGTATGAAAATAATATTAAAATAAATGAAATAAAAAATAAATAAATAAAAGTAATGTTAAAACAAAAGAAAAATAAATTCAAATAAATAAACAAAAATAATAAAAAAACTTTAAAAACTACGTTAAAAAGGGTTTACGCCTTAAGCGTTTACGTTAGTTACGTTTTAAAATTTCCATTTAATAACTACGGCTAAAAAGGTGTAAAAACATTTTTGTGGAACTTAATTTTTAAATCGTAGGACGTTTCACCATCCAAAAACGTGAGATGAATTTTTGATGGTGCCAGTTAATTACGTCAATGATGCTCCCGATGTTTTTCGTTTATTAAAATTGAAGTAAACTACTTTATAATTTTTTTTTACTGAAAACCAGTTATAGGTATAAAAAAAAATTCTTACAGCAATTTTATGTGGAAGGGAATAAGTTTTTCCTCCCACTCTTTCTAGTTTTAATTCAAAATTTTTCAATACTGCATATAGTGTACTTGATACAAGGAAAAATGATTAAAAATCAAATCACAATTATTTGAATGCTTTAGCTGAATAATAATCACATAATATTTTCAAAATATTCATTAATCCCACGTTTACATATGGCATATCATGATGCAGTTTTTAATTATTTATCTGTGATTCACAAATTAACTATCCGCCAGGCGGCGGATATATATATATATACAGCAAAATAAATAAATACAAAAAAACCAGAAAAAAATTAAGAAAAACAATAAGTATCATTTATTGCGCATAAGCTGCTAGTAAATAGAACTCAAATAAAATTATTTAATTATTCCCCCCCCCCTTTTTTTTTCATTTGTCTGTAATTTACCTTTGTTTTATCCTCATTTTGAACATCATAAGTGCGCGATTTCTAGGACTTCTTTCAAGATATGAAATTACTTTTCAGAAAATTCTAAAGTGATGAGAGAAAAATTTATTTCATTTTCAGAATCAGCGGAAAAATAATAAAAAAATATCACTCCTCAAAATTAAAACAATTTCCAAAAAAAAAAATATCTGATCGTGATTTTCTAGCAAATTTAGCCGTAAAAAAATTAATAAATAAATAAAAACTATATTATTTTACAATTTAGAAAAAAATTGCAACTCGAATGTAAAGTGTGTTGCACCATTTTGAAGAATGACACGTTAAATAAATTTCTTAAATATCCTTTTAACCGTAGCAATCTTATTCACATTGACAACTAAAAAAGGTTTACATTCAATTGCTTTTTTGTAAAATGTTGCATATGTTCGATTGCATGTATTTATGCTCGAAAAATTTATGTTCCGTGGGACGAAATTTGGAAAATTAATTTTTAAGTACCGTTACAATTTCAATCACTTCGAAAGCAAATCTACTTTGATTATTATGATTATCAAAATTAAAAAAGAATTTTCATAATTCGAACGCAAAATGTATTGCACCATTTTGTAGAATGACTCGCATAAAATTTATTAATGACCTAAAAATTAATGTTCCGAAGTGCAATTTTGTGACATTTTACTTTATTTTATCACCGTCGTTAAAAAAGCTGACCTAATTTTGATTTTACGACAACCAATATTCAACTCCATAGTCTTGTAATTTTGAACCTGATCGAGAAGACAAGGGAACTACTCCTGAATCAAGTATTGAGAAAAATTTGCGTTCGTGGATGAATTTTCTGATGGAACTAATCCGCATTTGCGTTACATGGTAAATTAGTAATTTCCTAAAAATTAATATTTCGAAACACAAATTTGTGATATTGATTAAATAAACTCTAGTGCTTTATATTCATAACGATACTTTTCTTTACGTATTTTTCAAAATGTAAATTCAGGAATTAATTCCTTAGCTAAGATATCTGTGCAATGTTTTTTAAAAGACGTTGACATGAAAACAATTGCTCTTAATACTGTTACGGTGGTTTAAAGACACAAACTACTATTATTATTTTAACCAGTGATCGTTTATTTTATGCATATATTGTCGAATTAATTTACATACCTCAACTATTTAAAATACTTAAATTAACAATGCTTTAATCGAATACAAATTTAAATAACAAATTATACTAATTAAAAGGCTTTGATTAGTAACAAATAAACTAATTGGCATGGAGAGAACTTACCCATACTGATGTTCATAGTGGAAATTGGTGAACCTCTCTAAAACTAGGTTCTACTCTCTCTGCTACTGCCCTGTTTGTTGTCTTTTTTTGTATCTTTTATACTAAACTTTTTGCTCGATAAAACTATTGCTAAATTCTAGAAAGGTCACATAAGAGATCAAACTTGTGATTAACACTTTTCGACACGTATTTCTTAACTTTAAACAAGAGTGTTTATTTGTATTTGCTTAAGTTCTATGTACTAATGGAAGTTTCCACAGTATTTTAAATCTAATCAATTATTTTGCAATTTACGATAAATCTATTTTAAATGTTTTATTGTGATTCTGAATTAAGTGACGATAAGCGTCACAATACATAATTAGGAAATAAGCATAGCTAACAAATAATTATGTTTCGTGATGCGAAATTTGGAAAAATTAATTTATAATCGTTTTTTGCACCGTTACAATTTCAGTCACTTTTTCAAGGAAAGAAAAAATCTACTTCAAAGTGCCACCTATGGAAAAAGTGACAATTTGAACCGTATGGCTTCATTTTGCAAAAAGATTCACGTTAAAATTATTAATTTCCTAAAAATTAATATTTCGAAACACAAATTTGTGATGTTGATTAAATAAACTCTAGTGCTTTATATTCATAACGATACTTTTCTTTACGTATTTTTCAAAATGTAAATTCAGGAATTAATTCCTTAGCTAACATATCTGTGCAATGTTTGTGAACAGACGTTGACATAAAAACAATTGCTCTTAATACATAATTGGGAAATAAGCATAGCTAACAAATAATTATGTTTCGTGATGCGAAATTTGGAAAAATTAATTTATAATCGTTTTTTGCACCGTTACAATTTCAGAAACTTTTTCAAGGAAAGAAAATATCTACTTCAAAGTGCCACCTATGGAAAAAGTGACAATTTGAACCGTATGGCTTCATTTTGAAAAAAGATTCACGTAAAAATTAGTAATTTCCTAAAAATTAATATTTCGAAACACAAATTTGTGATATTGATTAAATAAACTCTAGTGCTTTATATTCATAACGATACTTTTCTTTACGTATTTTTCAAAATGTAAATTCAGGAATTAATTCCTTAGCTAACATATCTGTGCAATGTTTGTGAACAGACGTTGACATAAAAACGATTGCTCTTAAATACATAATTAGGAAATAAGCATAGCTAACAAATAATTATGTTTCGTGATGCGAAATTTGGAAAAATTAATTTATAATCGGTTTTTGCACCGTAACAATTTCAGTCACTTTTTCAAGGAAAGAAAAAATCTACTTCAAAGTGCCACCTATGGAAAAAGTGACAATTCGAACCGTATGGCTTCATTTTGCAAAAAGATTCACGTAAAAATTATTAATTTCCTAAAAATTAATATTTCGAAGCACAAATTTGTGATGTTGATTAAATAAATTCTAAGGCTTTATATTCATATGTCAATTCATATTCAATGTCTGTGAACAGACGTTGTCATAAAAGAAAAATTGCACTTAATACATAATTAGGAAATAAGCATGGCTAACAAATAATTAAATAAGTTTTTCTGTCTTGTTTGATTTGCTTTTTAACACGCTCAATTTAACATGTCTCAATACTCAAGCACCTTTACAGAAATTATTTCACTAATCTTGCCTTTTCTATTACACGCAAGAGGGGGGAATCGAACTTAATGAGCCTCCTTGGCCGGATGCCGCGAAGATGTTGGCCGCACGCGCTGGGGCCAAATGTCATTGATGTGAGACTACTTCAAAAAGCCCTCTTGGGCCTGTGTGGCCCGCGAGCACCTTTTTTGGTGACGTCACAGATCGACGTCCTTGATTCACGCAACAGTGAATTTGTGTGTTTCCTGCAAATTTTCTTCTTCTTTTTTTATTATTGTAGAAGATAGTGTTCATTTTCTCACGGTTACGACTGAGCTTAAAGTAGAGAATTTTACACGCACTTGTGTGGGGGTGGAGACGTAAGAAATCGAATGAATGAGTAAGCATAAAAAACTGTTTGGAGTGATGTGCTTGTCCTATTACTGCAGAGAATTCTTTTTTATTTCTCGGATATCTTGCTTTAAGAGGTAGGAGAAACATGGGAGGTTTGACCAACCCTATCTTTTCATTTTTAAACATTTATTTAAATCTCGGGTACCAGATCGCTACATTGTATGAAGCAGAACCTCATGCAGCTCTATTTATTAGCCATTTGCAAGTGAAACTAAGGAAAGATTACAGGTGATGTCATTTTCATACAGAAAAATAATATTTTGTTGTTACAAGAGTTCTTCTCTTCTGTATGAAGTCCTTAACATAGATAATAATAAAAAATTCAATTATGTATGTACTTTGATTAAAATATTAAAAGCCAGTACACCTATTGTTTACATTTACTTTCTTTTTTTTATGTGTTTTAATTTTTTTTGGACAAAATGACAATTAGAGGAGATTATACCGATAGTACCAAAACAAGGTTTTGAAAGATGTCCCTCCCTGTTAAAGAGAAAATTTAGAAGAAAGAAAAAAGTCACAATAGAAGCGGATAGTAGAATCGCCATTGAGCTGAGCTTATTGATAGAAACTAAATTTACTGAACGATTTTAGTTCAAATTTGTTATTTTTTATCTGTAAATAAAGCTTTTAATACTTCTTAAGACACAATTATATGTATAACTTTTAAAAACTCTTCGTGAGTCAAACCATCCTCGAGTAGGGAAAATTATTTTATTTTTTTTTTACCCTCTTGAGAAAACTCTTATAGAAAACGAAGTTTGTAGTTAAAATAAAAATTAATAATATTTTTAACAGATTTCAAACATTTTAAGCTTTAAAATAATGTCGGCTTGAAAATTTTCTTATGTTAAAAAAATTAGGAAAGCGTTTTGGTCAAAAGTAGATCAAACCTCTTTTGTTTCTTTACCCACCCCCTCTTTTTTCCCCCAAAGTGTTTTAAATTTGTTGCAACAACAATATGGTGCTAAATTAAACCATATTATACTACAACTCAAACTTGATTGAACGATACTATGGTTCAACTTGAACAGTAACATGGTTCAGTTTAACATCTACACGATATGATCTTAATCTACAATCGCATATATGATCTTAATCTTATCTAATTCAGTTTAATATCTATACGATACGATGGGATACGATCTCGTCCACAGTACACACAGAACATCTTTTTAATCTACCACAAGAAAAAAACTGGAAAACATTACTTGTATTAAATTTAGAGGGCTTTTAAAATAACTGCCGCATTCAGATACTTATTTTTCAAGTGATCCTAATTGCAACAGTTTGAAGTGTTTAAATGCGACGTTGTTTGTTGTAGCCTTTCCACAGTCAGTTACAGCGATCAAAACCATCTATAACTGTTTACACATAATTACTACTATATAATTAATTACTTGTAATCGCAGTTACAAGTAATTACGATTACAAGTAACCATAATCTCTGATAACATGCAGTGGTGATTAAATGTAGTCAGAACAAGAAACGGTTGCTGGTAATCATGTTTACATGTTATCATAATTACAATTAATCAAAACGTGTGGTAACAACGCAATCATGACTACATGTCATTGCGATTACATGCAAACTATCAAAATGTACGATGGCAAATAATTCTCATTAGCTGTTATAAACTAACAATTACAAATAATCATGAGTACAAGTGAATATGCGATTGCAGTACAAATTCTAGTACGATAGGACATGCAATATGTGAAAATACGCATGGACACACACTGTGTAAACTTTTGTATGTACAGTTAATGTCTGTTCATGCAAAGTTTGTTTGACTGCAATATAAATATGTAAATATGTGTAACAATATGTGTAAGTGCATGAAATTCATATCTGTACGCAAAGTTTTCATGTGTTATTACATAAATTGTAGATATTTATGTACGCATGTATTTTCAATACTTGATTATTATTTTTGAAGGAATGTAATGTGGGTAGGCAACCTATTACTTTTTTAGAGGAGCGGACGAAATAAAAGTACATAATTATAATATTTCTCTCGTTTTCACAAGCAAAAAAATTGTCTCTTCTTCTAAAAATCTACAAAAAATCTGTAAAAAAAATTTTTTTTTTCCTTTAAAAAAAATTCTTGTTTTTGTCTTAGCTAATTTTAAAATAGCTGATTATTCATGTAAAAAAAATCAATTTTCGAAAGGTACAATGTCATTCTCCCTTGCAATCCATTGGTGCCTAGCGCGTTTTTAAAAAGTTAGTTTTTTTTTTTTTTTTTTTTTTTTTTTTAAAGTTAGAAGTATACATATTTCAATATTATGTTGTTTTTTTTCTTGCAGAAACAAAATAATTAATAATTTTATATACTAAGTATTATATACTATATAATTTATATACTAAGTACTTATAATATAATTTATATATTAGTATGTTAATAATAATATTAATATACTAATAATGCAAATATATATATATTTGGATCTGAATTCAAAGAACGGTGCTTAGTTCGAACTAAAGTGGTAGGTAAGAGAAAAATATTTCAACTTTATTTAAACAAATGTGCACTGCCACTTTTTCAAACATGTTCTTTTTCAAACTTTTTCAATTTTCATATATTGACCATTTTTTGTAAGAAAAAATAAATTTTAAAAGAAAAAATTAAAATTAATAAGAGAAGAGAAAAATAGGAAATAAAAAGAAAACTGTAAATTATTTTTGATGGATTTAAGGAAATAAATCGTTTTCAAGCGAATCAATGAACTTTAATTAAATCAACAATTGTCTTTTTTTTTTTTTTTTTTTTTTTTTTTTTAGAATTACATGAATTTCTCGATCATTTCAATGATTGCTTCTTAATTCTCAACCACTGGTCCGTGTATTAATATTTGTATTAGGATTTATATCAATTTTGTTTATATTTAAATAGGAAGCTCAGAATAATCTTCGTCGCAGAAAATGTTCAGAAGCAATTTTATCAAAAATTTGGTTGATTTTGACAATTTTGTAAGCGTCAAAATCGTACCAACTATTCAATTTACTGACTTTCGAGTCATAGTCCTTTGAATAAATCTGGTTGAGAAACACTGACTTAAATCTTAACTATGTTTTGAAAATATTGGTTGGAGGTTATGCCTTTTTTTTTTTTTTTATTCACAACAATCTACTATTAAATGAGTGGTATTTATTAACAGTGTAATTTTAAATAATTGATCTATCTTAAGAATTTATTTTTCAATCTTTTTGCATTAGTAAAAAGAATGGAATGAGGTTCGCCGAACTTTTTTCATCAGCACCTCCTGCAGCTTTTTCATCCTGCCTTTTGTTGTCCCCTCTACCTTAGTGCAAGTTTTCTTTGCTCTCGAATGTTTTCTTCTTTCTCCACCCTATCTTTATTAATTCTTTTCTCTTTGCAACTTTTTAGTTAGGTAATGGGGTTTGTGATGGTTGTTTGCAAATAGAACCAGTAAAAAAATAATTTGGTAGAAAGCATTCCATCTCCTTCGACCGGAAACTGATTTGAATTCAAGCAAACAATCTAACGAGTGTTATTGTCTGTGCAATTGTAAGTAAACACTGAAAAGTTTGACCTTTAATTAGCAGTGTTGATAAATGGTGTAAGGAATTCTTCGTCAGTTGTTTATTACAAACAAAACGTTTAAATATTCATCCCCAACTCCGAGAATAATTTTTTAAGAGACTGATTCCCACTTTATAGAAATGTTTACTCGAATACTAGTAATGAATTAATTTTAATGTTTATTAGTTTGCAGGATTTCCACCATCTCCATCTTTAATTTCTTCTCAGATGGAAACCTTACTGCAAACACTATATTTTCATTTTTATTTGGTTGGCATAGAAAGATTGACTGGTAAATCTTTTTTTTTTTATATACATAGTAGAAATATTACTATGAAAAGCTTGTTTCTTAAAAGATTGAATAAATGCATCCAAAAACCTTTTTTAAAAAATATAATTTTTTAGCCTTTGTTTACAGATACTGTAAATCTTATTTTTGTCTGTTTTTTCATTCTAGCTTTGTCCATACTGCTCAAATAAACCTTGTTTCAGTAATGGCCATAAAATCTATAATAAACCTTGAGCAGGTGAATTTATTCTTAGTTTGAGAATGTTTTCTATTCTTGATTTGCTTCTATTCTTGAAATGATAATTCATTCTCGATTTTAGATAATTTTTCTAGCCTTGTTTTGTAAAGCACATTCAATCTCGATATGAAAAGGTTGTTTGTGCAAGCTTAATATGAACCTCCCATAGCGCATAGACTTGTCTAATTAAATTCAACATTGTTTTGAGCTTGCATGGTTTATTTGCTGATCATTTATAAACCTCGTTGGGCTTTGTGAAAAAGGTTGTTGCTGACATTAAAATCAACCTTACACTAGCTATTCGAGTTCGAATCTTTGTCGAAATTGAAATCAAACTGTGTACTCGTTAGAGATAGCAAATAAATATTTAATAAATAAAAAAGAAGGGAAAAAAATACTATTGATATCAGACGCTATAAAAAGAGGCAGGTGGTATTCAAAGCATAAAAAGAAATTAGAATGCAGTTTGAAACTTGAAAATATTTTTACTATTATCTGACAACTACTTTATGTTGTCAACAATCAAATATCCCCAGCAATCAAACATATTTTAAATTTCTTCACCACCCGCCTTTCTCAGTAATGATTTACCAGATTTCGATCGCGATTTTGCCTTTCCCTGGTTTATATGTTCGTTTGCAATACCCAGTGTAATTTTTTATTTTCATTTTTGTTAAGGATTCTAAAAATCAATATTAAAGGTGGTAATAACGGAACACAAAGTATGTTAATTTCAACATTGCCAGCATTTGCATTTTACTAGAATTAAATGTAATATTTGAACGTCATGGGCAAAAATTAAAACGCAATGAATTGGTCATGGCGTTTTGGCATTTGGCATTTTTATTCCCGTCTCAATCAGTTTTTCCAGTTATTGTACGAAAAGCTGACAATCGCTGAACTGGCAACATTTTGAACTGGTATCTTCGTAGCATAAGTTGACCAAGAAATGTAGCTGAATTAAATTAGAAGACAGGAACCACAGGTTTGTGGAAAGCTTGAAGAAGACAAGCAGTAGATTTATAACAGTAGATGATAATGATGAGGGTATTTGTACAAAATATTAAATTGTTGAAAATAGTTCTATTAGAGCTAGATATCAATGTTATAGACGTATATTTTTAGCAAACACCTACAAATGCAGCCCTTATGCAATTTAAGCAATTTTTTTTAATTATAAGTACGAATTTTCAATTGCTTCAATCATTTTTTAAATATAGTTTAAAGGATGAAAATATTTAAAATTATTAATAATTGTTTAAAAAATAATTCTTTAAAATAATTGTTCTACTGCCCAATCGAGTAGTTTTTATATTTTTAAACAAGTAATTATAAATGCATAGTTTATTTTCATGAGATTAAACATTTATTTTACGCGGAGTCGGAATCAAGGAAATTTTGCTGTTTTGAACAGGCAACTCTCTTTTTTATAAATTTTCATTAAAAAGTCATGTCTAAATTTTCATGTTACTTCTAGGAAACTACTTCTAGTAGTTTAATATTTAAATTTATTTTAATGCACTACATATTACGATATATCGAACTGTTTCTGTCATGATCCATTATGATAACTACCAAGTGCTATTAAGATACTTGCATACCTACACATTCTTCACGCTTTTCGGAAGATTTTATTTTTATAATTAATGTGGAAGCAAAATTTATATAATTGCAATTTTTTAATATAATAATTAAAATAGGTGTGGTTAAAAATCAATTTGACTACCAAGCAATTGCTAAGTTTAACAAAACACCCCTACCACTAAAAAGCACTTGTTAGAAAAACGTAACAGTTGGCAAGTATGTACTTGGCAGAAAAGGGAGACAGCCTATGGCACAAAAGAAGAAGAAGAATATATAAAACGAATTAATTAAATGCAAACAACAACCAAAAAAAATTTTTTTTTATTCTTTTGAAGAAGCTAACAGGGAATTCTTTAGTTCCTGAACTTCTTGGTCTAATTTAAATTTTTATACCCAGCATTGACTCGCGTTTGCGTTGGTGCCTTTAGTTTCTTGTGGTGCCTGTCATTTTTAAAGGCACATTAGTTATGTGCCTCTTACGCGAGAAAATAAAGGGTACATTTAGCTTGTACCTCTTATATAAGAGGTACTGTTTTTAGAGTGTAGTTACATAAAATCATTGGTGTTTTTTAAGATCTCTCTCAAAAATATTTTTTAGTGTCGCAGGATTTAGAAAATACACAAAGAGTTTTAAAGTTCATTAAATTTCTAATGTTTTCAACCGATCTTTCCCCCAAAAAATTTATAAGTTCACAGGATTTGGTTAATAGTACTGAAATTTTATAGCTTATAAAATATGAAGAGTTTTTTTTAATTATTTATCATCAAAATATTTTATACACTCATCGGATTTGGTCAACATCGCTATAAGCTTTATTATTAAATATTTAATATTTTTTCGCAAGCGTTCGACTAAATATTTTATATAGTAGTTCAATTTGGTCAACAGCACTACAATTTTTATAGTTCATGAAATATGTAGTGTTTCTTTCTTTCTTAATGATTCTCCCTCAAATTATTTTAAATATAGTCGCACAATTTTGTCAACAGCACTACAATTTTTATAATTCATGAACGCATTGTTTCTTTCTTTCTTAATGATTTTTCCTCAAATTAATTTAAATATAGTCGCTCAATTTGGTCAACAGCACTGCAATTTTTATAGTTCATGAAATATGTAGTGTTTCTTTCTTTCTTAATGATTCTTCCTCAAATTATTTTAAATATAGTCGCACAATTTTGTCAACAGCACTACAATTTTTATAATTCATGAACGTAGTGTTTCTTTCTTTCTTAATGATTCTTCCACAAATTAATTTAAATATAGTCGCACAATTTGGTCAACAGCACTATAATTTTTATAGTTCATGAAATATGTAGTATTTCTTTCTTTCTTAATGATTCTTCCAAAAATTAATTTAAATATAGTCGCTCAGTTTGGTCAGCAGCACTACAATTTTTAGAGTTCACGAAACATATAGTGTTTCTTTCTTTCTTAATGATTCTTCCACAAATTATTTTAAATATAGTCGTACAATTTGGTCAACAGCACTACAATTTTCATAGTTCATGAAATATGTAGTGTTTCTTTCTTTGATTCTTAATCGAAATATTTTATATAGTAGCACAATTCGGTCAATAGAACTACAATTGTTGTAGTTCATAAAATATTGTTTTTTTTTTTGTTTTTTTTTAATTACTCCTCAAAATATTTTATATAGTCGCGCAATTGTATCAATAAACCTACATATTTTATAGTTTATTAACATGCTAGAGTTTTGTAATGATCTTTACCAAAATATTTTATTTGGTCGTAGAATTCGGTTACTTACTACACATTGTGAGCATTTTGTTGTTTTATTAAAAATCCTGAAAGAAATATCCCTGGATAAAGGGTGTTGTCCTTTCACAGAGCGCTTAGAAACATATAGGTAACGGGTTCGGTTCCCTTCCAAACCCTAGATGCATCTTTGCTGTATCATTCCATTTCTCCTGTTATTTCGTTTTACATTTGGCAATACTTTATGAGCTGTTTGAATACAAATACACGAATATTCTTGTAAAAGTAAAGCATGATATGAAAATATTGCAGAAATTTTGAGGTCTAAAAATTTCTAACTATTATTATTGTGTCTTGGTAGCTCAGGGATAGAGCGTTCGCCTTCCAATGAGGTGAACTGCGTTCGAATCCCAGCGATGGCTGGTCGTTTCGAATGCCGTACCCAGCTCGCACTGACGTAAAAATATCCTCAGTAGTAGACGGAACATCGGTGAGAACCCTTTGCAGTCAGACTAACAGGGGGAGGTTTCCGTGATTTTGATCTCCATGTAACGCAAATGCTGGTTAGTTCCGTCAAAAAGTCCTCTACGAAGACGAATTTCATCATTCAATACTTGATCCCTGGATTGGGTTCAAAATTACAAGGCTACGGAGTTGAACATAGGTTATCGTAAATCCAAAATTGGGTCAGCTGTTTAATGACTGTTATAAAATAAAAATATAACTATTGTTATTGTTCTTTAGAAAAAAAGATAAGGGATGGAATATTTTCCGCTTCAAAACCACTCTACCCCGAAAACCAATCAACTTTGCAGAGCCAAAATTTTTCTTTCTTTAATTTGAAGATGTCCCCTCTAACAAGTTTTACGCACTGCAGATATTTTTGTGAATGAACGGGAGTCGCATCGCATTGTTTCACGATCTTTTGTTTCCTCTCCTTCATTAATGAAGGCCACTTATGGAGGAGTACTATCTCGGTTGTAAAGGACGAAACACAAGGTCAATGTGACGTCAGAAATTTTCAAGACGATCATACCAGTTGAAAGTACCCAATAGCTGATGTCAGTCTACCGTGTTTCGATACCTGAAACATCATTATTCACAGCCTCATTCATTCACTAAGCTGTATTACCATGTTTTTTTTATGGGCAATATGAATTGTTTTGTGCGGAAAGACCGGAAATAAATAATTTTTACCTTGACTTCTTCAACTCCATGCGAAGCTGACTGAAATCAGCGAAATCCTGCGTAGTAAAATAATAGACGTGTCTGTTTACTGAACTCTTGTTGTGTTAAAGATTTATTAGTTTGCTTGAATATTCGACGCAAATTGTGGGTCATAGCAAAAATCTTCCGCAAAAGCTCCATTTGATGTTTACAAATGTACTTTGTTACTATATATAACACCCTAAAGATAAAATAACACCCTAAATAAAAATTTTAGGGTGTTATTTTATCTTTACTATTATCTTGAGATATTTTTTGCTGTATCGGGAAAGTACAGGTTTTTAAATATCGTTTCTGTAAATCTATTTATATTGTTTTTTATTATTATTATTACAGTCGTTGAACAGCCGACCCAATTTTGAGAGTTAGCAATAAAGTTTAAAGCTTTTAGAGGTTTCAGGGAACGACAATAAAATACGAAAGAAAACAAGTATTTTTGTACATCCTATGCCAGAAAAATGACACAATAGTCTTGCAACTTGTATTGATTACTTTAATTGTTACTTACAAGAGCTGCATAAATTTTTATAAACCTAACTTAAATATTTAAGAAAGTATGGGCATATTTATAAAAAAAAATTATTTTTCTATCTTACTTTTTCTTTTTTTTTTTTTCCAATTTTAAAAATAATAAAATTAAACAAAATTTTAGGAGCATTAAAAAATTCATTACAAAATTATTGTTTAAAAAGTTGAAGAAAGAAAATCCTTAAAAACTGCGCAATATATGACTGTTTAAAGTAGTTTTTTCATACTTCGCATATGCGCAAAAATTTTAAAAAAATAAATAAATAAATTATAATTTTGTAGTGAATCGTATTTGGCAACTAGCGAAAAAGTCTGCTTTAAATATCTTAACTCAAAAGTTTCAAGCAATTTTCGAAATGATTTTTGTAATTTTTAAAAGAAAGCTCAAATTGATAAGGGATTTTTCACAAATTTCATTTTGCATCATAAAACAAAATTTAATAACAAAAGATATTTTACCTTACAATAATCATCCAGTCGCCAACTGTGAAGGTATAAAGAAGGAATACAGGCTAAAGAAAACATTCTTTTATTGAGGATGATCCCCTGACCCTGAGGATGATCCCCCTTTTGTTTAATAGTACAAAATGAAATTTTAGAAAAACCTCTTATCATTTTTAGCTTTTTCTGAAAAAGTACAAAATTTACTTAGAAAATCGCCTGAAACTCTTTAAATTAAGATGTTCAAAGCAGACTTTTTCACTAGTTGCCAAATACGATTCCTTACAAAATTATTAAAAAGATTTTTTATATTTTTTTCACTCGTGCGCAATGTAAAAAAACTACTTTAAATAATCATATCTTGCGCAATTTTCAACGATTTTTTTTTTTTAAATTTCAAAGCAATAATTTTATTATTATTTTTTTTATTGCTCCAAAAATTTTGTTTAATTTTATTAAATATTTTTTAAGTTGGAGAAAATAAAAAAATAGACCAAAAAAATTTGTTTTTCATCAAAATGCCCATATTAGCAGAAACATTTAAGTTAGGCTTAAAAAATTTTATGCAGTTATTGCAAATAACAACCAAAGTAATTGTTATAAGTTACAAGTTTATTGCTTGATTTTTTGACATAAGGTGTTCAAAAATACTCTGAAAGTTGTAAACCTTATTACTAAGTATGAAAAAACACATGTACTAGTAACCTTGAAAGTTGCAAAATAATCCTTCAACTATTTCTTGAGAAATTTAAAAAATGTCAAAAGCTGAGAGTGTCTCTTTCATTATTGTCGGATAGTGTACTTACATTGCAAACATTACTTCAATGTTTGCAAATATTTACACTATTACGAAAATAAAATAACATTTATAAAAAAAGGAAATTTAAAAATAAATAGCATCCTTAAAAGTGAAGATTCACCCCAAAACAACTAAAAATCGATTTTCTTCTGAAATAAACTTCTATTGAGAAATTTATAACGATGAAATTAACTCCGTCAATAATTTAAACGATAGTTATAAACTATTAACAACTTTTTTTCATTTTTTTCAGGTAACTTATTTTCTGACTCATCTGCGTATGGAAAAATTGAAATGTTTGTAAACGTTTAGTATTTTTAATTAAAATTCTGTAAAAAGTCTTATACATTGTTTTCAATACCTTATATTTAAACGATAACAATTTCTGTCGTTTGCTAAGATAAATTTTGTACAGTTTTGCAAACTTTATCATAACAAGAACACAAAATATTGCATTGAAGGCAATTTAAAATACAAATGCTTATAATACACTCCAGATAAAATAATATCTGATTTCAGTAAAAGAAGAAATAAATCACGAAAGAGTCTCGATTCTTTGATTGGTTTAAAACAAACAACGAATTTTTTTTTCATTCAGGATTATGTGATTTTTATTACTTGGGTAAAACCCCATTCATAAAACAAACTGGGAATTTAAGAAACACGCGTGTAAAGATAGGCAAACGTGACGTTGATTTTTTTTTCCTCCCTTGTTTACCGCCATGTTTAATGTTTTTTGTAAAGAAAGTTCAAAATTTAACATAAAATACATGTATTCAAGCGGAAAAGCTTTTTAAACTGATTAAAATAACAAAATAAAATAAACATTTTAAAAGCAACAGACTGAAATAGCTTCATTTTATCGGATCTCACTTAAAACGAAAAACGTTGGACGCAATACTTTCGACTGACGTGGGTATAGGATTTTTTTTTTTTCTTTAAAGTATTGTCTAAAAAAATAAAAAATGTCCGTGAAATTCAAAGTGTGTGTCGTTACTTTATACGACCTTCTCTTTTCCTTGAGTAAAAAGCCCATCACCCGTAATTGTAACAAACTCTAGTAAAATTAGTTGGCGGTTATTATATAAAGCTTCCTAACTTTATTCGGGTGTGTAAATCCTTTTTCGTGGTGGCTTCTGCATCTGACACAAAGACCAAAGAAGATCTCTCGCATCTCCTCTACATTAGTGATCATGGACATGAACACTTTTCGACAGATAACAGCACTACAATGTATCGCCTCGTTTCACTATTCGTCTTGATTCGACAATCAAATCGCCTGTGTGTCAAACAATGTCAAAGGTTGAACAGAATATAACTTTTAAAAGCATAAAGTTCATTTTCGAAAAATATGTACTTTACAAAAAACAAATACTGGCAGATATGTACTTTTCTGGTCAATGTAGCTTTACGGGTTACGTGCATAAATGTATTTTTCTGCTTAGTGAATGTTATACTTTTTATGTGTCACTGACCGTAATTTAGCGGGCTGTAAAATGTTTTTTTTTTTCCTTTCTTTTTTTTTTAATTAAAATTAAGTACGACAAAACTGAAATTATTTTTTCCTATTCTCAGATTACTTTAGAAAATTAGTATTAAATTAGTGGAAAATAAACTAAACAATCGATATTTTTTTACACAATATTAAACCAGCTTAAATTATGCAGGCTAACTAAGTAAGCCAAGTACTCTAGTAAATTATGCAGGCTAACTAACGAATAATATCCCTTAGTTAGCCTGCATAATATACTAGAGCACTTTTTAGCCTATAAATCATACAATTTTGATACATTCAATTCTTAAGGCTTTGTAGACTCTAGTGAAGTGCAACAATGTGAAGTGAGTAATGTGAACTTTGATCTTGAAGGTTGTCTGTGTGACGCATGGATTAGTAAATTTTAATAGCCGTGATTAATGAAGTCTGCAATAAACGATGCAGAACGCGTTTGGTAAGTGTCCGGAATGTCAAGGCGATGTTATCGGTTAATTTGGTGATTTAGGCTATTGAAATGTTCTTAAAACATCTTGACTCCTCAAGCGTGAAATTATATTTAAGAAACATCTCCCCTGAATATAAAAGTGTTACATTAAAAATTATTTTAAATAATTGCTTTTGCTATGGTTTATGTTTGCTCACCGAGTAGTAGTAATGTATAGCTACAAGATGATCATATTTACATTGAAATTAGTAAAAATCTGTTACTTCTTAATTTTTTTATTCTGTAATAATTTGGTATTTGTTTGTCTTGTCGGTTTGAATTGAAAAATATATAAACTATGTGATAGTTCAACTTTTCAACAACGGCTTAATAACGATGGTTCAACAATGATACTTTCTTTTCCCTCATACTAAGGAAAAAATATTGTAAATCTACCAGGAAGTGGTAAAATTTTATCGTGTTTCTGTGAAAGTAGCAAAAAGTTTGGTAATATTTACAGACGCGCTTTGGTAATGATTTTGGTAAAATTAGAAACAAAATATGATTTTATAATACATGATAAAATTTGGTAAATTTGGCAATTATAATCAATACCTTACAATATGGATCCATTTAGTTGGTTAAATTTGCTTTTCAGTTTGTGGTAATAAGAACGATAATTTTGAAAACCGGAATTTCCGGTTGGATAAACCGTTACCACATGAACTGAAAAATTGCCAAACACCGGGTATTTTGGTTTCATAAACCAGAATTTGTTTTTCTTTTACCAGAAATATCACTACCATACAAGAGGGTAAATTTACCAGAATTTTTTTTCTCCCTATAGAATTTCGACAGTGTAGTAGTTGGTTGGGATTCAAATCATGTAATCAGATTTGAGAATTGCGATATTTAAGGTTGCATCATATTTGAGAATTTTGATGGTTTGTTGTTGATTGTAATTTGAATCATGTAGTGAAGTTTCAGAGTGACATTCTTTATGTTAATCTTGAGAGTGCAACAAATGTGAATGATATTATAATTCAACATACTCTAAAGCTTCTCACAGTTTAGTCATTGATTCCAATTCAAATCGACTTTAAAAATTACGTAAATTTGGTTCAACTTTAAAGATACAGAATATTTGAACAATATGATTGCTCAATCCCCTCTCAAGATTCTAACAGTGTAGTAGGTGACTTTAATTTAAATCTGGAAGTCGAGTTTACAATAATTTAGTTCAACATTAAAGTTGCAAGAAATTCGAACGATATTATAGTTCTACGCACTCCAAAATTTCTAAAATTGTAGTTATCGATTCCAATTTAAATCGAGAAATCAAATTTAAAAAGTATGGTGATTCGATTCAACTTTGCACAATATTAAGTTTGCAGCAAATTAGAACGAGTTTATATTTCAATATTTTCTAAAATCTCTTACAATGTAGGTTATTATATTAATTTAAATTGTGCTATTAAAATTGCGTAATACACGACAATTTAGTTCAACGCATCACCATATTAAGGTTTTCAGCAAAGATGAACGATTTATATAGTTTAATAAGCTTAGAAATTTCTAACAATGTAGTTGATGATTACAATTTAAAACGTGAAATCAAATTTAAAATGTAAGGTAACTTGGTTCAATTTTGCACAATATTAAGTTTGCCTCAAATTAGAATGAGTTTATGGTTCAATATTTTCTAAAATCATTTACAATGTAGTTAATTGTATTAATTCAAATTGTGTTGTTAAAATTACATAATACAGTAAAACCTGTTTTTGTGCGGTCCTTTTTTTATGCGATTTTGTTTTTGTGCGATTGGTTTTGTGCGATTTTATTTTTGTGCAATTTTTTTGTGCGATTTATTTTTATGCGGTATATGAATTTTAGCGGCGTTAGCATCAGTTGAATGTTTCCTATCAATGTACATATACATGCTGTGGACGAACTCTGATTATGTGGCCTCCTTGACAACGATGAATCTGGACTGCGCGATGCTCTGTTCATTTATTTTAAACAATCTCCTGACAAGGCAGAGTCAGTTATGTACATAATGTCGCTCGAAGCGCGAACAGTATACGCTTCGTATTCAGAGTTTTATACACGATTCACGTGGTTAAGGATTCATTTTATAGTGAGATTAAAGGTAAATAAATTAATTACTTTTGTTTCTATTTATACGTAGTTTTTATGATTTTTATTTTATTTTTAGACCTAAGTACTCACTTAAAATGAATAATTATAGCCAAAAGAAGGTAAAAAGACAGACAATTCCACTATTTAATGTATAACTTGAAAACTTCTCCATGTATATTTACAATGAATAATTAAATCTTTTTACAATTTCTTTAGGTCTAATTTAATTATTTCATTGAATTGAAAGCATTCTCTCATCTATTTCATAAATCATTGATGTATATTCTAAGTCCGACTTTTTTTATGCGGTCCCTATCCACCGCACAAAAACAGGTTTTACTGTACAAGACAATTTAGTTCAACGTATCACCAAAGTTGAACGATTTATGTGGTTTAATATGTAAGTGTGTAAGGTAATTTGGTTCAACTTTGCACAATATTAAAGTTACAATGAGTTTATGGTTCAATATTCTACAAAGTTTCTTACACTGTAGTTAATTATTTTAATTTAAATTATGCTATCAAATTATACCATGTGATAATTTAGTTCAACTCATCAACATATAAAGTTTGCAGCAAAGTTGAACGATATTATTGTTCAATACATTTCGAAATTTCCAACAGTGTAATTAATGTTGCACTGTTTATTCATCCAAATAGTAACAGAAAGCTGTTTAACTTTTTTTTCTCACTTCATGTGTTCATCTAACATCCTATAATTTTCAAAGAACCACTTTTCGAGTCGTAGGCAGATTTTAATATCACCACTTATTTTCTAATGAACGGGAAACAATTACTGATAAATATTTCCGGCACAGTACAAAATATCCGCAATCAGTTCGCCATCCTGTTGCCGAAATTTGACTGAGTTCTAGTCTCTTACCAATGATCTATCTTCAACAAAACTACGGGAAACTAAGAAGTGTAGGGGGGAGACTTCGGAAAAATTGTACGCTCTGTCAACCAGCCGCGAAAACGACAACCACCCCCAACCCTCTTATTTATGAAATATTGCTCCTATGTATATCGTCTGCTTTGTCAATTTCTTCGGAATGAAGTTTTTAGTAAAGAAATGGCAACAGAAAATTGAAGCTGCCATAGGGAGCGTAATTATAGCGCCTTTTTTCTCGAAACAGTGGAATCCCACAGTTAGGAAGAAACCTCGAGGGGAATTTTTACCCATAATTCCCACACTTCGCATGAGTTTTGTATCTCAGTTATATAAAAATTCCCATGAAACGAGAAATAATGTGTTTTTGAAATAAAATTATTCGATTTTTTTAGATGATTATTTTATTTTTTATACCTCATTTAATGCAAGATTTTCTATGGAAATGCAAAATTATTTTAGAGTGCAGTCCCTTCCCTCCTATTTAAAAATATACTTCCTTCCGGGATTGAGAAATTAAAGTTTAACAACACTCGAAAAATATTAAGATATTTAAAAAGAAAATTTTTTTTTAACGAAATTCAAATATGAAAAATATTATTAAATTATGAATTATTCTTAAAGTAAATAATTTGATTAAATTAATGATATTGCGATGACCTCCGACTCTGGGTCAAATGTGACTCTTGAATAGTCAAGACATGGTCACCAGCCTTTCAATAAAATAAGTTGGCTAGCCAATTGTCAATAAAGCTGCCTAAGTAAGATAATAAATTTAAAAACTGTTTTCAAATTAATTTCAATAAGTTTTGAAAAATCACCGATATTATAAGACTAAAATTAAATAATGTATAGAGTTACTCAAAGTGTCAAAAAATTTAAATCATTCGACATTTTAATTATTTTACGAATTCCTTTTTAACCAAGACTTGTTCAAAATAGATTAGTTCTAGAATATATTAAAAACCGAAGTTGTGAATAATTTATCAGTAAAAAGAATAATCGAACCAATTTTTTGAAAGGAAAATTCGGAAATCTGGTCAAATTTAATAGAAGACTGAGAACGCTGAGTTTTAATTAAAAAATATAATACGCCTTTGATCTTTTTTTTTTTTTAATTTTGAATACAAGTTGAGAATGTTTTTATTCCACAAAGGAATACTAAAGTTGTTGTCAATTGATGTAAAAAATTTTTCGACAGGAAAATTTAAAACTTTGTAAAATTTAATAGAAAATAAAGGAGACAGAGTTTTAATACATATGGCATGCTAAGGTATACGGCATACTAAAGCATACTCTCTAAAATAATATATTTTTAATACATATATACAGATGAGGAAGTGGAAACTTCTTTGATCAAATCTTTCATGGCATCCCCTAAAAAGTTTTCATTTAGTATAAAACCAATAAAATAATTTGGAAAGTTTAAACTTAGTGAAATAATATTTATACTCCATCCCCGATGGTCAAAGTTAGAAAAAAAAACAATTTCTCTAAAAAACATTTCCCATTTTTTAATATAAAATTCGAAAGGGTGGTTTTAGAAACAGAAATCTGGACTCAGTTTAAAGATAGCGGTTTTAACTTTATCTATTATTATTAAAACTTATTTGTAAAAGGAATAGACCAAAAGATACAAGGGTTTTCTTATTATCATCCTAATAAAATTATTTTTTTAAGGAGTGTTGAAAAATGTGTACGCTTTGTTAATTTACATAAATTTGCTCATCTGAAATATATACTAGTGAATTTTTTTTTTATTATTTCAGTAAAAGTAACAGAGTTAAAAAAAAAGAAAAAAGAAATGAATAAAATCAGATTAAACTAATTTTTCCAGTTAATTATCTCTTTCGTAAAAAGATATTTTAGAAATCCTAACACACTAATGTAATAATATGAAGAAAGTCAAATGCGGCTGAAAATTAAATGAAAAGGATTAAAAACATATTTAAAATTTTCCCTCCTCATCCCCCACTCCTTCCCACTTTTCCCTCATCCCACACCCCACAGTTGAGTTCGGTCGGGGAAGGAAGGGCCTCTTAAATAAATAAATAAATAAAATATATCTTCACCTTATGTTATCTATCTAGTTTATCTAATACCAACTTTTTTAAAAAGATTTTAGCTAACATTGAAAATGTATCCTGCATATGAATGTGGCTTAAAATTAAATAATAAAGTTTACTTTAAAAAGTAAAAAGGAATTCTAATAAGAGGTAAAAATCGGTAGAAATGTTAAAAATTCATAAATCGGTTATAAATGATATTTGTGAAAAAGAGGAAGATAGAGAAAGAGAGGAAAGGAGAAAATTGCCTCTTTCCTGTCATTTCCCATCTCCGTTTCCCATTGTTATACCTCTGCTGACTTCTCATCCGGCCTACCTACCACCCTCACCTTTTCTTCTCCTCCAAACAAAAGTATTTCGGCCTAATGATTAGGCCATATGGCATTTTTGCTAATTTCTCTTCAATCTAAAATTCTGTGCCCGAATATTGAATACTCAATCTTGTTGGAAACAGATGCATCATATTTACACGTTGAACATATTTTTTACACGTTGAACATTGAAAACGTATCCTGCATATGAATGTTGCTTAAAATTAAATAATAAAGTTTACTTTAAAAAGTAAAAAGAAAAGAAAAGAAAAAAAAAAAAAATACAAAATTGGCTGAATTAGTAAATTGCAAATCTATCAAAAACTAACATTTACACATTTAAAACCAATAAAAATGCTGTTTTAAAAGATTAATTACTTAAAAAATTATCGAAACTTACTATGACATTAGTGTATACATAATACTAAAAGATAAACCAGCTCTGGCTATTTAGGCTTGCTTTTATTTTATTTTATTTCATTATTTATTTGATTATTATTATTTTTTATTATTTATTTCATTTTACTTTATTTTATTATTTGGTTATTTATTTTATTTTTATTTTATTATTTAGTTATTTATTTTATTTTTTATTTTATTTTATTTATTTATTTTTATTTATTTATTTTTATTTATTCATTAGTATTATTATTATTAATATTATTTTCGCAATTTTTCATGAAATTTAGGTCATTAAAATAGCAAATATTAGTTGTAGAATTTAGGATTATTACTTATCATAAATATCTGTTTATAGTGTGAGAAATGCATTTGTGTAATACACCCCATTTTGGGCTATAATTTGAGCCATTAAGAAAAAATAGTGTGCATAAAGTTTGTAAACTTTTTTACTTGTCTCCTTATTATTTGTTCGTTCTCCTGCAATCATTTTTGTCCGAATTGTCTTTTGTACCCGCTTTTGGATGGATATATATATATATATATATATATATATATATATATATATATATATATATATATATATATATATATATATATATATATATATATATATATATATATATATATATATATATATATATATATTTGCTGTTTAAGGCCGGTTATAAGATAAAATTAGGACCAGAAAAAAGTTTTTGTAATTGATCTATAGAGTAACAATAAACATTTAGTCATTCTGCATTTGTATTACATTTTCTAAAAGCATGTTTACCTAAACTGTGGCCTACTGTTACCTTCCTCATCAATTAAATGGATAGTTAAATAATTTGAATTGGCCAGGTCTAGGTTAGATGATAGTTTGTTGCCAGAAATGACAATTTGTTGTTTTCTTATCCAATATAATTTTATCGATATTAATTCATTAATTTTTAATTTTCACTGTTGTTGTAATTTGATGTTTTATTGATTTATTTTCATTAATTTACTCGTTATTTACTTTGCGCTTTTTTTTTTATTTATTTGTATTAGTTTATTTTTTACGCAAAACATAATTAAAATAATTTGGC
Source organism: Parasteatoda lunata (assembly GCA_949128135.1). NCBI lineage: Eukaryota > Metazoa > Arthropoda > Arachnida > Araneae > Theridiidae > Parasteatoda > Parasteatoda lunata. Next base: position 98,735,657 of record OX421971.1, read on the forward strand.
TCATAAGAAATTCAGTAACCTCCAAGGAGAAATGATTCTCTAAATCAAGAGAGTTTTCATTGAACAAAATAAATAAATAAATAAAGATTATTACTACACCCTCTGTTTTATGCCAAAAAGCGCTTATAGATTTGACAAAAACGTATGGTAAATAAGCATCTTGTAAGATAAAATTATATCAACATTTACATGGTGATCATTTTCTTCCATTCTTTATTTATTTTTTTATTTTTTTAAAGTTATACGTGAAAAAATAGACAGTGCAAACGACTAGCACATTGCAATGATAAATAATATTTCACTAGAACATGTTAAATATATGTTTAAAATATTCCTTTGCATCTATTATACAAATTAGGATAATATTTGTCATAAAAATAAATTACATGTTCTACTTAGTTCCTTATCACGTAAGTCACATTAAATCTGTAAATCCCCTATTTTTTGAGTCAGTTTTAGTTAATTAATTCCTAAAACTCGATTAACCTAAATAAAGAATTTAAAGCTAATTAATTAATTAAAAAATGCAACGAACCGTAACGATGACTAAATGAAAACTGCTTATGAAATAATTCACGTTGTTAGAAATTCAAATTATTGAGTAACAAGCTAAAATTTTTGAAATTTATTCATTAAAAAAAATGAAAATTTTTCCTTGGTTATTTGAAGGAACATAATAATTAACAACAAATAATTAAGAACTTCTAACATAATCATTCGCTTTTAAGAAATTCTTTTTTTTTCAACTTTCTAAAAAAGGCTGTTATTAAAATATCTAAATATGTAGCTCAGATATTTATTTATGTAAATCAGATTTTAAATTATATGCTAAAAAAAATCTTTCACTTGCTGGCGACGCTCATAGATGAATTATATCTAAATTTTATAAAGTAGTTCACAGTCTGTAAAAAATACACTAAGGCCGTGGCCAGCGGTTAGAGAATCGGGGAGCGGTTAGAGATTTTTGTCCGGGACCGGGGTTCGATCCTCGACTCTGCTAAGACCCACAAAGGTCGTGCAATATGCGTGCTCGTAAAATAAAAAAATAAAAAATTAAAAGAAATATGAGAGAATTGTTTGAATTACACTGTGAGAAAGTTCTTCTCGAATAATTTGTTTGCATTTTGATATTGGGAAAATATTCTTTCAATATTTGAAGCTTCAGGACATATTCTAAACATGTCGAAATTCATTTTTCCCTTAAACTTTAAATTTTGTTACACGAATAAAGATAAAACAGACTTTTCGGATAAAAAGTTTCCTCCGCAGCATAGACCTCTTCAGGCACCACAAAACATTGTTTTTCGAAGCTTTGTCACCAAGGAAAATAAAAAAGCCATAGTTTAAGTGCCTTATACTTGAAGCAAAGTTATAATTTTAAACTATATTTATCATCTTGGCGTGAAGAATTATATGAGCATTAGAACGAGCAGATAACTAAAATATTTTAGAAGTTATTAAACTTATTTTAAACAATCGCCAATTTTGCTATTTTTCTCCACCTAAATGAAAATTATCAAAATCAATACCTTATTCAAAATTTTTATGAGCTCCGGTCATTCAACCTTGGAGTAAGTTTTTTAAATATTAAAAAATTATAACACAAACGCCTTTCATTTCCTCAAAACTGTGACTTTTCTCCATATTGATGTTTTTCACCATATTCATCCCGCAGTGAACTGATCGTAAAGACACGGTTCCCAATAGAACACCGAAGTCAAGCATCATGGTCAGTAAGCGGTCAGTAAACGTGTGGGTGACCATTTTGATCCGCCTGCGTAGGGACCGAGGTTGCACGGTACCGGCAAATTAAATCGAAGGCAGCAAATGTGCAGCAGGATGCACGTAAAATCAGTCGTGAACGTTTTCTCGTTGAGTATGGTAAAATTGAAGAGCTAGATACCAGTCCAGGTATATAATAAATATCTGTCCACGTCCTTTGTTCAGGTCAAAATTACGTGACATTTCTACCATAGCTGTTAAATGACAGAGCCCTGAAAAAAGGACCTAAATGCTATGCTTGGCCCTGGTAAGGCGAGATGTAAAATAAAATGCACTTTTGGGAAAAATATTCCTCCTAATGCCCGTTTAAAATAAACCTTACTATTTTATTATCAAATTTAAAAAGGAATGATATACGGTAGTATAGCTCAACTTTTTTAAAGTTCAGTTCAACCCTTTTAAAGTTGCTGATACTTTGAACAAAATTAATAATTTTAACTAAATGAACGCAAATAAAGAGCTAATTGTTCATTACATATATATATATATATATACATATACATACTAAGGGGCTAGGCCCCCTGTTCGCTACCACTCATCAACCCCGATAATTGCTTCGCAATTATTGCCGTTTCTTGACAGAACACAATTTTTCCACTAAAGTTAAAATTATCCACTTAACATATATGTAGTAAAGGAAATTCTGTTTGCTTACGCTTGTGCCGCTACTTCCCACGTCCAAATATTATTATCTATCAGTATTATAAATATTTAGATCTATTGGTAAGCAGAAGTAATTTTTCTAAGTAATCATTTTTTAAAATAACAATTGTTATGACAATATATAGTTACTAGGATCTGAACAACCTGATAATGCTCACTCTAGTTATTGTTTCCGTTTTTAAAAGCGCTATATGTTGAGCCACCTCAGCTAGATTTGGCATGTGACATTTACGAAAATGCGAAAATGCGTGTTACGAAAATGCGTCTTTGGGACTTGCCAAAAACAAAACAAGATGCAATTTAATTTTTTTAGGAGCGAAATATTTTATGGAGTGAAATATAACGAAAATGTACCTATGCCCATAACAAGAAACTTTATCGTAGTAAACGTCCGTTTTGGAAATGTTATTTCATTTTTAATCTTATTTATTAGAGTTCATAATCGCTATAGAATCAGGTGAGAGAAAAGTTTGTTTTGAATCTATGCTAAACTCTATATCGGCCCATTTTCCACTGAAATCCGATTGACTACTTTGATTTTAAACAAAGTGTTTCATTTTAAGATTTTTTCCAAAAATTTAAAGTGTAGATTGGCGGCACTTAAAAATCTGTCAAATCTGTAGCTGTGGTTAATACGTAAGTACCGAATTTTTCTTCCATACTTTTCTGAATCATATTACTTCAAATATTAGAATATGCAAGAAGTATACATAAACACATAATTTAATACCATTTAATTTTTCAAAAAAAGTATTTTGACAACAATTTTATCAAAAAAATTATAAACTAAAAAACGTAAAATAAAGAATTCTTAGGATAAAAACGATTTTAAAAATTCCTCATTTTTCAATAAAAACTTTCGTATTGTTTCTTTTTTTTTAATTTTTATAGTATTTAATCAGACTTAAAAAAAACCATTTTGTAGAGAACAATCATCAAGTAAGAAAAAAATTTATTTACAAGCAAATTTTTTATTATAAAAATCATAACACTTACCTGATTTATAAGTCCGGACAATTCCAAAATGATATGTTCTTTGTTTGAAAACTTTATTCTCAAATAATATATACATACTTTATCCCTTCATTACTTTTAGGTAACATACCACACATCAAAATTTTATAATTGTAAGATCTCGATATGAATTTTAATATGTAGCTTAAAAACAGAATAGCTGAATTCTAGTTGAAATTCTTTCAAAACTAAAAAACACTTACCAAGAAAACGATAAAAAATTTATTTATAATCAGCACAAAAGATACTTTTTCAAGTAATTCAGATTATTCTTTATTGTTGTTTTATTATGTAGATACAGAAATATATACTATTCTGTGAAGAAGAATATTCTATAACTATTACAGTTTTGTATGGAATTCATTGATACACATTTATTCATTGGAATGACGAAAGCAATGTTGACTTCATTTTAACTTGTAATGAATTGAAGACAAAAAATTATTTTACCGCAATACACATATCTGTAACAGCAAGTGATCATGAAATCATGTTATGTTGTTGGTAATAGAAAGGTAAAAATTATTGAGAAGTTGTTCTTCAAATGCTTGGCGTGTTCTGCTTCAATTTTGGCATGTTCTGATTAGTTTTTTCAAGAAGTTTTACCTTTTCTTTAGGGAAATTTTGCTTCTTTTTTGATGCTAAGAAAATGGCGTCCGTCATTGCCAATGGTTATGTGGGAACTAATGCACGATATTTTCAGGCTCCCGCTAGATGGCGTACTCGACCGTTGCGATCGCGAATACCTTTACGAGCTATATTAGTTTTATGCTGATGACAACCAAAACAGAATGGAAATGAATGAGAAAAAACTGGATCCTACCACGTGATTTTCCGGTCAATAAAAATGCATGGATAACAATGTAAAGCTGGTACACCATCATTAGACTTACTCAAAACAAAATAAAAGTTTCAACAAACTTTAGATAGTTGCAATAATTCAGCAGACAGCATTTTTAAAAATTATTACTTTTTCAAACTCATGCGTTCTCAATTTTGATTGGCTGTTTTGTGCGTTACTATGTTACTAGTTGCAAGTCTTCTGTGATTGGCTATGTGTTATCATTTCACTCTCTTCCTATATTATATATATATATATATATATATATATATATATATATATATTATATATATATATATATATATATACTTTGAAACTTGAAAAATTTCTTTGGCATTCATTAGTTTTGTTGAAATAGCTTTACAACTAATAAGAAATTAGATCATAACCGTTTATCATTTTCACAAAAATCTTGTTTTACTTTAAAAGTGGTCACAGTACCCAAAAAATGACCAAAATATCGAAATTGTTTTTATTGCTTATAATAAAACTTCAAACTATTTCGAATGCACTGAAAAAAACATCATCTCTCTATCTACATTTTTTAAAAGTTCTGAATGATTTTAGATAGTCCTAATACAGAAACTTGCTTAGCTGACAGACTTTAAAGTGCCTTTTCTCAATTTTGTGTTTTAATCTTAATTAAATCCCTAAGGAATTTTTTCTATTTAAGATAAAGCTTTGAAGTAAACTTTTTTATCTTAAGTATAATACACTTATTTAAACTGTGCTTGGAATAAGCATTTTAGGAGGTATTACAATTTTTACAGCATGTTATATGTACCTAACAGGAATTTTTAACCTTTTTTTCTACTTTTTTACAAAATAATCTATAAAAAATATTCTAATTGATGTATCAACAAATGAATGCACAAAATTGTTAAGATGTATATTCTAAGCAAGAAGAAAAAAAAATTGAAAATATTTTAAAATAAAAAAGCCTTAGGGATTTAAAAATTGTGAATTTTTTCAATTTTAAAAAAGTTAAACAGTTTAATTATGTTTTGAAGATAAATTATTGATTGTAAGTTAAATGAGCATGTTAAATGAGCTCCTTTAAAAAAATTGTTGCAAAGGTACTGTGATCCCTGAAATTGACATTTAGCGCAATTTTCATACACTGTTAAAATTTTCATTCCAAAATTATGGTAAAATAACTAGCAGCTGTCTGTCCATCCCATTTACCGTTAAGTTTACAGTAAAGAAATTTTTTTTCCGTTATGGTTTTGAAACGATTTACAAAAAGTATAGTTATAAAACCATGAATACAAAACTATACAGTTTTTTAACCATTTACAACTATTATTTTTTCAAAAACGTAAAAAAAATTATAATAATAATTATGTAACTAGACATAGTTTCGTAAGGTAATAGGCATTGGAGAGTGCCGGACACTGAAAATTCTTCATCTTTTGAAGGGAATGGAGGAAATATTGTGATGTCAATACTAGGACTAGAACTCAAGTTCTGCCGGTCATAAGCCCGCTCGGCTATGATATGTGCGCTTTTGCAAATAACTAAGTAACTTCATTAGGCCGTTCTAGTTGGTGCGTCAAAATTCTGGTTGTTATAAAGTATTAGGTGAAAGCAGTTAATAAACAGTTTTTCTCAAATTTAACAGTTTGACTACCATTTTATTTATGGTTATTTGACTGTTTTGATTAAATATGGTAAAATAACCATTCAATAAATTGTTATTTAACCATTTTTTCCGAAAATTTTTTAACAGTGTAATTTGTACTCTGACTAAAAACAGACAAAACCTAACGTTCATGAATAACTGTTACAAATTCACAACAGTCATAAAAGATACTTATTATTCACTACAAAGCGTCGTATAAATATAACGAGAGAGTCTTCGAAGAACAGTTTTAATTCCCACACCCCACCCATTTTGGCTGAAAACTGTGGCTTTTATTCTGAATCGGTTCGTTGCTCCATTTTCTTAATATATTAATACTTTCGATGAGGTGTTTCGTGAATAATTGTTAGAACGTAATACAAATCTTTACATGGAATTCCATCTAATTTATAAACTGGGCAATTTTATTATTCTTTGTCTAGTAACTAATGAAATTAAACCTAAGCAAATATGAGCCATTTGCTATTTTGAATGACAAAAGATAAAAGAATTGATGACAAAAGATAAAAGAATTGATGTCGGAAGGAACGGATAAATGATTGAAAAATATTCCACATACTCACAACCGCAGTAACTTGACTTTCCCGCCATTTTGAAAGATTCCAATGGCTGCTTTACCGGATCGGTTCAATACTCAAATCAATTAATTCGATACTCATAATAATCAGACAATTTCGAGTAAGTATTTGGTATGTACGCATTCCTAATACTGGTATCTGATGTCCTTCACACTCTCAAAAATAAAACTCTCACTTTTAATGATTTAGCAATCCTTGAGCTATATTTTGTTTTTGTTGAGTTATATTTTGTTATTTATTGAGCTATATTTGGAGAACGAACGTCACGAACTCACGTGATTTATGACGAAACGCGAACTCTCGAATATATGACGAAAATGTTTCTTCAACTCAGAACCTCATGGCAGTGAATCATGGGAGATTAGACGTTCAAAATTAGAATGACGAAACAAGCCGACTGGCTCGCGTGGGGTGTCAAAGAGTTAACCATACACGAGGAAGATCACGGGTTCGTGTCCCGCTTCAGGCATAGATGTAATACATCTTTCTATTTTGTCTGTCCTTCTTGCGACATAGATCTACCTGTATGGTGCCCATGAAAAAATTATGAACAATGCCGCCCGGGAGATACCAAGGGAAACTGTTAGTGACTCATTTTATTTATTTATTAATTTTTGGAAAAAAATAGAATGACGAAATATTTTGTTAGTTTTGACGAAATTTTCTACCTCGAAGAAGGGATGATAGTTATTTTGTCACTTTGACGAAGTTTTTGCTTGGAGCATATATTAGGAAATGGCTTCGTCAAAAACGAAGAAAATTTCGTGATATTTGAGTATCGATTATTTTTATTTATTTATTTATTTATTTATTTTTTTTCCTTTTTACCGTGCAGCAGTGTGCAATTTTATTAAAATTAGAAACAGGACATTCTTTTGTCTGAATTCAAAGCTGCTGTTTTACTGGATCAGTTCGATTCTCAAAATACTTGGAAACTTACAAAAAGAAACTTTAAAAAGAGGATAAAGGGATAAAGTATTTCATTTAGAGTTTTTATTATTTATTTATTTATTTTGAATAACCAATTTTTATTATGTTAACAATCGTAACACTGAATTCTGACATCATTCATATAGTGAAAAATTTTATTTAACTTAAAATTATTATATTGATTATTCCCGCTATTTTGACAGATTCCAACCACTACTTCCATAAATCGATTCGATGCTCAAAATATTTAGAGGAAAAGATAAAAAGCAACCATAAAAAACTGTAACACGGGATTCCGATATCATTCATAAAATGAACTGAGACGTTCAAACTTGTTTTTCCCGCCATTTTGACTAAATCCAACCATTGCTTTTCAATTTTCTATTTAATATAATTGCTGACATGTGTCAATCCAATTCGGACAAATCTCTGGTAACAAACTAATAAATTTGGTTCTTAACTTCAGTGTAAACACATTTTAAAATTTTCCACTCAATAATTTTTATCGATCTGAAAAAAAAAAAATTATTCAATAAATATTATTAATATTATGCATAAATATTGATTGAATATTATGCATTAAAAATTTCGAGTTAACCAGTTTTATGTAAATATTACCAATTTAATATTGTTCCCATTGTTAACACAACTTAATGTGTTACGCTTTAATTTTAAGCTTTAAAATGTTTTACTGTTGTACGCTTTAATTATATGTTTTTTTTTTGTTTTTTGTTTTTTGTTTTTTTTTGACCTCACAATTTTCTTACGACAAATTATTTTTTAATCATATTTCGTAACTAATATCATATCTTTTATTCTCTCTTCACCTTTTATATACTTTAACAATTTTATGTCTTTTGTTTAGCATTTATTATGATTTTACTTGATTTAATTTTATTTACTCAAAAAAATTCTGTCTCTTTTTTTTTTTTTTTTTTTTAGTTTCACACTATAGTATTAATATTTTTTTTCTTTTGCGATATTGATACAATATTGGAAAGCAACATAATTAGTTTACCTTTCCGTAGATAATAAGTTTCTAATTGTATTAACTAATTTTTTACTTCACACTCCTTTTGCAAGTGAACAAAAATTCCAAAATTCCAAATTATTTTTTTATTTTTATAGTTTTCTACTTTAACTACTTTATTTGTTTTTCTCAGATCTTTCTTAATGTCTAGTACATATAATATTTTTAATATATATATATATATATATATATATATATATATATATATATAGAGAGAGAGAGAGAGAGAGAGAGATTTTAATAAATTAAGTAAGCACTTTTTTTAAATTTCAACAACTTAACTAATGTAGTCCTTTTGTTTATTATAACAAAACAATCATATTTCAATAAAACTTTCACGCTTGATTAAACCCCGAAAACAAAAACATTCACTTACGATGGTATAGTAACATTAGCTTCAAATGTATGAATAAATTATATTTAATATTTTGCATATCTGTTATTCCTTATCTTTTCATTTAAACTAGACGAAGAAAAACAACAGCCCTGGACATGAATAAAGGCAAAGGAAGTATTGAAAGCCCCTATCTGTCTTTGTCTTTTCTTTCTTTTACCAATCAGGTGACATCGGGCCAAAAAACAGCACTTAGATTATTTATCCTTCTCTTTTTCATCATTATATAATTCCGACAGTCTTGTTATTTGTGAGTATACGCCTTGATAGTCACTTGCAGGAAACATGCTTGAACAAGACCGGAAGAACGAAGAATGAGTTCGAAAAAGAAAAGAAAGAAGAAAAGAAAAATATATATATATATCTTTCTATAATACCACCCCCGATTTTATGCGTTTTCTTTCTCACTTCGACCCTCCTTCCCTGTTTTGTATTAAACTTAGTTGGCTTCTTTTTTTACAGAGAAGACACCAGAAAAAATGTTTTTGCGGTCAGTGTTCTAAGCTCGAAATTTTGTGTAAGAACACTTTTTTTCTCCGAGTCTTTTCTTTGATCGGCAAGTCTTAAAGATTAAGTATAGTGTAATTGAGAGGGAGAGAAAAAAAAATTGGGGAAAAAGGGACGACCTTGTATTGCACGCGTGAGTAAACAGTGAGTTCAGAATAGGGTTAATGATAAAGATTAAACAAAATTGCACACTTTGTGAATGATATTGGAATCCCATGTTACGATTGTTTACATTCTAAGAATTGTTTATAAAACATCTCCTCGGAATTGAAAGCGTTTTTTTCTTTTTTACTTAAGTATTTTGAGCATAGAACGAATTCAGCAAAGCAACTTTTTGAATTTAATCAAAACAGCGGAAAAATTAAGTTTAAAGTCTCTATGTTTGACGAAATTTTACGGTTTATGAATGATACTGGAATTCTGTGTTACAATAGTTTACGCACCAAGAGTTGTTTGTAAAACATCTCCTTGGAATGAAATGGTTTTTTTTTTAATCCTATTCTCTTTCTTTTTTAAGTATTTTGAACATCGAATCGAACAAGAGAACTTCGTGGGAGGTTTTGTTGTAGTTTTCCTTCTATAATGTAACGTAAATGCGGGTTAGATCCATCAAGAAATCCTGCACGAAGGCAAATTTCTCTCAATACTTGATCCAGGAGTTCCCTCGTCTTCTGGATTGAATTCAAAATTACAAGGCTATGGAGACGTAGTCATTATGCATCAGTAGTCTCAAACTTTTTCAATGACGGTAATAATTATTCCAATCTAACAATGCAAGTTATATGGGAGCTCTGGGGATAAAGCGCTCGTCTCTAAATGACATGACCCAGATTCGAATCCCTGCTATTTCTGCTAGATACCATTTTCGCACCCGGCTTGCACCGACCATGGTGCTGACGTAAAATATCTTCTGTGGTAGATGGGTCATGGGTTACAGTACCCTTGCCGTCAGACTAACCGTGGGAGGTTTTCATGGATTTTTCCCTTCAATGTAACGCAGATGTGAGTTAGTATCCTCAAAATTTCATCTGTAGTGTAACGTAAATAAAAAGTACCTGTCTAAATAAACTCGTTAGTGATAAAAATTTGACGAGTTTTTACGAGTTTAAAACTAAATAGGAATTTTTAAAATAAAATTTTACAGGAAATTGCAATAATACCCGAGGAAAGTAGTTAGGTTTAAATTTTACTTTAATAGTATCGTGAACCAAATCTGTGTTCTAATGCCGGGGTTTGGAGTGTGTAGCGAGAAGGATGTAGAGCCCTTGCTAGTATCATGCACTGTTTAGGTCCTTATTTTATCACTATTTAATTTTCTTATTGTTGTGTCAAAATGGGTATAAATTGATGGCTGACTTTAGGATCGCCACTGGCTAAGAAACACTTGTATCGTGCCTAGTTTCAATTTCTATCTGCAGTTTCTGTAATATTTCAAGGAACATGGAGGGAGCCCATCTCATCCATTGCCGAACTTTAACCGATCTCTCTTGTGTACTTGGAGGTCAGGAGCTTTTTGGATTCATAGACTATTGCTACAGCTGCTTCTCTTGTTCCTTATGTTTTCTTTTCTCTCTATGTATTTCCTCTATATAATTCTTTGTATTTATTGCTGTAGTTGTCTTTTTATCTTGTCATTAGAAAAAAAAATTCTTCCTATTTCTGCTCATTTTGTACCTAAATACATTGCTACAGAAAGTACAAAATATGCATATATTATTTAACAGGAGGATAGGGTCTCCTTTATACTAAGTGAACTGAAGCGAAAAAAAAAAGCAATCTGAACAAGACACAAATGAAAGTGCAGATATGAACATGCTGTAGTCTTGGTTTTTTTAAACAAGAGTCTTCCTCAGTATAAAATAAATAAATAAATAAAATTTTAAAAAAATAAAAAAATAAAAAATAACAGTCGGAAAGTAAAGAAATAAATTCGTCCAAAGTGGTTTAACCAATTGGAATATATTGTTTCGATTATATATATATATTTTTTATGCATTTTTATTCATGACAAACTATCTCTAAGTTCGTAAATAAAAGAACATAATATTAAAAAAAATACGCAATTTCAGTCTCGGTTTTTTTCAATTATGTTTTTTTCAACTACGACTCTTCTCTTTACGATAGAGCTCACCAAACGCTAAAACTCAGCAATGATACAGCAATGCTCATAAGGAACAACTTAGGAAGAACAGCAGGAAGATAATCCTAATATTACAGTTAGAACAAATTTCCGTCCAATTCACCGTTCTTAGAATTAATATTGATGAAACACGTTCTAAACATCATTAAGAAAGTAGATTAAAGAACATAATTGAGAAATTTAAAAAAAGAAAAGTCTATAATAATTATTATTATGCAGGATGACCAAAAAGTACACAAATCTCAAAAATTGCGCATCGGGTCTAATAATATTTAAAAGAAATATTTCAAAAGATGCATTCAATGATTTCAAACTCAGCTCTCCAACTTCAACCACTGGGGTGGGGTGGAGTCAACTTCTAAGTCTTAAATAAGAACCCCTATAGTTTTATTGCAGATTTAGATTTTACAGAAAAAAGTGCAGGTTACAAACTTGCAGTTTATTTCATTTCAAGTGGATGGTAGGTGGCGCTGTAATTACAAAACGGAGATGACGTAAAAATCGCCGAAAATGGAGATGTTCCAATAAACGCATGTCAGATCGAAAAGCTTATTATAAACAGGATTGATATATTTAAAGATCGATCTAAAGACACCAACATCCACCCCCAAATCCCACAACGTGACGTTTTAAAGTGACCAAAGGGGTGGAGGTCCGTTCAATTTTTCATTCAATGTATTCTTTTTTCCAAATATTTGATCATTTTTCATACTTTTCGGACACCCTGTGTAATTCGAACAATTCGACAGCTCGAATAATTCAATTGTTTATTAAAAATATAAAGTTTTCTTTTCCAAATGATTTTCTAAGATAACAGCACAATGCACGAAAGCAACTATGTTGCCTACAAGGAAATCGCGTTGAATTCCAATACAGCGAAAAAATTCTGGTAATATTACCGTATTTTATGACAATGACTTTTCTAGGAAAAAAACATAATTCTGTTTAATAAAATCAAAATATACGGTAGTTAAAATCGTTTTTCCGTTCGCATCGTCACATATTATATCACATTATAAAACCATATTTTTTTGTTAATTTTACCGAAATCATTATCAATGAGCTTAGGTAAAAATTACCAAGCTTGTTGGTGTTCCCATGGAACCAGAAACTAGGCAAATTTTATCATATACTGGTAGTTTAGACCATATTTTTTTTTTCTCAGTGTTAAAAACGTGTTTTTGAATATTTAGAGAGTATATCGTTGTATTGCACCAAATTTTTTATTTGAAGAATGAAAATTAAGTTTATCAAACTTTGAACAGCGTTTTGTCAAATTAGAGTTTCTCTTAGTCACAGATGCGGTAACATTTTCAAACGATTTGTTTGTAAATTTCGCAACATAAATACGATTTAATAGAGTTTCGATACGATATTAATAGAGATAATACGACATCAATAGAGTTTCCTGTTGGCGAAGAATTTGCTATGACTTTTTTTTATCATCTGTTTTTATTTTAATTTATATTTAAATAAATTGGATAAAAATTGATCAAGTTATGGTGTCTACTGTTTTCAAATAATTCAAATAGGATGAACTCAGGTAGGTAAGTACTTTATTTACTTCGCACTATACTCTGTTGCAAGCTAAGAAAAAACCATTATCGCATCGAATTGACGCCAAATGGATGCCAAGCTTCTAGCGCGAACGTATATCAGCATCGCCAATATTTGAAAAAACGTTGCAAAGTCTTCTTTTTGCTAGCTTTCTTAAATCGTGAAAAATGAGGAAAACAAAACTTATTGAATCGAATAAGGTGACTCGAATAACTATTATTATTTGTTAATCAATTAACAAATAATAATAGTTAACAAAAATGAATTCTAAAAGTTCTAACTAATATACTTGTTTCTGTTGGCAATTAAACAAACTGATTAAAGAATAATAATTATTGTTTCTTACAGACAATTTTCTTCTACAGCGAAACAAAAGTAAAAATTCCTTATCTCACATTTAATTTTTAAGGGCATGTCAGCATTAGACTCGCCATTTTCAATAGTCCAATCAAATCCAATGCTCCTGTAACGTCATATATTGTTGTTTCTTTTACAAGAACGAATGTTCTCCTTTTTTTATCAAAATATGTCGCCAAGACTAGGATTCCAGAAAGACGACGAAACTACAACCTTTTATATATATATATATATAATTCTATGATATTTATCGTAAAAGGTAGCACGAATTAAATTTCTGTCTGACCTGTTTAACTTTTAAAAGCTTTTATATTGTTTTGAAAGCATATTTGTATAATTTGATAACGAAATAAATAAAAATTATAAGCAGTCGAGGGTGATTACCTAACATTGTTTTTCGAAAATCTGCTGCCAGGGAAAATTTTTTAAAAAAAGTCTTAGTTTAAGTGCCTTATACTTGAAGCAATGCGATGATTTTAAACTATTTATTTTATACTGCCGTGAAGAATTATCTGGGCTTTAGAACGGACGAATAACTTTAATATTATAAAAGTTATTAAACTTTTTTAAAAGTCGCTAATTTACCGAAAATTTTCCACCTAGATGAAAACTATCAAAATCACTGCCTTATTCTCAGTTTGTCTAAATTTTTATGATTCCAGGTAATGCCGCATTGGAGCAAGTTTTTAAATATTAAAAAATTAGACCACAAACGCTTTTCATTTTCACAAAACTGTGACTTTTCGCCATATTGACGTTTTGCGCCATTTTCGAAATAAGCGTAGACAGCGCTGGCTTTAGATGGACTAAACTTGGCCTAACAGTTATGAGTAACAGTAGCAAACACACAGCAGCTATAAAAATAATATCATTCGCAAAAAAAGCATGCAATGGTCGTTTCTTATCTTGAAACGGAGTTTAGAGCTTTAAGATAAGATCAGACTGGATCATTAAAAGCAATTAGCAGTCGGTATAGTATAATATCATGCAAAGATTGTTTTTAACCCAATATGTAACCGATTTCAATATGACTAAATACCACTGATTTAGCGCAGTTTTAAATATTATCATTAACAACAGAAACACTACTAGCGTGTCTCTTATATCCTTAGCATCTTTGCATTTCAAAATTAGAAGAAAAGTAAAAAATTTGTACTTTCTTCCTATTCGTAAAATAAATTAATATATTGATAATTAAAAGCAGATTTGGAATTTTCTCTCACTGGTATCATTCTTTTGACAGTTAAGTTCATTCAGGAAAAAAACGGCATCCTAAAATTTTTAAACATCATGAAAATCGATTTTCATGAGTTTAAATAATAACAAAAAGGTTGTTTTCAAAAACCCTTGAAAAAGGCAAAAACATTACTAACATTTAAATTGAGGCACCTGTAGTTCAATCTAACAGTTAAAATAGAACTTAGAAAATAGAATAGAATAAAAGACACTACAATGTAGAACAGCAGACACAAAATTTTATTTGGTGCTAAATTTGTTGGCCAGATATTATAAACCTATAGTTTTTTTTTTTTTTTTACTTCTTCAAAAACCTAGTCTTTTTTTTTTTTTTTTTCAAGAAATCTTAATTATATCAAGTATCGTAAATTTTTAATTTAAAAAAAATAAATAAATCATTTTTGCAACTAATAGTATGAAATAGCACCTTACAGCTTGGAGAGATGCATAAAATTTTCGCTAGCTGAATAAAGGTAGCTGAATACTAAATAATAAAAACAATTCGAACCGATCAAAACTTTTTATCTGAAAACATCAAATTAATTTTTTGAAGGCCAATGTTTGTTTCGCTGTGCTGTTATAATAATGTCTCGAATCATTATTATCGTAAGCCAGCTATTTTTTATACCATCCTGAACACTATTAATTCTCCTTCCCTGTTGTTATCATTTTCTAATAACAGCGCCCAGTAACGAATTCAAAATTAGCTTTATAGCGAAACCCGTGCTCGTCGCGTGCCCGCTATTGTCTCGCGCCATTTTTTTCCCCTCGTCATCAAAAGACTTCCTGTTCTCATTGTTGGGGGTGTTCCGGTGCTGGAAACCTTCCATCTTGCCGAAACGCCCCAATGATTCCTTCTTTTCGGACATCGGGGCGGGACAACAAAAGATTGAAAACTGAGAACACTTCTCTCCGTTTGGTTTGATTCGAAAAGGATGAATCTCATAAAAGATTCCGTCTTATTTTTACTCCTTTGACCAAAAGGCTAACGATCCCGAGTCCTCGCCCTCTTAAAGAATGGTTGCCAAGTTCACAGACCTTGGCTACTTAGATTTAGGGTAATTAAACAAAAAATGCGCGATTGTTGAAAGTGTCAATTGTCATTTGGCATCTCCAAAAACTGCTTTGAAGCCGAACGCCGAAATTTAGCAACACATTGTAATCGGTACTTCATTGGTAATAATAGACCTTGCATTTTCATTATTTCGTGAGCCACCATTGAAATTGTCACTTGGCATCCAAAAGCAGTTTCCCAGTGCAGAATTCAGCAATTCTTCTGATAATTCATACACGGAATATATTAATAGATTTTGTGACTAATTTGTGGTTTTCTTTTACTTGTGCTAGGCCGTTTAAAAAGTCAGCACCTAAAACAATTCGAGTATCGAAATATCATATTAAAAAATTGGAATTTTAAAAAAATCTATGCCGGAGTGGTAAAAACGATAAATGAAGAAATAAAATAAATTTACGATAAAAAATGAAGTAGATTTAAAACGTTATAATAGTAAATTATTACGCCAAAAAATTATAACTCAAATGTATGTGTAAAAAATTCACTTGTAATAACATAGTATCAAAAATATCGGAATTTGAAGAATCACATGTAAAAAGATGGAAAAACGATCGCCAATCCAGATCATCCAGCGACGAAATCGCGCCCTACATCGAACCAATAGCGCGAAAAGCTGTTGTATTTTATCTACCGATTGGGAAAAGTAAAGATCCCCATTTTAATAAAGAGTGTATAAAAATATTTAAAAAGTTTTTTGAAGTTCTAAAAATTAGTTAAGAAGACGCCATACTGCGGAAAAACTTTTCATTTAAAATTCTGTTTCAACTCCATTACTAATTTAAAATTTAAAATAAAGATAAAGGGAGATCAGGCAAATCTGAAGTAATTCATGAAAATTTTATTGCTGAAAAAAAAATTTAAAAATATCAAAATCAAACAAATTATTAAAAAAGAACTTCGCTATTGCGTAATCTTCCCATCCTCTCATAGCTCGATGTTGGTATGAATTCGATGGTAGGCATTAACAAAAAACAAATCAGCAACAGCTTTGAACATTCTGGTAGCGCTGTAAAACCACGCCAACAAAGCGTAAAGACGCGTAAAATCTATTTTAAAAAAATCGAGCATGCGTATAGGCTTCAACCTTACGTACGGGAGGGCACGAAATTCAACGTAAATTTGCGAAATCTCTCGATCATTTTAAAAACGTGCATTCCTTAATAAAAAAAAGTGTTAGTCTGAAAATTTAATTTTTTTCCCTACAACATATCAGCATTCAGAAAAATATCAACAGTTAAATTCTTCCAATCGAACTAAAAAGACCCGCCATAGCTCAGAGAATAAAGCGCTTGCTTTCCAATGAGGTGAACCGGGTTCGAATCTGGTTGGCTTGTGGATGGTTGATACGAATCCGTCCCCGGCTTGCACCCACCACAGTGAAATATCCTCAGTGGTAGACGGATCAGGGGTTAGAGTCCTTTTTTCACCAGCCTAACCTTGGGAGGTTCTCGTGATCTTCCTCACCATGTAACGCAAATGCGGGTTAGTTCCATCTAAAAGTCCTCAACGAAGACAAAATTTCTCCCAATACTTGATACAAGAGTTCCCTTGTCTTTTGGATTGGGTTCAAAATTACAAAATTACAAGGCTATGGAGTTGAACACTAGTAGTCGTAAACTCAAAAATGGGGCTAGCTGTTCAACGACGGCTATAAAATTAAATAAAAATTGAACTTAAAAAGAGCCGTGGTGGCCCTGGGGATAGAGCACTCGCCTTCCAGTGAGGTAACAAAGGTTCTAATCCCAGCGATGGCATGTCGACGCGAACTCCGCTCTCGCCAATCACAGAGTTGACAAAAAATATCCTCCATGGATAGAGTCCCCTTACAGTCAGGCTAACCGTGGGAGGATTTCTTCACCCTACGCAAATGCTGGTTAGTTCCATAAAAAAAAAACTCCTCCATGAAGGCTAGTTTGTCCTAATGCTTGATCCAGGAGTTACTTCGTCTTCTGGATTGGATTCAAAATTACAAGGCTATGGAGTTGAAGCTGATGAGTCGTAAACTCAGAATTGGATCGGCTATTCAACGCCAGTTATAAAACAAAATCGAACTAAAAACTAGGAATTAGTGACAACTTGCTTACGCTAATGATTTAGTAAATTAAAACTTGCTTGATCTAGTCATTAAACAAATTAAAACTTGCAACCCTAGTGATTTAGTAGATCAAAACTTGCTTTCTACAGTGATTTAATAAATGAAATTTTGTTTACTCTAGTTATTTAAAAAAATTAAACCTGCAGCTCTAAAAAAAAATTTAATGAATTAAAGATAAGGAAAAGTAATCGATTAAATTATAGACAGAAAGTGGATTGTTAGTAGATAATAATAATTAATTTGCATATGAAATGAAAATGTTTGTATTTGTATACGAAATGGACACAAATAACTAAATAATATATAAATCCTATTTTTGTGCAAAAATATTTTTCATTTTTACGAAAGTAACCCCTTGGGATCGTGACAAATATCAATTTCTTTTTTCTTAGATTTGTAAGAAATACTGAGTTCTTCAAATAAAAGTGAAAAGAAAGCTAATATTTTTTTAGTAAACCAGAGAACAAGTGATTTCTTATAAAGCAGATTCAAAACATTGCTGGGCACTGACCTTACAGCCATAAGCTGTATTCTTAAATTTATTAAATAGGAGTAACGCATTTTGATTCAGATATTTATCTACCTTGAATCTGGCAACCGGTTCATATTATTATACATCTGCATTCGGTTCTTAGAAATTAAATACATAAAGTTCTCGTTGTACTAATTAGTGAATTTACAAACCGAAAGGAAATAAATGTGAGTAAAATAAGTGCATTATTTTTAATGAATTTTAAAATAAACTGTTAGAAGTTAATGAAATTGTTAAACGTGATCACAGACCGATCAAATCTTGTGTAAGTACAAAAATAGAGAGGGACTTACGACTCACTTTACTTTGCTCGCAAGGAAAAGAGTTGTTATCAGCATGCGCTTACTTAACACTTTCATGTCCGGTGACACCAACGTGTTGTCACGTGAAAACCAAACGCTAGCTGCCGGTGGCAACACGTTGGTGTCATGTCCAAGCCAAACGTTAGTGGCCTGAACAACACATAGATGTCGCGCATTGCAACCTGATATTCATGTGACATTTTGTCAAGGGACAATAGAGTACAGGAATACCAACTGCTCCGCTTTCTGCAATAGTTTTAATAAAGTAGTAGCGAATTATATAGTAAAATTCGTTAAAGAAAGATAGTTACGCCTTCTTTTTAATATAGCAACCAGTAGTTTGATGCTTTAACATTGCGTTTTATATCATACTTATAATTTTAGATATTTAGTGGTGAAAAAATTACTTAAAATGAAAAATACTAAACTAAAAGTAACTTAAATTTCGCTACCACTAGGTACCACACGCTGAGGTGGTTTTAACAAAAATAAACACCGGTTACATGGTAAACTTATCACTAAATATATGCGGACCGCATAGTGTTAATATAATTAACTCACTTAGTCCTAAGATAACCCCAAAAATTGCAAAATAAATAATTTTGAAAAAATCATTTATTCCGAAAGTTGAGAGTTAGAAAGTAGAAAGTTTAGAAGAAAAATATAATTAAATTGCGTTTTGAAAAGTACAATGAAAAGAAAAATTGCACCATGTTGTTTATGTATGTAAAGTAAAAATGTAAGTAAAAATGCATAACTCTGATTTACAAAGTTAACAAACGGGGTGAATTTGCTTATTAGATGTTTTCGATTGAAAACTATCACTAAAGTAAATTTCTGAAGTTTATTTCCTCTCCTGGAAAAATTAAGCAAGGAAAAAAAAAAAAAAACTTTAAATCAATAGAAAAAATTACTTATAACTACGCATAAATTTTATAAATTATATTTATATTAGATACTCGTTGACTCCTGTTATCAAATTTCAGTAGATAATTATTGGCAAAAATTATTTATAATTAGTTATGATTTATAAAAGCTAAAAGCTCTGATTTATTACAGAGCTCTCAAAGTTCAAAAGGTAACTGTTGTTTTCCATCAAATCTTTTTTAGAGAAAGGCAAGGTTATTCCGGTTGGCAAAGTTACTCCGATGGGTAAATTTACCCTGGTTAATAAGCAATTATAAGCAATTACCTGGTTATAAGAAATTTTATAAATATAGACGTTATTAAGAAAAGAAATTTTGCAATACAATATCCAGAGCCGTGGTGGCTCAGGGGATAGAGCGTTCGCCTTCTGAAGAGGTGAACCGGGTTCGAATCCTAGCGATGATTGCTCGATTCGAATTCTGCAACCGGCTTGCATTGACCACAGTGTTGACGTAAAATATCCTCAGTGGTAGACAGATCACGGATTAAAGTCCCCTTGCCATCAGGCTAACCGTAGAAGGTTTTCGTGGTTTTCCTCTCTATGTAACGCAAATGTGGATTAGTTCCACCATAAAGTCCACCCCGAAAGCACATTTCTCCGAATACTTGATCCAGGAGTTCCCTTGTCTTCTAGATTGGGTTCAAAATTACAAGGCTACGGAGTTGAACATCAGTAGTCGTAAACCCAAAAATTGGGTCAACTGTTCAACGACGGTTATAGAATAAAAAATACAATTTCCAAATTGAATCCCTGAAACCTATATATTTTAAAAGTAGCCATAAAATAACTGTAATCATTATTGCTTTTAGAACCAAACGTCAGAATCTTCATTATTCATTTCTTCAAAACTGCGTAAAAAAAAATTTTTTTTTTTTAATACTAATGAAAACAAATAAATACATTTTTCCATTTTAATTTCAAAAACCACTTGACATAAACGCAATCAAGAAAAAAATTTATATTACAATATCCAAAATGAATCACTGTAACCGCTAAGGTCATTGATAACAGTAAACAAAAGAAAGAAAGAAAACTGTTACTAAACAAAGAAAGAAACAAAACCCAAACAAGTTGGGCAGAATGAAAAGAATAAATAAATAAACATAGCACAAAAGAGGCCGACAATAGTCTTTTGGAGGGAATAAAGACTTGATGACCATTTCATGGTTATCTGTTTAACTCTGTTGGACATTTTTGTCGACACTACGGTTTTGCACACTTCAACAATAACTGCTGCACGCGCCAACTTTGTTCCGGAGGCGGTCAAAAGGCACGTGAATGACTTAGAACAATGTTTCAATGGAAATCAGCTGTTTAGTAGTTACCATGGGATATAATTTGTTTCGATTTAAGGACAAAAAACTAAATTTTTGCCGTCTACTTTTGAAAAATATTTTCTAACCCTTTGACGCAGATTTATTCGTAAACATATTTTTTTAATAATTTTGACATTATTTGTATTAATTGAGGACGAAATAAGTGAAAAATTATAGCATTTACTTATATATTGTTATAGCATTACTTAGCATTTTAATAATTTATGGTTATGAAATACAGCTTGAAACAACGGTGTCCTTTTGTGCGTTTGAAAGTTAAAATCTTCCAAGCAATAATTTTGCAAATTTGCATTCATTTAAAGTTATTTATATCCAAGAGAAACAGTTATTCATCATTGAAATTTATTTAATTTACAAAAGCAATTGTTGATGATTTTTTGGATACGAATAAAAAAAAACTTTTTCAACCTACTTTTTTTTTGGATTTTATATTTTAGTAGAAATATAATTCCGATAATTTAACAGATTTTTAGTAGCTATTAGACAGTTTTTAAATATTAAAAAAATACCAAAATAAATTTTCGATCGTAATTAAAACGACATAAGGAAATATATAAAAAGGACACCGGTGTCCAATCTACTTCAAAGGGTTAAGAGTTCTAATGTTTTAATTGGCAGTGGTGGCTCAGTGGATAGAGCCTTCCAATTAACCCAAAAACTGGGTCGGCTATTCAACGACGGTAATTCAAGAAATAATAATAATAATAAATAAATAAATAATAAAAAAATAAAAAAAATATTAAACGAATAACAAATAATCGAAATATTTTTAATGCTTGTACAATAGAGACTTTTAGAAATTTCATTAATTATTACGTGTGGTAAATAAGTTAAGTCAATTTTGCGTTCTTTTTTAAAAATACTTTTTTATTTGTTAAAAAGGACGCTATGCAGGGGAAATTATTATTATTATTATTATTATTTCTTGTAAATACTCTTTCTCCTTCATAAGCAGGACATAATTCCATTTTTCTAAATCAATAGCATAATTTGCTAATGATAAAACTACTACTTCCAGCCAAATCAGAGTTCATACAAGCATTTTTCAAGTACCGCAAATTATTTTGTAATGCGTAGAATTCAACATAATCATTGCTATGTGACTTACTGCAATAAAAAGATCACTGAATAGTAAATATTAAAGATTCATATCCTCAAGAAAGTTTAAGTACACAAATGCACGATTCTGAATTACGGCAGCAGTAATAAAAAAAATCTAGTATTTAAAATATCGAGATTTTTTTTTAAAAAATGTGGAAAATGCCGAGCCGGAAGTAAAACAACTAACTGTAACAACTGCAGAGAAAACGATAAGAAAATGATGTTATTTAAGATGGCATACTCGTGAATTAAATTCGCCAAAAAGTAATTAATCAAAAGTTTGCGTCTCGTAATAAGATCATGTTAAAAATACTGTTATTTGAAAAATAAAAAATAAAAAAGACCGAAAAAATGAAAAGTAACTGATGGACGAAAAATGATGCGGATTAATTGTCCTGAAGACACATCAAAAAGTGATAACTCAAATTCGAAATTCGGATGCCGAAATATATTAAATAAACGGAATTTACAAAATCATGTTAAATTGATAATCAACCCCCAAAAAACGATTTAAAAAAAGGTATATTTACAACGGAACTGTCGCAAATTGAGTACGAAAACAAATTATTACTCAAATTTGAAATTCCTGCGTCGTAAATGACATTTTATTAAAAATATCAGAATTTGAAAAATATTGAGAAAAAAAGATTAATAAAATATCAAAAGCCAGACCTACAAAAGTTACATGCAATTTTTTCTACTGTGTTTCTGTGTTTTTCTGTTATTAGCCATTGGTTTTTAAAACTAGCGATTTGCTACATGCTAGTCGATGAAATTCTATCCTGTACTTAAGTAACTTAAATTTAACGTACAAAAAAATGAGTTCAGTAACTTGAGTTAATTATAAAGTTCCCCAAATGCCGAAAAAAAAACTTGCAAATATCAAAATGCAAGCAAATTATGCGAAAATTATATAGGTATATTTTTCAACATTTGAAACTTCATGGTTTACTTGAAATTACTTTTCTCTAAATTTTTAATTGTAATATACCAATGGAGATGAAACAGAATTTGCAATGAAAAGTTTCTTCCGCGGTATGGCGTTCTCTGAACCAAATTTTAGAGCTTCAAGAAACTTAAACTGAATATTTTAATGTCGGCTCTTCATTAAAATGGAAAACTTTACTTTTCCCAATCGGTGGATAGAGTATTTCAACTTTTCGTGCTATTGGTTGGATGCAGGGCGCGGATTCGTCGACTAGCAAGTAGCAAATTGCTAGTTAAAGGAACCAAATGCTAGTTACAGAAAAAAGCAGTAGCATAAATTGCTGATAATTTCCGATGGTCTGGATTTTCAATCGTTTTTCCGTTTTTTCACACGTGATTTTTCAAATTGCGTTATTTTTGATACGATGTTTATAAGATACGTGTATTTTTAATTTGAGTCATAATTTTTTGACGTACAAAATTTTTTATTATTCCTTCGTAAATCTACTTTATTTTTCGATCATTTTTTGGCAGTTGTTTATCGTTATTATGATATTTCGACACGCGAATTTTAAATTTGTGTAATCACTTTTTGACTTGCTCCATTCGCGACTATTCCATCGTTAATCCATATCATTTTCCGACCATTTTATAGTCAGTTATTTTTCGTTTTCAAGGTCTTTCTCACATGGTTTTTCGAATAACGATATTTTTAATATGATGTTATACGTGAATTGCAAATTTAACAAATCACTTTTTGAAGAGCTCGATTCGCGACATTACCGTTCTCAATCCATGTCGTTTTCTAATCGTTCTCTCGGCAGCTGTTACAGTTAGTTGTCTTACTTCCAGCCTTTCAATTTCATGATCATTTTTTTCTTAAATCTCGATATTTTAAAATAGTTTTCAATTTTTTTAATGTATGTCATATCTACAACCTCGTTGGAACTGTGCAGTATTCTCTACATACTTTATAGCAAATATAAGAAGCTTCAATCGAAGAATTGGCAATAAAGTGATATGGCGCACTTGTTCCAAAAAATAAATTCCATGCGACAAGCTGCTCCTTAATATCTTTTCTAGGCAGATACTTTACAAATTTTGATATTTTTGTAAGCGCAATATGTTAAAAGAATTGCCTATATGCAATTCGGGTTGCTTCGCACACGAAGAAAAAAATTCTGATAAAATTACTGTACTGTATAAAAATAAAATTTCGGGACAAAAAAAAACAAAAAAAAAAACACCCATAATTCTGGATATAACATCAGAAATATGCGTTATTTAAATCATTCATTTAGTAATTTTTCCGTTTATATAGTAACGGTTTTACTGGAAATTCTGGTTTTCAAAATTATAGCTCTTATTACAACATACACTCTATAACAAAAAAATCGTTGCACCAAGAAGCAATCATCCGATTGCTTTGCCGAGGCAGATTACAGTGGTGCATGACTCGATCAGGCTGGAATGATGCCGACTGGGGACGTATAGTCTTTAGCGACGAATCCCGCTTCCAACTGTGTCCTGACGATCATCGAAGTCGTGTTTGGAGACGCACAGGGCAGGGGGGGGGGGGGAACCTGCCTTCACTATTGCACGCCACACCGGCCCTCAACAAGGCATTATGGTCTGGGGTGCCATTTCCTTTGACAGCCGGACCCCTTTGGTCGTCATTAGAGGTACACTTACTGCACAGGGGTACGTCGACGACATACTAAGACCTGTTTTGCTACCGTTCCTTTTGAAGCGCCCTGGGTTGGTTTTTCAGCAGGACAATGCCAGACCACATACGGCACGTGTTGCTATGAACTGTCTGCAAGTTTGTCAAACTCCTTGGCCTGCCAGATCACCAGATCTCTCTCCCATCGAGCATGTCTGTGTTATGATGGGAAGGCGATTGCATCTGGCACGGAATGTTGATGACCTCGTTCGACAATTGGATCGAATTTGACAGGAAATACCGCAAGAGACCATCCGGGAGCTTTATCAGTCTATGCCACGCCGTGTGGCAGCTTATATCCAGGCTAGAGGCGGGTCAACACCTTATTGAACTTGTTACTGTAACTCTGCAATAAATTATTCAATTGTTCTGAAATTTTAATCATTTACTATTCTGTACATTGTCTTCCTATCCACCAATTTTCTTTTTAATCGGACAACTGCTTCTTGGTGCGTCGATTTGATTTTTTTTGTTGTTATAGAGTGTATTTAGTAAAAAATTTAAAACTGAAAAGAAAATTTAAGCAAAAAAATGGTTTTTTATGCCATGCTCTAATCTCATATTATGAAAACATATTTTAATATTAATTTTACCAACATTCTTACCGTAAAGTATCGGTAAAAATCACCTAGCCTTTTGATGTTCCCATCGAGCTAGAAACTGGATAAATTTTACCGTATTCTGGTAGTTTTTACTATACTTTTTTTTTATTGTGATTTCCTCATTTTAAAACTCTCTCATTTAAACGACGTGTCTTAACGACTTTTCTTTTAATTACTTTTTCATTATTTCTCTTTGAGTGAACTCTTTCTAATGACTTTCCTTTTTTTCACCGACCGAACAAAACAAAAAGAAGAAAAAAACTTTTTAACCTAATAACTATTTTAACGTATTTGTTTTCTGCTAGTTATCGACAAGTATACATCATTAGTACAGAAAAATCACTTTCCGTAACTTTTTCTTTACAACATTCTCATAATTTCCATTTTAATGTTTTAATGACCTTTTTTCCTTCTTTTGCTTCAACTTCTCAATTCGTTTTTTATATATCAAGTTTCGTAAAAGAAAGTTGTGTTAATTCTGCCAAAGAAATTAACTTTTTAACTGTTCCCTTTTCTATTCTTTATTAACAAGAATATTTCTAGCTATATTTATTTTTGAACCTTTATTAAGCTCATCTTATTTCAGAATTATTCCAACTTTTCAAAAGCCATATTAAATGTTACAGAGTTTTGATACTATGCATCGTGAATTAACCATTGACATATCATTTCTTGATATAGAAATGATCTTTTATTGCGCTGTAAACAACAACTCTCAGCGGAATGTCGACAGAGATGCCAACTGCTCCGGACACGCTAGAATAATTTTTAAAAAATGGTAAATAACTACAAACTAAATTTTGCAAATATTTGACTATTTTTGCTTGCTTTTTAAAAGGTATAGTATGGCATAACTACTATAAAGTGGTGAACTGTATAAGCCTACGAATTATTTAGAAATAGTGGTGGATAAAAATGAACTAAATTGAATTTATTAAACCAAGAATCACAATTGATAAATTACCACTTTAAAATATTTATTTGCTGTCTGGAGTGAGCAAGTTGGCATCTCTGTGTTGAAGACGTCTGAGACACGTCAATTATTGTTTTGACATAAGAAACAAATGATGTCTCCCAGACGTCTTCGTATGTCAAGGGGTTAACATACTTTTTTTCTGAATTCGCATGTTTAAATATTTTTCTAAATAATAAATGTAAAATGATCGTACTTATGAATATAATATTTTATTGATTTTAATGCCGTCTGTATGCATATCTATAACTATCGATAGGCCTTCTTCAAGATATAAATCTAAATTATAAGAAGTAAATCATTAATTTCACCATCTTAGTTAAAGTTATCACGTCTTTTAACATGCTTCTAAATAATATTTGTTAAATAATCTTGCAAATTTAATATTTTAATGAATTTAAAGTGGCCAGCATTCATATCTATAATTTTTAATGGAACTTCTTTATGAAATAAGTCATGTTATCATGTCTTTAACCTCTTCGAGACGGGTGAGTCATCTATGCATTCTCAGGTGGCTACGATCAGGGTAAATATATATATATATATATATATATATATATATCTTATTAATGTCTTATTAATGTTATCTTATTAATATCTTATTAATGTTAGTTCAAAGTGTTATATATATATATATATATATATATATATATATATAACACTTTGAACTAACATTAATAAGATATGTTAGAATTGAAGTGAAAGCAAAAACAAGACTGTTAAATTATCAAAAACAAGCCTTGTCCAAACTTAAGCTACCGCTTTTTATTTTTTTCCATTCTGATTCTGGTTCCGTACGAATACATTTATGACTCGCTCGTCTCGAAAAGGTTAAGCATGCTTCTAAATAATATTTGCCAATTAATCTTGTTATTTTTTTATGTATTTTAATAAATTTAATGTGGCTAGTATTTATGTTTAAAACTTTCAATGGGCCTTCTTTATGAAATAAATTTATGATAGCTTTAGTTTCAGCATCTAAGTTCAAGTTATCACGTCTTAAAGGATATTTCGAAATAATATTTGCCCAATAATCTTCTAAATTTATTATTTTTATGAATTTAAAGTGGTCAGTATTCTCTTCTATTATTATTGATGGAACTTCTTTATGAAATAAATCTAAGTTAATTTTAGCTAATCTTTAGTTTCCGTATCTTTGTTCAAGTTATCACGTCTTTGAACATCTTTCTAAATAATATTTTTCCATTAATATTTTAATGAATTTAATATGGCAATCATGTCTATTATTACCAATCGATTTATTTTTTATTTTTTATGAAATAAGTGTTAGTCAATTATAGTTTACCGTTAGTTTAATTATATTATTACAAGTTATCACATCCTTAAACATTTTCTAAATAATATTTGCCAAAAAACTCCTTGAAATTTAATATATTAATGTGACCAGTACTCATGTCTATAACTATCAACAGAACTTTTAAATGAAATAAATCAAAATTAATTTTAGTATCTTAGTTCAAGCTATAATCAACTCAAAATCAATTGCGAGACACAATGCAAAGCAAATTAGCTAATAAAATAGATTTTATAGGGAAAAACCTAATTAAAAATGCAAATTTGAGGTATGCTAATAGATTAAATATGCCTTTATACCAGTTAAAACTATTAATATAAAACTCTTCAAAAAACAAGTATAATGTTACCCTTTTAGTCAAAATTTATACTCAACGTTAAATTTATTATAATAGTATACAAAACAGGCGGGACGAATAAAAGAATACTAAATGACCATTTTTTCAGCAACCGCAAAAATAACTGCAAATCGTTTGCCAATTAATTTTCTAAAACTTCCCTTGTCCACTCATCTTCCGTAGGACACAATCTGAGCAATATAAAATAGCCCACAATTAGTGGCTAAAAAAATTCTCTGGCTACTTTTACTAATCGTCTCTTATATCTGGACTACCATACAGCATGTTACGTCAGCTGACCTCTGAATTATTGATAATCCTCTACACGTCCTGGCTTTCAATTAGTTTTAATGCGTGGAAAAGGGCAGGGGTTTAGGCTATTCGGCCTAAGTGGCCTTCTCTGTTGAATCTTCAATAATGCAAGAGGTTCCATTTTATTATTGTTGTGTAATACTAGGGAACGGAATATTGTTCGTTGGTAACGTTAAACGCAGACGTGATCTGATTTTGATGAGATGTGCTGTGTTGCCATCCAATTTTTCCTAATTTTCAATGTATGGATCAATATGAGAAAAAGTCACTCGTAGTGGTTTCGGTAGCTGAATTAAGGTAGTTGGAAGGGTTTAATAGTATGGCCAAAATATCGAAAATATTATTTTACAATAAAAAATTAGCAGAAAGAATCCTTTTATGAAAATACAGTTACACAATTTAATCTTTTTCGTTTTTGTTTATAATTTTACTAAGAATAATTATTTAAACATGAGGGATGTAATTTTAATTTGATTATTTTTTAATGTGATTTGCGTAGATTATACTATTATGACTTACATAGAATTATTTTTCAACATTGAGGGATCTTATTTATTCAACTAAACTTTTCTATTTTAATTTCTAGATAATAATGATTAGATTATTGGTTTGATTTCACTATCAACCCAATTGCATTCTTTATTTTAGGAAGTAAGTGAAAAAATAAAATAAAGATAAAGATAGAAAATGAATATAACAGAGAAATTAAATAATGGGAATAACAATAAATTAATTAATTTACTTGGACAATACACGCAGTGAAACACATTTTAAATGATTAATGTATTTCATAATTATCGAGTTTTTCATTTTTATATTATTATTTTAGAGTAAGTTATAACAAAAAATATTATTTTTTAAAAATATAGTTAGTTTCTTTGTTATTACATTTTATATAAATAACTTTCTAAATTTGCGGGATGAAATTTTATTTATTTTTATATATATATATATATATAAAAAAAAAAAAAAACATATATTTTTATCATTTTTTGTTTACTTAATTACGTAAAATTATTTTTCAACTTAGAGGAATTTAATATTTCAAACAACGTTTCTTAATTTTTCAATATCAATTAATATATTAATAATGTAGTTTTTCAACCAACGTAATAAAATTTTTAAATTTAATGGATAAATAAAGAAATAAAATAAGAATTATGATAAAAATGATTAAATGATTAAATTAATTTAAAAAACAAGCAAGAAGAAAATAAATTAAGTAAGACAATAAAAGAAGTTTTAGTTGATTAATGCGTAACCGAAAAATCATGAAAGTTGGTTTGATCATTTGCTGATATATAAGTTAAAAAAGTTTTCAAATTTGCAAAATGTAATTTTCATTTAATTTGTAAAAATACATATATTTTGACTTTCTTTTCTTTGATGATTTTCATAAAATTATTTTTAACTTTGAGAAATTTAATATTTTTACCAACGTTTTTTCTAATTTTATAAAATCAATGATTATAGTATTAAAGTAATTTTTCAACCAATGTGATTACATTATTTAATTTGGAGGGTAAATAAAAATTAACATCAAAAAAAGGTTAAATGATTAAATTAATTAAAAAATAACAATAAGAAAAAAAATTATGGTACTCGTAGAATTCAAAGTGAATTAAGTCTTAGTTGATTAATATGCGTCCGAAATAGTAATAGTTTTTCGAAATTAAGTTTTTGATTTTTATATTGTTATTTAAAATAAATTATAACAAAAAATTTTATTGTATAGGAATGTAATAACGCAGTTTCATTTATTTATCTTTACTAATATATTTTACGCAAAATAAGTTTCAAAGTTTGTGGGGAGTAATTTTAGTTTAAAAACAATTAATTTGATTTTTTTTATCTTTGTTGACTTTAGTTTTGAGGAATATAACTTTTCAACCAACGTTAAAAAAAATTAGTTTTTCAATCAAAATAATAACATTTGTAAATTTGTAGGGAAATTAATGAAAAAATTTAAAAAAAAGCTAAGAGGAAAAAATAATAAATAATAAAAACAATAATAAGTAAATAAATTAAGTTACTCGTAAAATACACACTGTGAAATAAGTTTCTTGATGATGAGTTTCTTTCTCAAATAAATAATTAAAAAAATTTTTAAAACTTAAATATCAATTTGTGCCATGATGGCTCAGTGGTTTTGGCAGTGAGCTGTCACTGTGAAAAAAAGAGGTTCGATCCCTGATAGCGGCTTGGTGATCACAGTTGGTGCTCTATGCTTATCACATAAATACTATTAAGTCGCAGTCGAAATTATTTATTTGAATTTTTATCGAAATATTGAATTAATGATAAGAATTGAGAAAAATAATAATGATAAGAATATAGAAAGCGACACAGGTGAGAATTATGAAAGTGAAAAAAATTGCGTTTATCAATTTAAAAAACTGCTGTTTACTTTAGTCTCTCAATGAAAGAATTTATGGTTTCAATCTTTTCCAAGAAAGAATTTACTCTCCAGGGAAGTCAGATATCAGAGAGATTGTTTTTAAAGATATTGTCAGACATACCATAGTGAAGAATGCGTGTAAAACATCTATGATTAGTTTCAACAATGAACTTTTTAAATCTTTTAAAATTACCATTAAACATTTTAAAATTACCAAATTTCATCTAATGCAAAAAAAAATTTCGCATATTATAAACCCATATAAATCATAAGGCCGCGGTTCCCTAAATGGCTGTGGAACCCTAAATGATCGACCTTATTTTGGAGGAACAGCGAAACTTCATGAATAAATTTCATTAGTGATTGTTAACATATCAATTGATGAAAGAGTATTAATTATAATAAAAATAGGTAATGATCTATGCTATTTATTATTTTGTTAATATGAAGAGAATTAATGGAGAGTGAAATTTTTTTATCATATCGTTTCATCAAGATTAGTCTAAAATTGAGTTTCATGTCAAACAGTTGAATTCATAAATCCAGAGTGGCACCTAGTCTAGTTCTTAATTTAATTTAAGTGTATGCATAAACTAAAAATAAATAACCCGAAATATGGTTTCCGTTAAGATAAAAACGGAAATAAATGTAGAGAATGTTTATCAGAGAGACATACTTACTTCTTCATTGTTGAATTAGGTTATTTTTATTCCATGCCTAAAACTAATGCAATTTTTCAAAAATGGATAACCAATTTCTAATTCATTCACTATGTTATTATTATTAGAAACGAGCATTGTTTTGAATTTTCTTTCTTCATAAAAATTTCGATTAAATGTTATTTCATAAAAATTATAGAAATTTTGAATGGACTACTAATTCCATACAAATTTAGTTACAGGTTACAAAAACCGTTACTGATAAAAATAAATAGAATAAAAAAAAATAATAAAAAAAATATCCTATCACTCGGAACCACTGTCACCCTTCCACAGAACTCTAGGGTTCTGCGGAACCCTTTTTGGGAATCACTACTTAAGGTATCATGATAAAATTACCAAATTTTACCACATTAACAAATTTTACCAATATTATAAATTCATATTTTATTGTTAATTTTATCAAAATTCTTCGATAAAATTATCTAGTGTTTTGGTGTACCCATAAAGCCATAAACAATTAAATTAATAAATATTAATTAATAAATATTAATTAATAAATATTAATTAATAAATATTAATTAATTTAAAAATTAATTTAATACTATCAATTTTATCATATTCTGGTAATTTTGACCATACTTTTTTCTCTCGGGGTAGTTCTATTAAAGTCTTAAAATTTTTTCAAAAATTCGTATTAATTATCCACTATTTTCACAACTATATATTTTTTGTAGAAATTGTTGTATATACAGTTCTTAATTTGTTCAAGATACTTCAGATTTATTACTTAGTATTGATTAATTCATTGAAAAAATTTACAATTCTCTGTTAAATTTCAACTAAACTCTGTTAAATTTTAACTAAACTTTATTTAGTTTAAATTTTACCTGTGTTAAAATTTAAACTAAATAAAGTTTAAACATGAAACATCTGCTTAAAAAAGAAACCCTAAAAGGGCTTGCGTTTTGTCTATTTTCTAAACAGAACTATACTTTTTAGCTGTATAGATTTTTTAATGGTCAAAATATCGAAAATTTTAAGAAGATGAAAAATACAGTACCGATTTACTGCAATCTTATATTAAAGAGTTAAATTTAATGATGTCGCTTTTTAAGTTAAGATCTATATTATCATCTACTTAAGTTTTAGAAGTACTATAATTTGATTCCACTTATAACCGTTTAAAGGTTCCACCAAATTTAAACAATATCACGATTCCACACGTATCAAAATTTCTGACAATGTACACTGAGAAAAGCAGTATTTTATGAACAGCAGTATTTTATGAACAGCAGTATGAACAGCCGACTTTAATTTTCGGTTTATGACTACTAATGTTCAAATCTGAAGCCTTGTAATTTTGAACCCAATCCAGAAGACAAGGGAACTCCTGGATCGAGTATTGGGAGAAATTTTCCTTCGTGGAGGACTTTTTGATGGAACTAGCCCGTTTCATAGAGACGAAGACCACGAGAACCTCCCACGGTTAGCCTGAAGGCAAGGGGACTCTAATCCATCATCTGCCTACTACTAATGATATTTCACGTCAGCACTGTGGTCGCTGCAAACTAGAGGCAGATTCGTATCGACCTGCCATCGCCGGGATTCGAACTCGGTTCACCTCGTTGGAAAGCGAACGCTCTATCCCATCGCTTCTTGAGAAAAACAGTGCGATCGAAACTGCCAGAATATGGTAATATCAATTAACATAAAGTTAAATGGTAAAGTTTACCATATTTCTGACTCTATGGAAACACCAAGAAGCTCAGTGATTTTTACCGAAGTGCTTTTGCAATGATTTTGGTAAAATTAACGATAAAATATGATTTAGTAATATGTGATAAAATTTGGTAAATGTAGTAAGAGTTTATCCTGATTCCTGATTTTATCCTGATATCAGTGGGGAAATTCAATTTCAGTTAACTGATCAAAAATTATTATTGAAACAGATCATGTTTGCAACAAGTAGTACTATACAAAAAAGCTAAATAGATAAAAATATAAATTTTGGAATTGTTTGTCACTGAAGTTGATTCTTTCATTGCAAGTCGTTCTTTACATTTCCATGCCTATATTATATTTTTATGAATATATAACTCGAATTATCTAGAATATATTCAATTAGATTTATCGATACAATTAGAATTCGATGCTCCTACCTATTTTCAAAAAATATTATTAGTATTTTATACAAGACTCATAATTTAAAACCTCTTTATTTTAGAAATAAATAAAGATATTTTATTGATTTGCTTAACATTTTGGAATTTTTCTACAAAAAGCCTGACTTTTTTTTAACCGAGACTTTTAGACTTTAAAAATTAAAAAGGACGATGAATGAATGAAAGGTCACTACACCAAAGTTCAGGCCTCTGACCCCGAATTCGCCATTGTTATTCCCTGGAGCTTTCTTTCCAAAACTTTATTAGAAGACATTTTTTTTTTAGAAGAAGTAATTAATTATTACAAAAATGAGTGAAAATTGAGATCTGCGAAGTGAAATTAAGATCTGCGATGAATTTACCGCAAATGGTCTATAATTTTTTAAATTTTTAATTTAATTGCATGCTAGTTAACACATTATTTGATTAGCTTCTTTTTTTCCTCACTCCATTAATCCATCTAATCCTTTATTTTGCCAATAATTCATTCTCTTATTCTCTCGATATTACGCACATTATGTTTTGGACCTTCGTTTTTAGCCTAATGTCGGACTATATTCCTATTTCCATGCCACTTACACTTATATGTCATCTGATAAAACAAATTATATTTCAGTTTAATAATTAGCCTTTAAAATTATCAAGAGTAATAACTAGACAAAAATCGATGGCAGATTCGTCTTATCATTCGCTAAATTAAAAAAAAATGGGATATTTTTAGTATTTTTCAATATTTTTAACACTCATACATTTAATCATTCGCTTATTTTTTTAAATAACTTATTAACTTACCTAAATAAATGGAATTTATAATTGAAATGATAGCTTAATAATAATTAATTCATTACTCTTGAATTTATAATGGCTTCAATGATTTTAAATCTTCCTTTTCAAAAGTTTCCTTTTCAAAAGTTTCGTTAAGCATGGGCTCAAAAACTTTCAAATGTGATTATGTTTATGACAAATAATGCTTTAAACAACAGTCGCAATATTCACGAAAGTAATATTTGAGTTTATATAATAATAAATGTTTTTATAAATAGAATTTCCTTTCTTAATCTACAGGACCTAACTTTTGACTAAACAGAGTCGAAGTAAAGTAAATTTTTCCGAATCTAACTCCGACTCCTGTAAATTTTCGTTAACTCTGACTACTAAGTCGTGATTTCTGCACAGAGAAAATATATTTTCAAAATTACCTGAATATGGCAAAATTTACCGTGTTTTTTGGTACTATGGGAACACCAAAATGAGCTGTAATTTTTACAGAAGCGATTGGGTAATAACTTTGGTCAATTTAACATTAAAATATAGGTTTTTAATATGTGATAAAATTTGGTAAATTAGGCGATATTTGGTAATTTTACCGTGATACCTTAGAGCATGACATAAAATCAATTATTCGGTTAAATTTTCTTTTCAGTTTCGTATTTTTTACTAAACGTGTGGAAAGGAGAACTATAATTTTGAATACCAGAACTTTTTGTTAAACCGTTACCATATGAACAAAAAAATTATCAAATGAAAGATTCAAATTACCTATATTTCGGTTTCATTATCCAGAGTTATGGTTTTCCCCCAGAAATGTCATTACCATACAGTACGGCAAATTTACAGAATTTTTTTTTTCGGTATAAAGGAATGGTAGGATTTAAAGGGTTAATCTCATTTAATAAAGGTAAAAGTTAACTGTGATTAGAAAAATTTAACACAATAATAACATTTTTCATTCAGTTCCTTTCTTTACTAAAAGTTTGCAAAAAAAAAATTTATTTTTTTCCCTTCATAAAATTAGAAAATCTCACTTGTTTTGATAAAAAAAAGAATAAAAGCCTGAATTGTAAAGTAAAAAACGCCCCCTGGGTCTTAAATCTTACCAAATTATCGCCTGAAACAATCATAACGAGGGAAAATTGGGAAGAATCCACGTTCTTTTCCCACGTTTAAAGTCACAACACACAGAACAAAACGACATCAAATCGGCTGAGAGAAAATGGGGCCGTTTTTCGAAACAGAATGTAGAAAGAACAACAACAAAAAAAATTATTCGAATTTACAAAGTTCCTCATAGCCTTACACCATTTGTTCTATTTGGAATTACAATCCATCAAAATAAAATAAGCAATTTCTTTCGCGAATAAAGAATAATTCTTTTTCAAAACTTCAAAAATCCGTAAGGCTGCCAGAATTTTTTTTTTTTCTCTCCACCCATTTTTCTCTTATTTACTATTGGTTCTTTTAGTGTAGGTGAATAAGTTTTGTTTTTTTGACGTAAATGTAGAATAATTTTTCATTGGTTATAAATGAAATGACATATTTCCTGTCTGAAAAGATAGTTTGAAAAATAATTGCGAGATTTATTGACAATAATGTTTATTTATTGTTTTATTTGAGTTTAACTCTTACCTCTCAATATGATTTTCGAGTTATTTGTCATCTACAAATATGTTGAGAAAAAACTTGCATTTTCAATTTAATATTTTTCAATTTTGGTTTCTCAGTCGATATCTGTTTCTATACTTTTCAGAAAATAATTTTGTTCAATTAATTAAAACTAAGAAACAATTATTGTTTTTGAATTTTGCCGAAGAAAATTTTCAGCAACAGAACTAAAGCAACAAAATTAAAGAATATACGCTATTTTTGTAAGAGCTTCTTAAGAGCACAAAAAAAATTTTTTTTTATTAAAATTAGCAAAATTGTCCTATGAGGAAATGGGTTTTCCAGTTTACGCAACCTATAATTACTTTTCATGAGGGTTTCTGCTTTGAAACTACTTAATTGATTTCGCTAAAATGTGAAGACACAGCATAAAACGCAATAGCATGTAAAGACATAGCCTTTACGTAGATTAACGTAAAACAAAAACTTTATCAAAGCTATGCTCTACACTTTATCCAGTAGCTCTTTTAAATTTGTGGTTGTTTTTGTTGTTTCTAATTTCACTTGCCAGTCCGATGGCCAAAAATGCGACTTCATTCGCACACATGCCCCAGCCCTGTTTACAGGGTGGACCCATTCATACATCCATTCATTCATCCACAGTTAGTAATTTTGACCTGAACCAGAGAACTAACAATATCCAATTCAGTATCCCAAGAGGTATGATTTGTAATAGGAAAGTGAAGGACTTTGTAATCCGTTGTGTAATATTTAACGTGCACCAGTCACCAATTACTACAAGGGGAGTCTTCGGCCGGTGGGGATCAAACTAACTATCTCTTGAAAGTGGACCATTCTATACCGGCATTTTAAATTTCTAAATTTATTTATTTATTTATTTTTAGTAAAATCGCATCGAAAAATCTTTTGGTAATGTTTATCTTTGTGTTTACAACCGCACAATAAATGTTACTTCTTTTAAAACGCCGGCATATCCTTCAATGTTATTGAAAAAATAAATAAATAAATAATAATAATGAATTAAATAATCAAATTAAATAAATAAATAACATACTCCTTTTTTATCTTATTGTACTTGAGTGAGAACAAATAAAATAGAAATTTTATAATTTAAAGAAACACATGATCAAGTTTAAATATAATTTTACTTTAAAACTTGATTCCTCATAACCACTTTAAATTTTCCAATTTAAAAATGAAAGAAAATTACTGCACTTGAGTAAAAATTCGTAAGAATAGAAGTTTTAGAAACATATGTTTCAAGCTTATTATCATTAGTATCATTGAGTTTCATTAAATATTATTATGCACTTTATTCTTTTACGCAAATAATTAAACTCAGTTTTTTTTTTTTTTTAGCAATAACTGAAATTAATATATTGAAATTTTGTAGAATCAAAATACGTAATTTAAAGCTGTGCGCAGAAAGCTTTTTTATCAAGCAAAATAACGCTTTTATTAACATAGTTATAGTCTACTATTTTGTAACGACAGTGTGATTTTAACAATTATTTATTATTGTTTAATTAAATTCAAAATTTTAATAAAACTATATGAAAATTAGTAAAGTTGCATAATTTAGAATAGGATTCCCGGTTTACAAAACTTCTAACTACTTATAAAGTTTTTGTTTGGAAAATAGTTATTTGATTTCATTCGAATTTCTAGTTTTAGTTCTTAATTTCAAGCAGACAAACTTGATGTAAAGATTTAATAAAGTGGTGTCGTACATTTAATTTACCAGCGTTTATTATTATTATTATTATTATTACTTGAATTGTGTCAAAGAGATTTTCTTTAGTGCCAAAATTTGCGTTTAAGATATCAACGTCATTTGCAAGCTGAAATCTCTTCCAAAATATGTCTTTTTATACAATGCATAAAACTCTTCATTTTTATGCTATTGCATTTAAATTATAATCCACAAAACAGGAAAGTGTTGGGAATTTTAAAGTAAAGAAACATGACTATTACATTACATAGTAAATCACAGTGCATGTTCCTTAATCAATGAAAATTTATAAAGAAACATCGTTCTATAATTTTCAATGTAAGGTTCATTACCATTAATATGATAATTTTGAGATTTTCACAATCATTGGGATTTTTTTTTCTCTAACCAATTTAAATTTGTCAACACCGGAAGATTTCACAAAATCACTCAAAATGTCTTTCTGCAATCTCTCTTTAATTGTCGTTGAAAACCACAGAAACCTCCCACGGGTAGCCTGACGGCAAGGGAACTCTAACCCATGATCCGTCTACCACTGAGGGTATTTTTACGTCAGTACTGTGGTCGGTGCAAGCCGGAATGGGAATTCGTATCGACCAGTCTTCGAACCCGGTTCACCGCATTGGAAATCGTACGCTCTACCCTCTGAGCCATCATTGCTCTGCGGATCGCCTTTATGAAAAATATATTTAACTTCAATTAGGATGTAAAAATGGATTCTTTTTAAGCGATAAACTCAATGCAATATGATTTTCGCCGCCACCTGTGTCATTTTGAATGATAAAATTACAAAACATTTTCCTCAAGATTTTATGGGCGATAAAAACAAAAACAAAAAAAATAATAGCGAGCTTACATATTCAGCAAATAATTAATATATGCCAAGAATAGATTTCCTATAAACTTCCTCCAACTTGTATGGATATTTTATTCAACTATTTAAGTATGGTTTACGCGCCGGCAGTTAAAAATAAAAGACATTAGCAATCTTTGAAACTCTCAGCTTACAAAACAAAGGAACCAATCAGACTATACATCTAAAAGAAACTATTTCACAGCAAATTAATTAAGCAAATCTAAAAGCGCAATCTAGCCGCTGCGCAATCAGCCCAGTGGTGATAAGGATCAGCCAAATGGCCATCAAATATCCGATTCGCTTCCGTTGTATTCGAAGTGTTGTATGTACATTGCTGTATATAAACCAGTATCTCTTACCTTTTGTTGTCAATTTAATGAACAAGGAGCAGTGGTTAGGCCATTAGCAACAGATGGTTGATGGGATTCGAGCACGCTTCATCCAACACCAATCATTCTCTTCTCTGTATCACGTACCCGCGTAACCCCCCTTGTCAACCCCTTTTCATTAATCGAAGTGAGGATGCCACGTGCGATTCGCGTGCCTTGCAAAATGCTGGAGGTTTAAAAATTAGATTGTTGTCTACCTGGTGTAGGTATTAGGTAAAAAAATAAAAAAGTATGAAACACATTGTAGCTTAATCGTTAAAATTTGGTTTGGGCCAGATGTTTGATTTTTGCCGGGGTTTGGGTTAGGCAACTTTTTAACGGCCGATTGTCGTATCTCTTGTGAAAGAGTACCAATGGGAATTATGCACTGGTGATAATGGTTTGAGTCAACAGGATGAATATCGCAATAATAATAATATCATGCAAATTCAAATGGTTACTTCCAAAAAATATTTTTCTTATTCTTAAATAGTAATTCTTTGCTTTAGTGGTAAATACTTTAATAAACTTACCTATTTATTTTTGCCTTTTTTTTATCAGATAGTTTTTTGACAGAAGTTTTTTATGGAATTGTATCAATGGGAATTGTGCACTGACGATAATGTTTTGATGCCGCAAGGATTAAGATAAATATCGCAATAATAACTGTAGGAAAATTTGAGCGAATACTTCAATCTAATAATTTTATTAATAGTTAAGGAGATTAATGCTTATCTGCTTAAGTGCTAATAATTTTATTAACTTAACAATTAATTGAGGAAAGGACTGCTGGTAATGATTTGATGCTGCAAGGAGAAATATAAATATCATTTCAATAACAATCTGCAAATTATGGATACTTAAAGAAAATAATTTTATTACTAGTTTCAAGAGGCTAATGATTTTTTGCCTTGATGATTGTATTAAGATTCTAAAAGAAATTCTAGAACTTTATGTTTAATCTTAAATTATCTGTCCCATATTATTTGCATATTAGTTTTAGCAATAAATTTAGAGAGATAATCGGAAAACAATTTTAATTTTCTTTTTTTTTTTTTTTTTTTTTTTTTTTTTTTTTTTTTTTTTAGAAAGAAAATTGCTTGATAACTTACATTTTCTCATTTGAATTAATTTTGATGCATAAAATTTTTTACTTGGGTTAAAATGAAATAAGAAAACCCATGTAACTCATTGTTTGCCTATTTCAGTTCTCATTTCTTAGAAAAAAGTGAATTTTTCATTTATTTGGTGCTGTTGTATACGATTTTATATACTCTATAATAATAAAATGAGTGTATCTAAATATCTCTCTTATAACTCCGGAACTGTTTATGCTATCAATCTACGATTTAAACAATGGATGCTAAAGGGCAATTTTAGCTCCAATTTTAAAAATAGTTCAAAAATTTCAATTAAATTATTCGAGAGACGTTAGAAAAATTTAATTTTGTTATTGGTTTAGTGTTTTGGTTTTTTGTCGTTGCTTTTCCTGTATTATTTGCATATCAGTTTTCATTTTTTTGATATTGTTGCTCATTGATACGATTTTATATAGTCTATAGTAACAAAATGACGGCTTTATCTCTCTTAAAATGACGGTATCTCTTTTATAACTCCGGAACTGTTTATGCTATCATTCCGAGATTTAAACAGTGGATGTTAAAAAGCAATTTTAGCACCCGATTTTAAAAATAGTTCAAAAATTTCAATCAGATAATTAGAGAGAGACGTGGGAAAATGTAATTTTGTTACTGGTTTAGTGATTCTTGTCTTGTGTGTTGTCTTTAGTGATTCTCATCTTCTTTTTTTGAAAGACAACACCAGCTATGTTTGCCAACTTACATTTTTGCTTGATCAAAAATAATGTTTATTGCACTGGAGTTCTTGTGTTGGTTGTTATTGTTATTGTGTGTCAATTGTGTTGGTGTCTGCCTTTCAGTTTTGAGCCTTATTTCATGGTTTTGATTAATACCGATTTATAAATTGTTCATTTTTCTTCCTACGTACAAAGAACGGTTATCAGAGAGAAACGGTTCAAAGAGTTGAAAAAATAATAAATAAAAAAAAGTGTACCTTCTGTTACTTCCTAATGTCTAAATGACATAAATAAAAAAATGATTTATTAAAAAAAGTAAAAAGAATTATAAAGACCACTTTGAAGGAAATAGTTTAAACATCAAAATATTGGCCTTTTTTTGGTGAGAATCAAATAATTATATAAAATTTTTTTTTCGCTTGTTACATTGCCAGAAAAATATTTTAAATTTGCATACGATCAAACTTGAAGCTGGAACATAAACATGTTCAAACGTAAAAATCAACAAAAAAATTTCACTGTGACATTTTTTCTTAAAAATTAAATAAATAAGCCAACCAAATTTTATCTTCATCGGAAGCATAGTAAGAAATTACTTCGCAAAAGAGAATTAATTTTCATAATATTAACGAAAAGTTAACAAAAAAAATCAGTTAATCAAAGTTAAGACCAATTAAAAAAAATTAAGAATCCAAAAATGTAAAAAACAATTTAATTAAAGCAAAATATTTTTTATTACATTGGGGGCATATGAATACACATGGTATCTCATAAATCAGATTTTTACTCTCATACATATTTCGAAACATCCATTAAATCTCTCTTATTTCAAAACCAAAAGTTTTAAAAGTTCAATAAAAACATTTCACAAATAAATCTACACCCATTACCATTTTTATTTACCTCCAATCAAATAGAATTATTGTCGTGATGAAAACCAACTTTACGAACTAACACTTACAAATTGCAACACGTGCCATGAATCAGACTTATATTAAAATACTAAAATCAAAAATTCCTCATAAATCTTCTCTTTGTTCAACAAAACTGCTCATTTGTCGGGATATCGAAATATCTCATTTTGATTAAACGTCTCTAGAACATATTCTTACAAATTTTTTTTGCTTTCTATTGGCCAGCTATCTACTTTGGAAGGTTGGTCTCTACAAGTTTCCTGTTCCCAATGGTCAAGACAGCGTAACCAAGACTGACCACGGTTAGTCAACTATGTGGGTCATATTACGTTCTTCAGTAAAATAACTCACACGGAATTTCTTTGACAAGACAAAATACTTGTTACGTAAAACGCATAACTTTCTGAAGATAATAACGTTAAGTATGCCAAGAATCGCTCCTTTGGAATGTGAGTAATTTTAAAGTGTCGACAGTTTTTGTTCGAATACTCAGAGGAGACACGTTTCATTCACGACTAAACCTTTTTAGTTTCTTTAGAATTTATTTTACATTTAAATTATTTTTTACTGAAAATGACAGAAATTAAAGTAAATCTTTATTCTAGACACATTTAAATCTTTTGGTGTTTATAAAATGACTTTTTAGGACAGATTTTTTTTTTTAAATTCATAATATTGCTAAATGACAAAATGACAATTAAAGAGATAATGCGGAAAGACATTATGAGTGATTTTGTGAAATCTTCCGGGTTGAAAAATTTATATTAGTTGGAGGAAAATATCGCAATGATTGTGAAAATCTCAAAATTATCATATTAAACAGCACTCATTTAAAAATAAGTTTAAAGTCTTTAATTAAAGATATTTTG
The DNA here is from genome assembly GCA_949128135.1 of Parasteatoda lunata. Taxonomy (NCBI): domain Eukaryota; kingdom Metazoa; phylum Arthropoda; class Arachnida; order Araneae; family Theridiidae; genus Parasteatoda; species Parasteatoda lunata. The sequence continues at coordinate 98,778,067 of OX421971.1, forward strand.
TGAAACTAAATGCATGTTTATGTATAGTCAGTGATTTAAATCTACTTGATGAAATATCGAAAAACATGTTCAGTGATCTATTGAAAACACTCTATTTTCTGGATTTAAGAACATGGAATGGTTGGGGGGGGGGAATATTGATCGTTGATGGAGAAATAATAATTTATTCACTTCTATGAGTCCTTCAAAAGGTACTTCTCTTCCCAGTCCCATATTAGGGAAAATTAAATGTAACAATTTTGGTAGCTGTGGTCAGTTTAAGTTTCGTTTAATACATATTTTTATTCATTTTTAATCAGGGATTGCTACTAAACTATTTAAGCACTTTTTCCAAAACGTTTCAATAGTTTAACTTAAATATTAACTTTGGAAATAATGTATCTAGAACACTATTAATAAATGTTCAGAGATTATTTTTTGTTTTGTATATCAATGAAAGATGAATGTTATTTCATTTTATTGTTATTATCTGTTATTTCATCCCAGCACCATGCATTCTTATTGGACAAAAAAATTGCATGTTACGGTCGGTAATAAACAAAGAATAGCCCGATAACTTTGCTTATCATAAGCATAAAGTCAATAAAAATTATAACGCTACATATACCTGTAAGTTATTTATTTAACCTACATTTAATGGTATTTACCTGCTACAATTAATTATCATCCCTTCTTAATACTATTTTCAGTTATTATTACGCTTTTGATTAATTATTATTTAAAGTTAAAGGCTTGAAACTAAAATCTTTTATCTTCAGATCGTTTTATAGAATAATTAATTTTAATGTAATAATAAATAACCAATAATAATGATACTGCAATAAATAACAATTAATAAAAATTATCAATTAACAAAATTGATTCTATTGTAATTATGGGGGGTTGACAAACAGAGTAACCATGAGGCGTAGCTCTTTAAGTTTATCATATTTATATATCTTTTATCCTTTTTTTTTATTTAATAATTATTTTAATTTATTTCTTTACAGATTAAGTACACTTAATGAAAGTGACGAAAATTCCAATACTCGCAAAATAAAATTATTTAATTTGTTAATGATTCACAACATAGTTAGGACGTCAATACACACATTATATTCCTTTATTGATGCAGATTATATTCCTTTATTCTTGTTATTTGTTGTTTTATTTTATTTCTTTACAGGTTAAGTAGAACTATAAAAGAAGTTAGTGATTGTCTCTAATTGCCCCTCCACAAAATCTTTTAATTTCATGATGAAATTAAAATGTTTTGTAGAATTCGAAAGTATAAAATTACATAGCCTGACATTACTGCTAAGGGAGATATGAATCCTAGCTTTTTGTAATGGACCTAATGTTATAATTTAGGCATAAATAATTCTGTATGAAACAAGAAGCTAATTTTTGTGTAAATGTGGAATTATGAATACTAATTTATCATTTTTTGTAATTTTTTATTTTGATTATGTTTAATTATATTTTTTCTAATGTTGTGACTGTTTTTTTTTTTATTTTATCTTCTATTATTAGAACCATAAAAATATTTGTAAATAAAAAACATTTTTCTATAAAAAAAATCGCATCTTAATTACACGAATAGGATCTACTGCTTTGAATATCATTTATGGCATTGTCTATGTTTTTAGACAAATTTCAATATAAATTAAATGATCTATAATTCGCCCAAAAAAGGACACCTTAAATAACTTTTTATCTATTGATCGGATTTTCAAGTACAAAAAATCAGACTTGGTCCAACTTTATGCTAATTTTTGTTTCGAAATCAGACACAAAAACGCACAGTTTTTTTAATTAAAAAAAATGCATTTTTTTCTCAACAATTTAGAAAAAATTGTATATAAAAAATTTAATTTCTCGAGAACTATTCATCTGATTTTATTAAACTTTCTTATTTTGTCATTTAAAATCACATAATTTAAATTTTGTTTAAATAATTATTTTAAATTATAAAATTTTTTATATTTCACAATTTAAAATTTTCCGATAGTATTAAATAAAGTAATAACAAATAATTACTATTAATAATTTTTTGAACAGAATTATCTCAGGATAAATGAAGTACATAATTGTGTGCAAAGAATATTTTATTTGTTTAAAAAGTTCTTGAAATATAGCGAAATATGCACCAAAAAAAAAAAAAAAAAAAAAAAAAATAGCATAAAGGGAACTAGAAATTGGACAGCTATCCTGTCTAATTTATTAGGGCTACATTTTCAGGATTGCGGTTATTCCCCCTCCCTTTTTTTTGGGGGGGGGGGTAAAGATCAAAAAGATGCATTTATTCAGAGGAATTGTTTTTTCTTGAATGATTTCATGATTTAAAATATTGTCTGCTCTAGTTATTTAGCATATTTAAGTTTAAGCACTTAAACCATTAAAATTGGGTCTTAATTAGTAAGTAAAAATCTGATCTCTAGATAAAAAATTATTCAGGGTGTTCACTTTTTTTTCCGCGTTGTATTTCTTTCTTCGTGTCAAAAAACAATGATACCAGAAAAAGTTCTATCCTGACTAGTAAAAAAAAAAAGAAAATGAAAAAAAACTTATATACAGATAGTGCAGACAGAGGTGTCTAAACAAATACCTAAGTAGGTAGATACAAATCATTATACGATGTCTTATGAATATAAGTGTACATTTGAGACAAATCTAAAATCTGACTAATAATTGAGGTTTTCTATTATTTTAATCGAAGATTTTTATTGAGGCGCAATGCAAGAACAACTAATGTCGAGCTTGATCAAAACGCGATGTAAATAACTATAAAAAGGACCCAACTTTCATTTTGAGAAAATGACCAAAATTCAAAACTTAACCCTCTATCAATTTCGCAAGTTAGCGATTTGGTAGAAAAGTTTTCTGTGTACGGTTTTGCTATCGAATAATAATATTAGGCAAGTTTTGCTATACAAAGAGGAATGTAATTCGAATTAGCGCAGTTAAATCAAAATATGCCATACATAAATGTTATAATTAGTTAGAAAAATCAATTTTGCTAACTATTAATAATATTGGACAAATGCAGAAAATAATGTAATTCGAAATAGCTTAGCTAAATTTCGGAAAAGGTAATCTAAATGAATGTCATAACTTTTATCTGTTGTAGTTGTTTCTAATGTCACTTGCTAATATCAGTAAGCCTACTTGGTGAAACCAAGCAAATTTATGGCACAGGGTGCATTCTTTGTTTTTCAGTGGCGCCATCTCTGGCCAAGAATAAGACTTCAGGCAGACACACGTCACTGCCCGTTAACAAAACGGGCTCATTCATTTATCTACAGATCATAATTTTGACCTGAAACAGAGAGAACGATCAATCTCCAATTCAGTACCCCCATGTAATATGATTTGTTATTGGAACATAGGGGAATTTGTGACCCTGCAGATATAATGTGCACCAGTCACAATTTACTTCTTGAGGAGTCTTCCGCAGGCAGGAATCGAACTCACGAATAGTCGGACATGGGTTCATTGCCGTACCAACCAGGGTATCAAGGTCCTATAACTTTTATCTTGAGAAAGTAACCAAAATCAAAATTTAATCCGCAAGCAGACTCGTAAATGAGCAATTTATAGAAGATTTTTCTCCTGCACACCGTTTTGCTATTTGATAGTAATATTGGACAAGTTTTGATATACAAGTAATTTGAAGTAGCTCAGGTAAAGGGACGAAAAAGGTTATCTAAAAAGAAGTTTGTTCTATTGGAATTACATACATTTGCAGGCTTGTGTGCTCAATTTATAAACCTTTGTCAATAGAAGGAAAGATAGCACAATACATAGCAGGACAGCATAAAGATACATTCAAGACAAAAGTGGGATTCGAACCAGCTACCTCCTCACTTTACGCAGCATTTGGTGGGTGATACCGCTCGACCAAGGAGACTCTTAAAAAAGAAGGTCCTAACTTTTATCTTCAGAAAGTAATCAAAATCGAAATTAAACAATTTAAAAATCTCATAAATGAGCAATTTAGAAGAAGGTTATTCCCCTACACTATGATTTGCTATCGAATAATATTGGAGAAACTAGTTTTGCTTTGCAAGGAAGGGTACAATTCGAAATGTAATATTCTCCGTGCAACACTGTCAGAGGGGAGTATGGGCAGAAAATAGCTTTCTTCAAACCGACACCAAACCATAATCATGAAAATATTTACATGTTTAGAGAATTTTTAAACAAAATTATTACCCTTGACTAAACAAAACAAAATATCTTTTATTTGTAATATTAATTAAATTTCTGAAATATAGTTGTTTATCTAAAACGGTTGGTGAAACAAGCAATCTTCGCTGCAGCGCACAGCAGAACAGAGACAGAGCCAAGCAGATACAAATCATTGATCTTCAATCGTTATACTTTGCCGAATTTTTTACGGCAAAACTATCTTTGTTTTCAAGTTAAATCTTTCCATAATTTTACTCAACATTTCTAGAACTACTCTTAAATAATTATAATATCAATAATAATTACAATATTAATAATAGTTACAATATTAATAATAGTTACAATATTAATCTTCGACCCGTGGTGGCTCAGGGGATAGAGCACTTGCCTCCCAATAAGGTGAACCATTTTCAAATCGCAGCGATGGTCGCGATTCCCAGCGATTTTTCCACCTAGATGAAAATTATCAAAATCACTGCATTCTTCTCAGTTTTTGCTAATTTTTATGTGCCCAGGTAAAGCAGCATTGGAGTAGGTTTTTAAATATTAAAAAACTAGATCACAAACGCTTTTCATTTTCACAAAACTGTGGCTTTTCTTTATATTGAAATTTTGCTCCATTTTCAAAATAAGAGTAGACAGCGCTGGCCTTAGATTAACTAAACTCGACCGAACAGTCATGAGTAACTGTCGCAAACTCACCGCAGTTATGAAAATAGCATATCATTCGCAAAAAAAATCATCATTTCATATAATGACGGAACCTTCGAAAAACAACCTTCAGTCTGGTTCGAATTCACATTATTCTTCCTGCGTTTTGTGTATGCTTGATTAACAAACTAATTTTATTTTAAAAAATATTATATATATGCTAAGTTACTGATTCTTACTTTATATTGTTCCATAAAAGTAACTTCACCGATTTTTACGTGTATATCTGTGAGTTTATCCGCGTGAGTATAAAGCACTGTAATTATAAATTTTAGTGTTACTGAATAATAAACATGATTTAGACTAGCTTACACCATGTTGTGCAAAAGAACATTCTTGGTGTTTCTCTAAACCAGGAACTTTGTTCTTGGTTTGGTGGATAACTTAGCGGACCACCACTTTGGAGTAAAGAAGTTACCACCATTTTTGGCTTGTTAGGATACATCTAAATTTTTTTCGTTGTAATAATATCTGAAGAACAGCCGTAGAGACATTTTTACAAGGCACAGACAATTAGAATAAAAAAAGGCCGAAACGGCGTGCCATTCTCTTGTATAATTTTTAAATAAATGCCTCCGTATTCGAATGCAAAGAGGCAAATAATAGAAGGCGGCCCAAGATGATGCTGACCTTCAAATGATTCATAGCGTGCTTATTCCGAAACAACATACCACCTAGATTATTTTGAAGAAAGAAATTAATTTAATATAATTTAACACAGCCCCGCCCCTCCCGAAAAGGGGCATCTGAGGAATACTGAAGTTTCGAAATACGCGTCTGTGTCTTATCAGTACAAGAAAACGATTAGATTACGATGAACGATGTCAAATGAAACTACCCCGAGAGTGACCCTGGGTTGCACGGGTAAAAATGTACCGATGTAAAGATGTACTGTTTACAGAGTTCCAAGCTATAACTGAGGTTCCATAATATAAGTTTATAGAAGTTTCATGCCCTATTGGAAAGAACAATGAAATATTGAACATAATATATGGACACGAAATGTAAATGAAGCTGTCCAGATATAAAGATGAAACATAACATCATGTCTACATCATTCACTTACGCGATTAAAAAGTAAGTAAAGTTCCCACAGCAGCAAGAAAACAAATGTAAAGATGGCTGTCTTTTACATAGCACCAAAACTGTAATGGAGAAAGTTCTCTATGTGAATGTACAGATGTAAGATACGCTGTTGAAGGAGCTCCAAGCTACAACTGAAGAATGTTCCGTAATAAAAATTTATAGATGTTTACATGCTATATAGGCCAAGACAATAAAATTTGGAGCATAATATATGAACATGAATTCTATATAAAAGTGTCCAGATGTAAAGATGAAACATAGAACTGAAGAAAAAGACCAAATGAATGAAGGTCTCTGTGATATTTTAATCAATTTTATACTTTGACAAAATCTATAAATTGATAAAATAAGGCGCCAGCTTCAAATTTACATGTAATACGAATCTCTCACTGTTTGAGTCGCAGCCTTCGGATCATTTTAAAATTTGCAGTCAAAAGTCATGGTCATTACGGTTACTGTTTGTTGCCAAAAGCTCTTAGGAATTTCTTCCGTTGTGAACACGCCTCAAATGCACTCACTTTGTTATGTCACTGATGTTATCGAAATTTAAAGACTTGGCAAAATTAATTAATGTTATATAGTTAAATGAGAGTAAAGCGCACTCTCCCCCCCCCCCCAGAAATTAAAATTTTTTTGCATTAACCTGTAAGCAAATATCTTTTTGCTTACAGGCATATTTTTTGAAGGGCAAATAAAACAGTCATAATGTTTGACTTTGGATGAAAATTGAATAATTAGTGCTTTGCAAGCAATCGCTATCATTTTACCATTCTTTAAGATTGTTAGTAATAAGCCTAAAAATATCAGGCAAATTATAAAATATTGAGGACTTCTCCAACTAGTCTGGCGCATTACAAAATGCCAACGGCTTTTATAAAGAGCCGGATTTTTCTATTATCTTACTTATGACATATGCAACTGTTGAATAATTCCATTCAAAAACATTCAGTACTTCCTTAACTTCATAAAAGAGAAAAAGGAAAAATTAACTAAGGGAATTCTCAACCAGACATAAATGTCCTTCATTTCTGGTCACCACAGCAGAGTGTTACATTTTAACCAGTCTTTTATTTCACAAATTAAACACCCACAATTCCTTGACCTCTAGAGGACGGAAAGTGGTAGCTGAAGCATGGAGCCAGCAGCATCTTTTTTGAAGAAAACAACAAAAGAAAATGCTGAAACAAGATGTCATCTAGTCTCATCTATTTTTAAGTAAATGCCCCTTTGCTGTTGCAGTGTGTGTCTGCGTGTGTTGATATCCACGTGAAGAGGAAGTGCTTAGAGGAAGTGGATTGGAGGTCGTGGAGGTCAGAATCACCTGCGTACGGATTCGGTTGATCTCCGACCACATCCTGTAGATACCTCAAGAAAAGAATACTATATGGAAGATGAATGGATGTGTGTGTGTGGGGGGGATCTATTAAAAGGGCGGTAGTGTTTCCTCTCCCACTTTATATGAAATAAAAGTGACAAGACACTTTTCATTAATAGCTCTTGTCCGCTATTAAATTTGAAGATATCTTCTTCTTTTCTTTTTCTTCTTCTTTTTTTTCTACTTTTTAAGTGTGGCGACTAATGATGTTAAAAGTAAATCACAGATTAAAATCTAGAGGTTTTTTTTTTTTTTTTTAAAGGGTCCAATTCAGTCAGGAAAGGGATTTATTCGTCCATCTTAACCTATGGAGAATAACTTGATTGAAAACTTCATTCATTTCTGGAATAAACAAATAAGAAATAACAGTCGACATGTTTCATGCGCTGATTTTCTTCTTCTTTTTTTTTTCCCCCTTTGCTTCTTAAGTGTGGCGACTAATGATGTTAAAAGTAAATTGCAGATCGAAATCAAGAGTTTTTTAAAGTTTTAAGACTCTAATTCAGTCAGGAAAGGGATTCTATTCGTCCATCTTAACCTATGGAGAATAACCTGATTGAAAACTTCATTCATTTCAGAAATACACAAATAAGAAATAATAGTTGGCATGTTTTTAAACGATTAAAAAATAGACGCCCATTTTCAAGACTTGCCAGACGTGAAGTAAAGAAACAAAAATGATTTGAAATAAAAAAAAAAAAGCGTAAAACTGCCTGCGAAAAAAGGATAAACAAAAATTAAATGAAATGGAACTTTTTTTTGTAGTTTTGTTTCTCACATTAATTTTTTCTTCTTTCGTTGGCAACTTAACGTTTTTATTTCATATCGTTTTTGTTTCTCCACTTCACGTCTGGCAAGTCTTGAAAATCGGCGTCTATTTTTAAAGCGCTTGAAACATATCGACTGTTATTTCGTATTTGTTTATTTCTGAAATGAATGAAGTTTTCAATGGGGTAATACTTCAGTTTCTTTGGGTTATTTGTTTAGCTTACTATGGAGAAGTATTTCTCCGCAATTTATTTATTCATCCATCAACTAATTAATATCTTTGAAGGATTTTTCTTGATATATTTTTTATTCCATTAAACTTCACCGAATTTTAAATTTTAATTTTATAAGCATTTTCAAATTATGAAGTTTGAAAAAGTTTTTAAAATATCTATACAACATAAAAATTTTAAATTCGGTAACTATGTTTAATAGAGCATATTATATACTATAGCATAAAGGGGGGGGGGGGGCACACTTTTTGTTTTTAGAAGACTGATTGTTTATTTTAAGTTTTACGCATACACTTATATGTAAATATCCCATTGTTTATTTCCATATAGTTATGCCGAACTAACTATATGAAAATAAACAAAGGAATTGAAGAGATTTTTAAAAGACTTTTTGAAAACAGAATTGAGGATCTGGCATAAACCGATCCTTCAACAGTATTCCCTGGATGCCCCGAATTGGGGGCTGGACAGGGTAAAGCCGAACTAACTATATGTAAATATACATACAAATAAAAAATAAATATGCATGCATGCATAAAACTTGAGCTAAACGAGCAGTTTTCTAAAAACAAACTTTGTGCCCCCCCCCCTCACGTTACGCCTATGTTATGTATCGATTGAAAATTATTAGTTACTGGTTTTGGTTACAGAAAAAAAAAATTACGAATGTCATTAGTTACTGAACATTACAAAAGTTTTTAGTTACTGATTAACTGAGGAAATTCTGGAAATATTTATAATTCTTCGTAAACATGGCAGTGTGAAGTATGGGACCGTTTAAATATTACGCAAGTGCTAATGGAGGGTAAGCCCCTTCATGAGGGAGGGGATTTGTGATTTGCTTATTTTACAGATAAGAGGGAAAGAGGGATTCAAGCAATGCTTATGTAATATATTAAAATCCCGTTATTTTCAAAGTTTTCTTCAAAAGTAATGTAAAAAACGCAACAACAAAAATTACACCTGGGAAAATTTTAAAAATAGAATGAAAGTTTGTTGCATTAGGGTGTGCTGGGTATTAAAAATGAGAATTGTGTGCATTGTGATGATATGGAAATAATAATGACCGAACAACGTCCATAGTGGTTAGTACCTAGAATTATGCTGCAATCCGCAACCCAGAAGAATAGAAGAACACTTTTTTACAGAAAGTAATAAAAAAACATACCTCTTAATCTGCATGAAAATTATGTTTTTACCTATATAAAAAAAGAATTCAAATCACCAGTGAAAAAAAACTGAAAAAGTCTAGTAGCACACACATTTCTTTATTGACAATTCATCACACAGGGGAACGCACAATTTGTCACAACACAGCATCGTCGAACATTCATCATACTGGAGAACGGTGATCCGCAGTGGACGGCATATTTGATGTTAAACCAAATTTTGAAAAGTCAAGAAAAAGGCTGGGGCCATCAATGGCTAGCGGGGTCACTGACGGTGGGGAAGTTCAAAAGAAGAAGAAACCTTGGTGCATGTTGCGCTAACGAAATCTGCGCTGTTGCTGAAAAATCCAGGCAATCTACGATTCCATCAAAAAATAGGACTAAGCTTGAGTTGTAGGATGAATTTGTGTAGAACCAATCTCGCAGTTATTCGAGGAAGGCTGCAATATCGAAGCCATGAAATCTTTAGTCCGTCCCTCAAGGAGAGGAAAGGGGGGAGATGTAACACCCCGTTAATCGGAGTACGTGCTTTTGCTATGAAGAAAAAAATTCGAATGCGCCGATCCCAAGAACTGGGCGGCTATTTATATCCTAGCCTAAAACATAGCAAGAATCATGCTTAAGCAGGGACTTGAAGTGAACTAAAGGAAATTTTAAAAGAAGTTACAATTTTAAACTAACCGCGACCACAACTGCACTGTTTTGCATGTGGAACATCAAAAGCAGCCGAAGGTTAAGGTTGTGAAGGACGAAGGACAGCAAGGCGTCAGAGATGAGGGGTTAGGGGTCGGCTTAATTTTTAGGTCACAATTTTGTAAAGAACCAGAATGAAGTGACACAATGTCACATTATAATCCTGGTCACGGCACCAAATGATGCATTAGGGTGTGCTGGGTATTAAAAATGAGAATTGTGTGCATTGTGATGATATGGAAATAATAATGACCGAACAACGTCCATAGTGGTTAGTACCTAGAATTATGCTGCAATCCGCAACCCAGAAGAATAGAAGAACACTTTTTTACAGAAAGTAATAAAAAAACATACCTCTTAATCTGCATGAAAATTATGTTTTTACCTATATAAAAAAAGAATTCAAATCACCAGTGAAAAAAAACTGAAAAAGTCTAGTAGCACACACATTTCTTTATTGACGATTCATCACACAGGGGAACGCACAATTTGTCACAACACAGCATCGTCGAACATTCATCATACTGGAGAACGGTGATCCGCAGTGGACGGCATATTTGATGTAAAACCAAATTTTGAAAAGCCAAGAAAAAGGCTGGGGCCATCAATGGCTAGCGGGGTCACTGACGGTGGGGAAGTTCAAAAGAAGAAGAAACCTTGGTGCATGTTGCGCTAACGAAATCTGCGCTGTTGCTGAAAAATCCAGGCAATCTACGATTCCATCAAAAAATAGGACTAAGCTTGAGTTGTAGGATGAATTTGTGTAGAACCAATCTCGCAGTTATTCGAGGAAGGCTGCAATATCGAAGCCATGAAATCTTTAGTCCGTCCCTCAAGGAGAGGAAAGGGGGGAGATGTAACACCCCGTTAATCGGAGTACGTGCTTTTGCTATGAAGAAAAAAATTCGAATGCGCCGATCCCAAGAACTGGGCGGCTATTTATATCCTAGCCTAAAACATAGCAAGAATCATGCTTAAGCAGGGACTTGAAGTGAACTAAAGGAAATTTTAAAAGAAGTTACAATTTTAAACTAACCGCGACCACAACTGCACTGTTTTGCATGTGGAACATCAAAAGCAGCCGAAGGTCAAGGTTGTGAAGGACGAAGGACAGCAAGGCGTCAGAGATGAGGGGTTAGGGGTCGGCTTAATTTTTAGGTCACAATTTTGTAAAGAACCAGAATGAAGTGACACAATGTCACAAAGTTAAATTCAGGAAAATAAAAAATAAAAAAAATTTTGAAAAGTTTGTTCAGATTCTTTCAGAAGTCAAGAGCTTTGAACACAAAAGTAATAAACTAAAGAATTCAAAGAATTCCAAAGAAGAAGAAGAAGATTCATGTTAAAAGTTTTATAAAATAAATTAAAACTTAAATTGTAAAATGCAAAGTTACATCTCTTTATTTGAACTTAATCTAACACTAGATCAAAGTTAATGCTAAAACCGGGAGGGTGCAGCTTTTTTACATAAGTATTGTAGGGGGTTTGAGAATTACTTATTTTTGTTGAAAAGGAGGGATGGAAAGTAAAAAATTTATAGCCTTCGTTGAACAGCCGACCCAATTTTGAATGTACGGCTACCAATCTTCAACTTCGTAGCATTATAATTTAGAACCCAATCCAGAAGACAAGGGAACTCCTGGATCAAGTATTGGGAAAAATTTTGAATTCGTTGAGGACTTTTTGATGAAGCTAATCCGCATTTGCGTTACATGGAGAGAAAAACCACGAAAACCTCCCACTGTAAGACTGACGGCAAGGGGATTCTAGCCCATGATTCGTCAACCACTGAGGATATTTTACGTCAGCATTGTGGTCGGTGCAAACCAGAGGCGGATTCGTATCGACCAGCCATCACTGGGATTCGAACCCGGTTCACCTCCTTTTAAAGCGAAGTCTCTATCCCCTAAGCCCTCACAGCTCGGGACTGAAACTTTTATTTTTAAACCGTCGTTGAACTGCCGACCTAATTTTGGGTTTACTACTGCTAATGTTCAATTCCGTAGCCTTGAAATTTTGAACCCAATCCAGAAGACAAGTGTACGCCTAGATCGAGTATTGGAAGAAATTTGCCTTCGTGGGGGACTTACATGGAGAGGAAGACCACGAGAACCTCCCACGGTTAGCCTAACGGCAAGGGGACTCTAACCCATGATCCGTCTGCCACTGAGGACTTCAAGCTGGATGCGGGATTCGTATCGACAGGAATTCGAATCCAGTTTGCCTTATTGGAAGGCGAACGCTCCATCCCCTGAGCCATCGCGGCTCCGGGGATTTAAAATTGCCAAAAACATGCTTACCTAATATTTGAACAGTCTTATATTTTAATTTTATTTAATACTAGCCGTCTCCGGCAACCAGCTGGTCCGCCTAAAAAGGTGGTATAAGAAGACCAAGTATTTTTTGATTGTATAAATATTCCATTTGAGATTTTATGATGATTTAAAGTTGCAAATTCTGTAAATAAAATAAAAAAATAAACAAATTTCTAAAAAAAAAGAGGAAAAAAAAACTAGTGTTCTACTAAATGATATGTCCATTGATTTGATCAATGGTTCATATACGCACCATTTCATTTCTTAAGTAAAATTTCATTCTTCGTGCACGAAACTTTTTTGTGCGATAATGACTGTAATGTAAGCCCACTTCAATGAATATAACGCAACAATTCATAAAACTTATATGTTTGGCCTAAATTAGGTTAAAACATAGAATTCTAGAAGATTTTTCTACACGCTTTATTGGTGAAAGAAAGTGGTGGTCTCGTTTCACATTCAGAATTTTTACACATTTGAAAGCCAATTCAATGAATTTGATTATATGGAAGATATGTCTATCTTAGAGGACAACAAAATTTATTAAAACTACCCATTATAATCTGCAAAACATTTATTATTATTATTCATTTATTATATAGCATTTAGTATTTGTAGAATGGCTAGTAAGAAACAAATTACAGCTTACATATCTTACAAGTCTGCTTATTTTCATTTCTAGCATTTTTGTATTATATTGAATAAATTATTTTACACTTCTGGTAATGAGGAGCATTGCGGTATTTATTTATTTATGAAAAAAGATGGCATAGTTTATAATTTTTAAATGTTGGCTATCAAGAACACTTATAAAACAACTGAAAAATCTAAGATTATTTTTGTTTCCCAAAACTACCAGTTCTTAAACATTAAAAAAAAAAAAAAAAAAAAAAAAAAAAAAAAAAAAAAACGTGTACAAAAATATCACGTCTTTTTTTTTTTTTTTTTTTTTTTTTTTTTTTTAAATAACATGTTTACCTTATCCATAATTGATTCTTAAATGATTACAAGTTTTTCTCTGGAATTGAAATCTTAAGTACTTCTGTTTCTAAAATAATATTCAAGACATTTTATGAGCCTTATCTATAAGAAAGCAAAGGTAAAAAGATAATTATGAAAAATAAAATATTTTTCTGCTAAAGTGAATTGGAATTTTGATATTCATATCATGGAAACACTCGCAGATTATTAAATATATGATAAAAAAAAGAAATAGTTTAACATTGCTTTGAGAATTGAAATCAGGAAAAGTTTCTATTCTATTTTAGGTTTGGGTATAGAAAATTAGAACTTATTCATATAAGTTATAAAAGTCGTAATTGCAATATAAAAAGGAGTAGGCAAAGAACTATGAACCACGAGTGTAATCAAACGAAAGTACACCGTTTTGGTTCACAGTTGAACCATGACTGGTTAGAAGAAAATCTATCATGATGGTTCAATAATAAATTTTTTCTTATATAAATTGGGACAATTCATATAAGTTAAAAATCTCCATTGTAATATGAAATTGTGTTCACCATTTTATATTGCGGCTAAATGAGTGTCCTTTTTTATTTATTTATTTGTTTTATTTATTTGCTTATATATTATACAGAATTAGAATTACATGGAATTAGAAAATTTTGCTCAGATTATTTAAAAACGTAACTTAATATAGCACATTACATGACGAAAGTTTTAAACCTAGGTTAGCCAACTAAATCCTTCAAGTCTTTTTAATAGAAATTCAAATTTAAATTTTGTTTACATCACTTTATAAAACTACGTTAAGTTCTGATGGGAAAACAATATTACAAAAGATATGAAAACGATATTACTCTTATTCCTGATAAAAATAAATAAATAAAAAAGCAATAAATAAAAAAAATGCTAATATATTATAGATTATATATATTTTTTCCTTTTTACATTAATACTAATTTATATTTGATTGCAACCATTTTAAACGCATGCACATTTAGTTAGTTATTACTTAATCGTTTTGGATACAAATTTAAAGTAATTTCGTCCTACTTAAAATTGTAAAAAACCTAACTTAATATTACATTAGATGGGAACGGTTTTAAACACAGATAAGCCAATTAATTTCTGTTAGTCTTTTTAATGGAAATTTGAACTAAAATTCCTTTTGCATCACTTTATAGAACTATACCGAGTTCTGATACAAAAACTAGAGAGAGAGAGAGATTATAAACACTCGTATTTCCGATGTAAAAAAAAATAATAAATAAAAAATTAATAAAAAAGCGATTTCATTATTAGTTAATTTTTGGAATCGTTTTAAATTTTTTCCAGCGAAATTAGGTAAAACGCATCAAAGATTTTTGGAAAACAAATTATCATTAAATTGGGCCAAATTTTAAACTGATTTTAACATATTTCTCTTAAGAGAAATATGAAATCAGAATTCTTTGAATACTAAATGGCAACAGTTTAAAACTTAGACGCGTCAGTTAGATTTCCTGATTTGTTTCTTCCATTTTAATAATTTTTTTAAATATTTTGTTTATATCACTTAAAACATTGTTTAGATCCCTTAAAGTTATTAAATATTATATTAGATGTCAATAGATAAATTGATGAAATGTTTCCTAGGTCTTTTGATAGAAATGTAAGACAATTTGCTCCTATTTAAAATTACATTTACATCACTTGAAACAATATGATAGGATTCGATAAAATAAAAAATAAAATTTCAAAAAAATTTTCAAAAATGATTTAATAATTGATAAATTTTATGGAATTAAATTTTTTTCGAAGAATGAAATTAGACATATCAAAGAATTTTGAGGAAAGGAAATCGTCCGAAAATAAATTGGGTTTAAATTTAAAATCAATTCTATACTTCCTTTAAACATATAAGCTGAGAGTTTTCGCAACATTATATGACAATAATTTTAGACATTAGACAAGCCTGTTTCTTACTTTTTTCAAACAAATTTAAAACAATTTGATCCTGCTTAATATTCTGCTTATGCCACTTACTAAAACACTTCGCCGAGTTCTTATGCATAGCTCTATTATCATTAAACTAAATATATGAATCTAATTCTTAATAAGTTAATCTCGTGTTCCTGTCTGCAAAAGATAATGCGATAAACTTGACGCATCAGGGCAAACCATCCATCCATCTCTCGAATCTTTCATCGGAACAGTCCGGACTCAACTACCCCTATCGCTTCAAAGCATTCGAAATCGAAATTCATTATTCCATGCACCCTTTGATCGTAAGTCCCAATTAAGCGATTTAACCTTTTTAACTTTCCGAATATGTGACGACCTATTATCAAATTCGTTAATAGAAGAAAATTCTTGGAGAAATGATTCTTTCCACCCCCTCACCCCCTCTTTTTCGGTAGAGTAGACAAAAGAAAATGGAAGGGGAGGAAAGAAGTTTTATATTCGAAAATCTTCATGCGTAGGTGGTTTCGCGAATACTTTTTATGATGCTCACAAATTTGGCCCGTTTCCTTTAAGGAGATCTCCTGGATGTCAATTTAGGGCAGGAAGTATGACAGGAAAAAGCAGGTGCGTGACGGATCAGCTTTTGCTCTATGGACATGTCCAATTTCTTTGGACCAATCGCGTAAGGAACTAATACTAAATTGAAAAAAAAAATCGTTAGAATTTAAGGAAAGAGAAAGTTGGATGCAGTCGTCCTGAGTACAAAGTGGACTTCTCTTTAATAACAAATTTATTCATTTTTTAAAACTTTACCTGCCAATTCCCTCAAGACCCATTGCGGAACTGAACATAAACTTGAAAAACACTTTAGAGATCGGTGAAAAATGGGGTACATAGGACCTGAGTAAAAAATGAAAAGAGAATTCCGATAAAATTACCATACTTGTATGGTAACGATAGTTCCGGTAAAAACTAAATAAATAAATAAACAAAAAAAACATAATGCTGCTTTATAAAACCAAAACATACTTTATTAAACCATTCATTTTGTAATTTTTCCGTTCATTCGGTAACAGTTTACTAGAAATTCTGGTTTTCAAAAATATAGTTCTTATTACCACACATCTAGTAAAGATACAAAGCTGAAAAGTAAATTTAACAAAATAAATTATTTTTACTTTACGTTCTAAGGCAGCAGTTCCCAGTTTATTTCAGCCGCGGAATCCAAAACGGCTACTTATGGCGGAACCCTGAATTTTCAAAAGAAGTTCATTAGCAGGTGCGAATATGCTAGCAAGAAAAAAAAAAAAGAAGAAAAAAAAAAAAAAGAAAAAAAACTAAATAGTAAATATTTAATGTGGATAAGGATATTTTTTCATAGTTTCATCATTAACAATCTTAAAATTAAGTATTTTATTTTGCCGTTCAATTTTTAAGGTTGCAGCAGCATTTTGTGTTATAATATTTGGCGTATACATAAATCAAATTGAATAAAATAAGCTGAATTGTGGTGTTTGACATGTTATAACGGTGGGAATAAGAAATACCGATGCAATCACTTGGAAATGATTATATTATATATATATTTAAAAATTTGCTATTGCGTTTTTTTAAGTATTTTTTTGGAAATAATTTCAGATAAATTAAAAATAAATCTAATTAAAAATAAATAGTTATTTATTTTGATACAGTTTACTGCTAAAGACTTAAGAATAATTTCTGGTTTAAAGAAAAAGAAGTCCTAACACACAAAACCCTTTGATCTTCCCACGGAACCCAAAGGTACCTTTTGGGAACACCTGCCCTAAAGTATCATTACAAAAGTACTACATTTTTTCAACATTAGCCAAATTTATCCTATATTATAAAACCATATTATATTGTTATTTTTAGCAAAATCATTACCAAAGTGAGCAAAATTTACCGATTTTTTTTTATGCAACCATGGTTAAGCACGTAAAATTTTGTCATATTTCTGTAGTTTTGATCATACTTTTTTTCTCAGTGTACAAAGAATGGATAATCAGATAAGCGAATAAATTAAATGGAAAATAAATAATATTTTTTTCATCTTAAATTTTAGTGTGAAAGAGTAAATAGACTATTATCGACTAACTAAATATTTCATAATATTATACTTCAATATTTTTCCCAGTTTAAAAATAACACTAGTTTTGTTATTACAATCCATATCAACTTAATTTTAACAATGCTGAGAATAACGATAGTTAGAACTTCTTCATAGGAGAACTTTACATCTCGTACTGTTGATAAAGTTTATAACAAACATAACAATTTGGATTCATTTCTTCAAATACCTAAAGATCAAGTTTGCATTATTTTTTATTAGAATTGATTGTTCTGGTTCACGCACCTCTGTGTATCTAGTACTGTTGATAAGGTTTATAGAAAACGTAACAATTTGTATTTATTCGTTCAAATAGAACCACTAAAGATCAAGTTTGTATAATTTTTTTCTTAGAATTGATTGTTCTGGTTCCCACACCCTTGTGTATCTTTATCGATAAATAATATTTATTGTATCGACAAATATTTTAATTGTTCCTAGATCTGAAAATTTAAATTTTTAGTTAGTAGCTAGTAGCCGGTAGACTCTAATAACTTAGTAGCCACTTTTTCATCAAACCGAATGAGTCAGTGACCGATATCAATAGGTCCTTTTCATTTAATAACTACTTTTTTTTTAATATTTTTATTGTTGTTCTTTGGATTAAATTATATATTTAAAAATAAATCATATTATAAATAATTTACGGTTATAAAAAGTTAATTCAACAAAAATAATATAAATATAGTGTGACAAAATTTAATCAAACATAGTGACTTTAAAGAACTTTATTTAAAAATATTTGACGAGATCAAATTTATTTTATGTATACATTACAACTTTGAAATATGTGAATTTGCTACCTAAATGAATCTTTCCATCACAAATAGATGGATTGCAGGTTCAAAATATTTAATAGGAACAATTGGTCATTTTAATGAAAAATCAGTTTTTCAGAGACTTTTTGCATTGATGTACTTTTATCATTAAACAAATCCAAAAAAAAAGGGTAAAAAGTGACTGGTTGTTTATTTCATTTAACAACCAGTCACTTAGGTATAAATCGTCACTTTTTTTTTTTTTTTTTTTTTTTTTTTGTAGACTGACTCGCTACGTGGCGAGTGGTTATTTTCAGGTCTGTACCCATTAAAAATTTTGCATCTTATATTTAAAGGATGACATGAAATACAAGGTAAATATATATATTAGAAATAAATTGAGCTTAAGTTGAAAAGTTTATTAAAATAATGATAAAAATTATATTTTACTTTGCTTTAAAATGGTGGCTATGTATTTGCAATTAGTTCGTGCAGATATTCTATTGCTTATGGTTTTTTTAATTTTTGTATAAGAATGAGATTGATAAGTATTATTCACTTACGAAAAATACAAAAGTTATTTTAATACCATGAATTTTTAATTTAAAGCATAATTCTAGCAAGGCATTTTTTTTTTTTTTTCGCTATGCATTTTATTTTAATCTTTATTGATATTTCCTTTATGTGGCGCCATAAACTCGAAGAAATTTTAGCAACACTGTTGTTATTATACATTTTAAGTTGTCTTAAGTAATAATTTCACTATTGTTAAATAATTAGTTATACGTTAAGCATTTATTTAAATTAATTTTGTTAGGTTGTTTTAAATAGTTGTTTCAGTAGTGTTAAATAATTAGCCATATGTTAAGTATTTCAGATTCCTTTTGCTAGGTTGTCTTAAGTAATAATTTCAGCAGTGTTAAATAATTAGTCATACGCTAAGTATTTATTTAGATTCCTTTTGTTAGGTTGTCTTAAGTAGTAATTTCAGTAGTGTTAAATAATTAGTCGTTCGTTAGATTCATTTTATTAGATTATCTTAAGTAAGGCTTCTATACTATGAAAGCTGAACTATCAGCCATGTTGGAGCAGATAAGTTCTCAAGTTAACGTTTTGTTAGTATTAGCGTGAGCGTTTGAAGGCTATTTGGATACCTAAAATTATTGATATGGCTGGTTCTGCTGTGGTAAATTGTACAAACAGTTAAAAAAAAAGGCTTTCGAATGTTCAGATTTTCTTCAAATTTGAAAAGAAAGAAAAAATGGATAATAAATTGCAGAACAACTGGCAGCCAGGAAGTAAAGCTCGCTTATGTGAGGTAAATACTCATTTATTTATAACTTATTAGATTTATTTACTTATATAAACGATGCTGAATTGTTAGAATTTGTTTTTAAATGCTCGTTTTCGTCTATTTAAAAAAAAATAAGTGAATAATTTTCAGGGCTATTTGAATTGTACAGTTTTAATTATGTACTAAATGGAATTTTCATTGAAAATGGCTGTTATTAAGTATATATTTATTTAAAATATGACTTTTTAACAACATTTAATAATTTATTTAACAATTTTAAGCGTTTATGTGCAATAAAACAACTAAATAATGGCAAGAAGTTAGCTGAATTAATATTTGCCAAACTTATTTCTGAATCGCCAAGTTTTGTATTCACTTTTAAGTATTTCTTTTTGTTAGAAACAAATGTTTACCTGTTTTTTATTATAATCTTTTTTATTTCATTTAGATCAAGTAGTTAGTTACTTAATCCTTGCTCATTTAAGTTTGTTTTTCAGTTATTTATGGCAATACATCGCCTAAAGATCAAACGATTTGTTTACATTTATCATAAGAAACCTATTTAATATGCGATATTTGGGTTCTTACGTATTATCGCAACCAGGTTGGCGCGATTTGTATGTTATGTTTTTTGTATGTATGCGATTTGCACTGATGTTTTTTTAAGTTCAAGTGCCACTGCCCGGTATACATTTGCCCGGTTTATCCTACACTGATGTTTTTTTAAGGTCAAGCGCCACTGGCCGGTATACATTTGCCCGGTATATCCTACACTGATGTTTTTTTAAGTTCAAGTGCCACTGCCCGGTATACCCTACACTGATGTTTTTTTAAGTTCAAGTGCCACTGCCCGGTATACATTTGCCCGGTATACCCTACACTGATGTTTTTTTAAGGTCAAGTGCCACTGCCCGGTATACATTTGCCCGGTTTATCCTACACTGATGTTTTTTTAAGGTCAAGTGCCACTGCCCGGTATACATTTATTCAAGATGTGTGAAGAAAAATAATATAAATCACTTAGGGTTGCCGTAAGTAGGGTCGCCAAATTTGGCGATTTATGCGAATTTTGGCCTGGTTGCGTTAATACGTATGTACCGATATTTCATATATTTTTGGATCTATCAATTTTTTTTTCTTTGAAATTCATGAGTCAAATTGTTGAAATAATTAGTTTCTGTGTTAGAAAATTTCATGGGTGCATATTTGAAAATTGTAAACTCTAAATTTTTTGAATGTAATTTAATTTACGTATGAAAACAAATAAAAAAAGTATTCTAAATATTTTTGCATGTTCATTTTGAAGAATCTTGTAGCTCTTCATTATTGGAGGAAAAGCTTTTGCTCTGAAATGGCTCATAAGTCGGCCTTTCTATTCAGGGGCTCTAGTCTTAAGGGATAATTCAAGTAGTGTTTAATAATTAGTTAAACGTTAAGTATTTATTTAGAATAATTTTGTGTTTTTCTAAAAATAAAAACTTAGTTACAAAAAAAATTATTTAGATTTATGCTTGATCCTTTCTAAAATGGCTGCGTTTATTGGCTAGTTTTTTTATTCTATTTTCTTAAGAAATAGAGAGTAGAGAGGCAGATCTTTAAGATCAGTTTATTTTCTATTTATTTGAAAGTTGATTATAATTTTTAAATAAAACATTTTCATCACGGGGATAATGGATTTGATAGTTAAAAAATTCATACTTTAAGAAAAAAAATTACCCGACGTTTTGTCTAAATGATTATGCGAATTTCCATATGCAATCGTTTTTAGAATTTTGTCACACAGTTTTCTTGCATATTTGAATTTTTATTCACAAAGAAAAAAAAAAGACATTATGGGTATCAAAATATTCCATAGTTATCATATTTTTTTACAACGATTTTATAAACGCCAATTTTCAGAATCGATTCGATTTTCCAATTTTGGAATTTATTCTTCTCTTAAAAAAAAAAAAAAAAAAAAAAAAAAAAAAAAAAAAAAAAATAGAATTTTAAATTATTCTACAGTTTAGTGTACATAGTTATTATCACAGCTTTTGTTCAAACAATTTTTTAAATTGCAGGCTTTCGAAATCGTTTGCTAATTTACGAATTCCTACTTCTGTTTATATCTAAAACAATTAAATATAGCCACGAACTTTTGGGTACGAAATTATTCTGCAGTTGTAATAATGTTATAACAGTTTCTGCTCAAACGTTTCTGTTATTTTGCCAACATGCAAGCGTTTTATAATTTGAGATTTCAGTGTTTAATTTTTTTAAACAAAATAATAGATATCACGGCATTTTTGGTGACACTTATTCCGTATTTATAGGTTGAAATCACATCGGATATTTCTTATTATTTTAACATAATACTAACTGTTGTCCGCCCCTTTGTCCTCATGGAAGTACTTAAAATTCAAATTTAACTATTTTCTTGACATGTCCGCTATATTGTTATATTTCTTCTATGTAATTGAATTTTAATAATGATTTAAAGTCCGCGCACAAGCCACCATAAGTATCCATTTGGAACATTTTAGCATTTTTATTAATTTTAGCATTTCAGCAGAATTAATTCCCTCAAAGCCGTGAGATAAGATAGAAAACTCATACCAATCCTGTACTACTTTCTCACGCAACTCTCGAGACATGACTTAAGTATCGTATCATACTCAAGTCGAAATTCTTGATGGTCCCATCAAGAATTTGATGGTTTATGTTGGTTTCCGGGCGATTCTTGGTGGTCCAACATGATTTGATGATCAACATCATCCAATATTTTCATCCATTATGTGTTCAAGATTTTTGATATGCCTTCCATCATTCTATGATGGAAAATGATACTTTAATACTATGATGGTTAACCATCAGGAAAAGTTTGATTCTTATGGACCAACAATACATGATGGTTCCAACTATACATTTCCATGATGTATTAATGGAAATTCTCGTTGGTTCTAGGAATACACCATCAAAACAATTTGTTTTCATGTTGGACCATCATAAATCAGTCTAAATTCTTACATTGGGATGATGGTTGTTCATGATCATTCCAACACTTAATTTCTAAGAAACTATGATGAAAATTTCTGTTGGTTCAACATAAACAAACCATCAAAACAAGTTGCTCGAATTCCTACTTTGGTGTGATGGTTACTTATGTTGGTTACCATCAAAAATATAATGGTTCACGATGGAATTATTCATGGTTACCATCAAAATTATGTTCGTCTATCAAAGAAAAATCCATTAAAAATGTCACTTGGGTATGTATGCCATTGCTTGAAAAAGGCAACCTCCTTCACCAACACTTGGTATGACAGAATGTGCCATAATAGCAACGTTAATTTTTTTAAATTTCTGCAACCATCAAAAATAAATCGAAATAATTACTTGGTAACTAAGTTTTTTTTTCTACAAAAAATTATTCTAAAATACAAAATTATTCCAAATAAATACTTAACGTATGCCAACAATAATTCAATACTACTTGAACTATCTCTTTAGAGGCTTATCTCTTGAGTTTTCTCGATATTTTTTTGTACTTTAACTTTTTGTACTTAACTTGTAAACTTTTGATGATAAAGTATTATTAGACAGCACAATACCTTTCAAAAAAGGTAGAAAATTTAATCAGGAGAAATAGCGCTTTGTAATTTTTAGAATTTATATGACTTTTTCTTTATAACTTTAAGGCAATAAATTGATGCGATTTGTTGTTTTTGAGTACATATATACATATGTATTCTTTTTTACTAGGATTTGGAGCGTAGGACTCCTGTTGTAGCTTTCCATCTCACTCTTTTTGTGGCCAGATAATTTGGCTCTAACCATGTCTTTCCTATTTTTTTTTTTTTTTTTCTTTTTCAAATTCGCTTACAATCGGCCTGATACAAGTATTTTTAGGTTTTCCTCTTTTTCGATTGCCCTTAGGGTTCCAATAAAAATCTTTTTCAGGTTTACGTAGAACATGATCAATCCATTTCCATTTACGTTTTTAATTTTCAAATTATTGGTCTTGAGTAAGCAATTTCAAACTACACTCTTCTCAGTTTTTAGATTTTATAAAAATTTAATCTCATTGCAGCTTAAATTGATGTGAAGCGAATTGGATGAAGCTAAAAATTTCCCGTAACGTTAATTACATAAAAATAAATTTACTCATCAAATCTTAAAAATTAATAACTGTTTACTATTTAAATATCTTTGAAAAACTGTTGATCGCAGACTTGTATTAGCCTAATCCTGCGAGTAAAAATTAATAGAGGATCTAAAATACCGCACGCTTTATATTTCAAATTTTGATTTAATGAAGGTCTTCTTATGTTTAACATACATCGAAAGATAGTGCCAAATAGAGTAAATGAAAATCATCATTTTATTTGTGAAAATTAAGTGAAAAGGAATAGAAGCATATTTAGAATTTTTCCTCTCCCACCCCCTTCGACAGATGAGTTCAGTCGGGAGAGAAAGGGCCTCTTAAGAGAACACCATACCACGGGAGAAACTTTACGCCGCAAATTCTCTTTCACCTCCATTACTAATTTAAAATTTAAACAAAAGAAAAAGTGAGTTCAGGCAATTCTAGAGTAAGCCATAAATTTTCAGTACCCGAAAAAATAATTTCAAAATATGAAAGTGCAAGCAAATTATAGAAGAGAACTTTTCCTTTACGTAGTCCTAAGTTATCCTTTCAAAATTTATTTTCATTTTCATATTTTAAAAACTTCTTTTCAATACTTGAAGCTTCGTGCCTTACTCTAGGCTTACCTGAACTCACTCTATACTTTGAATTTTGAATTAGTTATTGAGGTAAAAGAGAACTGGCGACGAAAAGTTTCTCTCGTCGCATGGCGTCCTCTTAAGACTAACTATCAAAACCATTTAACACTATTTAAATTACTGCTTAAGACAACCTAATTTAATGAATTATAATAGAGGAATATTGTGTTGTCAATTTAGACAGAGAAATAAATTTTAGTACCACACAAGAGAAATTAATAAATAAAGCATAAATTGAAGCTGAAAATTAATCAGCAAAACGTAAAAATTTCTACTACTAACCGTGAAAACCTTGCACTATAAATATATGGGTCAGTCGGATAAATAACTAATGTGTACTTTATGGAATCCAAAGCGTAAAATAGTTTTGCACCTCATCTTGAATTGTAACTTATTGCAAATGAAATTGCTCATTACTGAATCCAAAGTAACTTAGAGAAGCATATAAAAGTACTCACTCGGCTAAATTAATCATCGCTTTTTTTTCCCACCCTTTCAACTATTTCACGCATTAAAGAAGCACTAATAACGCCTATTACATTTCAAGCATCACGGTATCGTGGGTGCTCGTCACAAAATCCCGACAGTGTATTACTTTTCACGCCTGCTCCCTTCTACGGCCTTCGATGATCAGCGATGCCGAGAGAAGTGAGAGTTTTACCGCTACAGGTGGCTGCCGGCCACCATATCGACCGGAACGCCGTCGACAGAATGGGCGATTCTCTCTTTCACCGACTCTGATTGCACTAATTCGTCGCGGTTTTTTCATATATTAATTTTTTTTTTTTTTTAAATGGTAGGGCTCTGTTGATTTATTGTGGAAAAATATTTTTGTATAAGCGTTGATAGTAGCATCTAACATGTGTGTTTATTCGTTTTTCTTTTCTCCCCTTGATATTGATCCCCTTGAAAAAATTTGTCTACGGTAAAAACTCCCCCCGCCACGAAGTCTGAGACCGTCTGCTGCTATGGAAACAAGGATAGCGCTTTTCAGGTAGGGTAGCTGCTCTTCACGCTAGGGCTAACACGATAGACCTATGGAAAAGATTTCTTTTTTCTCGCCGACTCGAGCCGAAACCTGTCCTAAACAATGACCCCACACCCCTACTTGAAATAGTTATACATCGTTACCATAGTCACCGTCACGGGTGCAGACGAATGACTGGGGGAATTCTTACTTAAGACAAACTATATTTAGTTGAATTTGGTTTGACAACAAAAACAAATGAAATTTCAATTAAATTGAATGAATTGTATTTCATTATTTCATTCGTTATTTGTTTACAATCATTGTGTTAAGGCTTCCAGACTTTATCTTAGACCAGGGCTCTCCAAACTTTTTTGATCATCGACCCCTATATAATTTTTCGAAATCTCCATCGACCCCCATAAAAGTAATTTTTTGTTAATTAAAATAAAACTCTATTAGATGCTGTGTTTGTACATTTATTTTATAATTTAAAACATTTATTAAAGTAATAGTACATTGTGTAACAATAGTTTTATGAAAAATATATATTTATGCAGAAATTTAAATACCTTAATATTTATTAAATATTGTTGATGTATGCCTGTTTAGGCAGAGAGGGGGCGATTTTTCTTGTTTTCCAGTGGCGCCATCTATGGCCAAGAATTCGACTTCTGCCACATCATACGTCACACCTGTTTATAAGGCGGACCCATTAATACATCCATTCATTCATCCACAGATCGTAATTTTGACCTGAATAATGAACGATCGATCTCCAATCCAGTACCCCCAGAGGTATTGATTTGTTATGGGAACATGGAGGACTTTTGCGACTCGACAGATTTAACGTGCATCAGTCACTTTACTACACGGGGAGTCTTCGGCCAACAGGGTTCGAACACACGAACTCTCAGACATGGACCCAGCGCCCTTCCGACCAGGCTATCCCGGCCTAATATTTATTAAATAATAAGTAATTATGAATAAGTAAAGTAACTACAGATTTATTGCTTCTTAATCAATGAGATGGGTGTGCCTGGTGTTTTTTTGCAAGGTTCGCTATATTGGGTTCAAAATTGGTCAATTTTAATTGTCGTCAAAATCGGTCAATTTTGTAATTTTCGTAAAAAAATACAAAGTGTGCTATAGTTTTGCCGCGGGCTGTACTAATCCATATTATTAATGCTTACCTTCTTTTTTTACATACATTGATAATTAAAATTAATATCTAAACTAAATAAATGGTTTTATCGAAACAATAACTAATTATCCAAAACTATAAAAGTTTTAATAATGACACTGCAAATATTCAACACTGTTCACAGTTTGCAAAGATAGCTGAAACTGCGTATGATATTTGCGTTTGTAATGTCAATGCTAGTCACGCGTGACATTTAGACAAGCGCACATATGCATATAACTTATAAACTGTGCTGAGTTCGTGCCACTGAGCGCTGGTACGTAAATACTTGTTTCACTCGAATAAATATACGTTTATTAATTTATGTTTTATAAAGAAACTGATATTATGTCAATTATAAAAAAATTCACAAATTTTACATACTCAATTAGGTACGTGTGATTTGCGTATTAAGAACTGTTTTTTCTTCGACCCATCGACTCTTCCGATTCGGATCGACCCCCATTCGACCCCTTTTGCACAGATCGACCCCCGCTTTTGTTAAATAGACCCCTGGGGGTCTATATAGACCACTTTGGTGACCTCTGTCTTAGACCAATCCTAGATTAATAAACAAAACCTACAAAACTCAGGAAGCAATATTAAATCCACATAATGCTGTTCCTGTTTTTCACCCCAGTTGGGACCCAGAATCCCAATTTTAAATGAGAGACTTGGAGCAGTTGGTAACAACGCTCTTGTGTACAATTTGAAAAGGGGGCCTAGCATTAAATTGTCTCAAGCCTTTTCAAATATCGATATTTATACACTGTAAAAAAAGAAAAAAAAAACTGTTAAATTTATGGTGAAAAAACTGTCAGCTGGTGTATCCGTAAAAATTCGGTTATTTGACAGAAAAAATCTGTTAGTTAAAAACCGCCATCAGTTTTTCAAGCACATGAGTAGTGTTATTTTAACAGACTTATTTATTTTAACAAACTCTATTATAACTAGCAAACGCTGTTATTTTAACAAAAAATTATGTTATTTAAACGAAAAACCCTGTTATTTTGGCAAAAAATTTTATAGAATAACGTCCACATAGCTGCCTGTTAGAGCCGCAAGCAAAATTCATACGGTCAACGCTGAAATTCCATCCTAAGTCCATTGAGAGGCGAGTGCTCTGTCTCCTGAGCTACCGAAAATTGAGTTTTTTCTTAAGAAGAAAAATATCAAACTGTATTTCAAAAGTTTTTTTGAAAGTTTTATTTATGCGTGAAAACATTTAAAACTATAGTGTCCAATCCTTATAAAATTGTCTGGCAGCTAAACTTACCAAAAAATTGTATTTAAGCAAACATAATAAGAGTATCTATCATTTTGACAATAAAGTCGATTCCGGATTTTATTTATACGATGTTCAAAATCATGAAGTAATTGTTGAAAAGTAAGAGCAAGTGTAGAAAATAATCGTAAAATGATTTGAAAAAAGTTAAAAGCTATCGTACGGTAAGCAAAATTGAAAGGCAACGACTAGAATTTGAACTGCATGCTTTAATCCGTAAATGGTGAAAAACGGAAGAAAAAAAACTGTTTTGCCAATAAATAAAAAAAAGCCTTTTAACGTTAAATATAAAAAAAGGAGTTTTTACCTTTTGCAAATAGTGGTCAAAAAATAGTAATCTGTAATTTTATTCGAACAGTTTTTTTTTTCCTCTATAGAATTCACAGTTTTTTTTTTTTTTTTTTTTTTTTTTTTTTTTTTTTTTTTACAGTGAATCAACAGTGTACACACTAAATGTTTGATAGACATCAATAGTGAAAACAGAACTTCCACACTTACAACAAATTACAGGAAGACTGTTTTTCGAAAACTCCACCGTCATATGAAATGGTGCTTTTTTGAGAATAATATGCTATTCTTATAACTTCTATGAATTAGTTGTTGGGTTCAGCTGGAGTTGGGTTCAAACTTACAAGCCCACTCCTCAAATTCAATTCTTGCGTAGGATATTCATTGATTATGGAGTTCAGTCGTAAACTTGAAATATGGAATGACTAGTTAATCGTATAAAAAGAATAAAATTTAATTGCAAGACGTTCTATAATGACCGCCTTTAATGTGTATTAAGGATGAAGAAAGATGTGTATCGGAAAATACGAAAAGGGTAATGAATTCTAAGTAGTAATTAAACGTAAAGGTGTACTGAGAACATTTAAACTGGTTTATTTGTGGAACGAAACCAAGAAACGTTGAAATCGAGAATTAGGAGCTTCAAGGTAAGTAAACCGTTTTTGGTGTTTTCAGTCTCGCGCTCCTCATTAGTCATTCGGTTGATTACAATAGCATTTTCTTAAATGAAAGAAGGTTATACTTTGTGCAATATATGATCAAAAATGAATAACAAGAAATTATCCAAAAAATAATGCCACAAAAACAGGCATAGTTTCGGTACCATAATCGTGAACTATTCTCATTATCTTAGCAAGGAATGAGAAAAGGATACGCTGAGACACAGGAAAAAAAAAATTGCAAACAAATTTCAAAAAACCATTCTTGGTCGATTGAATATTAAAGTGCCACCTCTCTTGAGCAGAAATGCATATTAAAGAAGGTAATTGCGAAACACCCTGCATATTGTTTTAAAATCTTTGTCAAAATGCCAATGAGGTGAACCGGGTTCGAATTCCGGTTCGCCCCGACCACAGTGCTGACGTGCAATATCCTCAGTGGTAGACGGATCATGGGTTAGAGTCCCCTTGCAGTCAGCCTAACCGTGGGTGGTCCTCGTGGCCTTCCTCTCCATGTAATGCAAATGCGGGTTAGTTCCATCAAAAAGTTCCCCACGAAGGCGGAATTTCTTAAAATACTTGATCTAAGAATTTCCTTGTCTTCTGGATTGGGTTCAAAATTACACTACGGAGTTGAACATTATTCGTCGTAAACCCAAAATTGGGTCATCTGTTCAACGACGGTTATAATATGAAATTATAATATTTATAATATGGTTCAGTTCACTCCAAAATTTCTAACAGAACAGATGAAATGGTAGTTCCATTTAAAGCCTAAGGATGGTCGAAAAGAATCTTTATTTAGAATTATCTCTCAGAATATTGATAATGAAAATTATGTAGGCTGACGAAACGTTGACAAGAGACAAAAAGATGGTTAATATCTTGCATGGAACCATAACACTGACAGGCATGCAGAGGTTTTCCTAAAACTTTTATCGGGTAGGTGCCGAAAGCACAATGGAAAAAACTTGGTTAAAAAGAATTTTCGTTCCATTCAAATATAGGCAGTAACTCGTATGTTCACCTATTATTTTCATGTGTGTTGACTTATGCTGTTAGCATATTTAAGTCTATGTTTTTTACCTCTATTGAATGAGCAACGCGATATGAACAGAAGTATGTTGTGTACCTATATTTCGCGACCCTATTCACTTCGTCATTTCCAAAGTATTCGGATATGAGCCATCATCTATGTCCAAATGATATTAGTATTTAAAATACAGTCGGACCTCTATTTAACGAAGTGGCCAAATCCTGATAATGAGTTCGTTATATGGAAAATTTGTTACATAGAAAATCACCTTTTGAAATACTTAAACGACTTAAACAGGTTTTCAATTCATGAACACTAGACATTATTAAAATAGCAATGGATACACCTTTATCTTGTGAACTATTTTTATCTTGTGAACCTTTATCTTGTGAACTACTATTTATTTTATAAATCTTAACCATAAAAGAAATCTGCATGAAAAGCAAGAATAGAGCAAAACATTATCCAGTGTTGCACTATCATGCTACATACATTTTCAACTAAGAAAAGCTAAGATTATAGCTGCATTTATTATAAAAAGTAATTTTAAACACACATTACCACATGCCTTCCTAAGTTAAATTACCACCGATAAAATCCGTTAATTTTGTCTGAGTTTTTCGTTTGAAATGCAAACAAAAAGGGGAAAGGGATTTCACTGCTTTCTCTAAAAGTTAAGTGGCTTCAGAAATCAATTCAAGGTCATTTCTCCCATAAAATGCGTTAACAAGTTTAAAATGTTCTGTAATTTTTTGGGAAATAGGGAAAGTGGTTCTCAAAGAAAAGTTCGTTAAATAGAAAATTCATTTCGCTATTTGGAAGTTATTTTACGAAGAAATTTCCAAAATGCTCTTGGTTCCTCGAAAAAATTCGCAAAATGGAAGTTCGTTAAATAGAAGTCCGACTGTATATATTTTCTCATGAAACAGAATATTCTCATAAGTGGACTAAAAATGCTGATAAAAATAATCATTAAGAATAAAAAATAATTATTAAGAATTTTTCGCTCGGAATTTTTTTGCGATAAACAAATTTAATAATTGTGGGCAAAAATTGTTCGATTTTTAACTTCTCAAGATATGTCAAAATACACAAAAAATGAAATTAACATTAACTTCGACCGCTCTTCTGGCTAAAACATTTTTGGATGTATGCTTTCAGCTGTGTAAAATCCCATATTAGACAATTTAAAACATACACCGCAGTGTATACTGTAGTGTAATACCAATTTGGTGTTGGAAAAACTCTAAAAATAGCGTGAATGGTTACTTTATATTAAGTTAATACTTAATCAAGCTTTCTTGTACAGTTCAAAGGGTATAGTTAAATCTTGACGCCAATAATTAATAAAGCTTACACTAATTTGCCTCTTGTTAGTGAAAAATACTGTATTTTTCGGAGCTCCGTAAATTTAGCGAATAATTAGTGTATATTTAAACTATTTAATTACATTTTTGTGAGAAATAATGTTTTGGCATGTTTTAAATCTATAACAAATGCCTTTGGATCATTATTAAAAGTTTAAAGGTGTATAATTGTGCAATATCAAGATATTGACAAGACCTCGTCATAGCCATTTAAATACCAAGAAAAATTCATTCCTTCATCCTGATTAATAGCAAATAGTGATTGTGGTCAATTGATCTGACAAAATGATCATGAAAACTGTTATAAAAGGCATGCATGTTTTTATTTGTATAATAAAGATATTCATGCTTTTATAGGAAGATTTACATAAGTATTGCAATTGTATAAAATAATTTTATAATATGTAACTTTTATTCGCTTCGATTTTCTTCGAATTCATATTAATATTCTGTCAGTGCTGTGTGTATGTTTGATTAACGATTAACAAACTAATTTCATTTAAAAAAATATTGTATATATGCACATCTAAATATAAGATTCTTGCTTTAGATTGCATTATATAATATGTCTTAACGTATGAATATGCATATCTGAAAACATAGATCCATTTTATAACAGTACTGAGTACTTCCTCAAATCAATCCGACGAAAAGATTGAAAATATTTGACAAATAATCGACCACAATAATTTTTTTTTTTCATCAATCATTCGAGAGAATTTATACTAATTTGGCTAAGACCAGTTTTACAATTAAATCTGAAAAGAAGCTCTCATATTTAACCAATATACTTCATGTAAATATATCGCAATCATGGCTGTTACATTTTATTTTATAACCGTCGTTGAATGGTCGACACAATTTTGGGTTTACAATTATTAATGCTCAACTCCGTAGCCTGGTAATTTTGAACTCAATCTAGAAGACAACGGAACTCCTGGGTCTAATAGTGGGAGAAATTGACCTTCGCGGAGGACTTATTGATGGAACTATCCCGCATTTGCGTTACATGGAGAGGAAAACTACGAAAATCTCCCATGGTTAATCAGACGGCAATGGAACTCTAACGCATAATCCGTCTACCCCTGATAATATTTTGCGTCAGCACTGTGGTCGGTGCGAAATTCGTATCGACCAGCCATATCTGGGACTCGAACCTGGTTCACCTCATTGAAAGGCGAACGCTCTATCCCCTGAGTCACGACGGCTGACTGTCAAATTTTATTTTATAACCGTCGTTGAACAGCCGACCCAACTTAATGGGTTTACGGCTACTAATGTTCAACTCCGTAGCCTTGTAATTTTGAACCCAATCCAGAAGACAAGGGAACTCCTGGATCGAGTATTGGGAGAAATTTGCCTTCGTGGAGGACTTTTGATGGAGCTAACCCGCATTTGCGTTACATGGAGAGGAAGACCATGAGAACCTCCCACGGTTAGCCTGACGGCAAGGGGACTCTAACCCATGATCCGTCTACCACTGAGGATATTTCACGTCAGCTTTGTGGTCAGTGCAAGCCGGATGCGGAATTCGTATCGACAGGGATTCGAACCCGGTTCGCCTCATTGGAAGGCGAACGCTCTATCCCCTGAGCCATCGCGGCTCTGACTGTCATATTGATAGTATCTTACACTTGCACAATTATTCGAATAAGTAATCAAAGGCATTTTTTATATGTCTAAAACATGCCCTTCCATCATTTCGCACAATAATTTTATTAAGTATTTTGAATACGCACTGATTATTTACTAATTTAAGGTAGCTACAAAAAACTCTACCTTCTTCACCAACGAGTTACAGATTGGTGTAATCTTTATTATTTATTGGTGTTATGATTAAGCTGCACTCTTTGAAGTGTGTAAAAACACTCGATTTTTTATTTTATTTGTGTTAGAAATGATATAATCGATGACTGAAACCTCCAGCTACTCATTATGAGTGAGTTTACATAATTATCAATATTATTTCTGAAGAACTTTGGATTTTGATGTTTATGTATTCTGAAGCAATAGTTTGTCGATCTATGATGGCGAACGTCGAAGACTGATTAGACTTAGGCATCGACTCCTGACCAAAATCTTCTTGTATTTGACAAATTCACTATAAACAATTTAATGCCAAGTTAGTTTCAATCCTCTTTACTGATTGGAAGAAAATGTGATTTGGGTCGATTATTTGCAAAGTAATTTTAATCTTCATGTCGGATTTATTTGACAAAATGATCATGCAATCTGTTATAAACAGTATGATTATTTCAATTTGTATACATAACGAAGATATTTATGCTTTTATGCGGAACATTTGCTTTAGTCTTTCAATGGGATACCTGCAAGTGACGTAGTGTGGGTATCTTGATCCCGATTGGTTGTTGAAACGTGGCATTTGTTTACGTTAGCAACTGTTCTTTCCATTCTATTTCGAGTAAGTCAAGACCATCAAATATCAATTCTCTTCAGTGACATATTCTAATTTCTTTCACAAAGAGATTCTTTCTCAAAGATTTAAATTCTTTCACTATATATTTACACAGAGACTTAACACAGAGACAGGCATGAAACCATGTGAAACAAAAGGTTGCCTGGAACTCAAAACAAAAATATATCACGGTTATAATAAAATACATAAACAAATAATAAATCTAAGTTAAGTAAAAGAAGTAGACGAGGAGGAATTGTATTTCAACTAATTCGATGTGCGATACGGCTCTGTATTTAATTAACCTATCATTAATTAACATTCTAACTTATGAAGAGAAACTCAGCTCAACTTTAATACGCCATTTTGCTGATAAAGATTAGCTGACGCTGACGTCATAGCTCAAATGTGTGGGTATGGGAAATTCTCTTCTTTTTGAATTGCTAGTACCCAATTGCTTAAAATAATTTTATAATATTTAGCTTCTATTCGTTTTGTTTCTTGTTAAGACTAGTTCGAATTCCTATTGATATTCTCTTTGAGCTGTGTGCTTTGATTAGCATAATTGATTAACTATCTAATTTTGTACTAAGAAATATTGTATATTTGCATCCTAAATTACATCGTAAAAGTAACTTCGCTGATTCTTTCGTGCATCATATCTTACTGAAATTATGAATTTTAGTGTTGCTGAATAGCAAACATAGTGGTGGTTACTTTACATCAAGTAGTGTAAAAGAACATTCTAGATGTTTCGATACACCAGAAACTATTCTTGCTTTTGTTTTTAAGAGCTAAAAGTGATCTGTTGTGTTTCACTACACTTTGGTGTGAAATAGTTGCCACCATTTTTGCTGCTGAGGTACACTAAACATTTTTTGCATTTTTGGGTGTAACTATGTTGATAAGAATAAATAAATGACGAGTGTACAAGAGTACAAGAACTTTATGAAGAAGACATATATCTTCGTTGAAAGCAACAATATTGTGACACTAAGCATAAAAAAAATGAAAATTCTGAACTTAAAAAATTTTTGATGAAAAATTGAAAAATATTCTAAAAAAATACAAATAAAATATGTTGATGAAGCTAAATTTTCTGAAAAAGTGGCAAACATAAACGCAAAAAATTCTGAAGCATGAACACAAGAACTTTATGAATAAATGAGGAATCTTCGTTTAAAAGCAAGAAAACTGTAAAACAATATCGTTGAAAACAGCAATATTGTGAAGTATGCTGAAAAGTGAGAAATATAAACACGAAAAATCTGCGAAAAAGAAACGGAAAATCTCTCTAAAAATACAAGAAAAATCTATTGTAACGATATATTTTCCGAAAATGTGGCAAACCAAAACAGAACAATTTTGAGGCATGAACACCAGAACTTTCTGCGGAAAGAGAAAAACAGTGATATTGTTAAACTATATTTCTTAAAATAGGGTCAAATTGGAAACTGGAAAATTATGAAGAAAATAAATTTTATTTCATAAAACATATATAGTTAAGCCAAATTTTAGAAAAATAAAAATTTAAATAAAGATGTAAGAAGTAATTTTTTTTTTTTTTCATAAGTTTAATTTTTAAAGTGGATCAAAAATAATTTTTGTCAAAAGTAACTGTAAAATTCAAACAAATACATGTTTTGAGAAGCTGTAAGCTTAGTGACTAATTTTTCCCTTATTTCTAAATAACAATAATAATAATTTCTATAATGATTTTTAAAAAAAAACTTAATGATTTAATATTTTACGCAAATTAATTCGAAATTTTTTCTTTTCTTTAAAGCGAACAATAGAGTGCTCTCTCAACCGTTAGAAAGAGTTGTGATATAAAATTGAAAGCATCTCCCACCGCTAAGGATATAGTCACGTAACGTGTCAACAGGTGTTGCCACGAGTCACCCATTAATTTAATGCTTCAACCGTAAAGGTACCCTGGGGCCATTTTTATGTGAGCACCGGATGGTATAATGGGAATAAAGGGAAATGTGTGCTACAAGCAATTACTCTTCCCTAGAGGGTATAGAACATAAGAAAGAAAAACGCAAACCTTCATTTAAAAATGTATTTCACCTACATTAATTTTTTTACCGCGCATTGTGGTTCAATGTCAATATTTACAGAATATCACCATGGTGGCACTTCAAATAAAACAATATTAATAACAAGAATTTTTAATTTTATATGATTTGATAGCACGCTAAGAAAAAAAGTATGGTCAGAATTACCAGAATATGGTAAAATTTATCGTGTCTACGAGAACACCAAAAAGCTCCGTAATTTTTACCGAAGCACTTTGGTCATAAAATTAACAATAGTTTTAAAACATGTAAAAAATTTGGTAATGTGGAAAATTTTGGCGTAGAAGGCATTAATTTGGTTAAATTTACTTTTCAGTTTTGTATTTTTTACTAAATGTGTAGTAATAAGAACTTAGTTTTTAAAACCAGAATTTCCGATAAACCGTTACCAAATGAATGGAAAAATTAAAAAAAACTGGTTTAAATACAGTATAGTTTTGATTTTATTACCAGAATTATCATTTTTTTTTAAAACTAATAATGCCATTACCATACAATATGGCAATTTTACCATAATTTTTTTCTCCGTGTAAGCACATGTGAGAATACGCGTCTTTAAAGTTGTTTTTTTCTTATTTTATTAAAAAACCTTTTATAAATAAGGTTTTCGCCGCAAACTTGTAATTCTAAAATGTACACTGAGTACAAAGTTTTTTACTTTCGCAGACTCAAAAACTCTTTCAATTTTAAACGGATTCATTTCTTGGTTTGTAATTAAGCATTTAACTCTTAAAATTTCCATTGCACGTAAGATTACTTTAACTGAATTATTAGTTTTTGATTAATCAAATGTTAAATCCTTGTAATAGAATTAAAAAAAAGAATAGTTATTATAAGTGATTTATTAAACCCTGCCATCTATGATTTCTGAATAACCATCGTATAAAGCTCTAGTATATAAATTTGGAGCTCTTTTCACATCGAGATCCATGCAGAAGAATCCAGTCGTTGTGTGCTTGCTTTAGGTTTTTATTTAATTTCATCGATTTTACAACTTTTCAATGAAATTTGTGAACATTCTGTGTAAGATTACAGCAAAAATACAGTAATATGCAGATTACTTAATACATCATATAATTGTTAAACAACTTATAATGTTACATTCTACTTGTTTCTTTGCTAGCTAACCGTTTTTGAGGCGAAAAACAACACTTTCTTGATAACATAACGTAATTGCCTACATCATACCGCTGTGATTTATTAGCAACGTATCATCTTCTACTACTAAGCAGGACAAGTTTCATGTCATTTAAGCAGTGCTTCATCGAAACAGTGAGGCTTATAATAACACTTCAACAATTGAAATAAATTACTTAATAAAAAAAAACTTCATTCGCTTAAAAATATACAAATTGGAAATAACAGTCCGCATTTTTACGACTTGTGAATGAAAAGAAAGTAAAGTGATATGAAATATAAAATAGAAAGTTGCTAAAGAAAAGTGGTAAAATAAAGGTGTGAAACAAAACTAGAAGAGCTACAATAGCCACAAAAGAAAAGAAAAAAACAGAACAAGAAAACTTACAATGGTCGTGAGGGTCAAATCAGAGTAAAATACATTTCCAATCGCTATGGCAAGGTGGTGAGGTGAAAACTGATGTCATTAACAAGGGAATCAGCGTTCACATGTATAAAACAAGATTCCGGGGTATCAAGATGAGTTGATGTGACTAAGGTTTAAATAATTTTTAAATTGCTGAAATCGAATCTAGGTCTTGGACGTAAATTCAATTTCAATAATGCCAACATTTTTGTCTTATACTTTTACTGAATTTTAGTGCCATTTTTAACTGACTTCTTGACAGCATATAATCTGATTCTGTAAATGGATCAATCAAAAAGAAACAAACAATTTCTGTAAATTTTATAAGATTTAATACCTTTTTGATAAGATTTATTTTGCCCATTAGCTTTCCGTTTAATCAAGTAGTGATCTAGTAATTATTGGATTGTAATGTGATTTGAAAGACTGATCTGCCCTAGTAACCTCTGTGTTGAAGGCCCCATTTCTTGAAACTGAAAAAAGAAAAAGAAAGTTGATTGTAGATCCCAAAAAGATGCTCAGGCAGCACATATAAAAGTCAGACTTGAACTTTGTAGCACTCACCATCATGCTCCCTTTACATTTTATAAGCTTTATAACACTGTTACTGAACTTGTAACAGCTCAAAAATGTCACATTTCTTATTTACGCGGTTAAACAATTGTATGGGTTACCCGTGGTCTGCTTATTTACTTAATCATAAATACTCAATATTTGCAAGGGTGATACGATTTAAGCAACCGGTTTCCTGTACCACTAACAGACCTTGCGAAAACAATTAATTTCCTGTACTTAATGCACAAAAAATCATAGTTGTATTTTATTATTAAAAATTTTTCAAGTGTAATATCAATGATCTGTGAAAAAAAATTTTAATGTGAAAAACGATGCGACTTATGCAACTCTCCTCCACTACTTAAACCTAAAATGATTATAAAAAATCTTGTCTGTTTATAAATCCTCTACCTCTTATTTGTCTGCATCTATTTTCCTATTTTGAACAGTTTTGAAATTAGTAATTTGTAGTGTGTCAAACTAACAAGATATTTTGAAATAGCATTGTTCAACAAGCCAAAACACAAAGTCGGCTGCAAGAGCCATAAAGGAAGAAAAGTAGCAATACAGTTTAAGAAAAATACATTTTTAAGACTTTTTAAAGCTAACATAAAAGGCCATAAAAAAAGAGAGCCACTATAAAATAAAAATTTCTTAAGTTGTAGATAAGAAAAAATTTGATAAGATGCAGCTAATGGCGATTGTGGACGAAACATGAAAACAATCTGAAATGCATCCAAAGGTTGCATGCAGACGCAATTGTATAAACAAAAGCCTTCTATTGGCTATAATGCGAGCAAAAGCTTCCTTTAATGAGCGTTTAAATTTCCCAATAAAATGTATTATTTTTTATCAAATTTGAGTGAAAACTTTGTATTTTACAAATATATATTTTGCCATAAAATTGCCTATAAATAACTATGATCCAAAATTATAGCAATTATGGATTACAGATTTTAATTATATATTGGTACTATCCTATATTACTATACCTTTTTTTTTTTTTTTTTTTTTTTTTAATTTTCTCACATGTGTTGAGATTTTTATTTTCTGAGATAACATAGCTGTGCTTATGAGTTTTTCAAGCTCAGGCGAATGCTATTGATTTGCTCAGGTCACGTGTACATATTAGATGTAATAATAACGAAAATCATAATAATTTTTATGTTCTACTCTTAATTTTTAAAAGATTGTTTCGTGCACTCTCAGAAATAAAACTCAAACTTTTGATGATTCATCAATCCTTAAGCTGTATTTTGTTAATTTTATGAATCATTTCGTCACAAAAAATTACGATTTGTGACGAAACACGAACTCCCAAATACATGGCGAAAATGTTTCCTCTACTCGAAATCTCATCATTAGTGCATTGTAGGAGATTTTTAACTAGAATGACAAAATTAGGATGAAGACTAGGCGATCGAAAATAAAGTGACGAAATAAGCCGACCGGTTTGTATGATGATCAAGGAGTTGGCCTCGTATCAGGGAGATCATGATATTCTCGAATCCCATATCGGGTCCTCCATGTTCCCATAACAAATCAATACCTCTGGGGGTACTGATCCAGGAGTTTCCTTGTCTTCTGGATTGGTTCAAAATTACAAGGCTACGGAGTTGAACATTAGTAGTCGTAAACCCATGAAATTGGGTCGGCTGTTCAACGACGGTTATAAAATAAATTAAAATCCCATATCGGACATGCGTGTAATTTATCTGTCTGCTCTATCTGTCTTTGTGTTGCTAGGGTGTAAATGATCTACCTATATCGTGTCCCCGATAAAGTGATTATACGAAAATTAAATAGATTAGGCACCATAGAATCGCTTCTTTTTTTTGGGGGGGGGATAGAAAGGAAAAATATTATTTTGATTTTGACGAAATTCGTTTTCTCAAAAATGAGATGATAGTTATTTTGTCACTTTGACGAAATGTTTGCTCGGAGCATATATCCAATAACGGTTTCGTCAAAAACGAAGAAAGTTCCGTGATATTTAAGCAATCATTTTATATGATCTTTTCCCCTTATACTGTGTCTAATGTTGTACAAAAAAAAAGAAAGAAAGTGATTCAGATACAAACATGAAATCAAAGCCTGCTTTAGAGAAGAGTACTGGTCACGTGCCTTACAATTTCAAAAATATTATTTCAGAATCTTGAGTTATTGTGACAAAGTGTTACTATTATTATTTTATCATTCGTAAAGGACCAAAAAACTCTATTCTCAAAGCTCCTGAATGAGTCCTTATACGAAAAATGATAAACAAAAACGAAATAATAGTTTTGAAAATTCTTAAAATGTTGACAGTTCATTCCTCTTATATACTGTAAACTGCATATAGTTTAAGAAGTCCATTCGTCTGGCAGTGACTGTGGTAACGAGGTATAGGGTCATCATTGTTTAGGACAGATTTTGGCTCTATTTTTCTTTGCTCAATTGTGTGTGAAGAGAAGCTACCCTCCCTCAAATTTGGTATTCTTGTTTCCATAGCAACAGACGGCCTCAGACTTTGTGACGGGGGAGTTCTTACAGTAGGCAAACTATACTGCTATCTAACGTTAAGTCAACATAATTTCCCTTTATCAGCGGAAATATAAAAAAAGCACAAAACACGTCCCATGTTTACGCAAAAATTCACAATCCCTCAGCTTTTTATTTATTACTAGGGGGCTGCCGCTCACCAACCCGGATGATTGCTTCGCAATAATTGTCTTTTCTTGGCAGAAAACAGTTTTTCTACATAAGTTAAAATTATTCACTTAACATATATGTACTAAAAGGAATTCTGTTTGCTTACTCTTGTGCCTCTTCTTCCCAAGTCCAAATATTACTATTTATTGGTATTATAAACATTTGGATCTCTTGATGAACGGAAGAGATTTTTCGAAGTAATCATTTTTTAAAATAACATTTATATTCTTATAACATTATATTGTTCAAACAAATTTGATGAGTTCACAACCATAATTTAATATTCTCGCTAATAATAGCAGTACTGGAAAATAAGTTTAAATTAGGGATACAAAAATATTTAAAGAAAAACAATACCTTTACGACTATTATTAATTTTATGCTGATGACAACCAAAACAATATTTAAATGAATGAGGAAAAACTGGATCCTATCACGTGATTTCGCGGCCAATAAAAACTCACGAAATTGCGACACCATCATTAGATTTTTATATATAGTAAGATTTACTTTTATCCATTCAATTTTTATTCATTTTATTTTTATTTATTTTATTTTTATTTATTCTATTTTTGCTTTAGTTTTTTTAGTGTACTAATTTTATTTCTTTAAGAATCTTTTATTCTTTTATTCTGTGACCTGTGTGAAGTGTTTTTATTTATTTTTTTTTTTTTTTTAATTTTCTCTCTTCCTAAATTTCTTAAATTTGAAAGATTTTCAATGTATAATTCCTTTTTCAAAATTTTGTTAGATTATTATTATTATTACTTTATTGAGGTGTTTTAAGTGTCTTACGCAAGTATTGCTCTTAAACCTTCTCTCCTTTCTTGTCGTCGTCTCTGTCATCCCTCCCGTTTGTCACCAAAAATAGTTTCGGTTTCTCCTTGTCACATACAATCTCGTTTTAATTCATTTCATAATATTTGGGATAAAATATTCTTTAGGAATATTTTGTGCTTCCTTTCCATGATCAAAACTCCTACTTTTTTCACGAAATTAATTTTTGCAACACATTAAAAATATTCTCACTTTTAATTTCTCCACTTTTATTTTTATTTACTTACTTTCTTATGAAAATAAGTAGTTTTTAGTATTTTACGTAAGCATTTTTCATACCTCTTCTCCTGCCATTTGTAAGAAAAACAAGCAAATCACAAGTCTTTTCCCCCCTTAGACACAGGGTGCAGTAAAAAGACCAGAACAAACAATTTTTAATGTAACTTTATTTTCATTAATAATAAATAAATTAACAAAATATAATAAATAATAATAATAGTTGACTTTTACTAATAAATAAATTTTGTCTATCATTTTTGTCTTTTGCAACAATGCAGAGGTGCAAACACTAATTGAAATTTCCAGTAATTAGGCTGCAAATCTCCTACTTTTAACTCTTTGATGTAGATGGTACTTTGATGTTTTAATACTCTAATTAGAAGAAAAAATTAAAAAAAGTATTAATTAAAAAAAGTATTAAAAAAGTATTCTTAATTGAAAAAAAGTCTAATAGTTGCTAAAAAAAATCTGCTAGATTATCGGAATTATTTTTGTATAAAAATAAAATCTAAGCAAAATAATACAAAATTTTTTCTTTTCATTCATATTCAAAAATGTATCAATGATAGATTTTGTAAATTTTAAAAAAAATCAATTAT
Source organism: Parasteatoda lunata (assembly GCA_949128135.1). Taxonomy (NCBI): domain Eukaryota; kingdom Metazoa; phylum Arthropoda; class Arachnida; order Araneae; family Theridiidae; genus Parasteatoda; species Parasteatoda lunata. The sequence continues at coordinate 98,820,164 of OX421971.1, forward strand.
AAATAACTTGTTCACTTAGATCTAAATAACTGCAAATATGTGCAAATTTAAAAAATTATTGTTTGGAAATGTTGGCTGTTTGGAAGATTTTACCTTGAACGCAGAAAAAGACAGCTGTGTTTCAAGCTGTATTTCATACCCATAAATTATTAAAATGCTAAATATGATATTTTTCACTTATTTTGACCTAGATTAATACAAAATAAGGAAGAAAAAGTAGGAAAAATATGGTTAATAAAAAGTCTGCGTTGAAGGGTTTATCCCATTCCAAAGTGATTGTTTTCGAGAATCCGAACTAATGCCACTTTCCTTGAAACAACTCTAACATAGCAGATCTTTTGTTTGAAAATTTTCTTTAAGAAAAACCAACAAACAATGTTGAAAAGTTTGAAATTTAGCATATCTCGACGATTTGACACGAAATGCCGGTGATCGATTCATCGAGTCTTTGGATCCTTTCTTAAAAAGTCATACATATAATTCTATAATGTAGTCATAAATAGTCATAAAATAAATTGGAGTGAAAAGGGGGGATATCAAAGTCACACACGTTATATACAATATTAATAAAGCAAAAATCTCTTTGCAAATAAAATACATTAACATGGGTAATGAAATATTGAGAAATAAAATTAAAAATAGTGATACTTTGATAACAATAAAATTAATTTGTACATATTTACATTAAGCATTTACAATAAATGTGCTGCCTTTGGTAGCACAGTGACCTAGTCGTCCTGGTTATTACCACTCCAGCCGGGTTGCTCGCTACTCGGGATCATACTCTTCTGGTGAGCTCGCCCAGTTGGAATCCTAGAAAATTGTTCTTTACCATATTCTGCCATTGCCGCCAACAAACAATACGTAAACTAAAAGATATACAGTAGAGTCCCGATTATCCGAGCCCCGATTATCTGAGTTTCCACTTTAACCGAGCTATCAAATATTTCACGGATATTTTAATTTTAATTTTTTTTTGTTGTTCTAGTTTATTCTTTGTTTTTAAAACTACCGCCGAAAAAATTTCTGAATTTTATCTTCCAAACACTCAGAGAAACGAAATCCATTATTCAATGATCCAATGAAATTATAGTTATTATCGTCTATAATAAAAATGAAGCGAAGATGTGACGATGAAAATCAGCATATAAAAATCTCACATACAGATGGACTAAAAGCTATCGAAAATGCTTTCCTTTCTTTCCAGGCGCGAATACGTACCTAGATTAGTAAAACCCTTACCCGTATAATCCACGTCTGGCCACTATTCCAGCCAACCTGAACCCCGAGAACGTGCTTGATCAGTGGCAATTATTTAAAATTTCAAAAGAAAGGAGATCACAATTTTGTTTACAAATATACAGAAATAATTCATTTGAATATTAGTTTAAACAAGAATTTTTTTACATTTTTTAGAAGTATATATGTCATAGAAAGTAACAATAAACGAATTTTGAAAAGTAAATTATTAAATACTATTAAATTATCGAAAATGCTATTGACACAACAGGAAGAGGGGACACCAACCTTCCTGTTATCCTTAAAAAAATGGCGTAGCATTGCTGCAGAAAAGCGCCAAAGCAGTGTAAAACAAAAAACTATTAAGAACTTTTTTAAGTAAAACTCGTAAAATATGCTCTTAATTTTTCAACGTAATTCTCGTAAAATATGCTCTTAAAGTGCTTTTAAGAAAACTTTTTTAAATATAACATGATTTGTATGTGGTGTACTTGTATAAGTTTTGTATTTGTAAAATATATTACATTTATACCTACTCTTTCCTTTTTTATACTCTTCGCTTTAACCGAGTTTTTCGGTTATCCAAGTTTGTAGTGGTCCACATTAACTCGGAAAATCGGGACCCTACTGTATCAAGTAATCTTTTACAATTAAAATGGTAGACAAAAAGAAATGAAAACATAAATTAAAAAGAAATGAATTAATTTCAATTGTATGATGCAATAAATTTGTCGAAGTTTTTATTTATATTTTTTTTTGCCACACCCTGTATTATCTACTATATATTAGGTAAAATAAAATAATATTATTTTTCAACATTGCACCTCTTGAAATTACATTTTTATAGTTTATAACTTCCCGCAATTTTTGTAACAGTTTGTAGCTTTTCAAAATCATAAATCAAGTGTTAATTGGAATGCACGTTAATCGGACCACTGGTGGTCTGGATGTACTACATTTCCATGTTGATGCATTATTGCACGCAGAGGGTACATTGACAATTAGAATATGTAACTAAATACGGAATATGATGTAAATATAAAACTTTTCACGTAAGATAAAATTTTAATAAATAAATAAATAAATAAATATCGTTATTTTTCAAATTTGCAATAACTTAAGTATGGTGCCAAGATTAACCATATTATCGTACTCCTTACATTTGATTATTTGATTATATGGTGGAACAGAAGCATGATTCAACTAATATAACTTATTTAGATTGCAGTGTTACCATATAAGATTGATTAATACCTTATTAAGGTTTTATGTTCTGTATTATGAATTAAAATATCGATATTATAGTTCAATATTGAACCGATTTTCTGAGAGTAAATTTGGATGAAACTTTGAATTGATACCGTCTCTTCCCGACGAATAACTGGAAAAAAAAAATAAGAATTTCTAAAGTTTTTGCAGCGAATTTTTATTAAAGTAAAGAAAAAATCTTTCAAACTTAAAATTTGAGCAAAATTCATATTAGATAAAACAATGCATTCAATAGACATAAAAACTCAATTCTATCATACAAAATTTTGTCAAAACTGCATTGAAAATTCGTAATTTATATTCCAATTTAGACATTTTCATTACGTCAAAAATAAAAAATTAGATCGAAAATTAAAAATAAAACAGTTTGAAAAGTAATTTATGTTGGTACCATTTCTTTCTCTATTTTCTTCGGTAAAAAAAGGAGTGATTATTATTTTAAAATTAGTTTACTTTTTATCAAAAAAAAGAGAAAAAAAGAAAAAAAAAGAAAGAAAGAAGCCTATTTCTGTAACCAAATATTTGAGTTTTAGTTGACTTAACATAGATTTACAAAGCTCAATTAAGTTTCGCAAATGCTTGTTCTTTCTATTTTTAACTTAAACAAAGAAACAGCCTCTATCAACCCAAAATAAAATATGGGTGGAGAAACTGGACAAAATAGAAGAAAAAAAATCTATTGACCAATGGCTGAAACCGAAACGCTTCATTTCAAAGGATTAGAACTCAGAGGATGAACGAATATTAGCTCCGCCTTATCAACATACTTCGCCACCACTCACTGCGCACCAAAGTTTTGACGTCACGCCAAACTGTAACAAATCACATATCTTCTTGTTCAAAGGTGTTTTTCGATGTCTCTTAAAGTTTGTTTTCGTTGGAGCCGTTCACAATTCTACCTTCTCGCCATATTGGCGCACTTTTTTCCAATAAATCGAAACATAAAAATAAAAAACAGCCAAGAGGTTTTAGTATGATTTCAAAATTTCCTGAAGTGGTATTTTGTAGTCATTACTTAGTTAGAATTCAATTTCGAAGTTAACTTTTCAGAACTATTTTATTGTTTTGTGCAACTTGCTTGTTAATGTGAATTTAGTTTTAATTGCAATTTTTTTTAAAAATATTTTTTTCCTTAATGTTATTTTTCAGTTTATTAAAGTTTCTTCAATCTGTTCAGTTATTAGCTACATTTTTCCACTTAATTTAGTACTTTAATATTTATTGTTCTTGTATATTAGAATATATTTTTGTTAGGTTTTATAATTAATAATTCAAAAACAGTTTATCGTGGAAATTAATAATAATTAGAATTACATATAAAAAAATTAAATTTTAAGCAACAAAATAGCTACACACGCGTGCATATGTTTCAAAGGAATTGCAAGTCATCGAAAACAAAGAAAGTATTATTTCGTTATCATTTAAGGAAAACATCAATTATATATAAATTAATTTTTAGGAGAAGATTGTTAAATGTTATTGAATAAAGTTTGTGTTTTAAACGGAAATGCATAACTTCCCAAAATATAGCTATATTTCCGAAGAAAATTTTTTTTATTTAATTGCTAATTTTGAAAATACTTTTAGATAAACTAACTTTTTATAGAAGTTTTTGAATAAAAACTACTTTTTCAGGAATATTGTTGAGTAGTATTGTCTCGATCTTGATCAAAAATATGTGTGTTTAAAAAAATTAGACACCCATTCTTAGAAATTCTGTTATGAATAAGATTTAAACAAGTAAGATTTATACTCAATTTTAAAAAAATACACTAAAAATAAAATTATTTTTGTCGTCATGGTATGACCATGAGAGTGGAACGATTTATGCTCATAAAAGTTGTGCTTTAGTGAAAAGACAATTTTGCGCTCGGAAAGGAAGAGGTTTGACCCATCTTCACTGTGTAATAATTCTCGGGGAGTGCCAATTTTTCATGTTATCTTAAATTAATATTCCTCTAAATGCAACAGATGGTGATCTAATCGTTATTTTTGAGAAAAATTAACACAAAAAAAACCGTTTTCCCCTAGGGTTTCATTAATTTTTCACATTAATCATACATAGGATTGCTGTAAACTTGACTGATATTCATTGCTACTCACTACTGTATTCTTTTACCGAATTTTTCAATAGTATTGACAGTTTCTAGAAATAAAATTATAAAAAAAATAATAAAACAAAACTTTTATGCGAATTACAATAATTAAAAAAGTCTATATACACGGGTATGAGTCGCTTTCTTCCCAAGACAACAAATTTAATAAATATATTTTGCAAATTATTTTTGAACATGTAGTGTGATATATGGAATGTATCAAATATTACATTTACCTTTACTAATAAAAACTAATAATAATAAAAAAGCAAAGTCTATTAATCTGATATTAATTTACTTATTTTAAAAATATTAAAAAAAATAATGTCCCGCGTAAATCAGAGGCACTTTAGAAATGTTGGATGAAATTCCTCTCTCCTACACAACAAAAATCGCTGAGGAAAAAAGCAAAAATTATCGGAGCCCAGTACGCGTTAACTTGCTTGCAGGCATTCATAATCCACAACAATAGAACGCAGCAAAATATTTATGACTTCGGCGCCAATTCTTGGCGACGCAAGAAGAAAGTTTTTTTCGATGTTTTCTTGGCGATTCGACAAGGTGGAGTAACCCTACAAAGTACCTGAGGTAGGGCTTTTAGCCTCTGTAGCCTTGCGTAGTAGTAGAGATATCTTCGTTGCTACTCAGACGCGTATCCAGCCTCAGGCTTGCATGACGACCGCCATTTTTGGACTACCATGCGTGACGTTGTTTGTGACGTCACACTCCGAAGCTCTGCGTACTCATCCAAGAATTGACCTTTTATTGACAGTTGCCCCGAACAACACCCCTCTTGTAATTCTTGAGTGATTTTCTCAGATCAAGTACTTTTTTTGTAATCAATCGAAAGTTTTCTAAACAAATCTTCTAAAACAATATAAACAACAATTACAAAAAAGTAAATTACTTTATTCCGCAAAAAAGTACGAAAGAGATTGTTTAAAAAATATTTTGTGGATTTAAATATTATTAAAATTAGATTTTCTTTAAAAAAAATTCCTTTAAAAAAAACATAGATATGTAAGTTTGAAAAGAGTGCCCTCGAATGTTCAGAGTAATTAATAATAATTAGTAGATTTATAAAATCTTTGCTAAATAGTAATATAGTTTAAAACGTTGACAAAATCGAAACAGCGATTTAATGGTATCAACGAAGAAGAAAACAAAGAAGCAAATTAGGTGATTAAACTGAAGATTAAACAACTGAGTGCAAAAATATAGAAGTTTAAAGTTGGATTATTAAAAGAGCGTAACAACGTGTGACCATTGGTCAGTTAAATGTGATGCTAACTTGTGCTTATCCACGCGAAGTGAACTGTGATCCATGGATTTTTAATTGTATATGAAGGATACGCCCTACTACAATGTGCAAAAAGGTGAGTTAATTTTGTTTTGCTTAATTAGACATAAATTGAAAAACTGTGTATAAAATATTTAATCTTGATGACATAATTAAAATTTTTGATTATTTGAATCTAAGTTTACTTTTTAAGTGTCGAATTTTTCTTCGATGGTAAAATTATTTTTCGTTTTTATCAATAAATTTTTTTTTTTTTTTGGTTGCATAAATTTTTTTTTATTGAGAAATACAAAAATATTCAAACAAAAAATTAAATATTGATAAAATATTCCTTAAACATAAACTTAGGAGAATATACGCTTAAGGCAATTCTTAACTACTTACTTCAATCAAGTCATTTTTAAAAAAAAAATTTCAGATAATAATACAGAAAAATAATTTGAACTTAAAATTTATATTAATTTTTAAATAAATAAAAAAAGATTCAATTCATTTTAATGGCAGATATACATCATTTATACCTTTTATTTATATTTTTCCAATAATATTTATCAACAAATCAATTTTCTTCAGATAAAAAAAAAACTGGCTTTAATTTTTTTGTAAAAACATTATAAATTTAAAAAATGAATTTTATTCTATAACCTTCGTTGAACAGAAATTAACTATAGAAATTCAAAATATATTTTTTTAAAAGAATTATTCATGGGAGTTATGAACATAGATGATATTTATAGTCCTCTGAAACGAGTAAGATGTAGGCACATGAATTGTAAAAATTATTTCTGAAAAGTATAATATAGTTACTATTACAAAATACTCTTTCAAAAAAATAATAATTGAAAGAATTTTGAAGGATGCAAAAAGTTATATTTATGCAACCAGTGAAGTGATTATAAGTAATCCATGTGAATTCCTAAATACATAAAATGCAATAAATTTTTTACATAGCATAGGATTAGAAACCTCAGATCTTAACTCATTACTTATTTAAATGATAAAGCACTTTATTTATCATAAATTTAAGTCACATTTTCGAGCTAATAAAAAAAATTTTTGCCTGCTTCAGGGAGGAATAAAGGCAAACAACACAACCAGGATTATTCAAATATAAATTTTTTATATGAAAATACTTGTAATTATAAAGTTTTTAAATTAATAATATTCTAAGGAATTATTAAAAGTAAAAAGCTATCTAAACCAAGGCATGTACTTTTAATTCCAAATTCACATTCACTTTTTTTAAAAAAAGAATTTTTCGGCTTATTATTATTTTTTTATAATAAAATTTATTTTAAAAATGCCCATTATTGACTATAATTTGCTTGGATGAAGCGAAAAGTTTTGTTAGAAAAAAGCCCTGATTCTTCTCCAACACCAAATGTTCCGCTTAAAAAAAAAAAAAAAAAAAACTCCTTTGTTAGGTTCAATTTCTGTTTACGTTCAATTTGTCTTCGTTTTTCTTCATTGCCGTACCATATTGTGGGTTTAATATCTTTAATATTACTTTCATCCCCTTTCCTATTACTGTAGTGCAAAAATTTGTAAAGAGTAACAAAAACAAAAAGTTACCAGAAGTTTAAAATTCACCTTATTTCCCATTCTCGTATAGCATTGAAATCTTGGAGAAGGCACAACATGTAATTATCATTTGTGTTTCCTTTAAAAATAATAAAATAATTTAAACTATAGAAACGTAACTGTTTACAAAGTCCGTTTATAAAACTTAAAGAATACGCACAAAACTGCAAGAACACGCACAAGTTTTTTTGGAGAAGTTTGATAATGTTTTTTTAAAATTTTAAAGGCGACGAGCCAAGCAAATAATTTTTTGATGTTAAGAATTCATGTGTCGTTTATCATGTTCTATACTACTTCTTTTTCTAACTTTTCCATTTAGGGAACGTAAGTTCATAATTTTTTTTTTTTTTTTTTTTTTTTTTTCATTCTAAACATTTGCTGTATTCAAAACAGTATGTGCTCTTTCCTCTGTAATGTTAAAGTTATTTATTTTCTTTTTTCTACTTTTCTTTTTATCACTTTTTTCGTTTAACCCTAGTGCTATGTACTTTTCCTCTAAAGTGTCAGAGTAATCTCTCTACTAATCTTGAACTCAATGTTAAGACTAATCTTTAATGTAATACACAATTTTATCTAATGTTTCCTGGAGTTAAAGTATAAACAAATCAAATTTTGCATTCAATTTTCTATGAGAATGTAAAATTTAAAACTTTTGCTGAATTAAAAAAAAAAGTCTGAACAAAAGTTTAAGATTGAAATGTACATGGATTTCAAAAATGAAAAAACCACTTTTAATATTTATAATTTTGAAACTAGTTGAAAAAGAAGTTAAAAAAAAGTATACAGATTATGGTTTACAAAATTATATTTGATCGAAGGGAAAAAAAAAAACGATAACGATTCATTTTTAAGAAAGTTGAAGTTAGGGTTGAAGAAACTTGAAACAGATTAACAAAACCAGGGGAAACCAAATGAAGTTGAAAGGCGATTGATAAGTTTTATCAGGCAATCAAGCTGGTTTTTATGCTTTCAACCTTTCTTCTCTGGTGATATTTCACTTCGATAGTGTTTTTGTTTCCACCTCACTTAAATTTAATTTTCGACCCCGAGTGTATAATCTTTTTATAGGGATTAAACAAATCTATATTAATAATATCCAATATAATATGTATTATCTAAATGTTTAGGAGAGCGTTCTTGAATGAAAGCACCATAACTGCCACTCGGAATAACAAATTATGTTAAAATTACTGTACTGTAGGGTAATAACACTTCTTGTTTAAGAAAAGAAAAACTTAATTCTGATTGATAAAGCTAAAATATATTATATAGAAATTTAAACCATTCATTTGATATTTTTTCCGTCCGTATAGTTTTACCGAAAATTCTGGTTTTCAAAAATGTAGTTCTTATTACCACACATTTAGTGAAAAATACAAATCTGAAAAACAAATTTAACAGAATAAAACTACCAAATTTTACTACATTTACCAAATTATATCCCACATAATAAAACCATTTTTTATAGTTAATTTAATCAAAATCATTACCAAAGCACTTCGGTTAAAATTATCGAGCTTTTCGATGTTCCCATAGAGCCAGAAACACGGTAAATTTTACCATGTTCTGGCAGTTCTGTCTATATTGCTTTTTTTTCATCGGTGTATATCGGCAATGAGATGTTTATGCGTATTGTGATGTTATACAGTCGAAATTCCGAAAACTTAAGGTGCAGATGCACTATTATACCAAACATTGGTAAATCAAAATATCGCTTAAATTTGTTAAAACTTTAATATGGGGCAAAGTTTAACAACCTTATCATACTTTTTAACCTCCATTGCTCGATGATAAAGCTTGGACAAAAGGTGATGCAGATTAATATCCTATTAAGACTACCTCAAATTTACACATTATTATGGTTTAAGGTACCGATATTATGGTTCAAAATTGAACTGATTTTTCTGACAGTAAGGAGTAAAAGTCTGAAAGAAAGTATCTTTGCTTGGATACAATCTTAAGGAACAGCTCGATGTAAGAATCTCACCTTTGGGGAAAGGATGATACTGAACTATAAAAATTTTTAGTGATAACTGCCACCATTTTTTATGTTAGAACTGCAGTAATTGTGCAAATAATAGTATAAAATTGACAAAATAACAATTGTTTGAAGGAATTGGTGCAAACATATTACTAAAAATATGGTTGTTTTTTAAAACGGTATATTTTTGCAATGAAGTCGAAATTGATCCTAGTGCGCATGAAAATATGGGTTTTCTATAAATAAAGAAAAAAATGGAATGAATAAATAAATAAAATTATGTCAGTGAAAAAGTAAATTAAAGATGTTACTACATGCTTTGAAAAAACTTAGTTTATCTCAGCACTAAAAATGTGATAACTATACAACAAATTTATTTACAGTATAATAAGGCGTCTGAAATTAACAGAATTATAAGTTTGAGTTATAAGTTTGATGTAATTTACTTTTAAGCATTTCCTTTTTTAAAAAAAATGTCATCAAAAATAACACAGATCAAGAATTATATTTAACTTTCTTTTTTTTTTTTTTTTTTTTTTTTTTTTTTTCCAATTTGAATTGAATTGTGTTTCTTTTTTTATCCTTAAATAATGCTATTTTTTTAACTATTAATTAATTTATTTATTTGTATTAAACATATATTTCATTCTCAGAATAATAAAAATACTTTCTCTGATTAAAAAATCTCATATAATTTTAATGTTGATAATTTAGAGTCATTTATAGCATTGCGGAAACTGCAGAAACTACTAATGTGTGACACGGACTACCTGGCGCTGGCCAATGAGGCCACCTCCGTAAATGATGAATTATATAGTGCATCAATGCCTGTGTTATTAAAATTAGTAGATTAGTTAGATTAGTAGTTAGTAGTTAATTAAAATGAGGCTTATTTATAGAAATAAATCTCTAAAACTTTCGCAACTTTTTAAACTTTCTCAAAGAATCTTGTCAGTTTTCAGGCATAAATTTTTTTAGTGATTTTCTAATTGATTTCACATTTAGATATCATGTAGAAAATAGTATTGAAAATGGAAAAATCTATGATATTAGATTAATTATTGAATTGAGAACAACAGCAACGTCACCAATACATATCTTTGCTATGGTTAGAACCATGGTACCATTAATTTCTTCCAAAACTTATACAATTATAAATAGTCCTACACTATTTCATGAGCAAAACTTGATTATTGAGTTTTAAATTTTTGCATATGATTATTTGGTTCTTTTCTTCCTGTTGGTTTTCACAAAAAATAAACCCTCTTCATCCTTATGCAAGGCAATAGAAACCCCCTCTCTTGTTTGCGTTCAACTTTTAGAATAATCTAGTTTTAAGAACTGCAGAAGTAAATTCAGATTGAAGGTGTATCTATTTATAAAACAAAATTGACCTCAAAAAAAACTTATAAAATTGTGAAACTAATCAACAACTTTTTCTTTCCCCAAATCTAACTTTTATTCCATTTTTGAAATATTTCCGTATGCCTGCCATTTTTATCCAATTTTTTTTTCGTTATGTTTATTTTGCATTTAAGAAATATTAAAAATAAGGGTATTTTAATGTTTTACTCGTACCCTTTTTCTCACTTTGTCAGTAAAAATAAGCAAACCAGAAAAACACTCTTCCCTTTACGCAATGTGTGAATGTTCCTATACTATACTACACTGTTAAAAATTCCGAGCCACGTTGCACCAATAATTGGTATTCATTTGCTGGCTTCATAAAATGGAGCTCAATTTCACCATATTTTGGTATTTTACTACCTCCAAATATCAGTAGAAGGTTGCACCAGAATTAGATGTTTTGAAGAAACAAAACACCTATTTTCATTCTTTATTTTTTTTATTTTTTTATTCTTTTATGAAAGTAGAAGAAGGTTGCACCGTTATTATGTATTTTTAAAGCCCCCAAAAGCAGACCAAGATTGCTATTTACCTTATCAAAACTACTTACCGTAAGTAAGTTACTTTATGGCATTTCTCTCTCCATTTTATACCGTCAGCCAAATTAAAAAGGCAATAAAAGAAATGAACTTTAATTAATGAAAATAAAACATTTACCAACCTAAATTAGATAATACTTGCAACGAGATGCATTAGTCCTCCCGATACACCGAAACCGAGTTGTTAAGAAAATTTAGCGTCGTAAACAAATATCGTTCAGTTTACAGTCATCACCAAAGTTTTGTGTCTTTTACCAAATTTTGTTGCAGTCATTTGCACCATGGAAATATTTTTCGATCATACTTCATAATTTATGGTGTAACTAAATTAAAATAATATTTCAAATTAATCAAATTTGGGGATAATGAGAAACTTTGCTTCAAATACTGCTTAAAGATATACCAAGCTTTTTTACAGTGTATACTATACTATACTATACTAACCTACGAAAACAGCAGTAAATGTTTTGAAAATTTCACAAGCCAAATTTTTTAGCTCCTTTTTTAAGATTATGATCAAAGCCTTTAGAAATGGCACCAAATTTACCCTTGAAAAACTTATATGAAGATTAAAGAGAGCGGAGGAAGTTAAAATTTCATATATTTTAATGCTAGCAATTTTGAAAGTTATTCTTTAGAATTGTGATATTAATAAATAGAATATTTTTATATTTAATGATATTAAAAAAGGAAGGAACCTTTTAAATTCCACCTCTCATTTTAATTAAATCAGTTAGTTTATACAAAATTTGAATTAAAAAAAAATTACACCATCTTCGAAAGCCTTTGATCACGATGCACTATTTTCAAGAAAGCCATTGAGTTATTAAAAAAACTGTTCACATTATTTTGTTCAGCCCTTATGAACCAAAAAAGTCAGAGTTTAAATTATATTTATAACAAACGAAAACAATGAGTGAAGAATAGTTTTGATAAAAAAAAACAACAGTTTTTCTCTTTTATTTTTCAAAGATAATGATAATTAACAATTCAATTTTAAATTGCATTATGATTATGTTTTCTTATTAATTCTGCAAGTGATTTAATAATGGAAAACAAATTAACAAATCTATCGTGTTTATATAATTTTACGAAAATTGAAATCATTTAATTTGCTTAAGCTTAATTCTTTATCTTTATTTCAATTGAAATATCTAATTGTTTTTAAATCTGCAATGACTCGTGACGCGTAAAAATTCTACTTTTCATTTTAACGAAAGCAGTTGAGAGGATTTAAGCAATGACAGAGATCGAATTTGTAAAGATCTGTTTAACATATTTCTCAACAACTAATCCTATTTTCAAATAAACTACAAAACACGTTTGCATTATTTTACATCTGATTAAGCTCAGTTGAGTGACCTAAAATAAAGAAAATATAACTTAATATGAATATAATCGATTCTTTAGAGAAGTTATAAAACAGCTTACTTCACGTTAAATAAACAAATTTTAAATTTCGAACACTCAATGATTTTAAACACTTTCACTAAAGTTAATAATTATTTATTTTTGTTAATTAATCTTTAAAATAAAATTAATCTTTTATGAAGAACTATCAGCACTCTTAGAATTTCATTCTAAAATTTCGGAAAAATAACCCGCAGCAGTCTGTCCATCCTTTTGAACATAAAGTTCACGATAAACAATATTTTTTTTACATTCACGGTTTGAAACCGTATACAACTAGTATGGTTAAAAAACCGTGAAAAAGAAATTTAACTGGTCATTGGAGCTAGGCTTTTCATTATGTGATAGACATTGGAGCTAGGTTGTGGCTGAGTCGTGCTTTATCAAACGAACCGTAGAATGTGGTTTAACTAGTTTATTTGCTTGTTTTACCTATAGTAAGAAACGAAATACTAGACTTTTTGTGTTAAGAAACTTTATAGTGCTGCCATTTAGGCGTGAATGACAGTTTCGCATTCAAATTGTCCAGGGTCACAAATCGGGAATTACAGGACACCGGAAACTCTTCATGTGTTGACGGGATTAGAGGAAATATTTTGATGTCAAAGCTGAGACTCGAACCCCTGTTCTGTTGGTCATGAGATTGACAGATTAGCCCTCTCGGCTATAATATGCACCCAGCTGCAAAGAACTAATTGGCTTCATTAGGTGAACCTAATTAGTGTGATAAAATTCTGGTTGTTTAACCGTATTAGGTGAAAACAATAAACAAACGGTTTTTCTCACAGTTAAGATTTTTAATACCATCTTATTTATGGTTATTTGACTGTTTTGTTTGAATAAGGTAAAGTAACATTGAACAAATTGTTATTTAATTATTTTTTCCGAAAAATATCTAACGGTGTGGCCGAAAGTATCCGGACACGCAGTACATATATCAATATGATGTTGGTCTCCTCTTTCACATCAATGACTGCCTGCACACGTTTGGACAAATTTTCCATTAGTTTTAAACTCCAAGCATTCATTCCAGTTGAAGCGAATGCTGGCAGCGAGTTCAAAATGTAAGTACTATACATCTGAGAGATCATGCTTCCAACCACAGAAACTGAAAAGTCACAGGACAAACCAAGAAAAATACCCCCCACCCCTCCCATGATGATTTAGGTGGATGTCCGAATATTTTTGGCCAGATATTATATCTATACTATCAGAAAAATAGGTCCATATTGTTGGACCACAATCGATGCTTCGAAACTTAATATGGTTCAAAAAGTTTGCAGACTCTCTAAGGTGTTAAACTGAACCATACTTGCGCTTAATTGAACCCAAATATTGCTCAATAATGTTTAAGAGTATAAGAGAGTTATGTTAAGAGGGTACAATGTGCAGGATATGGTTCACTTAAGCACCGTATCAAGGTTGTAGTAAAATTGCTAAATAGAATGGAAGCTGAGCTTTTGCTTGTCAGATTATTTTCACATTTTTGAGGTCTACTTATATTTTTTTGTTTCTTTATTTTTTTAAAAAAAGAAGAAATAACTCTAATTCATTTAAGAAAAGTCGCGATGGATCAGGGGATAGAGCGTTCGCCTCCCAAGGAGGTGACCCAGGTTGTAATTCCAGCGGTGGCTGATTGATATTATTTCTGCACCCGGATCACGTCGACTACAATGCTGATGTAAAATATCTTCAGTGGTAAACAGATCATGGGTTAACATCCCCTTCCCATTGGTTTAACTGTAGAAGGTTTTCGTGGTTTTTGTCTATGTGCAAAACAAATGTGGGTTAGTTCGATTAAAAAGTCCTACACGCTAGTCGAGCATTAGTTTGTCCCAATGATGGATCCAGGAGTCCTTTTTTTCTAGGTTGGGTTCAAAATGACAAGGCTATGTAGTTGAATATTGATAGTCGTTAACTCAGAACTGGGTCGGCTTTTCAACGTCAGTTGTAAACTGAAATCATTTAAGTGATGTTTTCTTAAGAGATGAATTGAAATTTTCTTAAAATTTGTTTCTCTTATTTTAACATCTTTTGATAGCAGGTAAAAATATCCTAAAATTATAAGATAAAGCTTTGGAAAGGACTAAAATATTGTACATTTTGCTTTGACACGAGTAGGTATGAAAGGAACTGAAAAAAAAAAAAAAAAAGAAGTATGAAAAGAAAAAAAAAAGAAATTAAATTATTAATATATGGGACTAACATTAAATTTAATTATGAAATTAAAACGGCGTTTTTCAAAAACAATATATTTTCATCCTAGCTGACATAAAAGCTTGTTTGTTTCAGTAATTTTATGCCTGCTGCATTTCCGCGAAATTTTTTTTTAATGAGCAGATAGTTTTTAATCCATCTTTAATGATAAACTCCGCTTTTTTAAAGCATTTTGTTAAAACAGTGCATTTTAAAAAAAAATGTTCTCAGTTAAGTTAATCTTTCTTTATTAAGTATTTTAATGCTTCTTCTAAATTTTATTCCTCCATCCTGTATCTCTAAAACTTTTAAAATACTATTTAAGTTTTTAAAATATATTATTTAAATTTCAAATCTTAAAAAAAGTGTTTATATAAATTTAATGTTTAAAATTTTTTTTAATTGTAATTTCGATTTATTTCGATTATTATTAAATTTAATTAATTAAATTTAAATTTATTAAAACTAAAATTAACTGAAATTATTATAATTAATTAAATTTAATTAAAATTTAAATTTATTTAAAATTTTAACATTTAATTTTTAAATTTTAATTAATTTTTTACAATTGAGTACAATAGCCTCTCTCGTGTTTCAAAGTTTTTAAAATAGAAATTTAAAAACATTTTGAACTCGTACATTTTCTCTCACAATTTTTTTACAACCCCACACGAACTTAACTGCGTTATTTATTTTTCCCATTCTAAAAACTTATCTTTTAAATTTTTTGAATGGTATGTAAAAAAAAATTAATTACAATAATGCTACTATCAAATATATTTATAACCGTTGAAAATCAAAGTTTAAAATATAAATGTTTAATTTTTTTTATTGAAATTTTATTTAAATTAGAAGTAATCAGTGCAATGTTACTTATAAAACTCTTAACAATCTGGTGTTTTATGGTTATATTAACTGGTTTTTTTTTGTTAAAAATATTCAGTTTTAATATTAAACAATTACAACATCTCACCTCACAAAGCTATTGTCTACCAAAGAAAAGTTTGATTTTTTAAAATTTACGTCCTTTGAGTTTATAAAAAAAGTTATTTGAATATTACTTTTTATGAACTTTTAAAAACCATGTGCAAATGTTTTTTAAACTCGCTGTTAATATTGCTGTTTTTTAAACTCGCTATATTTTACATTCTTATTCTGATTATTATTGTTTAATATTTCTTTAAATATGATACACTGTCAGAAATTTCTCGGAAAAAATGGTTAAATAACAATTTAGTGAATGGTTATTTTACCTTATTTAATCAAAACAGTCAAATAACCATAAATAAAATGGTAATCAAACTGTTAAGTTTGATAAAAACTGTTTAATAACTGCGTTCACCTAATACTGTTAAGCAAACAGAATCTTATCTCACCAACTAGAACCACCTAATGAAGCTACTTAGTTCTTTGCAACTAAGTAGATATCATAGCCGAGCGGACTTATCTGTCAATCTCATGACCGGTGGATCTGGAGTTCGAGTCCTAGTGTCGACACCACAATATTTCCTCCTTTACCTTCAACACATGAAGAATTTCCAGTGTCCGGCACTCTCTAATGCCTATTACCTTACGGAGTGCCGAACTCCTATGTCTAGTTAAATAATTAATTATTTTTTACTTTTATGAAAAATGCTAGTTGCAAATGGTTAAAAAACTGAATACTTTTGTATTCATGGTTTTAGAACTGTTCTTTTTATAAATGTTTTCAAAATCATAAAGGAAAAAAATGGTCTTTACCGTAATTTTTACGGTTAATCGGATGGACAGACAGCTGCCAGTTATTTTACCATAATTTTAAAATGAAAATTTTAACAGTGTAGACTTTGTAAAAATATGGAAATTAAGCAACGTTATTGCTGACTTAATTAAATTTAAAACTTTGTTTAAATTAACTTTGAAAATTTGATGATTACTTTAAAGACAAATAAAGTTCTATAGTTAAATAAAATATGAAACTTCAATATATAATAATAATTTAGAGAAGTTGATTAAAGGTATATAGACATTACTTTGAGGAAATATTTAAGTACCCGGAACAATCTAACACAAGAAAATAAAATTAAAAAACAATTTCTAAACATCCGATTAGCTGAGTCATTTAGTTATTTACAAAATTAAGTAACACTTGTGAAAAATTTCAATCGGTCTTAAAATGGATTAATCATTTAATAATGTCAATTTATTGTTTAATTTCTGACAAGTTTATATAATTTTTTTCTGTAATTCTCACGCCCCAATTTTTAAGAACGTAAACTTTCCTTTTGCGGTGAAAACAAGAATGTCAACTAAATATTTTTGCCATTTTTCTTTGCAGTTTTCTTCCTTATTTTTGTTCTTACATAGCCATTAGTTTGTTTTACTTTAACGTAATTAACAACTATTTAAAAAAATGTTTTCGAATTAATTAGATTTACATTCTACAGCAATACAATCTCAATTTTTTTTAAATATTTTCAACATTTTTTACTGAGTTGCCGGTTTTTTGTTTTAAATTATATATATTCTAATTTTTGAATGAAAAAAATTGGAATATCTACAATTTTGAAATTTGGTAGGTAGGTGCTATAAGAAACTTTAAAACGAATAAAATTATATGAAAAATATAATTAGTTACTTAATGAATAAGAATACATTCATACAATTCTTCCTGAGTTTAAACAAAACCGTGAATCAAATTATTATGAACATTAAATACCAAGTTTTATAAACATTATTTGAGTTTCTTTAACATTTCTATCTAATTATAATTACTCATTTTATAGTTAAAAATTACATTATTAAAATTACGGCAAATTATGACATTTTAATTGATATTGAGCTTTCAATTTTATTCCACTTAAAGCCCTTTTGTTTGTATAGTAAATATTAAAAATTCAATTTTAACTCGTAAAATATATCGTCAGATATAACTTCATATGCTTTAAGACTGAAATCGGTGCTCCTTTTGGAGTTTTAAGATTCTTGACTATTTTTAGAATTATAGTTTTTTTTTTTCTTTCTTTTGAAAAACACTTTTGGGTAGTTTTGGACACAAAGTTTCCCTTGAAATGTACTCGCTGGATTTACCTTTTTAATTACAATTAACATTTAAAATGATTTAAACAATTTTTAGAATTACTGGTTTTAAACAATTTTGAAAAATAAATTCCACATGAAATGCTCGCAAGAAATTCGCAGTTTAATTATATTTGGAGTTTTAACTGATTTAATTTTAATATAAAATTCCAGGAATTTATGGAATTCTGAATGGTTTAGGATTGATATTTACCACTTTACTTACGTCCAAAATCCTAATCCTGATTGACACGCAGTGTTACATTCATTACAATAAGTGCAAAAAATTTAAGGTATTTCAGGGCCAAAAATGGTGGCAACTACTTTACACTAGAATATGTAGCGAAACGTCATACATAACTACACCAAAGCAGTTTTTTTACACAACTTGGTTATTCGGAAATATTTTCAGTAGGATGAGAAAAACATTATAATCAGTAAAGTTATTCTTACGATACAATTTAAAACAAGAATAATTAATTTAGGATATATGTATACGCTATTTTTCAAAATAAAATTATTTTGCTAATCAAATATGCACACAGCATTGAGAAAATATTACACTGTTAGAAATTTCTTGGAAAAAATGGTTAAATAGCAATTTATTTAATTGTTATTTTACCATATTGAAGCAAAATAGCCAAATAACTATAAATAAAACGGTATTCAAATTTTTAACTGCGTGAAAAACCGTTTATTAACTGCGTTTACCTAATACGGTTAAACAAACAGATTTTTATCACATCAACTGGGTCCATCTAGTGAAGCCAATTAGTTGGTTATACCAAATTAGTATAACCTACAATCTCCTGATCGACAGGCTGAGGTTTTGAGTCCTAGCGTTGACACCACAATATTTCAATACATAAAGAGTTTCCAGTGTCATGCATTCCCCATATTTTGACCCGGGGCTATTAGAATACGATATTCCTGTTTTCGATATTCTCGATATCACGATATTCTCGACGTCACGATATTGTCGACTTTTTACATCAAGAAAACGAAAATAGAAAAAAAATATATATAAAAAATAAAGAAAACGAAAATCAAGAAATTTAACCTAAAATCCAAGATGGTGCTTGCTGAGGCCTATTAATGATATCCGAACATTATTTAACTAAAAAAAAAAAAAGTCAAGAAAATTATTTGTTCCTTAAATAGCGTTCTTGAAAAATAAAATTTAAAGAAATGACGAAACAATTTTCTTTTTCACACAATCTTGAAAAAGTATTAAGAGTTAAGTAATAGCATTATTAATACCCGTTTTGACGAAGGCAGTAAGTGTGAAAATAAACATTTCCAAGTAAATAAGGATAACGTTTTAAAACGTATAATTAGGCTAAGCTCAGATTACAATTTTTTTATTCCTAAGTCTGAGTTTTATTTTTCTCTTGAAATTATTCATAAAACATATTTCTTTATTTTTTATTTTTAGATATCTTGCATTAAAAGCATTTTTGTATAAAAAGTTATATCTCTTTGAAATGTTATAAAAATGCATAAATACATTTATATTATCAGCCATTTCATGTACCGGAACTCAGTTGCATGCTTTAGAACACTTAATGGAACTTTTATAACTAGGTTATCTAATTGAATAAATTTCTAAATTCCATGCGGGATTTTTTTTTTTTTTTTTTTTATTTTTTTTTTATTTACATTTTTCTAATTTTAGAGAGTCAGACATTTTGATTTGAAAAGTGGTAAAACTTTTTTTTTAAAAGGAATACATTTTGTTGAAAAAGAAGAAAAATGAGATACGTTTTTGATTTTTAAAACTGCTTACTTGAATTTAAATATGCATTTTTATTTATTAAATCATGTTTTCAATTATTAATAAAAAAAATCGGTTCTTTCTCTGTATTTTTTAAAGTTTCTTTTTCTCAAATGTGTAAAAACTCTAAACAAGCTGTATTACTAGGAATTCTTAGTTGATTCTTTGAAAATATTTCTATAAAAATATTTTTCGCAGAAAAAATTTATTCTTCTGTGCATGTTTAAACGTTTTTATTTTATTTTATTTTATTTTATTTTATTTTATTTTATTTTATTTTATTTTATTTTATTTTATTTTATTTTATTTTATTTTATTTTATTTTATTTTATTTTATTTTATTTTATTTTATTTTATTTTATTTTATTTTATTTTTCTATTTCCGTTCATATCATAGCACTTTTGTCTCGTAATCAAGTTTCAGAAATATGATATTGCTTAGCATCATATAAAAAAATACACCAAATTTCAATCACATATGAACATATGGTTCAAAACACTCCATAATTTGAAAATAGTGTATTTCTGATGGGTAAGGACATCCTTTCAGAAAATCTTTACAAAAGTTTTCCGAAAATCCATTTTAAACATTTATTAAGGAAGCGAAATATCTTTTGTTAAACTGAAAAAGAAGAGGATAGAAGTTCTTTTCCTTGCCGAATTCTTCGAATATGCTTATTCTTACTATTCCAAAATTTGTTTGCATAGTCATTTCGATTCTTATTTTTTATTTTTATTATTATTTTTTTTTTTATAAATGTCATTGAAAGTAGGACATCAGACACACTGTGAGTAGATATGGCGGAAGGCGATAATAACAGCTCTTCTTCGGATCACTGATTCTTAAAATGTGTAATTCAGAGCTGGACACCACAAATTAATGTAAGTGCATTGGCGACATCGGATAATTTGTCTCTTAACTTATGAGTTTTTTTTTTCCGGCAGAAGAAGTTTGAGTTTTTTTTTTTTTTTTTTTTTTTTATTTATTTATTTATTTTTTTAATATATGTAATTCACGCAATTTAATATATGCAATATATTGTGTGTATCAGTTATGATGGAAAAGTTTTTGTAAAATCGTTATTCCAACTGTTTTTCGCATTAAATGTTTAAGCGTTAAAATGCTTTTTTTTTTATTATTATTATTCTTTTTTTTTAAAAAAAAGACACATTTTTAATATCTTCCGTTCCTTTTTTAAAGACAAATAGTAGATATATTTTACATTTTCATTTTCTGTAAGAAATGATTTAGGAAAAATCATAATTTTTTTACACGACGAATTTCACATGTGGAGAAAAAAATTCTAGTAAAATTACTGTACTTTATGTTAATAATATTTCTGGTTTAAAAAAACAACAACTTAATTTTGGTTAATAAAACCAAAATATAAGTTATTTAAATCATTCATTTGGCAATATTCATATAGTAACGGCTTACCGAAAAGTCTGGTTTTCAAAATTCTAGTTCTTATTACCACACATTTAGTAAAAATACGAAACTGAAAAGTAAATTTAACTGAATTAGGTATCATGATAAAACCTCTTAACCAAAGTTTACATTTATCATTTTATCACACATCATTGCTAATTTTATCAGAATCACACTAATTTCACTAAACTCCTAAATTTTGATTTTTACCGCCTTTTAGCCTAAGTATTTGATTTCTAAAGTTTATTATGATAACCTCAATTAGCTACTATTTAATTTTTTATTTCCTTACTTTTTAAATTTAATTCTTGAAGTAACGTTTAATCTGTAAGTTAAGGTAACATTTTCTTTAATGTGTTAGTTAAAATTATATTTAATCTGTTAAATTTATTATTTTTATGTAACTCTTTATTTATTTGTTTTCGATTAAGAATTTTTCTTCTACCAGAAAATCTCTGGTGTGCAAAATAACAAAACATAGATAATTAAATTAGAAAAATAGTTTTTATAATGTTTAAGTTAAAGATACGTTTAATTTTTCAAGTTTATTATGTTTCTAAATTTATGATTACTGAGCTTATTTTTTTGCTATGTTTGCTAAGTTATTAGTTAGTCATGTTTATCTATCTTTTATTTATTTAATCATTTTCTTATTTTTCTTCCGATTAAGTATTTTTCTTGGAGCAGGAAATCTCATGTTCAAAATAATATTTTTCAGGTAGGCTTGGTTGAGTGACTTTTGGTGAGAGAATTGAAAAAAATTTTCCTCAAGTATTTCTGAAGAGCACGTTTCTTCATAACTATTTGATGGAGAAAAAAATTTCTTCTATTTTTTTTTCATTTGAATATTATTTGTTGGGGAAAAAACAATTTATTCTTTTCTGGAAATTCTAGAAATAGATAATTATATTTAAATTAGCATACTCCGTAGAAAAACGTAGTTCTCCTTAATAAACCAATAAAATAAAATAAAACGTGATTCCCATGGCGCATAAGTAATGTAGAAGTTTCATATAGACGGTTAAAATTTTAAAAAAAGCAATACTTTTATTGAAAAATTGAAAAATTTTGAACAAAATTGTTACAGGAAAAGTAATATTTATATATATTCTGTTATCTGCTTCTTATTTATAGCTTATGTTCTTCATAAGTCTGTTTCTATCTATCTATTCCTATATATCAGTTTTCAAAAAACCGTTTTTTCAATTTTTATCATAATTAGACAAGTATACACTCATAGAAG
Organism: Parasteatoda lunata; assembly: GCA_949128135.1. Taxonomy (NCBI): domain Eukaryota; kingdom Metazoa; phylum Arthropoda; class Arachnida; order Araneae; family Theridiidae; genus Parasteatoda; species Parasteatoda lunata. The sequence goes on from OX421971.1 coordinate 98,842,685, forward strand.
TATTTTTAAACTCACACTCTGAAAGAAAAAATGTGGTCAAAACTACCAGATTAGGGTAAAATGTACCCTGTTTCCATCTCTATGGGAGCACCAAGAAGCTCGATAATTTTTAATGAAGCAATTTGGTAAAATTAACAATAAAATATGGTTTTGTAATATGTGATTAAATTTTTGATAAATCTGGTGAAATTTGAAAATTTTAGCATGATACCTTAGAGCAGGGAATGAAAACCAATTATTTGGTTAAGTTTATTATTCAGTTTTGTATTTGTTGTTAAATGTGTGATAGTAAATACTATAATTTGTAAATCAGAATTTCTGATAAACCATTACCATCTGAACGGAAAAATTAGTAAATTAAGGGTTTGAATACAGTATATTTTGATTTTATTACCAAAAATTATGTAGTTTTATCTTCTTCTTTTCTTTTCTTTTTTTTTTTTAAAAAAACCAGAAAAGTCATTACAGTGCGGTAGTTTTTTTCTCCATGTATTATGAATAATACTTGAAGTAAATAAATATATTTGCAAAGTAATGCATTTTCTAATTCAATCTATCATTGAACGAACAGATTTATTCTAAATAGTTATCAATAATAAAAGTAATCTCTATTAAGTTGATCGTCTTTTAAATTTGAAGAATATAGAAAAACTTTTAAATCACATTATCTTTAAGAAACATGGCAAATTTTGTTTCCTATTTTACTTAACTTTCAAACATTTCTGAAAATTAATTGGTTCGTCTGAAAATAAAAAATCGTTTTTACATTTTTAATTAAAAATTGTTGGTATTAAACAAACTAAAACCAAAAAAAGAAGTTTTTGGAGATCAAACTATTTTCTAGTATGCGTTTGTAAGGAGTGGCCGTACTTTTTATGGAAAATATAAATGCATTTAAATATATTAAATAATTATACAATAATTTGTATATGTCTTGGATTTTAAAATACCAACATGCTTCTTTAGAAAACATGAATGTATTCCTGCTTTTAGCTATTATATAATTTTTTCTTAATGTGAAACTTGGGTGTTAATTTCAAGTGGTCTTTTATAATAAATAGAACACAATCACGCCTTTTACAATAAATAGAAAACTTTTCATCAACCGATAATGTTGAGTAATATAAGAAGTTATCTGAATTTTTTATATAAAAATCTGAATAACTTCCAACAGTTTAATAACTCTACACTAAATTGGGTGATGTTTACAAGCTAAAATCAACATAATTTATTCTTAACTTTTATTTATTAGTAAGTTGTGTAAAAAGATCGGTAGAATATGAATGCATTTCTGAACTGTTAATTATTCTATAAAAAGTTATGTCTTTTTAATATCAGTATATTTTCTATAAAAATCCCTAAACTTTTAATTATTTTATAGTGAAAACTCAATGGCAACATTCTGAAAATATAAATTCATTCCTGTACTTAAACATTATGAAAAATTAGTTGCAGTTTTCTGATACTGGATTTATAAATACAATTTAAATATAGAAAAAGTAATTCTGGAATCAGCATAATTAAGTAGTTATATTGCATGGGCAATACGCACAATACATCAATTATGTCGTCAATGAAGCAATAACATGTAAAATACTACCATTATTGTGAAATGTATCAATCGATTCCTTATTTATAAATAAAAATTGAATAATTGCTAGTTTTATCAACCATTTACTTATATTATAAATATACAATATAAATATATAATCTATGCATATAATAAAATAAAGAATGTGTGTGTATGTTTGCATACCGGATTGTAGATACACCGAATTGTAGATGTACAATGTATCATTAAAAATACAGTTCTTATTCATAAATGAAATTGCATGATTAGGAATGAATAAAATAATGATTTTCTGATATTTCTAACAACTAATTATGAATGGAAAATTTATAATTAGTATGAAAATTAAATTCATAATCAATGTAGTATAATAACTAAATTGCATTATGGCAACAAAAATGTATCAAATATTTTGTTATTATATGAATTACAATATATAGAATGGATAAAGAATAACCAAATTTAAAAACATATATAATTGTTCCTCTCCCCCCTAAATTTCTGTTCTTTGCAAGAGTACAAAATTTTTTTTGTTCAATTAGAAAAAAAAGACTAAAGGGTAGTACTAAAAGGGTTAAAATAGAAAAAAAGTTATAATGATAAAATTAACTATGAAGAAAAAACAACATAGAAGTCAAAAGGCCAAAAAAGGGCCCATTTTATTTTACATCAAACTCCGGAAAACAGTACAATTTTACGTCATTTTAACGCACCTTCCTGTTTTAGAGTCTCTAAAAATACAAAATTGCTTAAGTCCACAATCTGACACAAAGTAAGAAATAATTTCAATGCAAATTCCTTTAAGTAGTTGAGTAAAAACTTTTACGAACAAAAACAAAATCAATGAAAAACGTCTGACAAGTCCACCCGAGTAAAATCTGAGCACCCTCTTACGTTTTGCTGATCTTAATTCCTTCAAATGGATTTGTTGGAATAAGAGAGCGGGGGGGGGGGGATACTCATATTTCCTGTAGGCTCGCGCGAAAAAATCAGATGAATGAATGTGTTTGCGATGGAGGGTAATGAGGGTGGGTGTGGGGTAGTTAATAGAATTGTAGATGTCGACAACCTAGAGTAAACATGAAAGGCTCTAACCTTAGCTCATTACAAACAAGCAATTATTGCTAATAAACAGATTGATTTTTCTCACGTCTGCGTGTTGGCGCCATTTGGCGATCGCTGAAAGTTTTTGATTTTTCATTAGTATTTTTTCAAAAGACTTTTTATGTTGGATTCTCATAATGGAACTCTAACGACAAAGGAAGAAAAAAATTGTTATATATATATTTTTTTCATTCTAATTTGTTGGATGCCATTTCATTGTTCATTGAGATGAGTTCTTCCGCACAGTTTTAATTGGAAATACTCCCTCAATTTTAATTTAAAAAAAAAAATTAAAATACAATTTCACATTATACAAATCTTACTTTAAAGCTATTCTATAGAATAGCTTTATGCATATATACGTATACATCAAAAGTTTTATTGATGACTTTTGATCTGTTTAATTTTCGTGAATAATTTATTACTCTTATTATTCATACACGCTTTAAAAACATTGTGTGTGAAATCATCTTAAACTATAAAAAAAGTTTTATAAATTTTTAAACAGGAAAAAATTAGGAATTTAACTTAATTTTCAAATGAAATTTTTTGTCTAAACTTAAGGATGTTTTTCGAAGGCTCTGTCGTAATATGAAACGATGTTTTTTCGCTAATAATATGTTATTTGTATGGATTGTGAGTTTGCAACTGTTACTCATGACTGTTAGGTCAAGTTTAGCCTATCTAAAGCCAGCGCTGTCTATGTTTATTTCGAAAATGGCGCGAAACATAAATATGGTGAAAAGCCACAGTTTTGTGAAAATGAAAAGTATTTGTGGTCTAATTTTTTAATATTTAAAAACTTACTCCAATGTTGCATTACCTGGGCTCATAAAAATTTGCAAAAACTGAGAAGAATGCAGTGATTTTAATAATTCTCATCTAGGTGGGAAAATATCTAGAAACTAAATTATTTATAATTAATGTATGTGTAAACTAATGTATTTATAATTACTAGTCGAAATTCTTTCGACAATTATAACTAAAAAGATGCTGTATTAACAAACATAAATTAATTTTTTTTCTTTGAAACATACTTCTGTATTTAAGCGTGTAAAAAATCAAACAATGCACCGTAGAGAAAAATAAAATATTTTATTAAATGTGAATTCAGAAGAACTACTTTCATAAAATTTATCTTTTGCCTCAATTTAAATAACAGAAAATTCTTATCTGTAACTGACTAACACTAGCGGAAAAAAAAAAAAAAAAAAAAAAAAATTTACCACATTTAGAGTAAATATTAAAACTGTTTTCGAATAATTTTCTATATTGGTTTCTTACCCAATATTATCTTATTAATCTGTTAATTAATCCGTTATTCGAGATGAATTTTCGCATAGAAATCTGATGACCGATCAGCATCTGATATCTATATTTCTAATAATTAAAATATAAAATAAATTGTTAACATTGGCGTGGAATGAACCTGTAAGAACAAAGTTGCTTTTTTCACCGTTTGAAGAAGCACTTCAACTCTAGTTATGCAATGCTGCAAATATTTTATGTAACTCTGAATGCCATTCAAACATGTTAGACAATTATAAACAGAAATTTAAAATAAACCTGGGATTAGTTTAATATTACCATGTAATTTTATTAATAAATAGATATTTCTATCTTTGATTTATGTACTTTCTAATATTATAATGCCTAATTAAAATATGTATTGCTATTCCGGGCATTGACCGGCAAGGATTGATGGTAAGGTGAAATCGTAGCCGGTTTACGGGTAGAGGCATTGGTCAGTCGAAAAATCCTGTGAGGTTTCTACTTGTCAATTATCCAATTAGGTCCTAATGAATTATATATGAATTATTTTACCATGGAAAGTCAGGATATATTTTTTAATGTTTTTTTTTTCCCTTAATATATTTTAGGTTACAATTATTGATATATCGAAAGAATATCGTATCTATATTTTTGGAATTGACCCGCTTTGGGTCTAAACGTCTCATTATATTGAATGTCTATATACAGAGGGAATGCCGTATTCATTTGTTTTATACTTCCAATGATAAACTAGTATTTATTAGTATATCATTGCATTAGTAATAATTATATATGAATTATTTTACCTTTTAAAGACGGAATATACACTGGTGTGCAAAACTTAAGCAACAAGTGGTTTTTCGGCCACAGCTCCCCAACAAAGTATAAGAAGTATATCGTTATCGTTTCAACGTATATCGTTTAAGTACAAAATAATGTACATCATATTCAAATTTCATGTCAATCGGATGATTTCTTGTAGAGTTATGACAAAAAACGCACTTGTTGCTTAAGTTTTGCACACCAGTGTATTTTTAATGGTTTATTCCTTAATCTATTTGAAATTACATTAATCAATATATCAAAGGAAAACCATATTCACTTGTACACTCAATTTTGAATTAATATTTATTAGTATATCAGTATTATTAAGATATGAATTATTTAACCATGAAAAGTCAGGATATATATTTTAATGGTTTATTCCTTAATCTTTATTTTAGTCTACAGTAATCGCGTACTAAGAAAGAACTTAAACATCTTATCCAACGTCGCCAACATTTCGCCAATCTACGTAGAGTTTATCTGGTATTAGAGGGGAGAGTTCTCAGCGGGAGTTGAGACTCAATCTAAAAAACTAGATACAAAAAAATAAATGAAGTAAAATAACAAATCCCTAATGACAAATAAAACCGATGTACTTAGAGAGAGAAGCCAAATGGCAACGTTTTTATATTGAAAGGAAATCCGTGTTTGAACAAGAGCAAGGTTTGCTACCCAAGTTTACCCTGGCTGTGTCTTCGTTGTTAAGAGTATTTTATTCTTTTGTATTATCCCTACTTCAAACTTCTTTGCATTTCGTTTGACAGCTTTTCGAAGATCCTAAGACGCTCTGTTCATCCCGCTCCACCCCCAACATTCACTCAAATTATTCGATTTCCTCTCGCTCATTTTTATAGCAATTTCGGTCTAATGACTGCGCGTGGGAAAAAAGAAAAAAAGTGTTTCAACTTCTGTTGGTGGATGAGTAACTACTTGGTTATTGTTGTCAAGATTTTTTTTTCTTCTTTTATTTAATCTTAATAGCGCAGATTGTTGTACTTGGATTAATTTTTATTTTTTTTATTTATTTTTTTAATAAATTACATTGCAAATAAGTGCAAATTGAAACTTGCGTAAATTTTTACTTCAATTATTATTTTGGTGAAAAAATATTCACTTAAGTTTGATCGAGATAAGCGTGATGAGTTCCTTCTGAAATAAATGTTCAGCTCTAACGTAATTATCTTAAAAACTACATAGGAAATAAGTGCAAATTGAAACTTGTGCAAGCTTTTACTCCAGTATTAGTTCAATGTAAAAATATTTAAGACCTATACAAGCAGATGAATTCTTCCTGAGCATCATAGATTCCCATGGAGTATGAGGCCGATGTTCGATTTCCTCAGGAAAAATTTAATAAATTACATTGGAAATTAATACAAAAAACTTTTAGACCAGTATTGGTTTAATGTAACAATATTTATATGAATTGAAGCAGACCAATTCTTCCTGAACAATGGATATTCACATGGAGTATTAGACAGATGCTTGATTTCCTCACTGAAATTTTAATAAATTACATTGGAAATTGGTATAAATTAAAAACGTGCGTAAACTTTTACACCAGTAATGGTTTAATGTAAAAATGCTTTAGATGTATTCAAGCTGATGAATTCTTCCTGAACAACAGAGATTCATATTATTCGTCATTCGACATTCATTCGTATTAGACCAATGTTCGATATCCTCGACGAAATTTTACTAAATTACATTGGAAATAAATACAAATTAAAATACATAAATCTTTACTCTAGTTTTAAATTGATATAAAAATATTCGAAAAATCTCACAAAAACCAAAACTACGTTAATATACTCGTAGTTTCCATTTTAATACTTTAGAAAATAGTTTATAGAATTCTAATTTGCAGATATATCAGATATGTCCGTCATACATTAAAAATAAGAGAATAATAACAAATAAGAGTTCATCAGTTCCCATAAACTGTTAGTGACTTCCAAAGTGGAGTTCTGTATCCTCATACATGACATGGAATGACTGTATGGTTTGGCAACTCCTTGTAATGATATTGATTTCTCAAATGCAGATACCCTTTTCAATATTTTGACCAATGTAAGTTAAACCCCTTTGAATGTCTCGAGCAATATGAGGTAGATTTTTCTGAATGTTTAGACCAATGTAAGTTGAACCTTTTCAAACGCTTTGACCTATGATAGTTTTAAAGTTTTTAAATGTTTAGGCCGATGTGAGATAGACTCTTTTAAATGTTTGATTTCATATGAATTTAACCGTTTTAATCTTTGGAAAGATGTAAGGAAGACCCATTTGAATGCTTGGATTGATATTAGTTAGACTCTTTATGAATGCCTCCGGTTAAAAACTTTTAGATTTTTGCGCTCCTATTGTTGATTCCTTGTAATGGCATCGATTTCTTAAATGCAGATGGACGTGAGCTAAACCCTTTTGAATGTTTTAACCAATGTAAGTTAGACCCTTTTGAGTGTCTAGGCCGATGTGAGGCAGACTCTTCTCATTATTTGGACCCATGTAAGTTGAACCCTTTCGTATGCTTAGACCGATATTAGTGTGAAAGTTTTTGAAAGTTTAGACCGATGCAAGGTAGACTCCTTTAAATGCTTGGTTTGATGTTTTGCCTATGTGGTTTAAACCATTTTAAATATCTCAATAAATGCGGAGTCAAGTTTCGCCAAAAAACAATCTCCTGTTTACAAATTAAACCTTTTTGTATTCCACAATTAACCTTTTTTGTAAGAGATCGTTCGTGAAATATTTCAACTTCAACAGCACACTTGAACAATATAATAATTCTCTGCAAACGGATTCTTATACGCAAAACAGTTTGCATTTGTGTTGGTTATTATGAAAAAGATATAAGATTGCACATTGAGAAAGAAATTAATGTGCCTGTTTTAATCAAAAAGTCAAACTATATTTAAAACATAATTAATCTCACAAGGCTTGGTGGAAGTGTCGTGATTTACATCTTACCATCTTCACTTGTACGAAGAAAAAAAAAGTGAACGACGTGGAAAAACTACCGCCCCCTCTAGAAGTGGCCAAAAACTTGACCTTGCAAACAGAAATCTACAAGACAAGTGGTAAGGTCGTTGTTATAGAGTAATTGAGAATAGATAGTTATCGGCCGGGGTGGCCTTCACGAAATTTGGGATTTGAAGATCGGGCATTAGCGTTCGGCGGAGCAGAACAAATATGCCAGCAACTTTTCCTTGAGAAAGGAAAGAGAAATCAAACAAATAAATAAGCAAAAAATTGATATTTTTGTCGGTATTATCGTTTTTTTTTTATTATTTTATTTCCCCCTGCTTTGAATCCTAGACGAGTTTTTTGCGTTATCTATCAGTGTTGAGATATACCGGAAATCGTTTAATGGAATACGAATAGAGTAAAAGTGAAATTCTCGGTACATTTTTTTTTCTTTACTCGAGCTTATGCGAAAGATAAAGGGGATTTTTAATTTCTTTTTCTATTCTTAATCTAGTTAAGATAACTAGAAGTTATTGAAATTATTTTTATGGTAATAAACTTAAATTAATTCACCCATTTTTTTTTTCACGTGTCATTTTTTTCCGCTCGCGGTGACAAGAACATTTTCTTAGAATAATCTAGAAGATTATAATGCTTTTCGAGGATAACAATACTGCTAGTTAGAAAAGGCACTGGGTCTATGTCCAAGGGTTCGTGGGTTCAATCCCCACCGGCCAAAGACTCCCCGTGTAGTTAATGGTGACTGATACACGCTAAATATGTCGAGTCGCAAAGTCCTCCATGTTCCCATAACAAATCAATTCCTCTGGGGGTACTGATCCAGGAGTTTCCTTGTCTTCCGGATTGGCTCAAAAATTACAAGGTTACGGAGTTGAACATTAGTAGTCATAAACCCAAAATTGGGTCGGCTGTTCAACGACGGATATAAAACGTCCAGACTGGAGCCATGAAGGCTCAGGAGATACTCAGGTTCGAATTCCAGCGGTGGCTGATTGGTATAAGTTTTGCTTCCAGCTCACACCAAATACACTGACGTAAAATATCCTCGGTGATAAACGGATCATGAAATAGAGTCTTCTTGCCATCGGGCTAACCGTAGTATGTTTTCGTGGTTTTCCTCTCCATGTAACGCAAATACATGTTCGTTTCATCAAAAAGTCTCTCACGAGGCTAATTTGTCCCAATGCTTGTTCTAGCAGTTTTATTGTCTTCTAGATAACGTTTAGATTTACAACGTTACGGAGTTAAACAGTGATAGTCGTAAATTCAGAGTTGAGTCGGCTGTTTAACATAGGTTATAAAAGTAGAGAAAAAAAAAGTCTGGTTACAAAACAGCAGAACGCGGGGCTCTTTATATATATATATATATATATATATATATATATATATATATATATATTACCCTCCCGGATGTAGGCAGGCGCAATGCTTTAGCAAAATAAATTACATTAAATAATTATACTAAACAAAATGAAATAATTCTTAAATTTTTTTCCTCGTTCGTACATTTTTTTTAAAATTTTAGGTAAAACACAAAATTAAGCTTTTTTTCTATTTTTCCCCAAATAACAAATATTTTACTTTCAAAAATTGTTCCTCGCTGATATGTACTGTAGGATTGGTAAAACAAACAAACACGCAAAAAATATAATTAGTGGATTTATTTATTTATTTATTCATTATTATTTATTTTAATTATTAAAACATTACTCATTATAATTGAAAAGTTCATTCCGTAACATTTTTCCGGTAACTTTACTTTTTACTAACGCTTTAAGCCCATTAAACTATACAAAATAAAAACTTTGAAAGTGACATAATTTAAACGCATTAGGTTGTTAATTAACAAAATCTAATGAAGCTTGAAAGAAAATAATAGGAAAGAAAAGATGTGATTTTTTAAGAGATAAGTGTGAAACTTGGACGGAAAAATTTTGCAACTACTTTTTTTTCACTTCTTTTTTTTCGTTTCATTTTTATATTATATTGGTAATGAAAAAATAATATCTTTAATTATAAAATGAAGAGTTTGTCTGTCTATGTGTCGCTCTTATAATTCCAAAATCACTTATAACTCCAAAATCACAATCGTCCTGAAATGTGAGCAGTAGGTGAAAAAGGTAATTTTAGCCCCAAACCTAAAAATCGTTCGAAAATGTCAATTACATCGTTCTGGAGAGACATTTAAAAAATAGGATTTTTTTTTTCATTGATGCTAAAAAAACATTATTTCTTGGTAAACAACAGAAAAATATATAAAGACTTGATGTCGATGCGATTTCTGCTCCCGATTCGCATCGACAAAAGTGCTGACGCAAAATATCATCAGTGGTAGCGAGTCATTGGATTGCCATCGAGCTAACCATGGAAAATTTTAGAGGTTTTCCTCCTGTAATGCAAATGGGGTTAGCTGGTAACAGCATTATGGCAAAGGATACTGAATAATTTATTTTGATGCGATGAACTACTAGAAACGTGTTGTCCTTAATCTAATAACGTAAATCCACTTTGAATTGAAAAAATGATAATAATAAGTTACGTAAGTTTTAATATAGCTTTTATATATTGTGTTGGTGTATGTGTTTAAATTTTTTTCAGGATTTCGTAGCGTTGTCCAGTACTAATTTATCGATTATTTACCTTTTTTTTACCCTTACGAAGAACGGGTATTCCGCTAGTATAAAATAATATGTAATAATTTTTAAAAGTTCTTAAAAGTAAACAAAAAATGTTTTTTTTTTTTTTTTTTCCAAATACTTATTTATTATTGCTTTGCTTCATGGGTGAAAGCCCTTATATAGCAAGACGGAAAAGTGAAAAACCTGGTACGTAAGACATTTCATTCCAGCATTTTTTTCGAAAAAAATGAAATATCTGTAACTATCAAGATTTCTTTTATGATTCTGGCATATATATAAAACTGCTTCTTTTCCAAGATAAAGTAGATATTGTTGAAAAATTTAAAAAAAAAAAAAAAGAAGTTAACTCCTCCCCAAAACTAGCTATAACTGAAAATGTTTCACTACCAGCCTTTCCTCTTTTCCGTCTCGCTTTCACCCCTGCCTTGCTTTACTATGTATGAAATGAAGCATTTAGTACAATGTAACTTATATTTTAAGTTTATATTAAATACTTATTTATTTTATAATATGTTTTCTTTTATTTCAGGCTTAACATTCGCTTTGATGAAGAAAGAAACTTTTACTGGATTTTATCAACCTGTTAAAATTAGGATAAATTAATATTGTAAGCTGGCACAAAGAATCTAAAGAAAAAAAAGCCTGGTTTCACATAACAGCTTACAATGATGATGATGCAGGATGACATGTATGGTGCCCTATCCATGGCCGGAAGTCATATGGCCATGATGGACTTGGGGCACCTTGGGCACCCCCAACAAGCTGTAGATCAAGAATCAAAGAAAAAAAGTAAGTTATTTTTCATTGTTGAATTTATTGATAAATTAGTTCCCATGCCGTTTGAGGAGCCTTGTAAAAGAACATGTTTAGTAAAATAGTAGTTATTATTCAACATTTTGCTTTAAAAAAAAATAGATTATTGTCAGCTGTAAATACATATATGTCATATACGTTTTTCGGATCCTTATTAAAGGGATATTATAATATAATTTTGATCAGAGATCATAAATTAATATACAAGCTAGGAAAAAAAAAGCTTAATCAAAACTGACAAAACACTATTAAAAAAGGTGAGATGCAAAACACCAGAACCAGATTGATTGCCTGATAAAGCTTGGAGAAATGGATGTGCTTCTAATAATCGCCCTTACAACTCGCCTCTATATTTTCTGGCAACGCAATTCAGCATGTAAAATGATTCTTGGATGAAAATATATAAAAAAAAAAGAAAAGAAAGATTAAAATTTCCTGTGTATTTTTGGGCTGTAATTATTTTTTGTTCACCGTTTTCTAGTTATCAAATTTTATTAGTCATCAATTATTTTTAGTCATCCTATTTTCCTTAATAGTGATTCTAAACATTAATATTCGACTACTGATTTGCTGGCTTCAATTTCGACAAGGATTCTGAAAAAAATGGTCATTTGCGAACCACATTGCGTAGTACAATATTTTATTCTGCCAAGTATGCCAATAAATCCTCTTATTGTTTTTTTTTAATATTATTTATTTATTTATTTATTTTGGAGAGGAGAATGTTATTTTCTGTTGTTTAGAATCAAATTCATGCATTCTAAAATGTTGAATGGATTCCAAAAATTTGTATTCTCAAATTCATAAAATGTCACTCAATATATTTTTTACAATGCTCTTTAATTATAAACTGGTTTATAATTAAAATTCTTGACAGTGCGAAAGACGTAAGAACCGCGATTAAATGAAATCTCAATTTACAAAATCTGGTAAAAACGAAATCTAGTGAGGAAAATTTTCATGTGTAGAAAACATGCCATAATGCAATATTGCATTAAAATATATTTTAACTGCGAATTGCCTAGTCAAGTAGAAAAGGTTTTGACTACACATGCGATTAATTCTCGACCAAATAAAATCTAAATAAACAGATTCCATGGGAATAAAAAGGATAATATCGCGAATAGGAATGGGATACTTGCTAGCGATGTCACGTGTGGGTCAGCAAAATAGGTTCAACATACATGAGTGACGTCACTTTTATGTTTACAATAAATCTGATCCGAAAATTAAATCAGCGCGATCATAAACCCTAGCCTTAAAGCTGTAATCTTAACACGCCGTACACAACCATGTGATTAGTTGCAAGGAACCAATTAGAAAAGTCGTATAGTATTATATATGAAAAATATAATAGGGAAAGATGTTGGATAGGGAAAGAGAGAAATAGCAATAGGCCATATTTGAATGGGGGGTTCAGCCCATCTTTATTCATATTTAGATGCAAATCATTGCGTCTAATAAATATATTGTTCTTCCTATTTTGCTAGATTCGTAGTTATATGACTGTAGAAATATTCTGGCAATGTACCAGTTTTGAAATAAGACAGGAAGGACTTGCATAAACATAAAAGTTGCGATATCAGCTTTTTGTAATAGATGGAATTGGCCCTCTGTTTAAATAACAGATCGTGGAAAGGTATTTTGCAAGATTTAACCCTGAAATGATTTCTCAGATTTAATTTTGATTGAATGTCCACACAAAACTGCCAAGTGGCATTTACTCTTGATATCCAAATTAGGTACTTGCAAATCTAGAAGAAGTGAAGTAATTATACCTAACTATATTATTTAAGTCAGATTTAATCGGATATTTGTGAACGTCGTCACACGTGTGGGTCGAACCTGATTGGCTTCTGAATCGACAAATGCCATGATTTACTTAGGATGACGTCGCTTGCAAGTATCCAGTTGGAGATGTCTACATGAAAATTTCGACACTCTCACAGAATCAAAAATCATTTAAGTTTTGCTGCTCTTTTGTTACTAGATATTCCTTTACACTGACGCAATGAAGGCAATAAAAAAAAAAGCATTTAAAACTGGCAATGAAGCTCACTAAAGTTTTAAATTGATTGCGTTTTAACGCATTTTAAAACGGGGCCAAAAAACACCTACATTAATCGGCTAAGTCACGCGACTTTTCTAAAATGGTTAAGTTGCATAAATCACGTCGTCCTCCTTTTTTTTTTTTTTCCGTTTTTCTTTCAATTTTTTTATTACCAAATGTTTATTATCAGGCAATCTCTGTAAGAAAGTGTGACGCAAGACCCGTGCGAAATAAAAAGAAAGATATAAGTGATCATTTTCTTCCTTATCTGATATTAGAAATTTTATTGCGCAGTGCATATCAGTCAGTTATTAACCGTGACAAGTGGACGCTGTAGATTAAATCTCCGCCTGCCCGTGGCTGTGATCTGGTGCTGCTGATACTGATTTATTGTTAATTCTTTTAACGCCGTTTGGCACAGTGGATGTAGAAGTACAATTAACGTCTAATTAAAACGTCTTCATTTTCGTCGGAGATTTTTTTTCTTTCTATAATTCAGATAATGTAAGTCTTTCAATTCGATTTTGCAAAAAAAAAAATTAGGGACAAGGCCTCACAGAAATGAAATTTGTACGAAAGGCTAGTAAATAAAAAAATTTTCACTTTACTTTGTTCACGTGAGAATTTGTTTTTCCGAAACCACGTGATGTAAAAGTTTACCTCAGCGAGATTTCATCCCTTTTAACAGCATTAAAAATGCTTTATTGCTGTTAAAAGACTTCGTGATATGGCGAGGTCTTTGGCGAGATTTTGCTTCTTTAAAAATAGTTCACGTGATAGCTGTGATCACGTGACCCTGTGAGATTTGGTCTCTTCTAGAATAACCCGAGTGATGGTTAGTCTTCGTGAGATTTTGTTCTTACGAGAACAATCTACGTGATATTACTTGATGAAAAACTTCATTCTCTTCAAAAGTCTTCAAAATGGAGATAACAGTCGATATGTTTCAAGCACTCAAAAATAGGCGCCAAGACTTGCCAAATGTTCATGAGAAGAAACAAAAGTGATTTGAAATTTAAAACATAAAGTTGCCAACGAAAAATGGAAAAATAAAGGTGAGAAACAAAACTAGAAAAACCACAGTAGTCGAAAGAGAGAAAAAGATGAAAAACAGAGCAAGAAAAATTACAGTGACTGAGAGGTTCCATTTCGTATATTTTTGAAGGGAAAGAAGTTTTTAATCAAGTTATAACTTACCGCTTTAGTTTTTTGGGATTATTTATTTAAGTTTAAGTAATAGTTTGATTACGTGGGATTTTTTTTTCGCTCCAAGTATAGTCCGCGTGATAGTTTATAACCACGGGATTTTGTCCCATTTAAAATGTTCCGCGTTATGGATTGTCTTCGCAAAATATTGTTCCTACTAGGATAGTCCAGGTAATGGATTGCCTCTGTGAGTTTTTGTTCTGCCACACCCCAGTCCAGTTAAGATTATAATCATATAATGCTTTGAATATAATATATAATAATTGTATAAGCTGGTTAATTATTGAATAGTATTTTAATGAAATCTCGTGAAATATAGTCAATATTAAAATAAAAACGAAATATCATCATTTTGTCACAAACATTAAATTCTATTAATTTGTGGATGAGTATCTTTAAATATTGTTCAATACGCAGCGAACGGTCGCATTCATAACTTCTACATTTATAATAGCATTCATTAAAATAAATATTATTACATTTATAAGTAACATTTCGCGTCAATGTATTTATTTGTAATAGCACTAAAACAATAAACAAAGTAGAGATTTTTACAAATGTATATTTAACATCAAATCGAAAAACGTTGAAAGGGAAATCATCCCAACTCTTCCGCTTTCGAAACATGGAGAAGAGGAAGTCATCAAAAATCATCTTCTCTTCTTTTACCACAAGGGTAAAAAGAAATTTATATATACCTGGAGCAGTATCTTTGTGCTCATTTCAAACAAATGTTAGTCTCTATTTCCGTTCTTCCATCCTCTGAACTCCGACCCCCCTGGATAAAGATACTTTCCGATTGCCATATGTCAGAGAGGTACCCCCCCTTCCCCCATACCACACACAAATGGCTAGAGGTTTGACTCCCATCAAAAAGTAATCGCTACCTGCATCATTCGGAGCCTGCACGCGCCAGGTAGATTTGGTCCCTTGTTTATTCCCCTAAAATATTCATCAGTAATTCAGCTGTTTTATTTGAAGAGAAACTGATCGTTTTAGTTCTTTTTTTTTTATAATACTATATATTATACTATATTAATCGTAGTATTTAGAATTCACAAATTATGTATATAAGGAGAAAAAATTCTTGTTAAATTACCGTACCCTATAATAATGTCATTTCTTAGAAAGAAAAAAAAAATTTAAAAAATCTGGTTATTGAAACCAAAGAACTAAAGTAGTAAGATATTTGATTAAAAATATCATTCGCTTCAAAAATATGCAAACTGGAAATATTATTTGGATTGTTTTTTTTTTCCAATTTGTATATTTTTGAAGCGAATATACCGTATTTAAACTATTAATTTGGTAATTTTTAAGTCCAGATACTAACGGTTTACGTTTTAGTTTTCTTTTTTTCTCTTCTTTTTTTTTTACATACATACATATATATATATATATATATATATATATATATATATATATATATATATATATATATATATATAATACTATATATTAATCGTAGTACTTAGAATGCACAAATTATGTATATAAGGGGGAAAAATTCTCTTGTAAAATTACAGTACCCTATAATAATGTCACTTCTTAAAAAAAAAATTTAAAAATATCTGATTATTAAAACCAAGGAACTAAAGTAGTAAGATATTTCACTATAAACTTCATTTGCTTCAATAATATGCAAATTGGAAATATTATTTGGATTATTTGTTTTTTTTTTCCAATTTGTATATTTTTGAAGTGAATATACGGTAATTACACTATTCATTTGGTAATTTTTAAGTTCAGATGATAACGGTTTTCTAAAAATTCTGGTTTTCAAAATCATAGTTTTTATTACCACACATTTTGTAAGAAAATACAAAACGGAAAGACTTAACCGAATAAATGATTTTACAGCATACATTAAATTTTGTCAGATGCAATAAAAGCATATTTTATTGTTAATTTTACCATAATCCTTAACAAAGCTCTTCGGCAAAAATTTCCGGGCTTTTTGGTGTGCACTTCGAGCCAGAAACACGGTCAATTTTACCATATTCTGGTAGTTATAACCATATTTTTTTTCCTCAGTGAAAAAGAAATTGTCGATCTGGATACAGTCCTATATATTCTCCTAAGTTATTCGCGTTTAATTTACCTAATGTCTGCATTTACTTAATGTATTTATTTGATCGTTACATTACAGTAACTATCGTGATTAGATTGTGTATATAATCTTAGTTAAATAATATTATGTATACAAAGAAAGAAATTGTTGATCTGGATCCTGTGTTATTTATTCCCGGAAAATGTTCATCAGTAATTTAGCTGTGGTATTTGAAGATCGTTTAAATTCGATGAAGACTCTTGTTCCTTTCTTTTTTTTAAAAAATCTATTTTCATTTTTACGGAATTTTACTGTGTGTTGATACATAAAAGGTATTGATTTCCCTATTTATAGTTCTAAAAGCTTGTAAACATTAAATAAATTGCCGATTAGGATCTGCAATTACTGTTATATATTTTCTTGACAGATTTATTTGTAATTTATCTGTTATGGAATAAAACTGATCATTTTAGTTACGCCAGTTTTACAGCAATCTTTTTTCTACATTTTAAAATTTAGTATGAATTTTCGCTTTGTTTTCTCTATTTTTCTTAATAATAGTAATAGTATATCATTCGGTACAGCAAAATACCTCTCTAGTAAGGGCAGAAATAAGAGAAATAGCGAAAATTTTTTCAATAAACTTATGCTGCCAGTAATTTTGGATATGAAATTTAATATTGTATAATTGAATGTTTTTAAATTTTTTATACTTCGTTCTATTGTATTCAGAAGAAGCATATATCGGGTAATTAATGTCTTTAGCTGGAATTTCTTATCAATTGTTCAATAACTTCTAAAAAATTGGAGGGAAGAGACGTTTAAAAAGACTTTTTTTATTATTATTTGTTTTCATCGTATTAAATCTCAAAATACGCAAAAAATTAGACAGATGTTTCAATTACAGATAAAAATTTTACGTTAGTACACTGTAAAAAATTTTGGATCAAAGTACCGGCTCTTTGGGTGCATCATCCGTAAAATCCATTTTACTGTGAAATCCATTTTCATCGAAAAATTTTTTTTAAACGTAGTATGCCATACCATAATTTTTACAATAATATTTATTTAATTAGAGTATTCAGTGATTTTGTGGTAATTGCTACCATAAAAATTACAGTATATCAGATTTTCTTTTCGTACAGTGAAACGTTTTGGTAGAAATGGATTTTACGGTGAAAAGTGCCGGCACCTTGAGCGCAGATACTTTTTACCATAATTTGAATACCCAGAATTTTTCATAGAGTACAAAAAGGAAATTCTAGGGCAATTCACATTAATTCAAATTACCCAGTATTTCAAATTATCCATGTTCGAATTAAAAAGAGTCAACCGTATACCTATCCTCCTGGTTAATGAATCTAAGAATAAAGTTTTCAGTAAATAAAATTAGGAAAAATAAAATGAATGTTATCTAAATAAAAGTTCTATATTATTAAAATTATTTTTTTTTATCTGTCTGCAAGAAACTTCCCCAGACATTACTTCCGAAAAAGAGAAAAAAAAAAAAAAGCATTTATAGCGTATTCATTCATAAATTTAGGTCAATCTCTTTCTGCATGAAAACAATATTCCCAAGAATTATGAATGAGACGCTATACAACCACAAAATTACTCCAATACAACACAAACAAACTAAGAAATAAATAAATAAGTAAAAAAACTGCAGGGAAAATAATAATTCAACACATAAATGTGCAGGGTCGATCATAAGCAGACAATGGATCTTGCTATCTACTCATCTGATCTTGTATTAACTCTTCTTTTTTTTTCTTCTCAAGGGGCGAAGGTCAGTGCTATCATAAGCGATACGCGTGTCAACCCATTCATTGTTTGGGGAATGGGGGGAGGGTTCGTATTAAATTGCTCGTTTGGATGAGGGGGGGGGGGCTGTGAATGAGCAGCAACTGGTTCTTCAGTCATTCATATTACTGTTTGAAGGAATAAATTGTAGATTATATTGAGGAAGTGGTTTATGGAGAATAATGCTGAGGGAGGATGAAATTGATTATGGAAATTATAATTTGAGTTGTGTTGAACTATATAAAAAAGCTGCCTAGATTGTACCACTTTTCACATTTTATTTTTTTTATCCGCAAATCACTGACAATTAAATTTGAAATATTTTAAATAAAATTCAGTTATTCAGCTACCTATATATATTTTTTACTTTTTATAATAAAATTGTGCAGTAAGTACTAAAAATTAATTGTTTTAAAAAAATCTGCAAGTGGTACATATTAGGAAACCGGTTGCCTTATTCATACAACTTGCTCGCTGAATCTTACAGATCACAAAAATACTGAGTTTTTATGATGAAGTTAATAAAAAGACCACCTGTAACCCAAAACAAGTATTAAATAGCATAAATATAAAATTTTTGAATTGTTACAAAATAGTAACAGCATATATAATATGTTAATGAAGCGTGATGTTACGTGCTACAAAGTTTAAGCATGATGTTCATAAGCTCTTGCATCTTGAGACTGCATCTTTTTAGGATCGATAGCCAACTTTCTTCTTCTTAAATTCTAGAAATGAGGAAATTAATTCGATTGAAATTCGATGCGATTAATGATTTTATCATCCAATTTTCTTTTGCCTTCTTACACCGAATCGAAAACCACATTTTTTTCACTCATTCCGCAAAAAATACGATCAGCTTTAAAGTTTTTTAGAAAATCTAATCAAAATATTCTATCATATCAAAAACATATCCCCCAAACCATTTTTTTCCATGCCCACCTGCCATGACATTCGACATATTAGTCGTATAAGAGCAGATTTTTTGGCCACTCTTTCAGTGGCACCATATTAGGTGGGCCAACATTGCTCTCACAGTAAGGACAGATAGTACAGAGAATGAAAGAACATCCCTGCCTTGTCCGGGATTCGAACCCAGAGCCTTTCTGATGTAAGGCTAGTTCTCTGACCCCTACACAGTTCGGTCAGCTCCCACAAAACGTTCATGATGTTAAAAAATTGCTAAGAAGTTAAGAAGATAATTCCTGTGGAACTAGTTCATCTTCTTCTTTTAAATTACATAATGGAAACATGGTTTATTTTATACTATATAAAAATTCATTTAAATGGTTTAACTTGCGCCAACATAGCATCTTAAACATAGTCATATTGGTTATTTTTCTAAGGGTGTCTCAAATTTAACTCATGCCATTGCTCATTATCTAACGAGCGTAGCGCTGTTGAAGAGCTTCTTGTCAGTAGAAGAAAAGAAAAATAGCAACGGCAAAAAACTGTTTATAACATGCTCGCTTTTATTGAAAAGAGTTTCATTTAATAACATGAAGACAAAAAATAAAATAAGACTTTATTTACAAATGGTCTTAACTTGTTTTTAAAACTTAAATGATGTTCTGTTTTAGAATGTCACTTGGTGTCTTCTCCCAGCAAGCTGTTTAATTTTTTTTAACAAAGAACATATATACAACTGTGATATCTTAACAGTTATTAACTGTTTTATAAAATAAATTCTATTAATAATTTCATAGAAAATCCATCGGTTCGCACAATTCGTAATTAAAAGTTAAATACAATCGATTCTAACAATAGCTTTTATCGAATATTCCATTGAATCGTTATTGAGCGCTAATACAAATCAATTCTGTCAATGATTTATTTAGAAAATCCATTGATTCGTATGTTTCGTTATTAGCAGTTTACTTGCAATTAATTTTATCAATATCATTTATAGAATATTGCATTGAATCGTTGTTAAGAACCAATCAATTCTATCAATAATTTATTAAGACAATCCATTGATTCGAATGTTTCGTTATTAACAGCCTACTTGCAATTAATTCTACCAATAGCATTTATAGAATATTCCATTGAATCGTTATTGAGAGCTAATACCAATCGATTCTACCAATAATTTTTTTAGAAAATTCATTTATTCGTACGTTTTGTTATTGACAGCTAAATGCAATCAATTCTATCAACAGCAAATAGAATATTCCATTGAGTTGTTAAGACAGCTAAAACCTATCAATACCATTTTTATAATATTCCATTGAATCGTTATTGAGAGCTAATACCAATCAATTATATCAATAATTTATTTAGAATATCCATTTATTCGTACGTCTCGTTATTAACAGCTACATGCAATCAACTCTGAGAATAACTTTTAAACAAACTACCTTAAAATAGCTGCTAGTTATTATACGCATACAATCCCTCAGGTAATAACAGCTTGTGCAGGATCTCTGTAACAATTACCGTTAGTAGTAAAGAAGGTTTTTTTTGAAGTCATTGCGGTATCACACTTCACAGATGGCAGGCGTAACGGAACGGAAGAAACTAATCAACAGAGAGATCCCCCAACCCACATATGATTTCGTTACTCTATAAAAGGGAATTTATCATCGACCCATCTTTAAAAGAAAGCAGGGCGTTTAATAAGACAAATTATCCATCAGCAGCTCAAAAAGCGAAAGTTTTCGTCTGTCATTTGCTTTTAAATATTTAGATCATTTGTTTTGATATAAAGTTTATCATTCTCTTTATTTATAAACAATAATCAAACATGGATTGTTGCATCCATTAAAATTATCACAGCGTCTATTAACAATTTATAGCTTATTAGATGAAGGTTTCAATATTCTTCGATTGCCTCATCAGAGCCTAAATCTATGATTTCGTTTCGTCATGAATGGAAATTTATCATACACCCATCTTTTCTTTTTCTTTCTTTTTTTTAAGGAAAAAAAAAAGAAAAAAGGATAAAAAGGGGAGAAGAAAAAGAGGTGCAGTGCACAAATAAATAAATAAAATAAAATAAATAACTATGAAAGTATAAAAAAAAAAAAAAATTAAAAACAGATTATTATTGATTATTATTAATTAGAACAGGAATAACTTTTGATCTAATGATCGGATCTTCACATTTTAGGATTCAATCTTAATGGTTCGAGGGAGTGCACTCAAATATGCTTATTAATTTGTGCAGACGACATTAAGTGACGAAATGAGACAGAAATATGCACTTTTTTTGAATAAGCAAGCATACCTTTTTTTCAACGGATTCGGATTACTGACACTCAAAGTAAAGGGACTAGCTGCAATCTGAGAAATTTGGTCCGAATAATTTGAATAAGAGAGCTGTCCAATTGGATCCGTTAATATTAACTGTACTTTTTAGTGCAGTCCACCATATTTTGTGAACTTTTAAACTGAAAAATTTTGTACGCAATTATAAAATTCGTTTAAAGACAATTCCATGCAAAAAATAACTTTAAGTAAATATTTAATATTTTATTTAGTAATAGTCGAAACAACTTTTAATTGTAAAGTATAAATTTTTTACATCATTTTAAAGAATGTAATTTTACATGATAAAGTACAAAATTTGTGCAAAACTGATCGTATAGTTCCTGAGAAATCGAATTTTAAAAATACGACTTTTTGAGATTTATATGTCCTTATATTTGTTGAACCAAAATTTAGAGAATACCCTGATATTTCATTTGTTTGTTTTTGTTTTCATTAATCTTCGTTTCGTATTCGTATCAATAAATAGCCATGTTCATTTTTGATGCTTACGCATGGCCCGCGCTAAGGATTTCAAATTATTAGCTCGTAAATTAGCCAAATATCAAAAGTATTCGCCAATTTTTGAAAGTCTTCGCCAAATGCAAATCTTAACAATTTTCTTATGATTAGTTCCCCCCCCCCCCAAAAAAAAACTATTTTACGGTAGTTTGTTTCAAGCTTATATTATTTGGACTCAATTCTAATTGGTTATGCAGCGCATCTACCTAAAATTACTGTAATCGAATAAAAAATACTGATTCGTTTAGAAAAATTCATTTTTAGGACCGAGTTAAACATACATTTTTCTTTCCAGTATAAAAATATATTCGCCAAAACGCAATTTTTCGCCAAATTTACGGTTTTATCGCATTTAGCAAGGTGGCGAATGCCTAGCGCGGGCCCTGCTTACGCTTTGTCGTGATCTTGTTTGTGAAAACTTACTACACAACAAAATTAGCTGCAAAATACAATTATTACAATATATGATAGAAAGCCGTGAGGGCTCAGGGGATAGAGCGTTCGCCTTCCAATGAGGTGAACTGGGTTCTAATCCCAGCGATGGCTGGTCGATACGAATTCCGCATCCGTCTTTCACCGACCACACTGCTGACGTAAAATATCCTCAATGGTAGACGGATCATGGGTTAAAGTCCCCTTGCCGTCAGGCAAACCGTGGGAGGTTTTCGTGGTTTTCCTTTCCACGTAGCGCAAATGTGGTTTAGTTCCACCAGAAAAGTCCTCCACCAAGGCAAATTTCTCCCAATACTTGATCCTGGAGTTCTCTTGTCTTCTGGATTGGGCTCAAAATTAAAAGGCTACGGTGTTGAACTATCGGCTGTTCAATGAATAAATATAAAATAAATAATAATAGTTATAAAATAACAAAACGTATGATAGAACTCTATTTTACAAAAGAAATATCAACGTAAGTGACAAATGAAAAAAAATAAATATAAAAACTTAGATTTTTGTATGATAAGCTACATATTGATAATAAACAAATTACTAAAATGAATTTTTTGTATTACTTTTCTGAAATTCTATTTTGGCGTTGATAGTGTTAGCAAGGAAATGGAAAATAGCTGTCAAGGCACTTTTTTTTCCAAATCTATCGAGAAGCCCTTTTTTCAATTGCACGGTAGTATTATGCATTTATGCCAGTGAACAAAACTTGTGCTTACAAGATATGCTACTCTTTTTTTTTTCTTTTTTTTTTTTTTTTGCAACTAAATATATAGTATAATTATGCACAATTTATTATATTAAAATTTTGCTCATACAAAATCCGTCCTTAAATGAATAAAAAAAAGCCTTGGTTTAGTTCTTTAAAGGGGTCTTCAAAATTTTATTTATGATTTTCAACTCTATTAAATAAATTATAATAATAAAAGAAAGAAGTTTAAACTATTTGCAGGGGGGAAATTTTTTGTCCTCGATTCATTAAGACTTTGATATTTTAGCATCAGTGCAGACTTTCCTTGAACATAAAAATAATAATATTAGTAGTAATAATAATAATAAAACTATCAGGTCTATGCTTCAAAAAGGGCATAAAAATTTTCAGTGATTCTTTGCATCCTAATATCATTACACACCCGAATTCCTATAAATATACCATGTTTTGCACCATTTTTGACGCATTTTGATGCTACTTAGAGAATAGTCAAGAATTTAAGTAATGTTCCTTTTTGAAATTCATTTTTATGGCCTAATGCAAAAAAAAAAATTTCCATCGTTATTTTAAACAATTTGACAAAATATGAAGAACTTTTTAAAAAGTTAACTCTTAATTTCGAGGGAAACCTTTCTGTGTCTATTTTTGCATCAGTACTGTTATTGGTTCAAACTGCTGATGAGAGCAGCAAAAGAATTAGCCAGCCACAATACTGTCTGGCTGTCACAAGATGAGCCCCAGACACTAGACTGTGTTGTTACTGGCTGTCGCATTAGTAACGAATTCCACATCTACGAGTGAGTAGGTGAGCTTTCCAACTTCTCTTAAAGCTTATCTCGTTATAGTCAGTCAAGTACCCTGATGCGAACCCTGGGTCGCCTCAACGGAAAACCAACACTGGATTCTGATAAGGTCCAATTTATCTTTTTGCGAAAATTCCGATTTTTTTTTTCGCTCATGGAAGAGTGGCTTTCTAAAATTTAAGAAAATTCTTAATACATGAAAACCTCATTGTTTAAAGTTACAGTTTGAAAACAAGACTATTTGAACTTGTAAGGTTTTTTTTTTTTTTAATTAAAAAAATGCTCGATTATTTATTTATTGAGTAGTTTGCAAAGCGAACATAACTATTAACTCACTGACAGTTTTGCACGTAAAAAATCGCATTCTAACCTGAAGTCTTTTTAGCATAGCAAAACCGGCTTTTATATGTTATTAGATAGGGAAATAATGTATTGGGGAGAAACATACTCTCAATTTTGCCCATTTGCTAAACCGCCAGTAGGTTAATAATCAAATAAGGGAAATATTTACTACGGAAGAAGAGTTAGAGGCTTAAGCCGTTCCAGTATACACTGTAAAAAATAATTTCCCAAAATCGAGCAAAAATGTGTCAAAATAGTTCCCAAAAAAATATAGTCGAAACAAATATAGTATTTTGAAAACTCCATGTGCTCGGTATTGAGTAAAGTGATATACTCAAAACTTCATATACTAATTTTTGAGACTATACCCGCTCTTGTTTGAATAATAAATTACTCAAACCAAGTACATGAAGTGCCATTTTTTAAACTGCATTTTGCTCAACAATGAGTAGTAGTTTTGAGCATATAATGTACTCCATAATGAGTACATTGGATTTTTAAATTGAACTATATTTGTTACGAAACTATTTTGACACATTTTGGCTCAATTTTGACAAACAATTTTTTACAGTGTAAACGCTTTTTCGTTAAAGACTTAGCCGGGGGGGGGAATTAATCATCTGTACTTAAAACTGATCAAAAAAAGTTTTTACACTAAAAACTACGAGCGTTTTCAGAATTCCTTCGGCACATTTTCCCACTTAGCTTCCCGATTAGTATGCATGACTTTACGATTACAAACGGTACAATTTATTAGATTTTATAATTTTGAGAATAATTGAAAAATAAGCTACCACTGAAACATTCTATCATAGTTAAATATTCCGTAATGATCACCTTTAAAATATATTTTTAGATTCTTTGTAAGAAAGTGTCTACAGATTAGGGGTCGCAAATGAATATTTAAGCGAGAAAAGCAATAACAAAAAATGCTGTCAAAATCTGTGGAAACACTAGTGAGAAAGGCAGCATGAGATACATCGTAATCAGTATAAAGTAGAGCGCTAATTATTCAAACATCGATTTAACGGATTGTCTAATTATCCGGATCGTTCAAGGGCCATGTGTTTATCCCAACTTCAACAGAAAAAAGAAAAACAAAATTGCGAAAATGCTCCTTATTTTTATTATCAGAATATTTGAAAGGGGTCGAAAAATGACCTCTTGGTGATTTTGAAAAGCGCCTCACAATCTTTTCACTCAGTTTTATTGTGAGTGACGAGTAGTTTCTACTTGCGAAACAGGTTTCTAATAAAATTTTAAAAAATTAAAAGTTCTAAACACGCTATTTGTAATACGCTATAATAGGCATTATTAGAATTGCCAATCTGAATCGTGGAAATATTCTCACAGTCTTTTTTTAAGGTACAGGATCCGGATTTTTCGTTATCCGGATCGGCTTTGGTCCCGGATAATCGGCGTTTTACTGTATTTGCGTGAAGTACCTTGAATGTGTTTCTAATTTTCACTTATTTTTGTTTTCTCCAGTATTAAAGAAGGTTTTGATATTTTTAATTCCGCCTTCGTCGGTGGTGAAATGTTATTTTGTGTTTATTGTCAGCAAAAATAAGTGTTTTTTCTATCCTAATTATTTATTTCTAACCTAAATATTAATTTAGATCCCTTATCTGTATATTTTTTATCTACATTTTTTCCAAAGATTCTAAAGCTGTACTTTTATTGAGGGCGTATTACAGAGCGGTACGATTCAATACGCATACAAAAGCGCGTAATATGTTACATTCCGTCGTAGAAATGCGCTTATTCTTTCATTTCGCAACTTTGGCCATTATTTTTTACGTTTCTTCATTTACATCAAATCTTTCTGTTGTATGATTTACTTTCCTTTGAAAACAAGAGAAAGCGGGATAGTAAATCTTTTTTAAGTGTTCACATTTTTCCTCCATCGTAAAATTATCGAGCAGTTTTTCTGGCAAGTTGCTTTTTCTTTCTCTTGTCGTTCGGGCAATTACTTATTCTCCGGGCCACGCCCCCATGGTTGATCTCATTTCGATCTGGATTCGCCGACGAAATGCATTCTTTAAACGACGAAGGCGTGGTTAAGAATGCGAGAAATGCGACCAATGATTGTTCAAGATTCAACCCCGCCTTAAGATATTCTATAAATTACATGAATTTATAGAAATATTTTTTAAAACAGGGCGGAATAGAATATTTTAAAATCAGTGTTTGTTTTTTTTTGTTTTTTTTTTTTTAAGTAAATGTTAATTTGTAATCGTCATACGCGATTGAATATATAGGAGTAGAATATTTTATGGATTTTGTAAACAGTTTCCCAAATCAATTTATGGGAAAAATTCAAAAATGTGTCAATCCAACTAATAAAACAAACTCAATTTATACAATTAAAAGACCAAGTGTCAAGTTTTAAATACTGGGAAATCGACGTAAATTAACCACTTGCGTAGCATAGCCTATTAAGTAGTAAAATCCATTTTTACTGCGAAATTTTACGGCACAAAAAATCGGATATATCGCAATTTTCTCAGTGATATATCCTGCGACATCAATGAATCAATATAATTTAAAAAATAGCACTGTATAAAATTTTACGGTAAAAATGGATTTTACGTAAATGGATTTTACTTTAACCGTAATGTAATCCGGAATTTTTTACAATGTCTCAAAATAACTTTCTTAATAAGCAGATTGAATCATGATTTGTAACGATAATGAAACATAAGAGTGATAAATTTAGAAAATTATGATCACGTTGTTTTTGCTTGTTTCAAAAGACTTAAATAGTATTCCCATTTGGTTAACTTAAAAAGTGGTTTAGGTTAGCTTTTAATACCATTCTACTAATTCAATGAAATTCTAATTAACATAATATACTGTACTATACCATAGAAAATTTCCAATAACAGTTTTTTTTCTGTCAACTTATGACTGGTTTAGTACAGCATTCGATATTATGTAGACAACTTAAATGTAATTCCGTGGTTAATATACAAAATAGACAAGTCAAGGTACTATATTTTAGCTCTCTTTTATTAATTAAAGAAGGTAAATTTAGGAAGATGACCAATTTGTACAGTGAAGGGAGATTTCGCTATTTAGAAGTAGGTGAATTATTTAAGAATTGAAGTGAATGAAAGTTTTGAGCAAAATTTCTGAAAAAATTAAGATGTATCAGTGAAAGATCTGTTAGACCTGTTTAACTATGTAACACAATAGAGCTTTTTCCTTCCAATGAGGTGAGTAGGCTCGAATCTCAGCAGTGACTGGTTGGTAGGACCTCTGCTTACGGTTCACATTGACGACAGTGCTGACGTAAAATATCCTCAGACGGATCATGGGTTACAGTCCCCTTGTCACCGGGCTAACCTTGGGAGGTTTTCCACTCCACGTTCAAAATTATAAGGGTACGGAGTTGAACAGCGATAGTCTTAAACTCAGAATTGAAAGGGCTGTTCGACGCCGATTATAAAATATAAAATCTCTGAGTACATTTGCGGTGTATTGCTGGAATTTCCATTACGGTAAAATAACTAACAGCAGTTTGCCCATCCATTTAATCCTAAAGTTTACGATAAAGAGCATTATTTACCTTTCGGTTTTGAAAGCGTTTTATTATGAAGAATTATATATTACTCTTCCGAGAAATTTCTAACAATGTGGGAGAAGTTTAAGTGCTTTTAACAAAGATCAGTCGAGAAGTTATCTTAGAAAATCCATTTTTTCCCAACAAAAATAAAATCAATCTATAAAAACTATAAACAATTTAAAATCTTGTCAATACATCTCTGACGAAATCGTTGATAACAACGACATTTAAGCTTTATTCATTTCAATGTAAAGCATTTACTAACGCTATAAAGGAATTTTAACAATGATTTAGTTACAGTGAAGGCACAAAACCAATAAAAGAAACTTTGTAGACAAAAGGTCTAAATGATATTTTAATAGATTTCAGATTTTAGTTTAAGAAAATACAACAGCATAAGAAAACTGTTTGCAAAAAAAAAAGTTTCGTATTATATACCGCCTTACTTAATTACAAATTCAAACACAATTAAGTTCCAAAGCACAAAGGAACATACTTAGTTTTTAATCACAAAGTATTGCGTTCTTATAGAATGCCCTTGAGGATGTTGAACATTTCGTACCTTCTTTCTCTAATTTCCTTAAATATGAGGGAAAATTATAAAATATAAATATGAGTGAAAATTCAGGAATGTGAAAAAGGCGCTTCCCCAAGCCCGCATATTCTGATATTGTAGTCATTTATACATATATGATATGTAATACGATAATGAGATCACATTCATATGAACTTGGGACACTAGAGCCAGAAAGGCTCGTTTCATATATGACAACGAGGGCCCTAGTTAGAAATTTCTTGAAAAAAATAGTTGAATAACAATTTATTTAATCGTTATTTTACCATAGTCAAATAAAACAGTCAAATAATGATAAATAAGATGGTAAGAAAGCTTTCAACTGTGAAAAAAATAGTTTATTAACTGTTTTGACCGAATACGGTTGTGGTATCTGTGGTTCGTGAGTATGGACTTATTGAATAATCACAAAGATTAAACTTAATAACATTTATTAAAAATTAGGAAAAACAGAACATAAACAAATGAGCTTAAGCCGGACAACCTTGCTCGTTGCCGGTTAGAATATTAATTGGGTATATTATCGCCTACGTCACAGGTTGTGTTATTACTACTAAATTTAACCAGTGAACGGCATTTTCTGCGAGCCTGACTTCAAGCCACAAATAAACAAACGGAATGTTCGATCTTTTAAATAGCTGCTCGCCAGATTATATTGTATTAAAAAGAAAAGTTCGTTTTGTAATATTTGATTTTGTTGTTTCATCTAAGTAATTTAATGCTTTTAGTAAACATATTTAAAACTCGGTTTATTAATTAAATTAAAAGTTTTTTTTTCTCTTCTGACAACGTGAGACATGAAACCAATTAAACTTAACGGACATCATTCTATAGAATCCATATTTTAAAAATAATCAATGTTTTCAAATGAAATTAAATTAGCGCATGTAAAATATTAAACAACAACCATTATTTTCCATTCATTTAGCATTGCACGATAGTATATGTTATTCCTACTAAAATTTTCGAAGTGGAAGTAGTTGTGTTTTTTTTATATTATACCCAATTGCTCCCTTTAGGAAGGAGGTAACTACCAAAAGCCATGCGATGGCAGCGCCATCTCTGAATTAAAACAAATAATAGTCAAAATGATAAATTCTGGTATCACACCCTTCCCCCAAGTTATGGGTTTGGGTTTTTAAATAAAATTCAAATGCAAAACTGACACTGAAAATTAGAATTTAGCATAATAAAACAGAAATCAGCACAATATTAAAAACATAAACATGTGAAACACTTAATCACATAAAACACTACAAACTATCCTAAACATATTTGCTGGAATTACTCAACAAATGCTTCAAAATTTAATTACTTGATCTAAACTCATTTATTCTGAAATTAAGTTAAGAAATACCAAGGAATTAAAATTATTTTTCAACAAAATTATTCGCAAAAATAGGTATGTTCATACTAAGAAAATAACATAATACACAATTCAATGAAGGTTTCAAATATTCTAAAATATTTTTATCAAACAATCCTCATCTCAAATAATCAAATTAACATAATATAAACATCACTAACAAATTTCCATGAAACAATTAGCTTGATAATAAACAAAAGGAATGTATCATCAATTATTATACACTTATTCTCAAAATATCTAATTCAATCTTAACTTGATTAGCTGAAATTACATAACAACAAACATTAAACTATTAGAATTTATAACTTGCTTATAAAATCAAAATTAATTGTATACATTTTTTCTTTTTTTTAAATTATCCAAAAGTAAACAGTCAATATTTAAGTTACAGTACTTGGAAACAGTCGAGATAATGCATCCGCATGCAGCATTTTGGAACCAGGGCAATGTTTCAAAGTTAAATTATACTTTTGAAGAGCGAACACCCATCGCTGTAACCGAGATGACTGAGGAGCACACTTCGTTAAATAGGGTAAAGGATTGTGGTCGGTGTGAAATTCTATTTCAGAGCCAAATATCAACGACTCAAATTTCTTTAGTGACCACACAATAGCGTAAGCTTCTCGTTCTATAGTTGACCAAGCTTGTTCTGTTTTGGTCAATTTATGACTAGCGTAAGACACTGGAAAAGTTTTATCCTTTATTCGCTGAGAAAGACAGGCTCCTATTCCAATCTGTGACGCATCTGAGTAAATGATGTAAGGATTACAGGGCACTGGTGTATAAAGTGACGGGGCTTCTGCAAGGGCTTGTTTGAGACGAGAGAACACTAAGTCATGCACTTCACTCCAGGGAATTTCTTCTGGCACTCATTTTTTTGTCAATTCTGTTAGAGGATACACTAATTCAGCATACTTCGGAATATATTCTCGATAAAAACCACATAATCCAAGCACACTTCTCAATTCCTTCTTAGTCTTGGGTCTTGGAAGTTGTTTGATGACCCGAACCTTTTCGGGATCGGGTTGGTGTTCACCCGACCCGATGATATGTCCTAAAAACTTGATATTTGAATTAGCGAAAGAACATTTCCTCAGGTTAACAGTGAAATTGAGTTCTTCTAATCTTTTCAGAATCAACTCCAAATGTACTAGATGTTCTTCAAAACTATTAGAAAATATACCAATATCGTCTATATATGCTCGTGAGAACCTTTTAAATGGTGCCAGGGCCTTGTTCATGACTCTCTGAAATGTTGCCGCAGCATTCCGGAGTCCAAACGGCATAACTCGAAATCTGTATTGAGAATTGTGAGTTTTAAAGGAAGTTAAATCATAACTCGCTTCCTCCATAGGAATAGCATAGTAACCTTTCAGTAGATCCAGGTTTGAGATTACATTAGCTTTCCCTATAGTATGTATTAACTCAGTAGTATCTTCCATTGGAAAATCGTCAGTTATAGTCACAGCATTCAACGCTCGATAATCGATGCACATCCGCATCCCTCCATCCTTTTTACTAACGCACACCACTGGATAAGCAATTTCAGCTGAACTCTCTTCTATTAAACCAGCATCTAAAAGTTCTTCGACTTGCTCGTCTACTTATCCTTTCAAAGCATCCGGAATACGGTAGATATAAGGCCTCTTCCTCTTACTGTTAGGTATTGACTCTTATGCTCTTCAACGTTTGCTTTCTTTAATGTTCCTGTCATAAGTTCTTGATGTTTACTTAGCAAAGACATTAATTTTCTTTTCTGGTCAGCACTCAAATGTTCTAATTCCAATTGTGAATCAAGCATAACTTTTCCAATGTTCGTTTCAGGTACTGTAATAATTTCACCAAATTCGTCCTCATTTTCAAAAATTACACCGATCGCATTAGTCCGAGCTTGATATCGTCTCATCTTGTTTACATGAACATGTTTAACTCGACCGTCTGGTAGCTTAACCATATAGGAATGTGTCTGATGACTTCTCCAGTCCATCGAGCATATAATTTATTGCTGCTATCTGGAATAAGTAAATATACTAGATCTCCAGGCTTGAAACTTTTGCAGGCTGTTCTCCGGTTAAAGTAATCTGAATAGGCTTGTTGTTTTCCTTCTGCTACCAACTTTGCTTGTTCTGCTGCTTGTTCAAGGTTAATTTTTAATTCTTGCAGATAATCAACTATAGATTTACTCATATTTAAAGGGATAGGAATGTCTCCGCACCAGCTAGATTTCAATACACTGAGTGGTCCTCTCGCTTCCCTACCATACATAAGTTTGAAAGGTGATACACCGGTAGTGCAGTTGGGAACTTCTCTGTAAGCGAATAATATAAAAGGTAAACATTTATCCCAATCATGTGGATTTGTACGAATTACATGATGAAGAGCATTCTTTAGTACTTTATTATATCGTTCTACTCGTCTAAATGATATTTTAATAGATTTCAGATTTCAGTTTAAGAAAATACAACAACATAAGAAAACTGCTTGCAAAAAAAAAAGTTTCGTATTATATACCGCCTTACTTAAGTACAAATTCAAGCAAAATTAAGTTCCAAAGCAAAAAGGAACATACTTAGTTTTTAATCACAAAGTATTGCGTTCTTATAGAATGCCCTTGAGGATGTTGAACATTTCGTACCTTCTTTCTCTAATTTCCTTAAATATGAGGGAAAATTATAAAATATAAATATGAGTGAAAATTCAGGAATGTGAAAGAGGCACTTCCCCAAGCCCGCATATTCTGATATTGTAGTCATTTATACATATATGATATGTAATACAAGAGTACCAAATTGAGATCACATTCATATGAACTTGGGACACTAGAGTCAGAAAGGCTCGTTTCATATATGACAACGAGGGTCCTGGTTAGAAATTTCTTGAAAAAAATAGTTGAATAACAATTTATTTAATTGTTATTTTACCATATTCAAATAAAACAGTCAAATAATGATAAATAAGATGGTAAGAAAGCTTTTAACTGTGAAAAAAATAGTTTATTAACTGTTTTGACCGAATACGGTTGTGGTATCTGTGGTTCGTGAGTATGGACTTATTGAATATTCACAAAGATTAAACTTAATAACATTTATTAAAAATTAGGAAAAACAGAACATAAACAAATGAGCTTAAGCCGGACAACCTTGCTCGTTGCCGGTTAGAATATTAATTGCTCCCTTTAGGAAGGAGGTAACTACCAAAAGTCATGCGATGGCAGCGCCATCTCTGAATTAAAACAAATAATAGTCAAAATGATAAATTCTGGTATCACAATGGTTAAACAACCAAAATTTTATCTCACCAAGCCCACCTAATGAAGCCGCTTAGTTTCTTGCAACTGCGTATATGTCCTGTATGGTTATTTGTGTCCTACACTCTCCAATGCCTATTATCTAATGAAATGCCTAGTAGTCTAAATGGTTAAAAAACCGCATAGTTTTGTATTCATGGTTTTATAACCATACTAGTTCGAAACGGTTTCAAAACCGTAAAGGTAAAAAAATAGTCTTTACCGTAAACTTTACGGTTAATTGGATGGACAGACTGCTGCCGGTTATTTTACCATAATTTCAGAAGGAAAATTCTAACAGTGAAGGAAGAACCACGTGAATACAGTCCAGACGGGATGATGACCTTAAAACAGGAATATAAAGGAAAATATGAAGATAATGCTCTAATGATGATAATAACATAATAAAAGGCTTTTTTACTGATTTTGAAAATAAAAAATCAACTGAAAGGAATCAAGAAAGCTATTTACATATATATTTTTTTCTATTGAAAATCTCTTTGTTGAGATTTTGCTCGAATATATGAATTAGTTTTTATAAAACTACAGTCGAAAATCATTGTTCTTAAACCTAAAAAGTTGAGTATTTTTAAGATTTGTTTTTAACAATTTTGCAATAAGCTCTTCAGTTGTAGTAATAAATTTAAAAAATTGAGTTCAGTGATATTTGTTGTTCATATATTAAACAAAATGTTTGTTGATTGATATGCAAATTCTCAATTTTCAACCTATTCGCCCCAAATTCGGGATATAGTGAACCAAAAAGTCAAAATATCAATATAATGATAGGATTGTCTATACTAAAGATGGAATTTTAATGATTCGAGCGTCTTTCTTTAAATATTCTAATAACTTTCTGATGAGAATATTTTAAGTTATGGAATCAAAGACATTCTCTGAATAAATATGCCTTTTTTTTTTGTTGATGCATTTGGATTTTTTATCATAAAATTATGGGGAATGGGTCGCTGCAATCTGGACATAGTTTAGGCAGGAGAGTGGTCAAACTTATGGACCTTTTCATGTTACTTTTCTTACTTTTCACGCAAAGCAACGTAATAAATTCCTACTTTTTAATATTTTTATACCTCAAAAACTATTTGACTAATATCCCTCAAATTGTAGATTTTGCCATCTAAAATTACATAGTTTAAAATAATTCGAAAAT
Organism: Parasteatoda lunata; assembly: GCA_949128135.1. Classification (NCBI taxonomy): domain Eukaryota; kingdom Metazoa; phylum Arthropoda; class Arachnida; order Araneae; family Theridiidae; genus Parasteatoda; species Parasteatoda lunata. The sequence continues at coordinate 98,877,036 of OX421971.1, forward strand.
TTTCACGACTAAAATTTTAAAATTATTTTGACCATTATTAAAATAAATGATAAAAGCACTAAATTATTTTTTTATGTAGAATATAACTTTTATAGTTTTGTGCAAAAATTATTTGATTATCTTAAGGCTGTTTTTCGAAGGCTCCGTCATAATATGAAATGACGCTTTTTAGCAAATAACATGCTATTTTTATAACTGCTGGGAGTTTGCAACTGTTACTCATACCTGTTAGGTCTAGTTTAGCCTATCTAAAACTAGCGCTGTCTACGCTTATTTTGAAAATGGCGCAAAACGTCAATAGGAAGAAAAGCCACAGTTTTGTGAAAATGAAAAGCGTTTGTGGTCTAGTTTTTTAATATTTAGAAACTTACGCCAAACGCTGTATTGCCTGGGCTTATAAAAATTTGCAAAAACTGAGAATAAGGCAGTGATTTTCATAATTTTCACCTAGGTGAAAAAATATTACTAAATAAACGATTTTTAAAATAATTTAATAACTTTTTAAATATTTAAACTATTTGTCTGTTCTAAAGCCCAGATAATTCTTCACGGCAAGATTATATCTGATATATCTGATACATCCTACATATAGTTTGAATATCGCATTGTTTCAAGTATAAGACACTTAAACTATGTTTTTTTTCCTTTTCTTTTCTTGGCGACAGAGCTTCGAAGAACAGCGTTAAATAGAGAAGTATTATTTTTCTCAATAATCCTTCAAATTTACTGGCGTTTAATAATATTTTTAAAAATTTTAATACTTTTAAATTTTTAAATGAAAAATAAACATTGCCTCAAATATAAGAGTTCATATTTCTTATCCAAGAGATTCAATAAAAGGGAACAGCAAATTGAGGTCAAACACAAAGCTCAACCTGTTGATCGAAAATAATAATGCACACATCGCGTGTTGCACGCGGGGGTCGTGTGTCACGGTAAATTACCCCTTAAAAAGTCGCACACCCACGCGTGACAAAATAAAAAAAGACAATCAGTCTAATTTTATTTGCTAGATTGTGTAAATAGTTGTTTTTTAAATTGATGAAAATCTGCTACTCAACTCTCTCATGTTTTGTGGTATTTCTTTCAAAGTTTTATGACCAAACGAACACATTACCTAATATTTGACCAAAATTTACCAACATTTTGAGCACATTACCCAAAACAGAACTAAATTTTATAAATAAATAAAATATGTAAGTAAAGTGAAATTAACAATACAAATTATTATGCTAACAAAATAAAATTTTCTTAAATAAATATATAAACTGTGTTTGCAAAGTAAAATTTCTAACATCAATGTGTAGAATATATTTGAAAAGTGAAATTTCTAAAATAAATAAATAAAATATGTATACGTAGTAAAATTTCCAATAAAAATTAACAAAATATTTATATGCAGTAAGAACAATTTCAATCTATACAAAATTAAAATAAGTCGAATCATTTGTATAATTTCTGAATAAAAAAATTAAATTTAGAATTATTTGTGGATTAACAAACTAATTCATTTAATTTAAAAATAAATAATTGTTTCAAATAACAATCATTTATGGATAAACACAAATAAATTCTGTTGTTTGCATTACGATTATCACATAAGGATTATTTGTGACTGAATAAAAAGATTCAATTTTATAAACAAGTTCAAACGAAAAAATTCAAAATATTTAAGTTATCATCAATCTTCGAAATCCCAGCTTTGCATATAATGCAATGATTTACAAATATAATTGGGTTAAATAAAATTAATCCAAATATTTTTTTAAAGAATTTAATACTTTTTTTAAAAAATGAATTTATGCTTTCTCTTCAAATTTTTTATTAATAACTTTATTTTACTTTTCTTGCACAGTTCCCAATACATTTCAAAGTATTAACAAAATCATTCATAATTTTAATAGATTTTTATTTTTTACGAAACACTTTTCATAGCAAATTCTAGATGCATTAAGAGTCAAAAATGAAAGAATAAATTGAAATAGTTAGCTTTATTTCCTTAATACATTCATGAACTCTGTAAGAAATTAAGGATCAAATTATGGCAAAGAATACCGGTACTTTTTGTTGTAAAATCCAATTTTACTGGAACAAGTAACGGAACAAAAAATTTGATTCTTTTACAGTAATATTTACCGTAAAATCACTGAATCACTCTAATTAAATAAATATTACTGTAAAATGTGTTGTATAATATTTTACAGGTAATGCACCGAAAGTGACCTTAATACTGTAATTTGTAAATACCGTAATATAATTAATCGGATAAAATATTAGGACAACTATTTAAATTCTTACTTATAGCAAAAATAATCTACATTCAAACATTTTTGATTATTGGAATTATTTAAAAGATATGGAAAATTATTAAAACGCTTAAAAATTGGGCTTTTGAATTATTGTAAATGAAAAAACATTTTAAGAATTTTTTTTTTTTTTTTTTTAAAAAGAGAACAAAACTTTAAAAAAATTAATAAAAGAAATCTCTATTAGTTGTCATTATTTTATTGCAAAATTTTATTGCTTGATATAAAATATGTTAGATGAAATTTATATTATGATTAATTAACTATAATGTTTAATAAAAGATAATTTTGAAATAAAATACTTATAGAAGATAACACTTATAAGATAAAATACTTACGCAATAATATAATACTTTTAATATAAGACATGTAATTAATTCTTATGAAATAAAATACTTGTTATTAAATACTTACCCTTTGACGCAGAATTTTTATGAACGTATTTTTTAATACTTTTTTCAATAACGTTTATAATTAATTGGGGTCAAAATTATTATATTAAGCATATATATATATATATATATATATATTATGTACTTTAAAATCAACGTTTATTTAGTAATTAATACTTTCTCATGGTTCGTTGAAAATTTTAAAAGAGCATGAGTCGGAGTCGGGTTTTAAGAAACGTCCGGAGTTAAGAGTCACTGGAACATTTCAACTACCGACTCCACAGCTCTCTTGTATTGCATTACAATAAAAAATATTTTTTTTTTAAAGAGAGAGAGAGATGAGATGATGCACTCATGAAATAATTTCATTTAAGATATCTATGATTTTTTTTAGATTATACAAAAATTCTTAGTTTGTAACAAATATCAGTATATTTTATTCTTTAAGTTTTATTCTTATTAAGGGTTAAATATGTAGTATAGTTTAATTACTTAAATAAACAATAGTAGTTGTAATATGTTATCTAATAACCTTGATTTTAATAAATGTTAAATAAGTTTACATTAAATTTTTGGGTTTAATAAAACTTGGTAAAATAAAATGCAAAAATTAAAGAGTATTATAACGCAGAATAGTCAGTGATAATTATTAAATTCGACAGAAAAAGTAATAAATATACCAAAACCAAATGTTGGCTAAACATAAGTATCCAATGAAAATTGAATGCTTTAGTCAATATTAGTAATAAAAAATAAATAATCATACAAATAAAAAATCGATGTATTAACAAAATTAAAAGCGTTACTAATTAAATAAAAAAATGTATATTAATAGAAAATTAATTAAAAAGCTAAACTATTATTGTGATACTACATTTTGCGTAAAAAATAGTCTTGAAATTGATATTTTGTCTTTCGTTGATATTTATTGTTATTTGTTTCTCCCCTCCCCCCTAACTCCATTAAACAAAATTTACAACTTCATGACTATTTTTAAATATTGCAACATAGTTATACCCAAAACTCTTTTTATGATAAAATTTTTTTATGTCAAAAATTTCATACAGATTGGCGAGTGACCTATGAGGTACTTTCATCATAGAATAGAATTTAATGCATGCGGTATTTTGCCTTTAGAAATAGTGGATCCGAAAGCCAGTAATTTTTTAGTATAATTAAAATTAAATAATGTCAATTTTTTTAAAAAAAAAAAGAATATCGTCTACATAAGAAATTCCGATCCTATTTACATTAGTTAAAAAAATAATAAAAAAAAATGAATATTAATTTGGACTCTTTTACACAATGAATATTAACAATTAAAATACAAATATAATGAATATTAATTTAAGAATACAAATGAATATTAATTTGGACTCTTTTCCACAGCATTAAAGTAATTCGAGTTTAAAATGCTGAAATAAATTGTTAATAGTGGCCATGGCGTCATATCATTCATAAGCGTCGAAAATGTAATAAGAAAGGAAAAAAAATTAATAAAAATTAACTTGTCTTATATCTACGTCGTTGAACCAATTAGATTTTAGAATATTTACATAGTTAATAGTACATTGTGCCATATCCTTTATAAACGTTACGAAATAATAAGGAAGAAAAAGGACTCTCCTTCCTAGGACATTGAAATAATTTTATTTTAAAAATATTTTAATAAATTATTGACAGTGGCTATTATGTCCAATCATTCATAAATGTTAAAAATAATAATTAAAAAAAAAAAAAAAAATTAAGCTTGAGTCATTTTTGCTACATTTTAACACTACATTTTAAAAATATTAAAAGAGTATGTTAATAGCGGCCATTGTGTCACATCATTTAAAAAAGCTAAAAATAAATAAATAATAATAATAATAATAAAATACTTGATTTATTTTTATAACACAGATGTTTCAAAATGTCGAAACAAGTTGTTTATAATGAAGACCAAGATTTCACTTCGAAAAAATTAATGTATATTCAACAGCATTAAAAAAAAAAATTCAAAATAGAAAACTATTTGTTTAGTATAAATTAGTATAAAAAGTCTAAATAAAGCAACTCTTTTCCCCTTTTCCGAAAAGATTTTTTCCCCTTTTCCGTGAATTAGAATGTTGATAATATTATTGTTTTCTAATTCAAATGGGAAACAATTGCTAGAAAAAAAACTTTTTTCAAAATATTACCAATGATCTGTTAGCTTTGGCAAAACATAATATTTTTCTTCGTTTGCTTCAACAACCAAGAGTTGTGTGGACTGCAGTTAAAGTTTTTTTTACATCATTTGAGGCGAAATTTCGCTATTTCTCACGCAATTTTTCAACTTAATGACGCCTCTTTGTTTAGTCTAGGAAAATAGGTTTTATGTGATCATTTATTCGCTTAAAGAAGAAATTTACGCTCGATTACCCACTGTGCAGAACACGTGAAGGTGATCCGTATTTTGAAATGAAATTTTAGTATTTTAAATGTATAGTAGATGGCAGCACCACTGTATGATTCATGAATTATCAAGAAAACTAATTGTTTAGTTCTATCATTTATTTTTAGCGAAATCCATATTAAGATTTTACTCAATTCAAATTCATTTATAAAAGGCTTAGGACCTAAAATTGATTTTTATTTTCTATTATTTTACAAAGTAAAAGACTTTTTTTAGTAAGAAATATTTTAGTTTCGATCACTTTTTTAAACTGACAGATAACATCAAAGTTGAATAAAATATTCAACGAAATTTAATAAATTTGAACTAATGGCTCTGAGAAATTGGTTATTTACATAAATGATATACCATATGTAGTGCATATAAAATAATAATAATAATAAAAAAATTAGAGACTTTAACGGCGAACATTTTAATAGCTTTTAATCTTTGATACGATTAACGCGTACTAGGACTCAATTGGTTGTGGCTTATATCACCTACCCTTCGAATTCTTATGGCAGTAAGAATTGAAAAAAAAGAAAGAAAAAAAGACATATTTATATTGAAAAAATACGCTTTTGTGCTTGATTTTGTAACTGAAAATATTATCTGCTCTAATTAATTGCCATATTTAAGGGTATGGCGTTTAAATAATCAAAATTCCACCTTATTACTTGAAAATCCGATACAAGTATTTTAATAATAAGCTCAGTACAAATAATTTAGTAATAAACTACATATAAAGATTTTACTTCCGCCATAAAATTGAATGCGTAAAATTTGAATAATTTCATGATCTAGAATAGTATGATAAAGAAATTATTAAAATTTATTACTGTGGTAAAATTAACTTTGAAATTAATAATGTGGAAAAATTATCTGTGGTAACATTTTTTTAATGTTTCGTCGTTGAGCAATAGAGGAGGAAGAGCTGACTCCCACATGAAATAGAACAGATTTGTTGAACTATTACTAATATTCTTGAGATTTTAACTTCTTTCATTCAAAATTCACCTTTTTTTAAATCGTTAATTTTTTTATTCATTTAAGTATAAAAAAGCTATTTATATTATATTGACGTCATTTTTCATTATTTCAAGTCGTAATCTTTTTTTTTTTTTGGTCCGAAATTTATGTAAAGGGAAAATCCAAGAGACCGAATAAATAAAGTAAGAAAAATTCAAAATTTTTCAAAATAAGATCACGCATAAATATTAAATTTATAATATTATTTAATGCATATAAAGGTAATATAAACTTTTAAAAATTTCATGGTCTTTATTACTTGTGGTTTTGGAGCATTATATTTTTATATATATTCTTGCAGTGATATTAGATTTTACTTTTGAAAAAAAATAGTTTCAATTTTGCTTTAGTTTAGAAATTTTATAAGAGATGGCGCCACCTGTAACTCAAACTGTTGAAAGCTTTGATGAAGAATTTTAAACCCGATTACTTTTTCGTAAATAATTTTTTTCGTCTATTTTTTTTTTTTTTTTTTTTGGTTTCTAAAGTTCATGAAACATCTTATTATCTATGCTTCATAGACTGTTATTCTCATTTCAATTTGCTTTTTGTTTTAGTTTTTTGTTTTTTTTTGTTTTATCTACTTAATGTAATGTAATGAAAGGAAGTAGGCTACAAAATAACTTTTAATTGCTATTTGTAAAAATGCGTTTCTTTTTCTCTCTCCCCTTCTTTCTTTTTTTTTAAAATTTTTTTTTATCTTCTCTCGATTTTTGATAAATATCCAATAATTTTTTTTTATTCGGTATTTAATGAGTTAATAAATTGAAGTTTGTTTGTTGTAATTCTAACAAATTTTTGTTTCTTAAATTGTAGTAAACAGAACACAGGGTATAAAACTTTACAGTGAAGTAGAGCAATAAGCACGTGAAAAAATAAAAACAAATACAATAGTTAATTAATTTTTTTCAATTTCATCATGAACTCAGTGTTTTGATGAAAGGGGACAGGCATTTATCCAAAGAGGAACACTAAGTAGACGACATACACACTCTAATACTAAATTTGTTAATAAATGTATTAATAATTTTATTAGGAAATCAAATTTTTTTGATGGTAAATATTTCACGAAGACTGAAATAGATTTCAAACAAATTAAATACTGTATTTTTAGATCGATAAAATAAAATTTTTCTTTGCATGTTTGAAAAAAATTATATCAAAATATTTTATTGGAAGTAACAAATTATTTACTTTAGAATAACTTTTGTTTATATTGCATGGAAATGAATTGAAAATGTGCATTCAGATTTTTCATTCCAAATTTTTTTATTTTATTTTTTTTAAAACTTTTTTTTATTTAATTATTGTTTTTTAGTTTAATTATTATTTTTATTTAATTATTATTATTTTTTTTAAAAAAATTAAGTATTGCAGGAATTACACTCATCATTTTATAAAATCTAATTGACGATTTTGGCCCAGGTATCCAAATACCAGTGTTAACGCCGCACTAAAGCAACACTCATACTCTTCAGCAGAAGAATTTCTAATATTTCAATATTAAAATTGAATAAGAATTACACGCAGAAATATATTTTTTTAGTATTACCTTACAATTGAATTATTGTTCATTTTATGCATTTGTAGCAATGGTTAAAACAATTTTAAACAAAAATTGTAGATTCAAGAAGTAAAATGTTGGCAGCTTTGCTACTGAGCTATTAGCGCCGGTCTGGAGCCAAACCTTGATGATGAATTGATACATTGTGTCCTCTTTCATTGTATTACATTGCAAAAATAATCGTTCTTTGGATATATACTCAAGTAATAAAAGCTTTTTATTTGTGTGAACACCTTTATTATAAAACTACCCTTATACTACCCTACTACTACCTTACTTACCACTACCCTCATATTTCCAAATTATGCTGAATTTATAGCAGTATAGTGTAAAGCCATACTTTTACCAAAAGATAACATTTTACGAATGCTCCTTAATATTCTGCTCAGGTAGTTACTTTAGATGCTTGTGAAATTTTCGCGAGGTAACAGTACAATAAAAAAAAAACATCTTTATTGCGTACGTAGAATTTGTGGTGTTTTTCACCAAAAAGTTGCTATTGAAGTATATACTTGAAAATACTGTTTATTATTAGTCTCAAATCTTTTAATTAAAGATTAAGTTTCAGCAACATTCACAGTTACTTTGAAGGGGTTCACCTTTTGTCCAAACCATGATGATTAAATTTTAATATTAGTCGAAATCACCTTTTAATTATCGACCTTTTGTCCAAATATTGAAGATTAAATTTTAAAACTAAAATGAGTCACACTCCTCTTGTTTAGATTTACCTTTTGTCCAAACACTGAAGATTAAATTTAAAAATTTGTCACAATTACCTTCTAGTGATTCATTTTTTGTTCAAATATTGATGATTATATTCTATAATTATTTAAAATTACCTAGTAGCAATTCACCTTTCGTCCAAATACTAAAGAATAAATTATAAAATTAGTCAAAATAATTTTGTAAAGATTCACCTTTTGACCAAACATTATAGAATAAATTTTAAAATGAGTTAAAATCACATAGTTGTGATTCACCTTTCGCCCAAACACTAAAGAATAAGTTTTGAAATTAGTCAAAATCAGTTAGTAGAGATTCACCTTTTGTCCAAACACTAAAGAATAAAGTTTAAAATTAGTCAAAATCAGTTAGTAGTGATTCTCCTTTTGTCCAAATATTGAAGATTAAGTTTTAAAATTAGTCAAAATCACCTATAGAAGTGATTCACCTTTTATCTAAACCTTAAACATACGAGGATCAAAACATTATTGTCGTAATTTTTAAATCTTGTTAGCTCTTATATGATAAATTAAAGCTTATAGTTTATACATTATTTTACTACAAAATTACGCCCGGCATGTAAGAAAGTATTAGTGTAGTTTATATAAGTTTAGTGCTATTTGTCTAAATGACACTCATATAAATAATGAATTTAACTCATTTCCGGCAGAAGGTGCGTAAACACACCATTTCAAAAAATATATTTTTTTATTAACACTGTGACGGATATTTTCCACTAATTTAATTTTTTTGCTACTTTTAAGGGTTCTGAAAACATCGATTAAATATTAATAATTCAATGGGAAACACTTTATGAGAAATTTTCAAAATATATAATAGTTTCTTAATTTGAACCGGTATTAAGAAATTCGACCTTTTGAAAATGCATAATTAATTCCATTTGAGATTAATTATATGTTTTTATGATGGATTAAAGTTGAAAGTTCTGTAAATAAAATAAATGCTAAGCAAATGTCATAAGAAAAACTAGTGTTGAAACTAAATTGTTTCTCGATAGATTTGACCCATGGTGCATCATTTTATTTCTAAAATAAAGCATTATTTTTCATGCACGAAAATTGTTGTGTCTTAATGAATGTAATTTAGGCTTATTTGAATGAAAATAATGCCATATTTTATAAAATATAATGCTTGGACTAAAATAGGTTAAAAGTTTTAAGTTCTTTAGGAGAAACATCTTTTTCATCTAATAGAGTATGGAGATAATGCCAAAAATATTTACATTTGACCATAAATGAGATAAGTATCATGCTCTCTAATTTGCCAATGCTTATTAAATTTCAAGCTCTTTTTATCTAATAAGCATTACAGGCACAATGTTTGTGGTCAACTTACGTGTCTTATGCACTTCATGAAAATGAGCTGATTAGGGGAGGGGGGGGGGTACAAATGTTTGTTTAACATCCAGCGGTTCGGATCCTAATCGCTATGTAGCGTGATCCGTTGCGCATGCCAGTCAGCAGTATAGACCATTGGGACTATTTTAGGGAAAATTAGCCTTTTATGTCCATATTTACCCGCACCAGCGGCGATGACATTTTTGGAAATAAGCCTCACTGTTTGCTTGATTTCCGAGCATTTTTACTTAACGTTTGCGGTTGAAACGAGAAAAATAACCTGTCAGCGAAGATTGTTTGGGATTGGTTCGTGGTAATTTGTACTTTGATGAGATTAATATAACAGGCTTATATTTCGGCGCATTTTAAGCAATGTAAATTAACTTAATGCTCGTTTAGCTTAACTTCGCTTTACTTAATTAACTACAATAAATTACTCGTTGTTTGGGGAAGAGTAAGTGCCTGTTAGTGGAGATTATTTGAGTACGGTTTATGGGTACCTTAGAGTTCATAAATATCTATGAGACTAAAGTAACAATATTTTACTTCGACAAGTCTTTGAAATTTATTACTTTATTACTAATTAGTTTATTACTTTATTTACTTTATTTATTAATTTATTAATGATATAATTATAAGCTCTAATGAAATACTAAACTCAATTGCATTTTGGTTATTTTAAATTAATTATTATAATTTTAAAATTTTATTTTAAGTAGCGTGCTTTAAAGTAATATTGATACAATTATAAACAAAAAGAATTACTGAATGCTAGCTCTTTTTAACGAAATTTTTTATTTTAGCTTAAGTATTTTAATTCAATTCCTCACGCAAAGCTAAAGCAGAATTTTGTATTCACATTTTTATAATAAATTATTGTAAATACAATGTTTTATTGCAAATACGGGTCCCATGACCTCGAGAGGAAACTGTGATCCTTTCTCTCCCTCTTTTTAATATGTATCAGACTTAGTTTACAACACCGTTTCAACATTTCATCTTACTAGATTATGAAATGGTGTTTATGTTTGGCGCAGAATATGCATTTAAATATTTCAATGCGATTAAATTTTATGTTCACTTCTATTCAGTTCTTTGTTTTTGAACTATTTCTAAATTTATGTTGGTTTTTATTTTTGATGCAAATGAAAAAGTTTTTTTGAGCTGATTTAAAAAACTGCTTAACAACGCGACATTTTTTAAAATCAAATAAGTATAAAGTCATTAGTTATACTTATCTGAAAACTTCTTTCATTAATCGCCTGTCAATTCTAGCTAGCAAAGACTTTATTCAAAAGTTCCAAATAGTTTAAACATGATTCCTTTTCAGTCAATTTAAAAATTTTTTTTTCCCTTTCAAGTTTGATCAACAAACGCATATTTAAATGCGAAAACTGCAACTCTGGCTCAAGTCAAAAACTTGTTACAAAGGCAGCAATCCTTCAGAAAAGCTAAGAACTATTGCTATCATAAAAATTGATTTTACACTTAATATTTTTTTATCATAAGTTGCACAATGTCATTGTAAATTATTTTGAAACCAATTCTAATATGAGTTATGTACAAAAGCAGTTCTCAATTTTTTTGGCTACAGAACCCTAAATAATCAACCTTCCATTAGCGAAAAAAACCGACTTTTTAAAGAAGTTTATTAAGGTAATTGTGAACTTTATAACTTTTAGAAAGACTATTTCAAAATATTTAATTAGAGGAATGAAGATTTTTCACCATTTTATCATTAATAATCTTAAATTATGTACGACTGTTAGTTTTGAAGTCCTTGTGTTCTTTCTAATCTAGCTATGAATTTCTTTGGTGTATATACATAAGTCGAAAAGGAATAAAATTGGCTTGAAATAAAAACTTAAAAGAACTGCTATAAACGTTAAAAATGGTTATTAGGGAAACATCTTTCGTTATGAAAGAATTTAGTTATTTTATTTTGATTTAAAAAGCTAGGAAATACTAATGCAATATTTTATAAATGATTGCTCTTTTCATAATTTGTTCAATATATTGTTATTGGAAATACTATATTTTCTTTTCAAAAACGACATTTCAATTTCATTACATTTGACTTGACGTAATCTCATAAAGAAATACTAAGAATGTATAAAATGCATAACATATTAAAATTATGAATTAAAGGTTGGATATAAATGTAATTAGAGGTTTTAGAACTGATCTCTAGTTATGAAAAATACTTACTCCCACGGAGCCACAGGATTCCACGGAATATCATTTGGGAACCACTGATTTTCACATTACTATCTAGAATTCATGATTCACGATAAGCAGTATTCCTTTCGAAGATTTACAACATCCCGTCATTTCAACTGTCCAGCTACACTGTTGGAATGTTCCTTCTAAAATTACGGTAAAATAATCAGGCGCACGCTGTTCATTAAATTAACCGTAAAGTTTACGGTAAATAACCATTTTTATCTTTATGGTTTTAAAACCATTTACAACCAGTATATTTAAAAATCATGATCACAAAACTATACAGTTTTTTAAGCATTTACAACTAATATGGTTTCACCAACCGTAAAGAAATTTAACTGAACATTGGAGCTAGGCTTTTTGTTAGGAGAAGGGCTTTGGAGTTATGTTGTGGTCAAATGAAGCGTGGAATGTGGTTTAATTAGTTTATCTGGTGCCTTTTGAAAGAGATGGGAAATACTATACTTTTTTGTGTTTATGGTGCTGCCATCTAGGCGTGAATGAGAGTATCTTATTCTAGTCCAGGGTCACGAATTGGGCAATGTAGGGAATGTAGGAAATATTGTGGTATATACCTCTATTCTGTCGGTCATGATATTAAGAGATTAGCTTTCTTGGCTATAATATGTACCCAGTTGCAAGTGACTTTATTAAGTGGGCCTAGTTGGTGCGATAAAGTTCTGTTTGTTTAACCGCATTAAGTGAATGAACGGCTTTTCTCACAGTTTGAATACCGTCTTATTTATGGTTATTTGAATATGGTAAAATAACAATTAAATAAATTGTTAATCATTGTATTTAATCATTTTTTTTTTCGAAAAATTTCTAACCGTGTACATAAATAGCTTCTCCGATGTTCCGCAGAAAAAAAGTTTCAGAATAAACTACTCCAAAATCTATTTCAAAAGTCATTTCAGTACTATCAAACCAATACCAAACTTACATTTTAAATTAAAAGCAACAATGTTTCCCAAATCCCAAACTGGCAAGCTTAAAAATTGACTATCCTCGTCATTTTTCGCTTTAAATATAAAAGTGACCATCTGTCCGGTGACGCAAAGAGATATTCAAAAGTTTCCATGTAAGAATAGTTCGAGAATAAATTACTTCGGCGAAAGAATTATTCACATGGAACAGAATTTTTTTTTTCCTATTGTATCTACACCACTCGCCTGCTTCAGTTAGTGGCAAATTGTAGTAGCGGCCAACCTTAGAGAGGGCCATACACTTTAGCCCATTCCATACCCCTAGAGTATTCACGCGTGCTTAAACAGGGGCGGCCTGGTTCGCCGCCCCTTGATAAATTTCGAACATTAGAAGGAAAGATCCTCTTTTCCGAGGTAAAAGACTTTTCCCCCGGACCAGTGATGCAGTCATGCGGCGGGCACTACCGACTGCCTCGGCATCGGGAAAACAGCTCTTCCGAAGAATGCTTCCCCGTCTGCCTTTTAGATATAAAAGGGCGCAAAAATTTTCTAGCGCCCCTTTTGCAGATGAGGGTGTGCTCCAGCGAGGTACTGGTGGTTCTTGGCTTGTACTCGACTATAACGAGAAAGTGTAGAGCGTTGTATATTTAGGTTTTGGCTAGTTGGTATAAATTTTTTAACATTTTAATTCGGGTTTAGAGAGGAATTTTTGTTTAAATAAGTTTTTTGTAGTAGTACTTCAAATCGTCACCAGATGGCGTTTCATCACAGGTACGTCTTGATGATGTTTGTGTGTGAATCAGTGCATGATAGGAGATAATTGATAGTTTTACCATTTAATATCCTATTAACATTAATAAGTATTATAAATTTATTGCAATAAAGGTAAAATATAAAATTCGAGACAAATTTAAAAAATAAATATATAGATTATTTTGCATGATTTGTCAGCTTAAAACATTTTAAAAAATATGGTTTTGTTTGAATTTATGTACGAAATATGATAATAATTAAAATAAGGAACGTAAATACATTTGATAATATTTGATAATAATTTTCGAAGAAGAAATTTTAAAGCTAATCTCAATATCGTGATATTCAACCTATAATGAGCAATTTTCATTGCTTCTATGTCATTAATAAATATTAAATTTCAACCTAAAGGAATAATGAATGCATTTCATTCTACCTGATGAAAGTTAAAAGGTTTAAATCCTAAATAAAAAAATTTCAAAAATGTAAGTAAATGAAGCTTGATAATCCTATGATATTGTTACACCTACAATGTTCTATAATTGCAACCCTCAACATAATGTTTAGAATTCTTCTTAAGAGTGGAGTTAAAAAAAAATATGCAGCTGATAGAAGTTGCGATTAAATATCAATTCAAATGAGAGAAAAAAAAACGTTTCCTAACATTGGTAAATCATTATTGAAGTCTATAGAAGAGCATTAAAAAGAATTAAAAGAACCAGAGAATAATTCATTTGATGCTTTTCAATGTATTTTTTTTTTTTCCCTTTCAAGCAGGGGTGTGTTTGCTATTTTGTGTTTTTTTTTTTTAATTGCCCTTAAGTGTTAACCTCAAATAAACTGATTTTAGATTATTTTAATTTTTTTCTATTATGAATCTCGTAAGCAATTGTTCAATGTCAGAGATGCTTTTTGTCTTTTTTAATAATGGCTAGCGATTTCTTAGGAATAAATGACATTTACTTTATTTTTTTTTAAGAATTCTAAAAGTTCGGAATGAGGGTGGTTATTAAGAACCACCCTTTACAAAGCAATTAGTTACTGGTTGTAGTTAAAGTAGTGACACTTTTAACTACATTATAAATTAATATAAGTTTTTTCGATTAAGTTTTTTTTTTTCGTGCCAGAAATGCAATTGGAGCAACTAGTAATAATTAAAGTCGATGTAAGACTGAAACAAACCAGGTGCTTGTTTAAACGGTAAAATAATTCCAGAAAAATTACCGTAATGTATAATGATGCCATTTCTGGTAAAAAAAAAAAAAAAAAAAAAAAAAAAAAAAAAAAAATTAGAATTCCAATTACTGAAACCAAAATATTAAGTATTTAAACCATTCGTTTGTTAATTTTTCCCTTCATATGGTAATGGTTTACCGGCAATTTGGTTTTCGAAATTGTGGTTCTTATTGCCGGCCATTCAGTACAATATACAAAACTGAAAAATAAATTTAACCGAATATATGGTTTATTTTTCCTGTTCATGGTAGGCCACAAGGTAACCTGATAAAATTACAAAATTTTATAGCATATTATAAAACTGTATTTTAATGTTAATTTTACCAAAATCATTACCACACCACTTTGATAAAAACTAACGAGCTTTTTTTTGTTTTCGTAGAGCTAACAACACGTTTAATTTTACCATATTCTGTTAGTTTTGACCATACTTTTTTTCTTAGTACGCATTTTTTATTAGATTTCGAATTCAACCCTTTTAAGAGATATTTCGATGCTATTGATGACAAGGAGTCATTCTCAATGATGGACACTTTGACTAGCCAATTAACGCTAAAAATAATATTTTGATTAGATAAATATATTTTGATATATAATAATAAAATTAATATTTTGTTTTATTTATGCCGTTTGCAAAAGTAAAGAAAGTCAGCGTTTTGAAATTAAGAAGAAGATTGTGTGGAAATTTTTCCGTTCTCTAGCAGATAAACTCTGAACTAGAATTTACCTGCCAAAGAGAAGGACCTGCCATATTCGCATGTTGTTGATGTTTAATTCACGGCGTCGACGTTGATAAGTTTGTTTAATTCTCTTAACTCATCCTCAATGGTAGACGGATCATATCCTCAGTGATAGACGAATCATGGGTTAGAGTCCCCTTGCCGCTAGGCTAGCAGTGGGAGGTTTTCATAGTTTTCCTCTCCATGCAGCAAATGCGGGTTATTTCCATCAAAAAGTTCTCCATGAAGGTAACATTTCTCTCTGTGCTTGATCCAAGAGTTGCTTTGTCTTCTGGTTTGGGTTCAAAATTACAAGGCTACGGAGTTGAACATTAGTAGCCGTGAACCTCAAAAATTGGGTGGGCTGTTTAACGATGGTTATAAAATAAAATATTTACTCTGTTCTGTTTCATATCGATAACCACTGTTCTTGGGAAAGGGCCGGATACTCCTTAATATGTGTGTCAACGCTGGGGCCACGAAAGCTGCAGAGAAGCGGGGAACGAAGACAGCAACATCTAAGGCTGAAGAAAAAGGTTTTACGGGGCCCCGGGACAAAATTTATCGCGAGCTTCTTCTTTAAAGCACAAGAAGCCATATTTTTATATTTTGTAATATTTTTGAACACCCTTTATACAAAATCATAGCTTTTTTATAGATATAAAGAATTCTTAGCAATTTTCTTCAAAAAATAAAAAAATAAAATAATAAGCTCTAAGGAATTTCGTTCGGGTCGTCATCTATCTATCTATCTATCTATCTATCTATCTATATATATATATATATATATATATACATATATATATATATATATATATATATATATATATATATATATATATATATATATATATATATATATATATATATATATATATATATATATATATATATATATATATATATATATATATATATACATATATATATATATATATATATATATATATATATATATATATATATATATATATATAATATGTATGTATATGCATGTAATACACACACGCAAGGAGGATAGTGGGATGGATTGTTGTCGGCAAAAGATCAAACGGAAAGAGCAGGGAACTGGGAATCCTTTCATGGGGGATGATGAGGAAGAAGAAGGAAAGAGGTGGGTGTATGAGACTCTATTCAAGACCCCTCATAACGGACCGGACGGATGGCCGAGAACACACTTGGACTTTGTATTTTGGAAAGGGGAGGAATTCTGGCGCCGGGCTGTCCCCAAGACGAAGGCATTATTTTTTGATACTTATTTTCGGATATGTCACACAGTCACGCAAATTATGCGCCTACAAAACGAGAATTCTCACCTTAACAAATTTCACTATTCATAATGAAATGTTTCAGGAAAATTTCTGAAATTATTAATGTTTCAAATATACGTATGTTGAATTAATATTTTGGTAGGGGCAGTGTATTTTCTTTCGGTTACTTCAATTGATCCTTAAGTTGTTTTTTCTGCAAAAGACTTAGATTCTAAAAGTTAGTTTTGTGAAAAGAGAAGTGGAGGAAAAAAAATTCTGTTACATTTTTCTTAAATTTTCTTGTGTGATATTTATTTGATTGCTGATCTTATGCAAGCCAGTTTCTATTTAAGTCATTAGTTGGATATCAAATCTTTAAAACTTGAATACTATGTATTTATCTACACTGTATAAAATTCCAGATCACATTACTGTAAAAATTACAATAACCCCGTGTGTTTCCCCTCATCATCGAAAACTCTTTAAAATACATTTTTATCGTAAAATTTTGTACTTTAGTTTTTACCTAATATTCATTTAATTTCAGCGATTCAGGATTTTACAGTAAATATTATGATGTATCAGATCTTTTGTCCGCAAAATTTTACGATAAAACTGGATTTTACGGTAAACTGTACCAGCACCTAGAGTGACGGTTCTTTTTACCGTAATTTTATCTCCATGAATTTCTCAAAACTACTCCAATGTGATAGAACGAATATTTCTCGGAATAACAATTACATTACCAGTATGAATTCCTCAAAACTGCATCAATATGACAAATGGAAGTTATCAGAATAACAATAACATTAAAATCATGAATTTCTCCAAACAGCAATCACAATAATAATAAGGATTCTCTGAAATAACATTCGCAGTAGTAGAATTAATTTCTCAAAGCTACGATCACAGTAACAGTACGATTTCCTCAAAACACGAATCACAGTAACTACATTTCTACAAGCAACAATCACCGTGACAGTAGGAATTTTTATAATACACAATCACAGTGACAGTAGGAATGTAAGACTCTTTGAAACAGTTTGAATTCCTCAAAATAATAATCACAATAACAGTATGATTTTATCAGAATAATAATCACTGTAAGAGTAAGAATTTATCAAATTAACAATCATGGTAACAGTATAAATTCTTAACAGCTGCAATCAGTAATAATGCAATAAAACAATATATGAATCATTATTTACACAACAGAACAATTTATCCATCACTATCAGCACAATTGTAGCAATGTAAAAATCATTATAATTATAAAATTTACAAGCAATATTTATTTCTTAAAATTAAGATCACAATAACAGTAAGATGGATGTAGATGTAGTTAATTTACGTCGCACTAGAGCTGCACAATGGGCTATTGGCGACGGTCTGGGAAACATCCCTGAGGATGATCCGAAGACATGCCATCACAATTTTGATCCTCTGCAGAAGGGATGGCACCCCTGCTTCGGTAGCCCAACGACCTGCACGCGAAGTCGAGCACTTTACGGTAGAACAGTTTAACGAGGACCAATACCGCACACCCTCGGTCCCTACGCAGACTGATCCAAGTGGTCACCCACCCGCACACTGACCGCAGCCAGTGATGATTGACTTCGGTGATCTGCTGGGAACCGTGTCTTAACGATCAGTCCACTGCGGGACCAATAACAGTAAGAATTCTAAAAACAATCGCAATGACCGTATGAATTTTTCCAGACTACAATGCAGTATGAATTTTTTAAATTAACGATCACAATAATTATATAAGTTTCTCAAAATAATAATCATAGTAACAGTATGAATTCTTCAAAATAACACTCTCAGTAACACTATGAATTTTTCAAAATATAAATACGATAACAAGTATGAATTTCTCACAATAACAATGAAGTAAATTATAGCGTTAAAATTGGTGTACAGCAAATTCGCAGTACCCCGATACAGATTTCTCACTTTTCTTGAATGCTAAATAGATCAAAGTAATTTATTTGAACAAGATTGAAATTAATAATTATTATTAAATTATGTAGGTTACGTCGATAAAAAACATTTTTATTTTTCAATTATTTATCACGTGATACTCTAAATTTTATGGATGATATTTTGTAAAGAAAACACTTTCATATTTAAAAAGAACTTCATTCAAAAAAAGACCATTTAGAAATTTTGGAGCAATGAACCATAATATTGTTCAAGTATTTGGCTTTGAACCATAACGTTGTCCAAGTTCTTACCGTCATACATCGTTCAAGCTTCAAGTATTAAACCATAATATCATTCAAGTTCTTGGCTTTGGACTACAACATTATTCACATTTTTGGCGTTGAACCGTAACATCGTTCAACTTTGTTGGAACCTTTATATGGTGTTAAATTAAGTCATATCATATTATCATAATTATTAAACGTGATTTCACAATGCTATAGTCCAAATTGAATAAAAACTTGATTTAGATTGAAATCTTATCAAATTTGTAGTCAATTTGCACCGTATTATTACTAATATTATGGTTCAACTTTGAACCATAATTTTTTATAGTGTATGGTCCAAACCATGCCAAAAATATTTTTCGGAGCATCCCTTATGATCATCTGTTGATTCCGAAAAAAATAGATGTAAAATACTTTTTATACAAAGTGATACTTATAATACTTATTATCCCTATCCCTCTATATATATTTCCAATATATCATATATGTCTCAGTGTATATCCTCAGTATATATCCTCGATTTATATCCTCAATATATATCCTCAATATAAACCTTCAATATATATCCTCAATATATATTTATCAGAACGATTTAAATGTTTTTAATGTCAGAATAAATCTTTAGGTTTCGGAGCTGACGCGGGCGCTTATTTGCTTACAGTTGTAAAATGCTCAAAATTCTTAACATAGACTGTTCAGATATGAGCTGTAGCTAAAAATGATTTTGAACATAGATAGTTCAATGATATTTTAATGTTTGTAAGTTCAAAATGTAACTGAATTTCATTTTCTTTTATAGGAGGTGAGATTCTATGATTTTTTTCCTTTTTTGATTCATCCAAAGGTAATATATATTTTTAATTTTAATGAATGTGTTGTATATGATGTGTGTAATATGTATTAAATTCGTTTTAATCTCTCGACCATGATTCCTCACAAATAAATGAATTATGCTAACTTATTTTTGAAAAAAGAAATTAGAGTAATTAGGGGCATAGTTAACAATTTTCTAAAAAATAAAAAATAATAATAACCAATGAAACTGCATAAATGATGCTATTTTCGAAATTTATAAAAAGAATAGCTTGTGCAAAAAATAAATTGAAAAATAAAGACATTTTTGAAAATTTTACCGTGGGGAATATGGCACATACATGAGTTGCAAATTCTACATGTTTTTCGGAGGAATATAATAATAATAATAAAGCCATAGTTTTAATGTATTTCATTAGAGGAAAAGCTATAATTTTAAACTATTACACCTTGCCGTAATCTGATTTTAAGTACGAACTTAAATATTTTAAGGATGTTTTTTGAAGTTTTCGTTGCCACATGAAATAATGCTTTTTTGAGAATAATGTATTACTTTTATAAATGCTGTGAGTTTGCAGCAGTTACTCATGACTGTTAGATCAAGGTTAGACAATCTATGGCCAGCGATGTCTATGCTTATTCTGGAAATGGCGCAAAACGTCAATATGCAGAAAGGCTACAGTTTTGTGATAATGAAAAGCGTTTGTGTGATATATTTTTTTTTTTTAATATTTAAAATCTTACTTCAATGACGGATTATCTGGGCTCATAAAAATTTGAAGAAAAAAAATGACAATAAGGCAGATAATTTTCTTCCAGGTGAAAAAATGTCTCCAAATTGACGATTTTTAAAGAAGTTTACTAACTTTTAATATATTTAAGTTATTTGTCCGATCTAAAGCTAGTTTAAAATCACCTTTTTGCTTCAAGTGTAAATGACGTTGAACTATGGCTTTTTTATTTTTGTAGGATCTTTGAAAAACCTTGTTGAGCGATATTAAACGGTTTTAAAAATCGATAATTTCGCGATTTTTTGTTTCGATTAAAATTGTCAAAAGCTATGAGTAATTTTCAATATGTACTAATTATGTCTTATGTCTCGATAATGCATCATTCGAGAGACTTTTTAAATAATTAAAGTTTAGACCATAAACGCGTTTCATTTTCTTAATCGACTTATTTCTTTTCTTTATTTTGACATTAAGTTAAGAAAATTGTATAGAGGGCGCTGACTAAATATGGGCTTAACTTGATCTAACCTTCAGTTAAGTGTATCACGTTTCTATTCAAGTTGAACCATAGTTTCGTGTAATCAAATTTTAAATCAAGTTATATAAAGAATCTTTACTCCTTATGTAAAATCTAAGTTTTAGGAAAAATCAATTTTGCACAGTAATATTCAATGTTCTCCGAAATTTATATTATTGTATTTTATATTCTTCTTATGACATTATTAGAAATTTTTTGAGCTGAAACATAATATCAATTAAAATCATTACAAACTTCATATGGTGGAAATTTAAACTATTTTCGTACTTCATGAACTTAATAATACGACATGATAGTTCAACCTAAACGGCAAAATAACATTTTATTAAGGTTTTTTTTTTTTTTTTTTTTTTTTTTTTTTACCTTCGCATCGTATTATACTGCAAAGGTAACGAAAGTATAGGCCAATGTTGATCTGGCTTATACTGTATAATGCTGTGTATGTATGCTGTGTACTAATTGATCTTAAATATCAAAGTATAATAAGAGTTTTTTTTCTTCTTCCAATTACATTTCAAAGAAGAGTTGTTTCTAAAAATAGCACTCTGATTAACAATTTTAGAGTAACTATAAATTTATAGATAATAGATATACAGTAAAAAAGTTTTAATGAAAATATTTTAATAAGAATGAATATTTATTTCGCAAATATTCTTAAAAAAAGAACAAGAGAAAGACATAAAATTAAGCATAAAAATATCGTTCTTCTCTGCAATAAATAACACTTCATCATCCTCAACCCTTGCCGGAGGGGGGTTTAAACACCCCCTCCGTTTTAAATCCACCCGAAACCACCTCCCAGTGGTGACACTTTATAGTCGATATCATTAACTTGCCTCCATCCTTCCCCAACATTATTCTACCCCTTTGAAATCCTTTTTCGGAGGATGGAGAGGAGGAGGGATACATATGAGGATGCTGAAGAGCACTTCCTTCATCTTCCTTCCTCCCCTACCTGGTCCTAGTGACGGTTATGAGGATACCTCGCCTTCTATGTGATAGGGCAATACATCATGGACCTAGCGATGCGCGAAATAATACCCGGGTAACAGGAGGGGGGGGGGGTAATAGGAGGGGGCGTCAAACTTTAAGTGGACCAGATCCCTACTCAGATATTAAAACCCAAGCATCCCTCTGTAGTAAGACTTTTTACTTGAAGTATGCTTTTCCTAGGTGATTTTCGTGGCTTTTCCCGCCTTGGCGATATATTTATTTATTTTTTACACGTTTCTCACCGAATTGGCTTTCGTTGGGGTGATCAGTTGGCTTAGAAGGAACTGAAATAATAATAATAAAAAAAGTATGTCATGTTGAAAAATGAAGATAACTGAGTATGAAATGAAATATTCCGCCGTAAATAGGCATGAACAATTCTTTAATCAACTACCGGGAATGTTCTAGAATGATTTGTTGAAAGTTTAGAACAGAGAAATTGTTAAGTTCTAGAAGCAATGTGTTTTGGTTTGGGTATATATTTATCACTGGCTGATTTTAGAAATTCTTTCCTTTTTTATGCAACGTTAAGAAGAAATGCAATGCAAGGAAGTTAAATCGTAATATATATATATATTTAAAAAAATTAAACCATATTTGCATAAGATTGGACCATATTAGGTAGAAGTTGAAATTTTCTGCTTTAATGTTAAGCTTTTATCATTTTTTACCTAAACCACATTCGTCTGAAGTTCACATTATATTGCTTTGATACTAAAATTATTTTTTTAAATTTGAACCATATTCTTCTTAAGATGATACATTTTTTAAAATTTTAACTATATAACAGTGGTTTTTAAGCAATATAACCTTTAAATATGAACCATGCAATACTAGAAAAATGGTTTCAACTTTGACCATAATCCAGTTAAAGCTTACCATAACAAAATGTTAAACCATGTTTTCCTTCAAGTTGAGCCGTAGTTTATCAGGAAATTATTTACGCCGTATTAGGGTTTCTTTTGGAAAAATATTACGGTTGTAACAAATTTTCAAAATTTTAACTCTATAATTGCTTCAAGTTCTCCAAAATTTGCAACTATGCACTGAAAAAAAAATATGGTCAAAATTACCAGAATATGGTAAAATTGACAGTATTCGTGGCTTTATGTGAATGTCGAAAAGATCAGTAATTTTTATTGAAGCGCTAAGGTAATGGTTTTGGTAAAATTAACAATAAAATATGGTTTTATAATCTGTGATAAAATTTGATAAGTGTAGTAAAATTTTGATATTTTATTATAACACCTTAGAGAATAGCCTAAACATCATTTTTTCGGTTAAATTTACTTTTATTATCGGTACTAAATTTTCAAAGATGAGAAAATATTTGAGGGAGGGGTGTTATAAGAATTTCTCATAAAAGTTTTATGGAAAGCAGATGAAAAGTCAGTGGATATAGACAATAAAAGAAAAAAAACAATAATAATAATACGAAGAAAAAAACAATAATAACAATAATAAGAAGAAAAAACAACAATAAATACAATAATAACATAAAATAAGCCACAGATTATCTTCTCCTTCTTTAAAAACAAAATAATAAGCTCAATCGTATTCGTTGCTTGTTATTCAAAACTTTTTTATTAGTAATAAAAATAAATAAACAAACAAATAAATAAGCTAAGGAGTATTCAATAGACCCAAAATATTGAAAACAAGTAAATAAATTGATAAAATGAAAGAAACATGGTTCAAAAAGAGGGACAAAGGGAAAAAAAAATTATTTCACAAACATATCGATTCGATAGTATCTTACTTTTTTTTATTTGTAACAACCATTCGCAAATAGCAGTTCAAAGTAAAAATATTAAAGGTACAAATATGAGTAACATATACAATCTTAGGTAACTGTTTCAAGCATAAATATCATCGTTACAAGCATCAGTAACATATAAAAACGATAAGGTAACAGTTCTAAAGATAAATATTATTGATAAATAGCGCCCAGAGGACAAAAAAACTGTATGGAACAATAATGCATGTCAGAAAAAAATGAAAACGGCAGTATTTTTAATATATATAAATAAATAAATATATATATATATATATATATATATATATATATATATATATATATATATATATATATATATATATATATATATATATATATATATATATATATATATATAAGAAAAAAAACAGCATTCCAAAGGTTCGGAGTAATATAGTGATAGGTTCCACTGTTCTCCAAAGGGACATTTTTGCAATAAACTGTTCCGAAACACCGTTTCCATATAGGTATTTTATAAGTTACTAGAATTTCCACAAGATAATAGTCTAACACAAAAAAAGATCTTATTGCCTGCGTAGAAATTAAGGTATTTTTATCCATAAATAAAACGGCAATAATTTACTAATAAATAAAATATAATAAAAACGGCTTCAATAATTTACTAATGTGGTTTATGATTATATTGCTCCAAGATCCTCAATTCATAAAAATATACCCTAATCTGAGCCCGCGCTAAGTATTCTCCGCGTCGCCAAAATCGTAAATTTGGCGTAAATCATAAATTAAATTGTGTTTTGGGGAAAGTATTAGCGAATGAATTGGCGAAAGTATTGGTGAATTTCTTTTCCACTGGAAAGAAATTAAAATTACATCAAAATGAGTTTTTTTTTTTAAACAAATCAGCATTTTTTATTCGATTATAGTAATTTTTTGTAAATGCGCCACATAACCAATTAAAATTGGGTCCAAATATTATAAACTTGAAACAAACTAAAAAATTTATCATAAAAAATTGTTAAGATTTGCATTTGCCGAAACCTTTCGAACATTGGCTAAAACTTTTGATATTTTCCTAATTTACTGGCTAATACTTTGAAATCCTTTGCACAGGCCTTGCTAATAAAATAATCAGCAATCCATTTAAGCAACAATGAATTATATTAAGCAAACCCTACACAATGTTTATAGTATTCATGCACGTATAATTATCATTTTTACTCCCTTCCCCATATATATTGTACAACAGTGGATTATTATTAAAACCATGTATTTTAAGCTTCAAATTCAGCACTGGGAAAATTCAAATGTTAATAATTCTGATATCTCTTTTCAAGCTGCTTTTCAAATTTTCAAACAACCCAATTTTTTTCCTAATTAAATTCGTATTGATTTTCTTTAAATTGCTCATGACCAAAACAGTTCAATGTTCAATCTTTCAGAACAATTTCCGAACAAAATGCACTTATACCTCCTATTTCGAATTCTAAATTATAAAGAAAGCCCACATAACATTTTCCCCTATGATTGGCTGTTTTCCAGATTGTTGCAAAGTCGGAGGGGGGGGGAGTAAATTTCAGTTTTCAGCCCCACCAGAAAGTAAAAGAGGGGAAGAGAGAAGAGTGTGTTAACGACTACACCTGAAGTGTACGCCCTGCATAAGCGTACGAGTGCACGGACGACATTCTAAAAGGGGTGGGAAACCTTCAACTAAGCCGTTATCTTCTGAGCACACACATTCCTAGCCTTAAAGAGAGGGAGGAGAAGGAGGGAGGAGGAGGGATGCTATTGGAATCCGTATCCCCCGCATCCTAGGGAAGTTGATGAGTAGGGAGAAGTCCTTTTGTGAGTAGGGAATTGTCTCTAATGGAGAAAGAGAGAAAGGAGTTTAAGGGTAGGGATAAATAGGTAGTTTTAAGAGAAATGCTGATTTCTAATTTTATTTGAGGAGTTCGAATTGAGATTTAGGACGGTTCTAATTTGAAATTTTATTTATGTATATACGGTGTTAAAAATATTGGTTTATGTTAATTAAACGAGAATATTATTAAAACTGCGTTACCTTGTGAGATCTATTGAACACATAACATGATGTTAAACAAAATGTGTCGCAAACTTAAAACATTTTATTATCAAGACAAAATTCACTTGCAATTTCGTTAAATCATTCTAATTCTGAAAATGTTGCTTCATGCTCAGTTTGAACCTTGAATCTTTTGTTACCTTACATTGGTTCTTTGAACCACACTACACTGTTCAAAATTTTAGAGTATGTTGCGCGACGTATGTTTCAATTTGAATTGTAAGATGGTTAGATTTATTACTTTAAAGATGTAGTAAGGTTTGAGAGTCCAAAATTATAGTACCCCATTAAACGCTTTTCTGAGTGTGCATAATTCATATTTGATACCAAATTGGTGTGGCTCTAACAATGATGCGGTTCATGAGCGGTTCAAACTCTATTATCCTTAAATGTTCGTTCAACCGCAATAAATTTTAATGCAAGTATAAAATAGAAAATGCATTCAAATGTATTTAAATTGTCATAGCCAGTATTTTGTATTCGTTCATTCCTTTTTGGCATGAAAACATACAAGGTTTGTTAAATTTTAGTGTTTGGAAGTTAAGTTTTTAATTTTAATTGGAATTTTCATTGTTGATATGAAATTAGTTTAGTTACTTTTAAAAAGTATGATTTAAAATGGCGGTACTTATGAGACCTAAAATTTGCATATGCTTAACTGAAATTTGTTTATCAATCTACCTATTTTAATTATTTATTTTATTTTCGAATTATTTTAAATATTTTTTAAACTAATTATACTATTCTCGAACTATTTAAAATTTTTAAAACTATTTTGGTTTTTGCCTTAGAATAACGGCCTAATATGTTTCTAGTTATATCAAATAGTATACAATTTTATGAAATTATTTAAATATTAGAAAGTCTAATTATCACATACAACTCTTCCCTACCTTTTTCAATTTTATTTAATTAGTCCATAGACGACAAGATCTGCAAAAAAAACTAAACTTCTAAGCTCTAAAACTGCTAAACTCTGCGCAGTTTTAGAGTTCATTAAGGAAAAAAAGTGTGATGGTTCCAGAATATGGTAAACTTTGCATGTTTCCGGCTCTTGAGAACACCAAAAAATTCAGAAATTTTCATCGATGAGCCAAAATTTAATATGGAAAACTTTACTATGTTTCTGGCTCTATGGGAACAACAAAAATCTGAGAAATTTTCACCGATGCACCGTAATGTAAAAAAAATCTTTGTTCGTTTTCCGAAAGTATCTCTTTACAGATATTTTCTACTGATAAAGACCATTATCCTATACCTGACTTCATATATGAAAGTTATTTTTATAATTCAAATTATTTAATCTAAACACTTCCTAATTTTTTAAAATTTAATTAGCAGTCGCAATTCGCAAGTCTTAAGCATTGTTCAGTAGCAAAATCTATAGTCAAACCTACCAGAATATCGTAAAATTTACTTGTTTTCTGGCTCTGTGGGAGCTTCAAATATTCAGTACTTTTTACTGATGTGTTTTGGTAATGATTTTAGTAAAATTAGCAATAAAGTATATTTTTATAATGTGTGGTAAAATGTGGTAATTTTATCATGATACCTTAAAGCTAAACATTTATTCGATTAAATTTACTTTTCGGTTTCGTATTTTTCATTAAATGTGTGATTATAAAAGCCATAATTTTGAAAACCTAAATTTTCGGTAAACAGTTACCGAATGAACGTAAAAATTATCAAATAATTTTATTAAATATCATATATATTTTGGTTTATTGACCACAATTATGAGTCATTACCAAACAGTACGGTAATTTTATTAAAAACAAATTTCCGTATTAATAACAACATATTATAAAAGTAAATATATAGCTATTGTCTGTTATGATAAGGAAATTGTTGAGCTCAAGCTGACATAACTTTGTGAAAAAACGAAGATTTTAGCCTCAAATTTTGTGTTGGCACCTTTTTGACAAATATTGTTGTAAACTTTTTAAGGAAATATATTTTTAACCTAAATGAAAATGGGATAAGGAAAATATGGAATTAATAATTCATCGCTTCTAAATCTTTCTTAAATAACACTAACATTTTCGACAATTTAGCAAGCCTTAAGTTGCATTTTTTTTTTCTTCCCAATCCTATCCCCATGAAATAACGTTATTATTTAACGGAGCATGAGCTTTCAAATGTTTGATGAAACTGCTTTTTTGCTCGTGCATTGAATGCATTGTGGGAGCTTTTCAAAAAGTTTTTTCAGCTTAGTTTAAAAACATTTACACTGTATCACAGAATAGTACAGCGATTAGTGAACAGATTTGTCAAGTTGATTTAAGAATTTTGATTCCTAGCAATGGTTGTATACTTATTCACTTATACTTACTCTTGTATACTTATCTTAGAATGGTTGTATACTTATTCACTTATACTCGTACATTATACTGTATTTCCGAATAATTTGTATATCTGCAAGTGACGTCATCTTAGGTAAATCGGGGAATTCTCTTATGCCGTATTTCAGAAACCTATCAGGTCCGAAACAGTCGCGTGACGTCGATTACATGTATCCAATTAAATTTGATCCGAAAACTAGTTCAACGTGATTATAAACCAAGCTGTATTGATGTAACATTAACCCGCCAAACACCAACATGTGGTTGGTCTTTATCACGTGGCAGAGCTTTATTACGTATTTGCGGAGTTTGAATTACGTGATTGGGCCTAATCACGCTAATCACGTATGTATTCTTCTTCTCGAGGTGCAAGTAGGCAACTGTGTTAATCGTTTTGTTTGATTAAAGCAATTTATTGCTTTTGACAATATAAGTATCTTCAAACATAATCATCGAAACATAATCATAAGTAATCATCGAAGCTGACGAAATGTTCTCTCAGAAGCTACTGTTTTATCTACAACGAAGGAAATTTTTAATTATCCTTTTTATTAACTTCCTGGGGGTGACAAAATATTCACTCAGAGCCTTATGCACAAATGACATGTCAATAACGAAGAATATTTCGTGAAATTCAAATATCTATTTTTCAGTGCCAAGAAAATATGAATGTTGATTACTCTAGAAACTAGAGCCATAACCTAGCGCTTAAAAAATTTTGAAACAACTCGAAATCATAAGTTTTTACCTCTACTTTGCCCCCTAAAAATATCGTCTGGGGAATAGAAAACGAAGTCTCATCATTTCACCCATTCGGCCCTCCTCTCTTTTTGGAAGCACTTTTAAAACCCATTGTCATCATTTTCTCAAAAAGAGACGAAAATCTTAAGAACTTTTCGAGTTTTTATAACATCCGTTAGAGTGCTTATAGCCCACAGAGCGGCGCTCTTTGCTTAAGCTATAATAGAAAAGCAATGACGGGCCCATAGATTCGCCGAAATCTCGTACTAGCACATCATTTTTAGCCTTAACATCGTACGTGTATATATATATTTCGTACAGAGGGTCTTGCAGCGTGGAATGTCTCTGGAGGGCCGATATCGGTATTTTCCGGCCGTTGCCGAATTCACCGATGCTTAGCTATCGTTCCATGCCAAGCGTTGCTGTTTCCCTTCATTTCGCCTACCTCCCCTTTCTTCATCTTACTTTTCTTTTCATCGTAATCGTAATCGGCTCGTGCTTCATTTCTTTTTGAGCCTCCTCCTATGACGTCATTGCAAACCTCGGTATTCTCTCAAGAGACCGTGATTCTTTTATGATTTTTTTTTTTTTTTTCTTCCTCTGAGACTTCAACAGTGAAAATTATTGAAAATGAAGAATTTTGAATCGGAAGAAAAATTAATGAGAATTAAAGTAAATTTGTGTTAAAATCAAAAGCGAAAGTTGAGTGAAACTATAACCATGTGTTGCCATTTTTAGTTAAAACTGGAGCCAGGGTCCAATTTTTTTTTCCTTTTATAAATTTTTAGCTCTCATTTATAAACTAAGAGTTGAATTTCACTGCTTATCAGTTTTGAGCGGTAAATATTGAATTACCAGATATCTTAAAAAATTATCTCTTTGTGTTTGCGTAATAAAATTATAAAATTCCATGGAGAGGTAAATTACTTGAAAAGCGAAAAAATAACATTTGGATAATGTTACGTGGCTGTTAGCAGCCCTTATAAATAATACACACGTTATAAAAAGAATTTTTTGGATATGACTGTCAAAATTTTCAATATCAAAATATAATTGTATTGAAATGATTGTTAATTGATCTTAAGATGAACACACTTAAACCATGCTAAAATAGCACTGAATATTTAATTTAAATGTAAATTTATGAAACTAATTTTCAGGATATGACTTTCAAGATTTCTAATATTCAAATATCATTGTAAATGAGCTGTTATTTGACCTTATAAGGAATATACTTGAACTGTTATGGGATATTATTGCATATTAAATAAATATAAAATTATATAACTACTTTTTAGGATATGTCTTTAAAGCTTTCGGATATCGTAACATTATATTATGGAAATAATTGTTATTTGACCTAATAATGAATATACTTCAACTATGTTAGGAGTTTATTGAATACTAAATACGCACTAAAATGATAAAATTCAGTAAAATTTGACCAGTTTTGTAATGGCATTTTGGTAAAAAGGACCATAATTCTTGTTAATAAAGCCAAAATATACAATATTTAAATCATTTTTCAGTTCATATGGTAATGGTTAACCAGTAAATCTGGTTTTCAAAATTGTAGGTCTTGTTACCAGACATTTAGTACAAAATGCATAACTGACAAGAAAACTTTAACACTGTTTTTCGAAGCTCTGTCGCCAAGGAAAATAAAAAAGCCATAGTTTAAGTGCCTTACACTTGAAGCAATGCGATGATTTTCAACTATATATTTTATACTGCCATGAAGAATTATCTGGGCTTTAGAACGGACAAATAACTTAAATATTTTAAAATTTATTAAATTGTTTTAAAAATCGCCACTTTAGCGACATTTTCCCACCTTGATGAAAATTATCAAAATCACTACCTTATTCTCAGGTTTTGCAAATTTTTATGAGCTCAGGTAATGCAGCATTGGAGTAAGTTTTTAAATATTTAAAAATTAGACCACAAACGCTTTTGATTTTTCGCAAAACTGTGGCTTTTCTCCATATTGACGTTTTGCGCCATTTTCAAAATAAGCGTAGACTGAGCTGGGTTTAGATAGGCTAAACTTGACACATGACAGTCATGAGTAACAGTTGCAAACTCACAGCAGTTAAAAAAATAGCAAACTCGCAAAAAAGAATCATTTCATATTACGACGGATATTACATTTTTATGCCATGTTTTAGGTATCATGATAAAACTACCGATTTTTAACCTATTTATCAGATATTTCAAAACCATATTTTATTGTTAATTTTTCCAACATCATTATCAAAAGCTACCGAGATTTTCCCATAAGGCCAGAAACATAGTAAATTGCACCACATTTTGACTATACCTTTTTTTTCTCCGTGTAGAAATTTTGAATTTTTATAGCTCATAAGTAAGACTTTAGTAATAGTCTTGCTATAATTTTGTAATTAATAGTACACAACTTTGATTAGAAAGATTTGAAACTCTTACACTGTATTTTAGTGTTCAAAGTATTCAAAAACTATAACTAACAACAGAAATTATTTTTTAATTCTTTTAGCTGTTGTATTTATCATTTCAACAAAAATGTAAAATAGTAGGCACAGTATTACAAAACTAATCGGGCTGTTTCCAATAATTCCAATTCGAAGTCGAAAATAAGTCGAGTGATATTACTACCCATCATCATATTCAATCGACTCTAGCACCAATCATCTCTTTAAATATAAAAAAAGGGGGGTCGAGAGAGTAAAATTACGTTCGCATTTTCGAATATGACTTATAGAAAGTGTCTTTTCGCTTCAACGAGTTTTCTTTCGGGTGAAAAGACGGGGGTTTGAGGGGAGGGGGTCAGAGAAAATTCTACAAAATTCCGCTGATGAGAAATCACTTTTCCCGAAAAGAAACGGAATTTTTTGAAAATATTTTATTTTAAATGACATCGAAGTAACTCTTGGAGCATATATCTGTATAAACACATAAAAACTTAATCATCATCATCCTTTGGAAGGAAGGAAAAGCATTCGAGAATGTTTTCATTCCCTCGCAACCCCCTTACTGAGCAAGCGACTTCCTTGGAATTGAATTTCAGATTTCCAATAGTGCGAAAAACGTTTATTTAAGGCAGGGTTGCTCGATCATCTAAAGATAATTCAGTGCCGCGTTTTCTTTCTTTAAAATTATTTGGCGATAATTGAAATGCCGCCAAAATGTATCATCATTATTTTTTTAAGAGATTCCTTTTTTGGTATAAGATGATTGCAAAAGTTTGAGCCAAATTTGAAAACAAATTCAATGGAACATATTTTTATAAAATAGTTCTTTTCATTTTCAGTTTAAAATCTTGGTTAAGATTGTTAAAATTTGCTACAATTTACTTAATATTGTTAAATTGCTTAATATTGTTAAAATTAGTAATGCAACTTCAGCGGTGCTAATTTGAACCATATTATTGTACGTCCCAAACTATTTTGAAGGGTATTATGGTTAAATTCGAACGAAAATATGTTTCAATTGAATACCTGATTAAGGTCGTATTTTTATTTTACAGAGAACGGAGTAGACGAAAATATGAGAGAGCCTTTATATCTTACATTGAATATATGAGTCAAGGTATAAAGGCTTAGTTAGAAAAAAATACATGTTCGGGGAGAGGAAATATTTTGCTATCTTTCAAGATAAAAGGTTGCTTCCAAAAGGAATAATAGGGTGCAAAAATAAATGAAGTAGTAGAAATTTTTTTTTTTTTTTCAAAAGCAATAAGCGTCGTGAAATCCTAGACAAAGAAAGAAAATTCTGGTAAAATTACTGGACTGTAAAGTAATAATATTTCTGGCAAAAATTTTACAAAATAAATAAAAAAAAAAAAAATAATAAAAAAATATAAATGCTATATTTTTTTTATTTTTTGGTAATAAAATCAAAATATATGATATTTAAACCAGTGATTTTGTAACCTTTCCGTTCATATGGTAACAGTTTACCGGAAATTCTGGTTTTCAAAATAACAGTTCTTATTATCACCCATTTAGAAAGAAAAAAGAACTAGAAATTAAATTTAACCGGATAATCACATATATCATGATAAAATTACCATTTAACCATATTTACCAAATTTTATCACATATTTTAAAATCATATTTAATTGTTAATTTTACCAAAATCATAACCAAAGCGCTTTGGGAAAAATTACCGCTTTTTATGCTCTCATAGATCCAGGAGCATGGTAAGTTTTACCATATTATGGTAGCTTTTACCATGCTTTTTTTATCAATGCAAAAGTAAATTTTAAGTTTTTAAATCACTTGTTAAAATAAAGAAAAACGCTTAAGTTATTTTTTCTTTTTCTTTTTCAGCTAATTTTAGCTTGCAAGGCACTATTACAAAAAATAGTGCCTTGCCATGCACTATTTCTGTAAAAATTCAAGCTAAATATTTAATATAGCTACTTCTTTAGATTACTTAATCAGCCAGAACAATTCAAAACGCCTAAAATGTAATGTATTTGTACAAATTTTAATGATATGGAAGAACTATACAAAAAAAAAAGGTAAAAAAATAACTTTTTACATCGAAACAAAATAGCATCTCGTGAGAAAAATAGTTTCGAAAATTATTCTCTTTTTCTGGACCCCGTTCCCATTGTGTCATCAACTTATTTCTACGAAACATTCTTTTTATACTTGACAAAAAGAAAGGAAAACATACAAATGAAACACCAACACTAAAGTTCGATGTTTTCAATATCAAATAGGACTAAAATGATAATAATTACAGGACAGGATGAAAAAAACATATTTACTCAAACAGAGGAATTCACAGTCAAAACTTGTACGGTAATCACTGAGGCATGGGGCGACGTTTTCCAAGTATCAAAATGCTCCTCCTACGTCGAGAAAAAAAAACTTCTTAAAAAAATAGGAAACCTGAAATTAAATGTCAAGAAAGGGAACGTCGAGATTTGGTGGGAAAAAAGGGAATAAATCAGATATGTATATAACTGATTCAAGATGTTTTATTCTGTTGTGTAACTGTTTTCCTATTTGAATAACTGAAAGAAAAAAGGTTTTTACTTTTAGTTTCTCATGGTTAAGGGTATAATACGATTTTATGTTTTTATTTGCTTATCTTTTTTTTTTTCTTTTTTAATTCGTCTTTGAATCAATGGAGAATACTTTCGTCTAGAAGTTTCTATTAAATGCTTCATAATAGTATCAGTTAATAAAATTAATTTCTTAATAACATTATTAAAATTAAAGATTTTTTTTCTGAATTCTTTCGCCATTGAAAATAAAACAGCCACTATCATAGCTCCTTACATTCTAAGCCGAATTTTAATTTTAAAACCAGGGGGGTCTTTCAAATATCAATTCTAATATTCAGGGTCTTTCAAATATTCAGGGTCTATAAAATTAGGCAAGCATATTTTTTAGCAATTTTGGATTATCGTCCCGCTTTGTCAGCAAAAATAAGAAAATTACAAATCTCCTCCTATTCTTTCGTAAGAAAAATCGCATCACGCTACCACTTTGTTTTTGTTTTAACGTTTTAACTTTGACTTTTACTGTAATAATCTAATTTTAAGAATTCTTTGATATAAAATGTGACTTAGTAAAGCTCAGGTCTAAAGTGTAAAATTTTGAAAATCCCAGAAGAAAGTTTTTTAAACGTTTTCTTTTTCCAAACTAAAACTTTATCTCATATTTAATGTTTTTTTTTTTTTTAAACTTCCTTTTTCTTATTTAAAGAAAAAAAAGTATCTCATGTAAACATTTTATAACCGTCGTTTAACAGCTGACCCAATTTTGAGTTTACGACTACCACTGTTCAACTCTGTAACCTTGTAATTTTAAGCTCAATCCAGAAGACAGGGGAAATTCTAGATAAAGTATTGGGAGAAATTCGACTTCGTGGACAAATTTCTGACGAAACTAAACTGCATTTGCATTACGTGGAGAGGAAAATAACGAAAACCATCCACGGTTAGCCTGACAGCAAGGGGACTCTGATCCATGATACATGTGCCACTGAAGATATGAGAAGACGAGTCGTGTGCGGAATTTTTATTGACCAGCCATCGCTAGGATTCGAACCCGGTTCATCTCATCGAGAGGCGAGCGCTCTATCCTGTAAGCCACACCGGCTAGTTATGTAGGCATTGCTCATATCCGTCCCCTTTCTTGCCAGTGAAAATAAGTGAATTTTAAAATCTTTCATCTTTAAATACTTACATGATTTTGTGACAGTCTATGCATCTTTTTTTTTTAAATCGCCAATTTGGAAAGATTTTTTTACCATGTAGGTGAAAGTTATTAAAACAAATGAACAATTTTTTCATATTTTAATGAGTCCAAATAATGCAGCATTGGAAAAAAATTGCACATGTCTCATCTCTATTTATTATCCAAATTGACGTAAGTCACAATCAATTCTAGTTGCTTCATTTAATATTTTAATTGATACTGATGAAGCGAGTTAAAATTTTTTTTTTTAAACACTGCTTTATATCGGTGCCTCAAACTGACTCGAGATGTTGATACTAATCAGCGCATTAAACTGATTCGAAGTCATCACTTCGAATCAGTGCTTTATCAGATTCGGCTTTCATATTTCAAATTTTACTATACGTAAATTAACTGATTCTAATTGCTTTGATGATCCATTTTACCCAACTCCAATCTCAAATAACGATTATTTCGATTTCAAGTTAAGAGAAGTTTTTTTTTAGGGGGTCAGCAGGAATAGGAAAATAGGAATCATACATGAGAATAAAAGTCACTCAACCTGATGGAGGGGGGCACAAGAATATAAAACGAATGTGTGACCTCTCTTGGTGTGGAAAAATAACGTCATGCTCCACTGATAAATAACCTAACTACGACAATCGGATGTTGGGGAAGGGGGGTCCACCCACTGGGGCCCCTTTCAACCCGCGGGAGAAGTGAGCATCATCGTTTTTGGAACACTTCATTCACGCAGTGCTGAAAAGAGTCCACCTTAAACTCGCTACTGAATTGACGGGGACAAAAGCACAGTTGAAAACGTACTTTCAATACCCCCTTTTTTTTCAACCCCCTGAATTTTTATTCTATATTCTACATCATTATTTCTAGTATATAGAAAAGAGAGGGAAAGAGTTTTCGACTGTCGAATTTTGGAACGTCGGAAGAAAGAGGAGTTTTTCCGATGTCGAGTGACAGGCGTTAAACCGGAAATTTTCTTCACGGCTGGCATTTTGGATATTTAAATGTCACTTGTGGTCAGCATCCCCGCTTTGCTCTTTGTATCGCAGAGAAGCAGGAAAAAATAATAGCATTTGAAAGCAACATTCAAATATTTTTTGTACATTTTGGTATTTGTAACTTAGTATGCAGAAAATATATTTTTGCAGCATTTTTTGTTTACCTCGCGCCAAAAGTAAGAATGAGGTATCCCGGGTTTGAATCCCAGCAATGGCTGGTCGATTCTGATTAGGCACCCGACTAGAACCGATCACAGTACTGACATAAAATATCCCATGGTACACGGATCAGGGGTTAGAGTCCTCTTGCCGCAATTCTAACCGCGAGAGGTTCTCGTGGTTTTCTTATCCGTGTAATGCAAACGCGGGTTAGTTCCATCAAAAAAGTCCTCCGCAGAGACAAATTGATCCAAGAATTCCCTTGTCTTCTGGAATGGGTTCAAAATTTTAAGGCTGCGAAATTAAACATTGGTTGTCGTAAACTCAACATTAGGTCGGCTGCTCATCTGCGGTAAATAAAATAAAACCACAAAATGATATCAATTTTCTTAGGTGCGTTGCCTCATAAATGAACAAGAATATATAACCAATTTAAAAACTGAAATTTTATTTAAACAAAATGTTTTTCCTTTCTCTTATTTTCTCCCATTTTTAGCAATTGATTCTTCTTTTAACCCCACTTTTCCATTAATTTAATCAGTTGTAACGTTAAAATGTTTTAAAATTATAGGAAAAAATAACAAGGTTCTTAAAACAGCAATGTTTCATATTTCGGATGGTAGCAAACGTCCTTTTTTACTACTTTATTTGCATGCCTATATTTTGTTGTACCTTTTAATTATATTTAAATCAGTCAGCAAAAGTAACAAATGATTTTAAAACATCTTCATTTCATAATCCAGATGTAAGCAAATATCTAATATCAGTTGTCCCTACTTTCTGTTCTTTCCTGTTCCAGTTCAGTCGGTCTGAAACGATTATGGAAAATTACTAACGGTTATAAAACATCTTAATTTCATACTCCGAATAACATCAAATAATTTATATGAGTTAAATGAACTAAAATTTAATTGCATTATGTAAATTAAACTTCGTTTTTAAAATGTTTTTAATTTCTTCCTTTTTTCTCCTTTCTTTAATAACCCACTTTTCCTTTATTATTCTTTTATTATTCCTATAATCAATTGTAACGCCCAATATTTTTAATAGTGCCGAACAGCCTGCATAGGGGTCAGGGAACTGCCCTTGCACCAGAAAGGTTCTGGGTTCGAATCCTGCGCAAGACAAGGATGTTCTTTCCTTCTCTGTACTATCTGTCCTTACTGTGGGAGCAACGTTGGCACATTTAATATTGTGCCCCTGAAAGAGAGGCCAACAAATCCGCCCTGTAAATGTCTGAATTAGCGAAAAATGTTAACACAGGTGGGCATTGGAAAAAAAAAATATTTCTAATAGTATAAGTTATATATACCTAAAATTTTAGCGCCATACTGCAAAAGGAACCAATTATTTTAAATATCTTATCATTTAAACGAACTAAAATTTCATTTATTTTTTAAATTGAAACTTTTTTTACTCCAGATGAAGCCAAATATTTTAGATATGTTATTATTTAAACGAACAAATTTCTAATAATTTTGTTAATTTTACTATATTTATGAAATGTTTTATTTTTTATTTTATTATCGGTGTTGAACAGCCGACCAAATTCTGAGTTTACCGCTATCGATATTTAACTCCATAACCTTTTAATTTCGAATCCAACCCAGATGACGAGAGAACTCTTTTATCAAAAAAAAAAAAAAAAAAAAAAAAAAAAAAAAAAAAAATAGGGCAAACTAGTTTTCTTAGAGGACTTCTTGATGGAACTAACCCGCATTTGCATTATATGGAGAGGAAGATCGTGAAAACTTCCCACGATTAGCCAGACTACAAGGGAATTCTAACCTATGATCCGTCTACCACTGAGGATATTTTACGTCAGCACTGTGTTTAGTGAGGGCCGGAAGCAAAGTTCGTATTAACCATTCACCGCTTAGATTCGAACCTGGATCACCTCATTGAGAGGTGAACGCTTTATCCCCTGAGTCACCGCAGCTCTAATTAAATGTTTTGATTACTATTTTTTTTTCTTTCCTCCTCTTTCTGTGATAATTCAGCGTTCCTTTATCATTATTTTTAATTCCTATAATCATTTGTACCCCCCTCGCCAATGAGTTTAAAAGGATAAGTCGAGGCAACAAGCAATTTCGTCTTTATACTCCTGGTGACACCGAATATTTTAGACAAGTTATCATTTAAGAGAATAAAATTTTTCTAATTATATTGCAGATTGAAACTTTACTTATAAAATGTTTCGATTATTTTTCCATTTCTTCCTATTTATCATATGGTTTTAAGAGTATAGCTCGAAGTAATAAACAATTTTTGTTTCATTATTCAGATGAGACCAACTATCTTAGATATGCTATCATTTAACTTTGCTAGAAATTTAAAGGTAAAAATGGCTAAGTGGAAATTTATTTAATTGCTATTTTACCATTTCAACCAAAACAGTAAATAACCATAAAAAAAAAAAGGTGATATTTAATCTTATGAAATCCTTTTAGGTGGGTACATTTTATAACCGAGAGAGGGCTATTTTGTCAATCTCATGACCGACAGCGTTGACATCACAATATTGCCTTCATCACTTGAAGAAACCGTGTGGCCCATTAGAATCATTCATGCATAAATGACACTCCACCCATTTATGTTTCATTTTTATGGTTTAGCAAGCTGTAAATGGTTGCACAACCGTGTCTTTTTTTTTTTTTATCTGAATCAGTTATAAACGGTTTATAAACCGTAAAGGTAAAAAAATGTTTCCTAACATAAACTTTATAGAGAATCGGATAAACAGACTGCTGCCCATTATTTTACCGTAATTTTAGAATGAAAATTCTTAGACTGAAACTAATTTAAAAAATTTAATCATTTTGTAAATTTTACTCCATTCGTAAAATGATTTTATTATTTTTTTTCCTTCTTTCTTTGATAATTCATCGTTTCTTTATCATTCTTTTTTATTCTTATAATCATTCGTACCGCCTAATGGGTTTAAAAGTCGAAGCAACTTGCAATTTTGGTTTCATACACCAAATATCTCCGATGTGTTACCGTTTAAACGAATTAAAATGTTCGATAGTTTTCAATGGAAATACATTTTTCACTCTTATTGGAACTATTCATGTCTACAACATTTTACCCTGACGTAAAATTTGATTACTTCCAGTCTAGCGAATTCTCCTTCTTCTTCAAGTGCCGATTGTTCGCTTGAAAAAAGACATTGTCCCCATAACAGTTTCTGCAGAATAGTGAGGGAGTGCCCATACCATTCCAACTTTTCACACTCAAAAAGCCCCGGACTAAATTTTACCATTCATATCTGGTATATATACTGCCTCATATACAGCTCCTACAAAAACCTTTTACTATAAGAGGGGATGAAACACCTTGACGAATGTTCAATACTCGGGTCTTTTATGGCTTTATCGAAAACCCCTAACTATACCCGTACCGTTTTTGAAGTACTCGAACACAATATAAAAGAGCAAGCTCCGTTTTTGATCTATGATTTACAAGTCGAATCGATGAATAGTCGGTACAAGTATTTTGAGGGAACTTGTTGTTGATATCTTTATACACAGTAGCCAGGGTTTTCTTTTTCTTTTCTTTTTTTCTTCTTTTTTTTTTTATTGTGTCGTTTGATGAATCCACCCCTCGTTTTGTGAAGTACACTTTCGACAGGTCTATTATGACAGCGTGCGGTTGGAGCTTTAGATTAAAACATGCTTCCGAGTGACTTTGCATTATGAGTTTTTTTTTCTTCTCTTACATATATGTTTCTACCCTCTCCCCTCTGTTTGTCGAAAATTGAATAGAGTTCCACATATGACCACAAATGAAGTGTTTCAAATGGGGTTCAGGAGAAAAACGAAATGTTAATAGCCAACAATATGGAATACGAGGAAAATTTGATCCATTCGTATTTCAAAAACTTCATTAACTGTAATAAGTTATTTCTTCAAATACATACATATATATATATATATATATATATATATATTGTACGAACAGCGCGTATAATTTAATTCCACTATGTTTTTAAATGCTCTCTACTTAACTACAATTATTTTAAAATTGAATTCTTATGATATTTTCAAATAGATTTTTGTTAATTCTTAAAAAAATAAATAAATAAAAAAAAAATAGAAACACATTTTTAACAAAAACAAGGAAAGAATATTTTTTTAAATGCTCACGAGAATACAATTTTATTAAAAAAAAAAATTTAAAATTAATACATACAGAAATATAATTCTGACGCGAAGCATAACCTTTTGAGGCAGATTTTTTATTAAACATATTTTGTCTACTTTTTTCATTATTTTGTATACATTTAGGACAAAATAAGTGAAAAATATTGTATTTTAATTATTATAGTTACAAAATACAGCATGAAACATAGGTGTCTTTTTCCGTGTTAAAGGTAAAATCTCCAAACACAACTCACTTTCAAACAATAATTTAAACAGTCAAAAATTTAAGACTAAACAGTTAAAAGACTCAACAATAACACCAAAAAATGTAAGAGTAAAATCTAGTGGAAGTATCATTCAGATATTTAAAACCAAAATTAGGAACAAGTCATATAAGAGCACAATTTAGTAGAACAAATCTATAAAAACAAAATCTGGAAAACAAATATTTTAGAGCAAAATCTAGTATAGTTAAATCTTAACAGATGCTAGAATCTTAGTAAACACTATAAGCTTAGTAAACACTATAAGCAAATTTTAATGAGACCCGTAGTTAAGAAAAATACCTAGTGCAAGACTATTAAGAGGGGGAATCTTCTTACGATAAATGTTAAGCAATAAACAAATGAATACTTTTTTTCTGAAAATGTCGAAACTAAAAATACTTTCAACTCTGATTTGAAAATAAAAAGGGATATTATTAGCTGGACAGATAATACCGCTACTATTGATAAAGTTTAAATGAAATGAATACTAAAAAACCGTTTTTTTTTTTTTTTTTTTTCATTTTTTTCTCTCTTTCTTTAATGACTCTACAGCCTTTTGTAGTACGAGGCCTTCCTTAGAATCTTTTTGAATTCTGCACTTTTCTTCAGAAGGGTTTTTAAGTTGTTCACTTTTAGTGCTTCCGAATCCCCATTAATACAGACAGCCCCCTGCCTCTGATTCGCGTTCTTATCGGTTTAAAATGAAAGATTCTGGAGGTTAAAGCGTTCTGATCTATAGGAGGAGGAGTTTCTGATCACTTCTATCAACGCGTTCTGAAAATAATTAAAACTATGTTGTTTTTTTTAAAATTTTTATTATTATTATTATTACTTATCTGTTTCAGGAGGCCATAAAAATACTGCCATTCTATTAGTGACACCCAGCACACTTTAAAAACTGGATACTCAAATATCACGAAACTTTCTTTGCTTTTAACGAAACCGTTTCCTGTTTTATCCTCTGAGCAAAAATTTCGTCTAAGTGACAAAATAACTATCATCACTTTATTTTTTTCACAAAAAAAAAAAAGGTACCAAGAGGCACTTGAAATCTCTCATGGCAATACATTGCTGATCACATTTACGTGGGCACTATATAGGTAGATCAGCATCACCCCAACAACGGAAGCAGTACTTGAACCCAGGATCATCTTCCTAGTATTAGGTCAACTCCTTGACCATGATGGCTCAGGGGATAGAGCGTTCGCCTTCCAATGAGGCGAACCGGGTTCGAATCCCAGTCGATACGAATTCCGCATCCGGCTTGCACTGATCACAGTGCTGACGTGAAATATCCTCAGTTGTAGACGGATCATGGGTTAGAGTCCCCTTGCCGTCAGGCTAACCGTGGGAGGTTCTCGTGGTCTTCCTCTCCATGTAACGCAAATGCGGGTTAGCTCCATCAAAAAGTCCTCCACGAAGGCAAATTTCTCCCAATACTCGATCCAGGAGTTCCCTTGTCTTCTGGATTGGGTTCAAAATTACAAGGCTACGGAGTTGAACATTAGTAGCCGTAAACCCATTAAGTTGGGTCGGCTGTTCAACGACGGTTATAAAAAAAAAAAAAAAAAAAAATCTCCTTGACCATCTTATAATCGGTCGGCTTATTTCGTCATTCTAGTTTCCGTCATCTAGTCTTCCTTTTAGTAAACAATCTCCCATAATGCACTACAATGAGGTTTAGAGTTGAGGAA
Organism: Parasteatoda lunata; assembly: GCA_949128135.1. Lineage (NCBI taxonomy): Eukaryota > Metazoa > Arthropoda > Arachnida > Araneae > Theridiidae > Parasteatoda > Parasteatoda lunata. The sequence goes on from OX421971.1 coordinate 98,919,579, forward strand.
ACATTTTTGTCATATATTTCAGAGTTCGCGTTTCGTCACAAATTACTTGATTTTGAGACGAAATGATTCTCAAAATCAATGAAATACTGCTCACGGATTGCTAAATCTTCAAAAGTGAGAGTTTTATTTCTGAAAGTGTAATGCGTAAGTTCTTGTGGTTATATGTACTACTAGTATTGTGGAAATAAATATCTAATATACTAATGCAAATACTCTCTGATAATATGATTTTTTCTGCCTCTGAAATGGATAATTACCTTTCTTTTGTTTTTAAAAAAAGAAAAAAATAAATAAATAAAACCTTCAAGTCCTAAACTATTTCCAACGAATCGTAAATCCTAACAAAGAAAAATCTTTTTACTATTAACTGCTTTACGTATGAAAGTTAAATTTATATTTCTTTTGACAAAAAAATTCCCAAAGAAAAGGAAATGCTGCAAACATCAACAATTCTATCTCATTTATCTTGCATACTGTTTGATCACAAGTTTGTTTTACAAAAAGCTGCAGACAAGTACCCGCAACAATTTATTTTTCATTCCTTTTTTTTCCTTGTTTTTTTTTTTTTTTTTTTTCCTTCTGATTTTACCAGATAATTTGTGAGAAATCGGGTTCTTGTTAGGATTTGCACATTTAGGGTGGGTGGCCTAGAAACCGTGTCGAGAAAGCAGATACCGGGAAACCTATAGCTGCTGGTGGAGAAAATAAACTAGGGACGGGCGTCCAACCGAAACCCAAACTTGGTTCAGGATCAACCAACCATAACCGGTGAAATTGATCAAATCGGGAAAGATGTTTGAGAAAATTATCTTTAAAAAAAAAAAAAAAAAATGGAGAGAACTAAATAAAAATATAGGGTCATCTATTTAAAAAAAAAATTTATAAGTGGGAAAGGGGAGGGGTGCAATATAGTCATTTCTAAGAACAAAGGAAATGGATGAAGGAAAAAAAAAGTTTGCTAAACAGTTAACCGGGAATAAAAATATGCAAAACTTTTAGTAATACAATGAAAAAAGTTAAAACAAAAATTCGATTTGTGTTTTTATTGAGTTTCTTTTTTGAGCTAGAATGAATGAGCGTAAAAATTTTCTGCGTAAACCTTCATTCATGGTTGATTGATTGCATTTATTCACGGAATCTTCATGTTGGTATACTAGGTAAAATAACAGCACATTTGGCATTAAAAGAACCTCAAATTTGACGGTTCCTCGTAAAGGTAATAACTTATTGTAATTCTATTTTCTATCATCATATCATTATTATCTTTTGAGTCTTTTTCCACTTTCTCAGAAAAATCGGTTCAACGTTGAGTCATAAAACTGGTTCAAGTTTGAGTTGTTCCTGGATATGGTGCTAAATTTCTGCTACTTTAATTAGATATTTCATGCTTCCGTAAGTTGAATCATAGTATCACGTAATTAAGTGTAAGAGACATAATATTAAGGTTTAAAGTTAGCATAGTAAAGTTTAATTCATTTTTAATTGTATTACGGTTCCGCATTCTCTGAATTTTTGAACAGTGCAGCACTAAATTAAAACCAATATATTGGTATATTAAGTAAAACAATAACACATTTTGCATTTTAAAAAAAAACAAAAAAATTTGACAATTCTTCGTAAATAATATATCAAATTAGTTCTATTTTTTCTTTATTCTTGGTGTTATCATAATTATGCTTTGAACCTGATTCTATTTTCTCAGAAAAATTGGTTCAATATAGAGTCATAAAATCTATTCAATTTTAAGACAAAATATTAGTACTTTGAATTGTACTTGGATGTAATGCTAATTTTCTCCTACTTGATTTAGATTTTTCATGCTTCCGTAAGTTGAACCATGTAATCAGGTGGTTTAATATGCTCAATTTTTTTTTAACAGTGCAGCCTTTAATTAAGAATTTATATATTGGTAAAGTAAGTAAATTAACGGTACGTTTGGTTTAAAAAAATCCCGTAAAATATGGCAATTCTTCTTAAATAATAACTTAAAGCAATTCTTTTTTCTATTTATTATTGGTATTATCAGATTATGTTGTTGCCAGATTCCATTTTCTTAGAAAAATTGGTTCATATTTTGATTCATATACCAGTACCTTGATTGGTACCTTAATATGGTACTAATTTTCTGCAATTTTAATTAGATAAAATTGAGTTTAAGACAACTAATATGGTTCATATGAGCACAATGCTGCAAATTGTGAAAGATATTATGGTTCAATAAGCAACAAAATTTCTAACAATGTAACACTGGATCAAAAAGCAACAGAGTATTGCTACACTGAGAAAAAAATATGGTCAAAACTACCAGAATTCGTCGAAATTTACCTTGTTTCTGGCTCTATGGGAACACCGAAAATCTAGGTAATTTGTGGGATAAAAGGAAAATCTGCATAAAATTTGGTAATTTTATCATGATTCCTTAGGGCATGACATAAAAACTATTTACCTTGTTTCTGGCTCTATGGGAACACCGAAAATCTAGGTAATTTGTGGGATAAAAGGAAAATCTGCATAAAATTTGGTAATTTTATCATGATTCCTTAGGGCATGACATAAAAACTATTTACCTTGTTTCTGGCTCTATGGGAACACCGAAAATCTAGGTAATTTGTGGGATAAAAGGAAAATCTGCATAAAATTTGGTAAATTTATCATGATTCCTTAGGGCATGACATAAAAACTATTTATTCGGTTAAATTTGCTTTTCAGTTTTGTATTTTTAACTAAATGTGTGGTAATAAGAACTATAATTTTGAAAACCAGAATTTCAGGCAAATGGAAAAACTGCAAAATGTAGAGTTCAAATATCGTATATTTTGGTTTTATTAACCGGAATTATTATATATTTTTTTATATCAGAAATGTCACTAACATACAGTACTGTAATTTTACCAGAATTTCTTTCTCCATGTAATCTTAGGTAAAATAACAGTTTATTTGGTAGACGAAAATCAATAAAATTTGGCAATTCTTTGTAGGGTTAGAACTCCTTGTAATTTTATTTTATGCCATCTTGTTTAGTGATAGAGTTAGGGAATTAGAGTGACATAGGATTGCTTTGCTTCTTCAATATATTACTAACAAATCTAATTACTTATAGTAACTAAAGACCAGTTTGGTAATTATTTGTTATTTCTGTCTAAGTATAATAAGAATAACAATAAGTTCCGTCTAAGTTGAATTCCTTTTTGTGGTTCAGTTAATGATTTAGTTAGTGATTTAGCGATTCAATGAGAGATTTTATAATTCAGTTCGGATTTTGATGAAATAGTTAAGGATTTGGTGATTCAGATAGGTATTTAGGAATTCGGTGATTCAGTGATTTAGTGGTTTAGTGGTTTAGCTAGTTATAGTTTTGATTTGGTTATTTATTTATTAAGTTAAGGATATAGTTGCTGATAAAGTTTAAAACTAGAGGATCATTTTTACTTTTAAAAGTTTTAAATTGCGATACTTAATATTAAGTCACGTCATACCATATTAACATGAAACTTAATCTTTCGTATGGCTTAGTTAAGTATCTTCATAGTAATTTATCGTAATTTATTTTCACTCCTTTTAGTCGCCTCTAAACTTAAGTCAGTCTAACAATAATTTTCCAAAGAAGTGAAAATTTAGATACATTTTTTTACTCCTTCATGCCCCAATGAAACTTAATTCTCTTGATTCTTCTTGTTAAAAAATTGTATTTACTGTTTTTGAGCAGCGTTACAAGAGGCGGTTCATTATGGAGTTAAAAAACGTGGTACGATTCGAATCCTTTTTTTTTATTTTAGTTTTGTTCCTTCCCTGGACGAGCTCCTTACCAGTGTAATGCTATATGCTTGAAACAGAAATAAATTAAGAAAAAAAAAATAGATAGAAGAATAACATATATTTATAAATTACACAGGATACCTAAATTCTCTTTGTTTACAATAATTAAAAATCGTAATGTAATTCAATGAGCAGAAGAACAAAGTGTTCTAATTTTATGACATTTTTTTCGTGAAAGAAAATTTTAAAATCTGAAAAAAACTCTGAATGACTGACTGAAGTTAATGTGTAATATTAAAAGATTTCATTCGAAAAGTTCAGTATTTATAAAATATAAGTAAATATTTGTACTAATTTTATGTAGTCACGATATAACGCCCGTTTTTGTTTGGGACACAGGGGTCGTTATATCGAGCGTCGACTGTACATAGTTGTTTCAAGTTACGTGATTTGTACATCGGAAATGTACTAGTCCTAACTATCAGCCATAAATTTAGGATACTCCGGTTACATGAGCAAAATAATGATGATGATTGATTATTATAAATATTTGTAAATTATTTTGTAGCTTGATAAACAAATGCTATTCATATAATGTAAATAAATTAAATTTCTTTATGAATGGAGAAATCTTCAATTCGAAAAGAAATTGCAATCATTTTTCGATTGAGTTTTGAGAAGAAAAAAAAAAATCAGTTGCCAAAAGTACATCCCTTTCTATTTTCTCAATCACCACCGCTCCACTTATGGAAAAAGAGATACAGCAAGACTTCCGCTATGCGTCTCGCGTGTCATTGATTGGACGGAGTATTCTGTGACGTCACTGATCACCGTTCCAGCAAATGGCGTCACGTCTTTTGCTCTCCTCTCTCTTTACCCTCCGCCTCTCTTAGCCAGAAATCGTTGGGGTTACCAGTGCGCCAAATGAAAACTTAAAACTCTGCCAAATAATGGCGCCAGAATCAAAATTCTGCACAAGGGAGAAAAACAGATAACACGTGGCTTTAGACGTTTGTTTATATTGTTTGTGACTTATGAACGAAATTAGAATGCTTTGTTTTTTTACGATTTTGAGCATTTCCTAAAAATGATAAAAACCAAAACCACTACAAGACTCTTTTTTCTAACTTTCGATTAAGATAATTATGTCATAAGGGAACCAAAAATGATGTTTAAGAAAACTTAGAAGTTAATAAGTTAAAAAAGTAAATAAAAATTAAAACGTAAATAAAAATATGAAAGAAGTATATAAACAGAGAATTCAAAAAAAGTATCATATAGCACAAATTTTTTTTAATTGTAGAATAATCCTCTCCCTCGGTTGTCTAAAAATGAATATCTTTCTATACATTAGTAATAATTGTATCTATTATTTATTAAAAGGCATTTTCTTTAAAAAACCAGGCAGTTTCTTTATTAATTTGAAGAAGATAAACATTAACCCGAGTTTTTTTTTTTCCGTTGTAGGCATCTTTTGATGTCATTGTTCTTAAAATTTTTTTAATATTTTTTATAATAGTATCTATTTTAAATTGAAATCGTATTCAAGCACCAATTTCTTGTAACTTAAATTTTATAAATTTTTATTCATTCAGATTAATTGGACTTATTCTTTTGTTCGTTTGTTTGTTTCTAAATGAAATATAAAAGATATTGAATATTGTCTAAGACAACGCTTCATTAAGTAACTTAGTATTTCGAGTGCGGATGATCAATTTAGTGGATAACACAACGAAATGCTAGAGAAATTTGAGGGATGTGTCCAGCCTCATGGGTAACTGCTAAGTAACAAGCAAACAATTGTCCTGAGATCTCAAGAATTGAATATTTCCCCTCTTTTCTTCAAGGGCAGAATATGACTTTGATAGATGACACTGTTTAATTTCCTTTTTTCATTCTATTTCGCTGACTATATGACAACACTACTTATAATACCATCTGATTTACTGGATTGCAGCACTGCTTGTAATTCCATCTGATTCACTAGAGGGCAGCACTTGAACCTATTTCTGTTCAGCAGTTATCTCTGACAAAAAGAAAAGAAAAATAAGTTGTTTTTTTTTGTTGTTGTCAACTAACAGAATTACTATAGAATGGTGACATCAATCATTCACTGTAAAAAATAGCTACTCAAATTTCACTGTAATTTCTTCGTTTTTGACGGAACCGTTTCCTGGTATATACTCCGAGCCTGAGCGAACATTTCGTTCAAGTGATGTAATAACTATTGCCTCAGTCCATAAGGAAACAAATTTCGTCAAAAGTAACGAAATATTTCGTCATTCTAGTTTTGTCAAATTAAGAATTTCTTTCATAGATTTGAGATCGTGAGAAAACGATGAGATTCATAGTTGAGGAAAGTTTTTTTTCATATATTTGGGATTCCACATTTCAGTACAAATTATGTGCTTTCGTGACAAAATGATTCTCAAAATTAACGAAATGCAGTTCAAGAAATTCTGAATCGTCAAAAGTGAGATTTTTATTTTTGAGAGTGCGGAGACGTAAAATTATTATGACAACTGAACTCACAATCTCATTAATCCCGTTCATTCTGCTAGACTTTCGTAAGAGACGCGTTTCTTACAATTTTCTCTCAATATTTTCTCTCAAAATATTTTGGTCAGGATACTGCACTACCAATTTATTATTTGGCGATATTCGCAAGGAGTCTGATTTCCCAAGTAACTTACGCTCTCAGAAATTTCGATGCATTGCGATCTAAATTATGAATTTTAAAGCATTAGAAAATACAGCTTATCTTTTGATTATGTCGACAAAAATTATTATAATCGGAATTTCGAAAACTTCACCTATTTGTAATTTGAACAGGCAGAGGTACCAATTAGTTCAGATTAGCGAGGTTTTCTTATCTTTAAAATTAATAATTCTTCTCATTCAGTATGGTAATAACTTTCATATTTTTCTTTCGTAACTAAGCAGAAAGGAGCTTTCTATGACTTACGATTTTGCTTATTTTTCGAACAATATTCTTGAGGAATATTTTATAACAATCAGCGTTTCAAGAAATGTAATTTGAACACAAATTGGCTTGCAATGGAACACTTTAATCTGGAGACAATAAAAATTCAAATCTGCTTTAAATTATAAAAAAATTGTACTTATTTTATAAATAAAAAAATAAAAAAAAATAGAATATAATCTATAGCGATAAAAACATCTCTGAAAAATTCGAATTAATAATCAAGCTAATAAGTAAAATAATAATAAAGCTCATAAATTCATTTGAGGCCGTTCAAATATTACTATAATAATAATATAAATTATTTAATAATAATAATATTAAATAATAATAATAGTAATAATAATAAATTAAAGCGGGAATTTTGTTTTATCGCAAAGTTACATTTTTTGTTTGATTAATTCTTAAAATAAGTACTCATTCTATTATACCACAATAAAAGTCAAAGTTAAAGCTACAAGGTGGGAGGATTGTTACAACTTTCTTACATAAACATACGAGGGGTTTGTAATTCGCTTATTTTTGTTGACAAAGGGGAGATGAGTTCAAAATTGTCACTTAATATAATTGAGCTTACGTAATATGATTGAACTTTGTGCTTTGAGTTTTTGAAATTTCTTGGACATAAGTATCATATTATTACTGTTCGTAATAGAAAGATGTTAAATAGTTTAAAAAACTATTTTTTACTGTTTGAAGCATATATAAACTAATAATAATAATAATACTCAAAAGAAATTAATTAAAAGCATAACGTAAGGTCTATGTTTAATTTTTTAGTAAATAAATGCAGTTAGCTTTTTGATATCGAGTAATTTAAACTAGCGAGTTAATATTTAATTAAATAGTTAATATGCTTACTAACCAAATTAATGAATTTTTTAATTAAAAATTTAATTTTTTAAAGTCCAATGCTTAAATTAAATTTAACCTCGATTGGAGACTAATTCAAAGAGAAATAAATTTAAAGAAAAGTCAGATAAAAAAGAAGAGAAAAAAAAAAACAGAAGAAATTTCGAGTAAAATGTGGTTGGAAGATATAATGGTTCTTATTTGTAACGAGTCGTGAAAACGTTGCCATACGATCTATCCTAATACCGGTAAATAAATACAATCGTCGCTGCTTCAATACAAAAAGCTACAGAAGAGAAAATTTCATTTTTCATTATTCGCGGGCTTAAAAAAAGGTCACAATAATACATCTCCAAGCATGACTCACGTAAAATCAGCACCGAAAACCACTCGAGCGCGAAAAAACTCTCTCGCGTTCGAGCCGAAAAACGCCAAGGACATAAAATACGCAGATGCTCAAATCGAAAGAGAAAAAAAAAGCACAAAATAAATTTTCACGACAAAACCAAATTTTTCACTCTTAGGAAGAAAAAATAAAATATTTCTTTCTCACCCACCATATTGGAGATAGTATCGCCAAATTTAGTAACCCTCCGCAACTCATCTAGTGGAAAAAAGTTCGGGTTTACTCTGCTCTTCCATTTGGCTGAAAGCGCGGCTATTGGTCGAATCTGATTATCCAAGGAGGCTCAATTATGCCACACGATGGTAAAGCAAGACACAGTGTACAAGAATTAATATCATTCGCCACCGTAGGCTTTTACTGGCGCTAGTGCTCTATCTTGACTAGCTTTTTGAAAGCTATCACATTCGTAATTAAATATTTTGGACGTCAATTTAATTTTTTATAATTATTAATTATCAAGAAACCACTAAAAACAATATCAATGTTTGAAAGAAGAGTTGTGCGGTGATTTGCTGCAAACATAAAAATCGTCTGCTAAGTCTTTGTTTTTATTCCTGTTGTCATACAAGTCAAACAACGTGTTGTTTACTAAAGTTCTGGCGCCGGCCGTGCAGTTAAACTTCATTATGGACTTGAGCACGGCTTATCGCTATAATGCTAGTATGATGGAATATTACTCATGTAAGTACTTGGTCTTGCATGCTGTGTGTGTAAATGTGTGCGCGCGGAGAAGCGTGCGTTTGTATGTTTGTGGATCAGTGACGACGCAAGTAAGCGTGACCAAACGGTTTTCCCCACTTACCTTTATTCGATTGTTTCGTTTGCCAAATCGGAGAAATTTATATCGTTTGATACAAACCCTACTTTTTGTTTATCGTTCATAATAATTTATTGTTTTCTTTTTTTTTTTCTTCATTTAATGTCACTTTTGTTATTAGAGTTGCTTTGGAACAATACTTCGAGAGACTTCAAGCAAACGATTTTTACTATCCTATTTTTCTGATATTTTTTATTTTTCATGTTATGAAAGCTGAATTTTAAATTCAGCAAATTTAAAGCAAAAAATATTATCCTGGTGTTCCAATATTTGTATTTGTTGTAATTCATTGAGTCGAATATCGTTAAATATTTAGACAAATAATAGGGGACATTAATTTACAAGAAAAAACGAAAACTGAAATTCAAATCCAGCAAAACTTTTTAAATATTTTTCACTTAGCTTTTTTTTTCGCTATTTGTGATTTGTTGCTACATTTTTTCCGATGAATATTACGAATAATAAAATGTACAGAAATTAATTGATTAAGCCAACGAAATATCTGAAAAGCAGAAACTTTTATTACTAAACAGTATTTCTTCCAGCAATAAGACATTTTATAAATCTTCTTTTATTTTGATCAATAATATTTAAAAAAAAAAGAAACTTATGAGTATTTGGGGGAATGATGCTGTTGTATTTGCAAATGCAACTTACTTAAAATTAAGTGTCAAAACTATATTTACTTGGCAAAAAGAAGTAAAAAAATTTTATTTTGTTTTTTATTTTATGGATTCAAAAAATTAAAATTTAAATCTAAGAATCACAAGGAAATAGTTACCAAATTTATTTCATTTAGCTATGCATTTGGTGAAGTTTGTTATTTATTCGAAGATGTATTCGGAGTTTGCCGTTAATAAAACATATCAACTTCATGTGTTTTATATGATTGTGTTTTATTTTGTGAGATCAAACCTATCTACATTATGTGAACAGGCTATTAAATATCTTAATTGCATATTTGAGTGCTTGGCGAATGATTTCATTATGTTTGCAATATACGCGGAAAAACGTTTAGCTATAAGTCTAAATCTGTGCATTCAAAAAAGTAAACAACTACTGATTAATTAAATAAATTTCCATAAAAATTTATACATAAAAATATATTTCCTCCTGAAAATTTAGAGAAAATTTCTAATGATTCATTTGAAATAAATAACATTAAACAGAAAGAGGTAATGATTGATAAGATAAGTAGAAAAAATTTATGAATTTTTGAATACGTTATTGCAAGCAATTGGTAAAAATATTGGCATTGAATTTTATAAATTAAAATATTAAAGTTTTGTCATTATTTATTATTGAAGTTACATAAACAGTAAATTATAATGCTTTTTTTTTCCTTTTACAATTAGTTAGATAAAACCTTTTTTTTTTTTGTTACTAATAATGTACTGTCTAAAATAGTTTTTACATACATTCTGGTTTTTCTAAAATATAGTTAACTTAGTATGAATATTACGTAAACAATTCCAAACATTGATAGCTGATCAGTATTTTGATAATTTTTAGGATTTGATATTTTTTAGATATTTATTTGATTTAATAGAAATATTGGTATAGTTAGATTTTATTATTTATAGTTTTAGTATGATTTGTTATGATACTTATTTTATAAATAATTAAGATCTATTAAAAGGAGGTTTATGAATCGTAAAGAATAATAACAATGATAGCAAAATATAATTCCTTTTACAGAAGTTCTTTTTAATATGGTTATAATAAAAATGTATGGTATAAATCGGTAAGTAGTGTTGACGTATCGCACTGGAACTATGATTATCATACCACGATATAAAAAATAAAAAATAGTACTATCGATTTTCTTTATCATGGATTATTCGAATTACAATAGCTGATAATATAGTAGTTCAAACGCAAAAATATAAATGAAAAGTTTTACATTTAAAATTAAAATAAAAATAAATTATCATTATTGCAATTTAATTTAAAATCGAAATAAAACTGTTTCCGTTTATTTTTACTTCTTATTTAATATTTATATCGAATTTATTTAATGCCAAATAATTGCTAAAAATAAAATAAAAAAACGTTTATTTAAGTTCAAATATGCTTAAAGATGCAGGAGGAACATCAACTGTATAATAAGTATCTAAATTTTGATTCAAATGAAATTTTACATTAAAATTTATATTCATTGATTTGTATATTTATGACAAAATACTAAAAGAAATAGCATTGTTATTTTGTATAATTTAGTTAAAGCAATGTTTCACTGAGTACTTATTTTTCTACTATCAAACAAAAGATAAAAATTTTTATATAAAATTTTTATTTTTAATTCAATTTGATGTAGCTATTAAATATAGAACAGAGTTTTTAACTCTTCTTTATTTCAAAAAATATAATTTTCGTCGTGTTTCGAAAGCGTACGACTAATATAATTTTCTTTGTCTTATTTATTTTAAAGTATAATAGCGTATTGTTGTTTTTAATGCGTTGGTAAACAGTGACAAACATATTAAGTAAATTCTCTTGCGAAACATTTTGCATTAATGATTCAAAATTTACCCATAACTGTTAAAATTATGTACTTATACGAATATATTTCAGAACATTGTTTTCGAACTTTTTATTGCAATGCCTGATTATGCATGCAGTTTTAACAAAATTGTAATTTATAAATTATTTGAACAAGTTTCACCAAAACAATAGTTTGAAAACAGTGAAATATGCAGGCTTCACCAATACTCATAGAGCACTATTTTTAAACTAATTGTGATAAACATGCTGATTTATTTTAATTCTGAAGAATATTATTTTCAAACATTTTATGAAAAGAATGAACAATTTAACATAAATATCAATTTTTATCGCTTTTTTACAAACTGAGTTAAACCATGCATATATCCTCTCATAAAAATATTGTTTTCAAATCGCTAGAGTCAAATATGATGACTTCACTTAACTTTAAAATATGCATGCAGATGTTCCCGAGATAAAAACACAACTGTTTTTAATATATTGAAGTCCAAATAAAAAAAAAAATGTTTTTAAAGTTTTTCAATATAATGTTGCTTAACAAGCTGATTTTGCTGAACTGCAATTTATAGTTGTTTTCTTTTTAAATTCGAGATAAACTTTAAAAAATCTTCTATTGTATATTATTAATTTTAAACTGCTTAAGTTAATCCTGTATTTTCCATCAAAATGTATAGACGTATTCAAATAGAGAGTATCACATGTATATTCAAACTGCTCGAGTTAAGCGTGTACATCCCATTAAATAGTAAATATATTATTTTCATATTACTTGAGTTTAGCAATTTTTATTTCATTGAAGTGTAAGATATTATTATTACACTATATTCACATACTTATAAAATTAATGTTTAGCTAAACATTTAATGCAAAAAAAAAAAAATTTAAATTATTGTTTTCAACCTTCTTATGTAAAACATGCAGCATTCACTAAATCATTTAACAAGTGATTTAAATGAATAAATATATAATTATGAATGATTAAAAATGTTATTTTGAGTGGCTAGTATTTATTATATAATGAGATTTTGAAAAAGTATATTTATTACAATCAACAAAACTGAATATTTCAATTTATGAAACGTAAATTCTTTTATGATTATTAAAAAAACCAATTTTTTTTTACTATTAATGATTACTTTTTTTTACATTACATTTTACTATTAAAATTTTTGTAGCAAACGAAGACAGACATCACCTTCTATTTTATCCATTTCATTTCATATATTTTAATTTTGATATCAATAAAAAAAAGCATTTCAAAATTTGATTGCAATATAAAACATTAACTAAATCAGTTTGACTTACGGACAGTTTATCCTTAAATTAACGTTTTAATCTGTTTCCGCATCTGCTGATATTTACATTGAAATAAACTAGTAAATGTGAAATCGTAACATTTTAATCAGTTATGAATACATAAACCTTGATAACTATGTGTATTTTAAAATAGAATTGCTTCATAATTCGCACTATTTTTGGGGATATGTATATTGATCTTTTTTTCAGAATTATGCTATGCTTTGCCTGCATTTATACATTACTTTTTGCGGAAATATTTCAATTAAACAATGAGATGAGTTTGATTCGATTAAACAATGTTATATTTTCAAATCAAATTTATAGGAATTTATTTTGAACTAAAAACGTTTTATACAATGTATTGTATAATGCCCATATTTGAAGATTATATTTATAGATTCAGTGAAAGATAGATTATAATATTACTAATTATGACTATTTTATTTTATCTGAAGCAAATGTATATCTATAACTTAAACAATCTGTTTCATGATTGTTCATCCCCTCATTCTATATTTTAGATAATCTAGATGGTAGTATTACGTTGAGTATTGCATTACTTATTGCATTAACTTATTTTTATTAACACAATGGTGTACAATTTAACTAATCTGTCCAAGTAACCTCTTATAATCTATATGAATCTTGACCTATATGAATTTATATGAGTCTATATGAATGCATATGAGAACCTGCATGAATCTATAATTTATATGAATATCTTATTATTCTATATGAATTAGATTTAAATATGTCATAAGGCAACAAACCTATTTTAACTGATGGAAATATGCATAGTTTAAAAAATCTGCTCATGAGATCCTCTTATTCGATATGATTTTAGATTATGCGACAAATTATTTTAACTAATTATTTTTGAATATATATAATGTAAATTTTTTGATCCTCTTATTTGATATAACCTCCTTATTCTATACGATCTGTATTACTATTATATTACATTATATAACGCACTAGCTGATGGAAATATGTATAATGTAAACAGTCTGCCCTCACGATCTCGTATAATCTCCTTATTTAGTATGACATTAGATTACATTACATAACAAATTATTTTATTTTTATGTATAATTTAAATAATCTGTCTCTTCTTATTCTATATAATCTTAGATTACATAACAAATTATTTTAACTAATTATTTTTGAATATATATAATGTAAATTTTTTGATCCTCTTATTTGATATAACCTCCTTATTCTATACGATCTGTATTACTATTATATTACATTATATAACGCACTAGCTGATGGAAATATGTATAATGTAAACAATCTGCCCTCACGATCTCGTATAATCTCCTTATTTAGTATGACATTAGATTACATTACATAACAAATTATTTTATTTTTATGTATAATTTAAATAATCTGTCTCTTATTCTATATAATCTTAGATTACATAACAAATTATTTTAACTTAGTATTTTTAAACATGAAAATTTAAATTTTCTGATCCTCTGATCTCAAATAACCTTCTTATTCTTTATGATCTGTATTACAATTATCTGTTCTATGTTATCCTTTATTATTCCATTAATTATCTTATTATGACACACTAACTGGCCAAAATATTCATAATTTAAATAATATGTCTTTATGATTATCCGCTTTCACTTGAGTTTAATAATGTCAAAAAATAATTATGCTTTAGTAAATTGAATTCATTAAAAACTGAATTATGAAATTTTTTCTGAATGAACACTTACGAAATTCGTTCTTGATGAGCTATACCAGATGATAAAACAAACTTCTAAGAAAATATGCTGCACTAATTTGTAAACGGCGTAAAAAAGAAAAAGAAAAATTTATTTCTAAATAGCTGCAAAAGCCATTTGTTGTCAAACTTTTTAAATAAAGTTATCAATGTTAAAAGTTAAAAAAGTTAATTGCATCATAACGTTTCTTTGTCTAGTTTCTATTTTTTTATTAAATCATTTTATATCAACTTTCATTTATTCACTTCATTATCTTATTTCGACTTTTATCTTATAAATCTAAATTAAAATTATACCATTTATTACAAGATTTATAAATGTAGTACACATAATTTTAGAAGAAAAAAAAAGGAGAAAAAAAAAATAGTGCATGTATTTCATTTTCAAATTAAATTTTTAAAGCTAATGAAATTTGACTTTCAATAAAATATAATTATGTAGTGGAGAAAAGGAGGGCTAGTGAGAACATTTTTTACAAATTTGTCAAAAAACCATATTTAATATTATTTTTATTTTCATGCAAAATTTTCTACTTGAGTTTGAAATCACTATTTGTAAAGGTACGCCATTTTGCAATATCATTCTAATTCAGAAAAGAAATAACATCAAATGTAATAAATTTGAAACCAATTCATATTTCTTCCATTGGAAGTTGAATGAGTCAGTGAAGACATGTTCACACCCGCTCCACTCTTATGTGTCTACACTTACCCTTCTTAGACACCTGTTTAAGCCTAGTCTAGGTTAATTGGCATTATACAGAGCAAAAATTATTATCAAAATCGGCAAAAAAAAAAAAAAAAAAACGTTACCGTAAAACCGTAAACCGTAATAGGTAAAATAACCAAAATAGATAAAACCGTAAAAAAACCGTAACCGTTTTATAACATAAATTATTCCCATTTGTTGAAATTCTGAAAAATAAAATATGTTAATAAAAAGCGGAAATTTAAAGTTACTTTTGAACCTTAAAAACCTACTTTTACAAATTTCTTGTATTCACCGTGTGATTGTGCAACTGCATTCAGAGGTGTATATCAGTGTTTCCGATCTACGACGTCTCACAGAGGAAATTTGACCAATAAATCAAAAAAATATTCAAGATGTCCACTTTAGCTCTATATCCACACAAGCCCCCCCCCTCCTTCTATACTTTCGGTAAAACGAGAGAAAAAAAAATTAAGTTTTGTGTTCGTGTTATAATCCTCCTGCTTCAAAGAATGAATTTAACTTTTGAATAGAACATTTAATATTTTTATTATTATTTTTTATATAATATTTTTAAACATTAAGATGCATGCGCAATATTATGAGAGAAATAAAAAACCTCTTTCAAACTTTTATTATTTCTAATACTCTTATTATGATTATAAATTGTAATAAATTATAATTACTTTGTGCAATGTTTAAAAGTTTTTATTAAAAGTTTTATGTATTGTAAAGTTACATCTAAATTTAAAAATTCAACAATTGTTTTTAATGATAAATTTAATAATTTTATAACTTGTTGATTGAAAACTAATACTAACAAATTTTTTTATTTTATTTTAAGATATTTGCAGTATTCTGTAGTAAATAGATGAGATAGTACAGTGAGGCAGCAGCATGAGATAGAACAATAAACCAGCTAGAAAAAATAATGTTTGTTGCCGTTGTCTCCAAACAAAGCTAATAACAAAATCACAAAGATAAGCACTGCTTAAAATGTATAAATAAAGTTTAAAATATATTATAATTTAAACTTTTATTTCGCTTAATTATTCTTGATCAAAGGGGGAATATAACTAAATAAATGATGAATCCTTATATTTTCAGATACATAAATATAGAAATTCAATATAAATAGCCTCTGTTTGAAAATAAACTATAGTTTTGTTTTTAAAAAATCCTTGCTTTTTAAATAATGTGAGAGCACTGATTACAGTTTGAGAATTATGAGGAAAAAAAATTATAAAAAATATAAATTAATTTAATATGAAGCAAACAATATAGAGTACTCATATGTTATATTTAAACACGTATTCATTATGTTATTGTTTCATTTTATTAGTTCCACTTACGGTTTAATTAATTTTTACTTGATGTTGAATTTAAGTAGTTAAAAAATTCGCACATTTTTCGATATATAAGTATCAATATCATTATTAGTATTTCTCTAAAAAATATTTATTTTTATCAATACTTTTTAGATCAATACTTTTTAGATGATTTCGATTAGCTAGAAATGCATTTAAGTAAAAGAAAACATTTATGATTCCATATTATTCTTTTAGTTACTCTTCAATTTCATATATTTAATTTATGCATAAATTGTTATTTATCATAGAGGAAATTATTATTTTGCGATTTGTAAGCATCTAAAGTTAAAATCCGTATGTTATCGAGTATTCACCATATTAGTGTTTCAGTTCATGAATTTCATTAATGTTTTTATTATTACTTACATGACCTAATTAATTTATAATTGATTTCTTTCAATGTATCAAAAAATAATCAAAAAATTAAATAACTTAAAAAAATTATTGAAAAGTCATCATAAAAAATAAACATTTAAAAACCTTTTTCTGAAAATCAGCATTTTTTTAAAATTATAATAAAATTCCTACTTTTTAAGTTACATAACAATCATGATTACATTCTAAAAGAACGAATAATAATGAAAACATTTTTAAATTAAAAAGCCATCTTTCATTGTCGATTATTCACTAGGTTATTGCTTTATATTTCACTTTTTAAAAAAGAGAGAGAAAGAGATAAAAAATAGCACGGAATAAAATAACTAATTTCAAATTCTGATTCTGACATACAATCCAATTCTCTTATTTTAAGCGTCAAAAATAATGCACCGGCGTATAGAAAATTCTGTGCTAAGTTAGTTAGTCACCCTTGTATTCAATTTCTTCTTTTTCTTCAACACCCCCTTTTTGGGCGCAAGAGCACTGTGCTATAAATAAGATTATACAGTTTTCCATCGACAAGGCGAAGTATTCTTTTCATTCAGTACACATTTCTTATGTACGCTCATGTACAGGGATGGTCATAGAAAAGGAGGAAAGGCATCACCCCTTTTTCTATTGTTATAATTTTATTTTCTTATTCGCAAGAAATTAAATTTCATTTGCAAAGATGCATTCTTTTCTAATCCACTGTTCACTTTCACCTTTTTTTTTCTTCTTGTTTTCTCAACCCCTCTTCTCTTAGTTCCATGCTTATTATTTTTATTACACGCTTTCGGTACTGATTTTGGAGCAAAAGTGGAGTTAGACGGCTATAGAGGTCTGTTTGTATATTTATAATTTTGGACATCTGATTTTGAGCATTAAACATCTTACCTTTCTCTTAAATGGATGTATTTAATATTTGAAAATTATATAATACTAAGTCCATACGAATTTTTTTCTTACACTGTAAATCAAGTTACGGTATAAACTACTGGCACTTTGGGTGCATCAACCGTAAAATCCATTTTTATTGTAAAATATTATACCGTAATTTTTACAGTAATATTTTCTTAATAAGAGTGATTGAGTGGTTAACGATAATTATAGCTGTAAAAATTATGGTATGTCATATTTTTTGTCCCTTAATATGTTTCAATATAAATGGATTTAACGCCAAATGCATCGGCATCCTGAATACCGGTACTCATTATCTTAATTTGATCCGGACATTTTTCAGTGTACAGTGACTATACTGATGACAACATCATATTGAGCGACAATAAATTTCAACAGTATTTCTCAAAAATAAATAAATAATGGTTCTTGAATGTTGCACTTGACAATATAGGTTTGTGAACTTTGTTACTTAATTATAAATTATTAATATATATTATTAATTTATTAATATGTTCGTTTAAACATTAGTTTGATGATTCATTGATGACTCATTGGTCGATGACTCATTGATTGACTTCCCTCCCTGGTCTTCATTTATTCACTCACTGTGCCAAGAATCACTCATAGCATTCGGCGTTTAAATAATTTTAAAAATAACCACGTGAATGGAAAATATTAAATAATAGAAAATGTTAAATGAGTCGTATATTTAACAGTGTTACATAAGTCGATGTTTTCTTTGTGACTAAACGATAACTTTTGATTTAAATACTTTGTTCACTAAAATTATTTAAAAAAAAATTTAAATATGCAGTTCTCTAAACCTTAATGTATTTTAATTATGGATAGTTTAAGACTTAACTATAAGTAGCTTTAATTATGAGTGTTATCAATCTTTAAAATACGTACAAATTCAGTAATTTTAAAATATAATGTAATAATGATAAGTATATGCCAATAAATTGTTAACAAAACTATAAGTAGTGTTTGAGTGTTATAAAATCTATAAAACTTTAAAAAAATTGCAATTGGGTAATAGTTTAAAAAACATTGTAATAATAATACAAAATAAAAAATGTATTGCTCAAGTCATTGCACGAAAGAAATTATAACTAATTTGACTTCAAATGTAGCTTGAAAAAATATAAATAAATATGTCTTTTGAACGATTTGTGAATTATTTGGAATATTTGATTAATAGTAAATACTTAATACAACTAAAATATTAATTAAAAAAATTTGAAACATCTTTGAACTCATCTCACTTAAGTATATAAAAATTGAGTAGGTTTTATAACTTTTAATATTTTGATTTCATTATTGAAATTTTAAGTTTAAATTAACTTTAAAACAATGCACTTAAGTGGTTTACTGTTTGTTCGTTTGCAACGCAAAAAAGTTATGTTATGTTTATGTTATGTATATATATATATATATATATATATATATATATATATATATATATATATATATATATATATATATATATATATATATATATATATATATATATATATATATATATATATATATATATATATACATTATGTATGTATATATATATGTATACATACATAATATATGTATATATACATTATTAAACAAATTGTGCAAGTTCACAGAATCAATAAAATAAAATTAAAGAGTTACTTTTCTAATTTCATTATTCATTAAACTACAAAACAATAATGCCACAATATTTTTCCATTATTTAATTTAAAATAAAAATATTTTTAATTTATAGAAAAGTGTAAATAATTAAATCAGACATAAATTTTTGATATTTAAGGCGACAATAGAAGTGAAAAAATACCGTTACCCTCAATTACGCTTATTAAATATTGATTCTAGCTTGGTAATACAGATTTTTTTTATCCCTCAAGCCCCTGTTTTATAAGTCAATTTTGAGTTCGCCACTTTCTGACTTGCACCACTTATCTTCCCCACTTCACCTCGTGCTTCTGTACCACGAAGCTGCACTTAGAAGATGGCGATAAAAAAGAGAAAAAAAAATGTAATAGAAAGAGCGAAATGTGAAAGAATCTTAATAATAAAAAATAAATAAGTTGAGACGAAAATGGGGAGATGGAGATAGGGGAAGAATAAAAAAATAAATAAGTAAATAAAAAGGCAGTAAGCAAAACAACAAACAAAATTCGTAGGGTGTCTCCGCTTCCTTCTTTTTTCCTTGGCGAACAGCATTTTTGCCTCTCTCTCTGGACCTTAACTCAATTATTGCCGGGGCGAGTTTTCATTCGACGCAAGCAAGGGCTGAGTGTTTATATATAAAAGAGAGTGAGAGAAGTGTGTTTTGCGACACAAGGTCTGTACCCGCAAGTTTGCCCTGGATTGCCTAACCTGGTTATCTTAGGGGGTGGGCCTGACCGGCGCGGGTGTCCGCAACAACCAACATCTCAACAGATATATACAGCTCGGCTTTTCGATCGGCTACGACACCTTTGCTTCTCTGGATGCCGGATCTGGAGCGTGCTTGAACCGCGAGTGGTGACAAGTCCGGCTGTCCAAGATCTTCCTCTCGACCGGTTTTGATCGATACGCAAGAAGGCAAAGGGAGAAATTGACATTGACCGGATAGTCCTGCTGATGTCCTTCTTTTACTAGACTGGGAGTGCGCGAGAAACTTTGGTTTGAGGTGTTTTATTCATTTTTTTTTTGTTCATCTGTGAACCTATTGGCACCACTTTTGAGACCCGTGATTTTTAAAACTTTGTTCCAGAAAAATATTCGATAAGAGTTTAAATAATCCGAAAAACAATGACAGGATGTAAAATTGTTTTACCGGAAAATTTACATCAAAATTAGAATGTTTCGTTTCCAAAAGTTTTAGCCTAGGTTCAGTTTTTTTAGTTGCCGTTCTTGGATAAATTCTGAACTTTAACCTTTTAAACTATTGAAAAATATTGGTGGAAAAAATTATTAGAAAAATATTGTGAAAAAAAAAAATTTAAAAGCGGTTTTTTCTTAAATAAAAAATATATAAATTACAATAAAGATAAAATAGACTGTTTTTGTTCATGAAAAATAACAAGCAAAATAGAGGAATCAATCATTTAATTTTTATGAAAATAATTATGTAATTATTTACGTAAATATTGTTTTCTGAAAATCATCAATTAAATTGTTATTTCAAAGCAAAAAGAAAGGCTTACTTACTTACGAAGTTTTTGTTCAGATTGATATCAAATTTGTTATTTTATAGCTTAAAAATGAAGTTTTATATGTTAAACTTTTTTCATATTAAATTCAAATTAAAATCAACTAACTATATAAATTCAACTACTATTTATAACTAATAGAAGTAGAAAAAGATCAACAAAAAGAGTTTTGATATTTTATATTAAATTTTAGCCCTTTTTCAAATAGTGATTTCTACTTACAATACAGATTTAAATTAATTGACAAAGGATTAAGCTTATTAAAGGATTAAGCTTAAAGGAATGCTTAATCAACTATTAGGAGTGCTACACAGGCTGAGGTAAATGAAATTAGGATTATTTCAAAACAAATATTTAAAATTGAAAATGTTCAATTACCTTCTACAATAGTTCTTTTTAAAAAATGCAGTGTCTGCAAGAAAAGTTGAAACAAAACTTTCCCTAACTACATCTGTGCTCGCTGAAATGATTGGAAAAGAAACAGACTCATTTTTATCTTGCATAAAATCTGCAATTAATCTTAATGCAAAGAATTACCGCCAGCTACCCTCATCAATTAGGGCACGAAAACAGTTCATCAATTTTCAGTCCTTTCATATGTTGAGAGATGCGGATTCAACTTTTTCCCCTTCTATTTTTGCTAATCATTAACTTACAAATTATACCGTTTCCGCGAAATGAATTCGGAACCGAATTGAATATTCTTTAAGGAATCTTGTGTTTTTAGAACTTATAATGATACTGACTTTAAAATTCATACTGAGAAGCAAGTACTTGGAAGAAAAAAATTGAAATTTACTAAGAAAATCAATGGTGAAAGAACTAAAATGCTGTTCTGAAAATCGTCTTCATTGTTTTAGGAGTTAAAAAAGTCGTCTGCTTTTAGAGATTGTAAAATACAGTTTGCACTTTATGAAATTGTTAAAAAATCGTTCGGATTATTTTTTACTCTACAAATTTGTATCATTTTAGTATCAAACATCAAATTCATGGGAAATTTTGTTTTGTTAATGGAAAAACTTTGTGAATGAAATAATCGAAACCCATTTATGAGTTAAACCGCTGCTTGATGGCTACAATTATTTTTGAAAAGAAAAAATAATTCAAACGATTTATTTGTAATGCTTAATATAGAATATTTGAAGTGTATCAACAACTAAATAAAAAAAAATGGATCTTTTGCCACTTGCTTACTATAACTACTTGTTGGATGTGCGTTACAGACTGGCTAAAATGGGTATGATTTTCTTGTCTTCTTTTTTTTAAAAAAAAGATATTGCATTTTAAGATTATATTAATTGAATGCTAACTATATTATGAAGATCTTTTACTTATTTAATTTTTAGAAACACGACTTTTTGTCTTTTCTGTTTGTGTTTGTTATCAATCGTTCATTAGTATTGAATCTTTCGATGTTTTATAATTTTTATTTTATTTTATTTTTTTTTTTTTGGCGGAAGAGGGAATTTTTCTAAAAATTTCTGTTAGCTGTTTTTTTTTTTTTTTTTTTTATTTTTTTTTTTAATTATGAAATATTCAATATAATTATTTCTACGTAAGTTATTAGTAGCATTTATTAGATAATATTCCTGATTATTAGTGTTAAATTTATTCTAAAATATAAGATTGTGAGGTTAATTATATGATACTTATTTTGTAATTATTTATTGTTACACCATTGTTTAAACATAATTAAAACAATAATATTTGACAATCATGATTTAATCATTGAACGATTGTGTCATTTTATGTGTAGTTAAATCTGGAACTTTAAAGTAACAGTTACTCTGAGTAATTAAACTGCTTATCATTAATTTTGACTTTTTAACTAATTACTTAGGAGATAATATAATGAAAATTTTTAGTCATTAAAAACTCACAATTAACAGAACAACGTAGAAATCTAGCTACGTACCTCATGTGAGCGTTTATACTTCTCAACTCTGTTTTGTCTTCTAAGATCAACGTAATTATGCTAATATTTAGCTACAAATATTCAAAGAAGCTGCGGAAAAATAATTAAGGTTATTAAAATATCAAAATGGAAAAATATAATATAATTAATAAAATATTTTTAATTACAATCAATGTTAAAATTATTTCTTGAAAATTTTAAGAACTCATTCATTTCTCTCTCTCTCCTTTTTTTAAAATCTTTGTTCGAATTTAGTAGTAGTTATTTAAAAAAATAGATAGAAAAAAATAGATTAATGTAAAGTAAAGAATATTATTTTTAGAAAATAGGAAAAAAGATTTCCCTTCAAAATATGGCATGCAGCAACACGAAATAAGTAAATAAATGAAGAAGTACATGAGGTTTTTATGTCATTTTATTTCATAACCTCTTTATTCCATTCAGAAAAAAAAAAAAAAAAAAAAAAAAAAAAACAATAGGGCAAGAAAAATCCTAATAAAAGCATAAAGTCAACCAAAAAATATAAAAGTTACATAAGAAAATATATTGAGAAATGTATAAAAACATGTGAATAAAAAAACTAAGTGACACTTGAAATACTGAGAGTGAAAAAAAAAAAAAACTTCTTTTACGCGCAAAAGAGCATAATTATTTTCTAATCATTTTACGAATTATTAAGTGTTGAAATTAATTCTTTTTCACGTGTTTATTAAAATGCATGTAGTATAACTATTCAAAATCTACGTTAATGCTCTATACTATATAAAAATGTATCCCGATACTGGGAAATACCAGGATAAAGTTTTTTCAATGGAAAATTTTTTAGTGTATCGTTGCCACCATTTTTGGTGTTAAGGTAAACAAAATTTTTTTTATAATGGCATGTAGTTTCCTTTTGTTTTTACCTTTCCACTGTTATAGTTAGTTTGATTTATTTATTCATTTTTTGTTTGCTTGTTTACTCACAATACATACTTTCACGAGCATTAGAATCACTTTATGGCTTCATTGCAAAACATTTCGTTTAAGAAACAAGCAAATTTTTTAGTAATTTTTTCGCACTAATTCTTTCAAACAATTGTTATTTTGTCATAATTATTTACACGATAACTACTGTTCTGTACTTAAAATATATATTAAGTTTACTTCAATGCTGAAAATGGTGGTAGCTATATATCATCATGTCTTACAATTAAGAAAATGCGTGAAACCTTATCATTAACACGCATAATTTTGAACTGATCCGCACCGAATTTGGTATATACACTTTCAAAAAGCATGGCGAACCTAACAGTTTGCCTTAAAACTTCCTTCACCATCGGCACATAAGAAAGACTTTCTTATAGGATTTGATAAATATTTTATACAGTGCCGGGGTGGATCAGGAGAAAAAGCGCTCGCCTTCCAATGAGGTGAACCGGGTTTGAATCCCAGCGATGACTGGTCGATACAAATTCTGCACCCGGTTCGCACCAACCACAGTGCTCACGTAAAATATTCTCAGTAATAGACGGATCATGGGTTAGAGTCCCTTTGCCATCAGGCTAACCATGGGAGGGTTTCGTGGCTTTCCTCTCCATGTAACGCAAATGACAGTTAGTTCCATCGAAAGTCCTCGATGAAGGCAAATTTCTCCCAATACTTGATCTAGGAGTTTTCTTGTCTTCTGAATTGGGTTCAAAATTACAAGGGTACGACATTGAACATTGGTTGTCGTGAACCTAAAATTGAAGCGGCTGTTCAACGACGATTATAAGATAATAATCCAAATATAATAATGGAATCATTCCTAAATAAATAATTAAATACTTTTATTTATTATAAGTCAGGATCTATCACTATTATATGTCTCAAATTCACCTCCTGTTAGATGGCGACTTTATGACACACTGTTAAATTTCATTTTGAAATTATGGTAAAATAACTGGCAGCAGTCTGTCGATGCAACTAATCGTGAAGTTTGCAGTAGGGAACATTTATTTTTTATTTTTACGGTTTTAAAACCTTTGCATCTAGAATGGTTAAAAATTGGCGAATACAATACTATACGTTTTTTTTTAAAAATATACACAACTGGTATGGTTTCGAAATCATAAAAAAGAAATTTAACTGGACATTGGAGATAATTTAGCAGTTTTATAGTGCTGCAATCTATGCGTGGATAAGACAATCATATTCTAATAACCCAGGGTCACAAATTAGGGAGTTCAGGATGCTTAAAAACTTTCACCCATGTTCAAGGAAATGGAGGTGTCAACGCTGGGACTCGAACCCCCGTTCTGTCGGTCATGATATTATAATATGTACCCATCTGTAAGAAACCAAGTGGCCTCATTAGGTGAGACTAGTTGGTGCGATAAAATTCTAATTGTTTATTCATATTAGGTGAAAGTAATAAATAAAAAAAATTTAAAGTTTTATTTAACCATTTTTTTTGTTGAGAATTTTCTAATAATATATATTATAGGTTTTCACTGTACACTTGCGCATTAGTGTTGCCAATATGTTGTGCATTAAATTAATTTTTTTGCTTGTTTTCTCAGATTAAAAATATAAAATGAAAACATTTATACAAGCATTGAGGTCCAAAATTCGTTTCTAATAACATTGTTTTTGTGATTATGCTATACGATTTCGGAGAATCATAAAAAACGTTTCCAGCACTGTGCAATCACTTGTAAAATACACAGCAAATTGATTACATTCATGTTTACTCGAGCCAGCCAACTGTTTCAGTGGACACTAAATGAAGAATAACGGCAGGAATGTTCGAAAAAATTTAATCGAACATTTATCCATTGCACCGGTGATCGATCTGCGTTAACGGGGAAAAGTAGAAAAAAAGTATTTTGTTAGAGAATTTCATGGGAAAATTACCTTTGCGTAAAACTCTCTAAAACAGATAAGCTTGGTGGTCCCATGAGTGCCATTGGAAGGCCGGCCAGAGGTCAATGCCTGGATGACCACTGTACATCCGTTGGAATGGAACGTCACCCATGCACATCCATGAATGGTGTTCTTAAGATGAGTGAGAGGAGTGAAAACGTTTTTAAATCGTTTCTGGGAACAAGATTTGTTTTATTAGTACTATTTTTTTTTCATTCATGGATTTGGAATTTTTTATTTTTATAATTAACATATTCACACATCGTAGAGTTTCAAAATTCATTCACGAACTTGTTTGTTCTTAGAAATATTTTTGTACACCCTTCTGTTGGATTGATTGAACCACGTGAGAACAACCCATTTCCATTTGCGCATGTTTTTTTTTTTTAGTTAAAAATTTTGATGAATGTGAATTGAGGAACAAAGGGTGTCTAAAGTGTTTTTGTACGCAATATTTGCGCTCATAAAACTCCATCAATTAAAAAGGAGTGATATATTTAAGCTTTAAGACAAACTATATTATTTTATTTTTCAGCAGTATTTGCATTTATTAAAGCTCAATTATTTTTCTTAAAGCAAACATAGAAGACAAGGGGGTTTCTAGTTACCTTATATAAATTATAGAAAATTCCGGATCGAATTACGGTATTAAGTACCGGCACATTGGGTGTGTTATCCGCAAATTCCATTTTACCATAAAATATTATACCGTAATTTTTTTCAGTTTCATTTAATTCATTAGAGTGATTCAGTGATTTTTACGGTAATTATTATTGTAAAAATACGGTAGATCAGATCGGTTGCTCCGTAACATGTTCCTGTGGAAATGGATTTTACAGTAAAAAGTCTCGGATCAAATTATGGTAAAATGTACTGGCACTTTAAGTGCCGGTGCTTTTTATCGTAATTTGATCTGAAATTTTTTACTGTGTGTATTTTCAAATTTTAGTTGTACTTCTTGTTCAATGAAAGCTGATGAAAATATGTTCAAATAAATTTATAAAATGAACGTAAGAAAATCTGCTTGATCAAGCTCTACCGGCGCATTGGGTGTGTTATCCGCAAATTCCATTTTACTGTTAAATATTATACTGTAATTTTTACAGATTCATTTAATTCATTAGAGTGGTTCAGGGATTTTATGGTAATTATTATCGTAAAAATATGGTAGATCAGATTTTTTGCTCCTTAACATGTTCCTGTGGAAATGGATTTTAGGGTAAAAAGTATCAAACCGTAATTTTATCTGAAACTTTTTACTGTGTGTATTTTGAAATTTTAGTTGTACTTCTTGTTCAATGAAAGCTGATAAAAATATGTTCAAACAAATTTATAAAACGAACGTAAGAAAAGCTGCTTGATCATGATTTTAAAAAGTGTTTAAAAAAAAAATTTAAAAAATAAATATAACGACAACATCTTTGAATTTTGACATTATACATTTATTGCTTATAATTAGTTGCATCAGATTAAAAACAATTAACCCAATTTTGCTTTAGTGTTTGAAACTCAGTTCAAGACGCGAAAAATTTTTTAATACCGGCTTTTATTAAAAATGTATAGATAAGAGTATGACTTTTCCTTATTCAACTTCAATCGCTTATAGAAACGAGGTCACTTATTCTGCATATCTTGCTTATGGGTAGGAAAAAAAATAAGCCTAACAATTCTAATTCCTTTTCATAGAACAACAGCAGCATATCGCGTCTACTGAGACAAGCTACCAGTTTGGGGAAAAACCCAACACTGGAAAGGTTAGGACATAACCCGAGCGATATCGAATGATATATCGCCATCGGTTTGAATTACGATCGTATTTTCTCGTACGCCAAGAATATATACATGGAATGACATGATGAATTATCTATTGGTCCATTAAATTCGTAGAGTTTCATCAAGCTCACTTATATATATCTGTAGGTCTCGAAGAAGAAGAAAAAGAAGAGAAAAATACTGTTGCTTTCATTGCATTAGAAGGGAGGGGGAGTGAAGTTAATTTCCCCTCTTCCACTATCATACTTTTTATGCAATAAATAACTGCTTTCTTGCGTTTTCTTCCCTTTCTTTAAGCGACGTTTGCGTTTGCTTAAAATAAACGTTGAGAGCAGATTCGTATATTACCAGTGTTTTATTTTATTTTATTTAATTTTTATTTATTTCAACTTTTATGTGAATCTACGTCACAGTTGAATGGTTTTAACGGTTTTGAAAATATTTTAAAGTCGTTTTCGTCTTGAATTTCAATAGTGGAAATTGATTCGCACTCGATTTTTTTTTAATATCATTTCGAAAAAGATATCGTCCGGCACAACCTTTTTATATCGTTATGCTAAGAAAAATTTTTTTAAGTGTGTCATATTCCATGGAACAATGGACATCATTTTCTGTGCTTTTTCTGTGCTGGAATTCTTAGTTTGATTTATTTCATGTTTTTGCTACGACTTTCGGATAATAGTTAAATAAAATGATAAATTGATAAAGTAGTCTAACATTTATATTTTAATATTGATGACTTTTTATTTCCTTCTTTTATGTTTCATTGAATTCCTAAGATTAATAACTCAGAATTTCAGCACTTTTCTACTTGTACCTAATTTGAAAATAATTCTTTTGCAATAAATTACCAGCAATATCACTAAAGAATTGAAAACTGAATGGAAATGTATGAAATCTATATCACAAAAATATTTATGCATTTAAAGTGTTACCAATATGAAAAAGGAAGAAATATATTAAATTATTCTTTTTCTTTGTGAAGAAAAAATAAAATAATGAAATTTCAATAACATGTTTACTTAGAAAATTGTTCATTATTTTTTGTAAAGTGAAGTTTTACGTCACAAAAAATGGTTATGGTTTCTCATGCAAAAAATTTAAACTCTGCATTCAATTTATTTAAATGTGATGAATTTGAAGTAAAGTTTTCAAAATTGAACTACTTATAGTTCTCGCTGTAGAATTGTTTGAGTCCGAATAAGTGCATTATTAGGTTTTATTTCATACAAAGAGTTTATTTAAATGCATGAAAAATAACTTTATTTTTCGAAAAATGTAGAAAAAGAAACTCATTGCATGTGGCAGATGTTTTATTTAATTTTAAAATTTGTTGTTGTAAAAGTAAATAAATATAACGCACTTTTGGTAAGGCAATATAAATATAATATAAATGTCAGGACACTAATAAGATATTTCAGATGTATATGTAATAAGGAATTTATATTAAAAAATATAAAATAGATAAATATAATACACTTATTTTCTGTGTCTTAATGCCCAAAGAGGACAAGTAAGTAATTTATACTATGATTATAAGATATTTAAGATATAAGATATAATAAGGCACCATTTAAAATATTTAAAATGCATAGACTTGAGGTAATAAGAGTTAATGAAATTCTAAGACATTTCAGGTGAATATAACGAAGATATAATAGGGTATAACAGACGTAATAGTTGCAGATATAACTTAATAAGGCAATTTTCGGGAAACAAATGATTTTATAGTCCACTGAGAAAAAAGGTAAGGTCAAACTACCAAAATATGGTAAAATTTGACACATTTCTTACCACACCAAAAGCTCGGTAATTTTTACCGAAGCGCTTTGGCAATGATGATTTTGGTAAAGTTAATAAATAAAATATGATCTTACAATATGAGATAAAATTTGGTAAATATAATAAAATTTGGTAATTTTATCATGATGAGCATGGCACAAAAACTATTTATACGGTTTTCTTTTCAGTTTGGTATTTTTTTACTAATTGTGTTTTAATAAGAGCTATAATTTTGAAAACCGGAATTTTCAGTAAACTGTTACCATATGAATGGAAAAATTACCAAATGAATGGTTTAAAAACTATATATTATGATTTTATAAACCAGAATTATTATTTTCTTTTTACCATAAATGTCATTATCTTACAGTTCGGTAATTTTACCAGAATTTTCTTATCAATGTAGTATATTGCCATCTTTGTAAAATTTATAAAGCTTATTTTAATACTGAATACTGCTTCTTTGACAATCGAAGGCACCTTTTTAAGTCAGTTATAGTAAATCTATGAAATAATTTTAAAGTAAACACAGTTAAGAGGGTTTGATGACGTCAGGCTACTATTGAATATAGGTCATCCTTAAAACTTTATGCTTGCATTTTTCATGCGTCAAATGAATTGTTATCAAAAATTTAAAAGTAGAGGGACACTGGACAGTAATTATAGCCTGTTATAATTGTATTTTGCTAAAGTTTGTCATTTCTTCCATCCATTTATTTACAACTGATAATATAACTTACTTAATTTTTGACATTCTAAGAAAATATATGCCTTGATTTTTTTTACTTTTGACATTTGAAAACGAGTTTGTTTTTTACTTTCTATTAATATTTTTCACCCGTTTTAATAAACAGAATAAGAATCAATTTCACATAAACTCTATTTTATAGTAGTTATATATCACTTTTTATAATTATTTTATCTAATTATTTTAAATTTTTGTATTATTTTCTGTAATTTCAAAATGATATTTGTAATTATATGTTTACTTCATAAATTTTGCTCTAATTGCTTGGAATTAAATTGAAAAATTTAATGCTTAGCATTCTTTTCACAAATAAGAATACTCCAAATAGTTAACCAAAGTAACATGGAATAATAATATCTTATATTAGAAAAGAAGAAATAAGAAGATTAAAGGTAATTAACTGAACGCATTAAGGAAGATTTAAACGTAATGTAGGTCCGCTATTACTGTATATATCGAATTACATTTATGTTAGAAGATATATTACGAGCATAAATTGCGTGTTTTTTTTTTTTTTAATTTTAAAAATATATGTGTTTACCTGTCTTAATAAAAGGAACGTAGAATATATCTCTGTATTATTTATGTAATTTATATGCCTTCTCGTATTAGCCAAGATGAAATAAATGATGAAAATGTCTATTATATACAACATTCTTGTCATGAATATAAACATATCAGAGGGCTTGACCAATGATGTGACCATTAAGAGTCATTCGTCAGACATCGGAGAACCACCCTTTTCTTAGAAACGATATCGTAGAAAAAAAAATCTTTTGGTAGAGAAGACACATAGTGGAGAAAAAGATCACGATGAAATATATCTCGTGATGAAATATTTATTAGTTAACCAAAAAAGAGAAAAAATATATATATTCTGATTTATTTTACGGAGTATAGATATATCGGGAAAGAGAATGAAAAGCATGTTTGTGGGGCGCGTTTTCAAGGAATTTGAATTTTATTCGATGATATATATATCCTGTTTTTCTTAGTGAAGAACTTTTCCATTTTTTTCCCTATTTATTTGCTACAGATTCTGAGATATATTTTGTCTTCTTTAGTATGGAATGTATTCGGAACAGTCTCGAAATATTTTTCTATTTGTCCTCAATGTCAATTTTAACGTTTTGATTAATTTGTAGAACTTTTATGAGTCCGTGTTTGAGTATATAATAGAATGATGAAGGGAATATTTTTCACATATATTTTTGCCAGAAAATTAATTCAGTTAAAGATGTTAATATATATCTGAAAAAATATATATACCTTTAAGATTTGACGTTTTCGTAAATATTAGAACATTTGTAATCGTTCCAGTGCGTATGTCTTACTACCCTAGAAATTTATTTATTTTATACTTTTAGTTTTATCGACTAATGTAAATTAATTTTATTAGTTATTTATAATAGTTTTTTTTTTAAATATTAATTATTTTATAGCGATTTATACAATACGCTGCTAAAAATAACCAAAAACTGGAAGAAGAAAAAAAAAAAAAAAGAAAGAAAAAAAACGTGTATATTACCATTCTATTCAAGGAATGATAACTATTATAAACTTTATTATTATTTTTTTTTATCAAACTTGGTTTTCGTCAGTTTTTATTAGTAATATAATTAAAATATAATATATAGCTTTAATTAAAAAAGTAATTTATTTCAAGATGTTAATAAATATCAAGGAAAAAGTGTGTATCTTTTGGCGTTTTCGTATATATTAGAAAGTTGATAACTATTTCAATATCATAAGAAGTCTATATTACTCAAGTATAGTTCTACTTGACAATGAAAATGTTTTCTTTTTAAATATTTCCTACATAACAAAAATATTCAATGAATAAAGAAGGTATTTCATCATACTAATTGAGAATGATAATTATTTTATATTTACTAAATTAAGTATTCCCCAAATTTTATTAGTTAACTATTTAAATTTTTTTTTCATACATATTTTAGCTAGAGAATTTATTCAGTTATATGTTTATAAAAGTATAATAATATGTATACCTTTAACCCTTGACATATTAGAAAATTCGTAACCGTTCTAATAGCGCATGAATTCATTTAATAAAAATTTTCTGGATATTGAAAATTTTATATTGCAATTATTTAAGTTATGTGTAATTATAAGTCACAGAAGAATACTATTATGAACATGAGAAAATAAATATTGATGGTTTAAATCTTGCTGCAAAGATAAAACGGTTAAATTTTCAAATTTTTCTGAGAATTGTAAAAATTAAATAAAAAATATGTTAATGAAAAAAAAAAACTCATGTTGTTTCGATGTTTGGTTTCTCTTGCTCCCTTGTCAACAAAAATAAGCAAATTACAAACCCTGTTTGCGTAAGAAAATGACAACAAACCCACTCGTTTTTCTCATTAACTTTAACTCTTTACTGAAACTAATCTAATTTTTAGAATTTTATATTAACTTCAAATAAAAGATTGTAAATAAAAAATTGCATTAAAAAGTTTGTATTTAATGAAAAGTTTATCTTTTCCTTGAACAAAATGTTTTTCTCCCTAGTTTAATTTTTATTACAAACTTGAAGTTTTTTGCAAATTTAATTTCATTCTTAATTTTTTCACTATTTTTGTTTGCATTCCAAAAAAACAACAACATGAAAACAAGAGGATGTCAGAGTTTTAGGTAAGCATTACTCTTACCCTTCCCTCTTCTTAGTAAAAGTTAATAAATCACAAACACTTTTAACTTTTTAAATGCTTACGTGATATTTGAATGGCCCATTTAGTCTTATAATTTAATAGGAAAGTTTTATATTGATTACAAAAAAGGTTATTTTATGAATTACGAATAAATTAATCCTAGTTTTACGGCTATTTTTTTATTGGTATTATTTGCTTTTTGCATAATTTTTGTATTGTTAATTGCAATTAATGTTTTTTTATTACCTAATCACATAAGTGCACCAACTTCTTCTACGTGAGTCATTTTCATTACTATAAGTATAAAAAAAAAATTTTAATTTTTAATAATATTTTTTTTTAATAAAATAAAATTTTTAATTAAAGCAAAGGCATTAATTTTAATTAAAAATTTTCACACATCAACAGCTGTCTATAAAATCAATGCAAAAAGGAAAACAGTGAATGAAACGAAGCTTTTCTTTCGCTGCCTGTTAGTCACAACAAAAGTATTAAAAAAAAATCATAAAAAATGCATGAATAAAAAAGCGTTTGAAAGAGAAAGTATCAAAATTCTAGTAATTACGCATATTTTTTGAACTTGGAAAACATCTTCACGCTTTGATGATTCTGGCAATCAATCGACATTGCCTTACGTTTTTTTTTATGTATTTTTTTGAGCTGTCTGCCGCTCTGCAACTAATTGTTTAGGTCACAAGGTTGCACGTGCGAAGTATAGCTTAGGAATGATTTTTATTCATCACTCATGGATTGAACCTATAGTTATATCGATATAGGGCTCGTGTGCAAATTAAAACAATTTGATTGTCTTTCCTTTTTTCTGAATTTGCAAAAAAAAAAAAAAAAAAAAAAAACACTAGTTATATACATACATATATATTATTTTAATTTTGTAATATTAGTTAAAAATAATAATAAATTTCAATTAGTTAGTAGTAATAGTTTTTAATTCTCTATTTTTTACTTTGATTATTTAAATTTTAAGCGTTTTCCGGTTTAGCCTACATTTTAAAAAAAGCAGAATCAAATTACAGTTAAAAGTACCGGCACTCAGGATGCCAGCTTTTTCACAGTAAAATCTATTTTTATAGTTAAGTCTTATGGAACAAAAAAAAAAAAAAAAAAAAATTTCGTATGTCGTAAATTTTGCATTATTATTGACTATAAAATCACTATATCACTGTAATTAAATAAATCTTACTGTAAAAATTCTTGTACAAAATCTTTTCGGTAAAAAAGAATTTTACGTTAAAACGGATTTTAAGGATGCTACTATATTAGGGTGCCAGTTCTTTTAAC
The DNA here is from genome assembly GCA_949128135.1 of Parasteatoda lunata. Classification (NCBI taxonomy): domain Eukaryota; kingdom Metazoa; phylum Arthropoda; class Arachnida; order Araneae; family Theridiidae; genus Parasteatoda; species Parasteatoda lunata. Next base: position 98,953,522 of record OX421971.1, read on the forward strand.
CGCAATTTGATCAGGAATTTTTTTTAGTGTACTATTCTTTTTTTCTTTTGATCTGCATCCATTTTAAAGCTTAAAATATATAATCTAAATTTTTGATGTATCTAATTGAATAAATCAATTTAAAACTGAATTAAATTAAAGCATATTTAATTTATTCAGCATATTTAAAATGCGTTTATTGAATAAAGAATATTTTTTTGTGTCCAATTTTAGAAAAATGTACAATTTGTTTGTTTATGTATTTTAAGACTTCCCTCCCTCATTATTATTTAAAACATTATTATTTGAGTTTTGCAAAAGACTGCTATTATTTGTTTGAATAAGTTAATAACAAATTGGTAGTAAAAATAGCGCGCACTTAGTTAAATAAATGTTTAATACCATTAAAGCGAAAGATTTAAGATTTACAAATTGTACGTTATCACTTTGGAGATGAGCCCCATAAAAGAAAAACGCTTACATTGTCAGACATCGAAAATTGGTCTTTCATATTGTTGTGTTTTTTTAACATCCACAGCAATCACAAGAAAAAGACACGCGAAAGCGATTTGTACATGATATTGTGGAAATTCTGTAGTTGCCTTGATTGCTACTTGATTTAATCTTGAGCACGCGTCCGATGTCTATTCACTCTTAATCACGTGATGAGATACGTTTTCTTGCGATTGTTTATCTCATAAACAATTGAGTTATTGGCACAACTTCTTTTATTCTGTATTTTTATAAAAAAGAATTTCATTTGCTGTTACAAATTGAAAGATTTCCTGCTTCCTAACGAAATGCATGTCAGTTAATATAATATTATTCGTTTTACGTAACATGAAAGGAATGTTAAAAGGTTAAGTTAATAAAAATAAATAACTTTTTAATTTTTTAAAACAATACAACAATATAATATAATATAATATAATATAATATAATATAATATAATATAATATAATATAATATAATATAATATAATATAATATAATATAATATAATATAATATAATATAATATAATATAATATAATATAATATAACATAACATAACATAACATAACATAACATAACATAACATAACATAACATAACATAACATAACATAACATAACATAACATAACATAACATAACATAACATAACATAACATAACATAACATAACATAACGTAACATAACATAACATAATATAATTCAATGCAATGCATACTATAATGTAATGTAATAAAATATAATGGAATGTTATGTAACATAATCTAACACAATAGGCTGTGGTGGCATATAGGTTACTGATCAGTCTATTAAGATGGACCCGGGCTCTACGCTCGGTCGCCAGTCAGTTTCAATCAGTATCAGGACGGTCGGTGTTCAAGAGATGACCATTTGCTATCGCCAAGCTGTTGGTCTAGAAATTGTGAAGCTTTAATCAACAAGTGGCTTCCAGCGCAATTGTTTTCTTTTATTAAACCATGTAAATTCTTTTTACAAATCTGTTCCCTTTTCTGCTAGTGCGGATTGAAAATAGTGATTAGATGACGAAATTTAATTGCATCGAACCTACTGATACTTTTTATGGTCGTGTATGTTTATGAATAAAAAACAACTGTAAATGCTAATATTTATCCATAAAAATTCACCGTAAATGGAATCTACAAATTTGTTCCTACTTCAACTAGTACGCATTTAAAATAGTGATTTGATGACGAATGCAACGAATCCAAAGTAGTGATGATTTTACGGTAAAATAACTGTAAATGCATTTTACAAAACGGTGCCTAATTCTGCAAAATTTTTTGAAATTTAAGCATATTAAATCCCAATGTCACTCATTGTTGGTGCAACCTTAATAGGTGTTATGTTGTTTCATATTATTGCAACTTTAAACTTAATTAAACGATATTCTAGTTTAACTTGAACAGTAGCATTCTTTAGTTGAACACCTTATTAAGGTTGCAGACAATCTGTACAGTATTATGATTCAACTTACGGATATTATGATTCAGCAATGAACAGAATTTCTTGATTACGTAGTACAAGCTTACATAGGCAATTCCATAGTATACGTAAAAGAATGTGCAACTTTTTTTCTTTTTTCGATATCAACCGTCTTTTTGATGAATGATGATGAAAACACATAGTAGCGTGATTGCGTGATCATAGTTACTTTCATTCATAAAACAAAATACGCATTACGTGTTGAGCGAAGGATGGGAAATAAATGTGGACATTTTTTGCGTGACATTTAAAAGTTTCGTACAGAGTGACTGAGAGTTGCGGGTGTAGAGCGTTGAATGTCGATATGTTGTCGCTATTTCCGGTTTCCCATGATTCGAAATCATTTGCATAGCCAAACAAGACGGCTAAATTGAATGTAGGCATGATTTTTTGAAGGTAATAAATTTTTTTTTCGGAAATAGAATATTGAATTTTATTTGAGGTTTAATTGATTCGATTTTTATGACAGTAATTAATAAAAAAATCCTTAAAATCAAAGACTTGAATGGAGATATTTAACCTAGTTATATTTTTTCTTTGATGAATTTGACGTAGATAAAGAATTTTTTTTTAATAATGAGATGCTGATATCTTATAATTTTGAAATGAGTCTTAATTGACTAATAACTAAACTAAATTAGTTAGATTAAACATAAAAATCTTTTTCGTTCTTTTAAATATCTTACTCTGTTACGTTAAGAATTAGTTTAAAATTGTTGGCTGCAATTTTACTAATTTGTCAAATGGACTTTTGACAAACAACTAACCAATAGTGAGCAATAGAAGCTTTGTTATTTTTTTTATCAAGTAATAACAAACTTCTTTTACTAAATCATTTTGTTTGTGTTTGCAAATAAGTTGGTCGTCACGAAATTTTTAATGCCTAAACTTCCATGAAACCCAAGGCCTAGAAAGGGATATTAAGGATATGTTTTAGATTTTTAAATGAAAAGTTTAAAGCACTGAATTTTTTCCTTATATTACTTCGATAACAAACTAAATCCCTAAAATTTCTTATAAAAGCTTCTAGCATGATTTTTATTATAATTTACTATTTTTGAATTAATTAGATTGTTCCTGATAATAATTAAGCCCAAGCTAAATAATAAGTAATTGTAATTGTTTTAAAAGTTAATTACATAAAAATATTTTTAAAAAAATAAATTAATTAGATTTTTTATGATAACTTAAGATACAAATCCGTAATAATTATTAATAATTCTTTTAAAAATTAATTATGCAAATAATATTCTGTGTATTTATTAATTTAATTATTTACAAAGATTTATTATTTTATAATAGATTTTTTGTATGTAAATTCAAAGAAAATTCAATATAACATCACAATCTCTAAACTTTTTATGTTTAAACAACTTTTGTAATATCATGTTTTGTTTAATCATTTCAGTTTGTTGGAAAACCAACCTAAGTATAAAAAATTAAAATGAAATAAATAAATAAATCAAACAGTCAATTTATTGTCCTGCATAGAACCGATAAAATAATTTGAAAACTTATTTTTTTCTGTAGCAACATGAATCACAATTCATTTAAATAAATGAAAGAACGAAAAAATGTGATATATAGCAGATAATTAATTATTTAAAATATTATACTTGAGCATTTTGATAATAAACTAAAAGCCAAGTAGCTAAAAATACGCACTGTTACAATGTTTGAGGATTTTTAATCTCGTAATCCGAATATTACATAAATATTATACCGACTGTAAAGAAAACATTGTAGTTATAGCATTAAATATTTCAAGAATGGGTCAGAATGATAATAAAATTGCTAAGATAAACATATGGATTTATATTGCAAATACGTAATGATATTAATAAGGATGTAAAAGATATTACTTTTTTTATAACGTCACACCCAGAGGGTTTCTATTGAAAAGGGCGAAGTGTGGATTTCTTGTGACAGGTTTTAAAGACACGCCCGTGAGGTAATAAAAAGAATATTAAAAATGCTGCAAACCCTGTGAGTATATCCCTCTTCCTATTAACTTATTTTCGAAATTCTAATACCAAAGTTAATCTAGAACAAAAACTTATTGTAGATTGTTCCATTAAAAACTTTTCGAATTACAAAATTTGCGTATAGAAAAAAAGTTTCACATATTAAGTAAAATGTTTTTTTATCAAAATAAAAATCCTCACGTCTCCCGGAATAAGTATAAAATTTCATTTCTCTTTGGTCTAAAATGGGAATTTAATAATATATACAAGTCAAATTTTAGTTCAATGTATAGTTTAGAATGTAAAAGTAATATTTAGGTATAACTTTTAGATGTTTTGGAATCTATATGTAAATTTTAATCTAACATTATACTTGTGAAACTTTTTAAGATTTTTAAGTCTACATAATAAGGCACCCTAAAGAAAGGATTGAAAATTGAAAATATGCATATTTGTTGATGAAAATTAATGTTATCATTAAGTTTTCGTGTGGCCTAAATTTTACATTTCATGTATGTTTTATTACGACTATTATACATTCCAAACCACAAATTTTTAAATTTAAAAACTAAACTTGGTGTTGCATTTGCATTTCTATGCTTATATGCTTTTTAAAAATGCTTTTATGTTTGCATCGTTTTTTAAATTTTATTTACCAGTTACAAACCACCTATTTTATTCAAGAAATGCATAATCAAAATTAGATTTTTATTTTACTTCTAGTTATACATTATATTTAACAATATTTCTGTTTTAAGAAACATGCGAGTCTGTTAATCACAAAACTAAAATTATTTTTAGTTGATTCCTTAGCAACACTCCAATAAGTTCTTAAAAATTAAAATAACAAGAACTCCATAGCTTTTCCACTGATTAATTTTCAGCAGGATTTTAAGTGGATGCAAATTTCACGCACTATTACATATCTCAAGTAGTACAGTTCATTAAATAATATAACTAGTACTCTATTGAGCCCTCAACTCTACAACAAAATCTTCATACACCCCCCCTTCCCGTGGAACTCTTTCCTCCATGGAACACGCCAAGGGAAAGCTCAAACATCCATAAAGTCATTTGTAAAGTGGGGGAGAGAAAGTCGAAGAAATAAAAAAAGAAAAGAAAAAGGAAAGCAGAGAGAAAAGAGAAATTTTTGGGGTGGAATGGGGTTTCGGTTGTTGGTTTCGGCGCCGGCGATTGGAAGGGGAATATGCCGCGATAGCCGTGAGAGCCGTGCCGCAAAACTAACTGAGATTTTTCGCATATGTCTTTTTCGGTGTCGGCGCCGCGGATACGTGTTAAAAGATGTATTTTGTTCCAATTCGAACAAACGCTCGGTTGTTTTGGGATTCGACTTTTTTTTGCGAGTAATTTTTGAGTAATAAAGCTGTTATTCGAACCCACGTTTCTAATTCATTATTTTTGTGAAGAGAGACATATATATTAAATGGTTTATAATTTACTATTTTATTTTAAAATAATTTTAATAATGGTACATGACTGAAGAAGCATTTGACAAAAGATGCGTATAAAAATATGTATTTCATAATTTGAACAAATTTTTGGTTGTTTTGGGATTCAACGTTTTTTCCGAGTAATATTTAAGTAATAAGGCTGCTTTTCGAATTCTAGTTTTTTATTAAATTTTTATTTATTTATTATTTACTTGTTTATTAATTTTTAATGGAAAATTTATTTAAATTGCGTAGTAGTTTAGTTATAATTTACCATTTAATTTCAAATAATTTAATAATTACATGCTTTAAAAGATGTAATTGATAAAGGAAGCTATATTTTGTTACAATTTGAGCAAACGCTTAGGTGCTTTGAAATTCTACTTTTTTAGTAATAGTTTTTCAGTCATTAACTTGTAAAGGAACATATTTTAATTGATTTTGTAGTTGAAATGTTATTATTTACAATTTTAATTAAAAGTAATTTGAATAATGCGTGCAAAATGATGTATTCACGAAAAAAGTAGGTTATTAAAAGATGAGTTTTTGTTGGTTTTGGAATTTTACTATTATATTTTTGATTTATTATTTAATACAAAAATTATGATTTGTTAATTATTTTTATAATTTATTTTCAATGAATTAGAACCCATTTTTACCCATGTAGATGTAAACATAAATTCGTTATGAACATATTTACAGTTTATAAATGTTAAGAACGATACATTTCTCAAGGAATTAAATATACGTTATGTGTTACCGTTATTATATCCAATAAATACAGTAGTACTAAACCATGATATTCGAAAAAAATGCACGAAAAAAAATACATTGTGGTAGTATTTATTGTATTATTAAAATGTTAAAAAATTTTGAAATCCTCGACTTTAAAAAAATTATAACAAAAATTAATTAGTGATAAAGAGTTTTTCAAAATACTATTACCTAAAGTTAACGTATTTTATGCATAGAAAAAATGCATCAACTTTAGCCAAGATTGTTGTTATTTTATTATTTTATTATTATTATTATATATATATATATATATATATATATATATATATATATATATATATATATATATATATATATATATATATATATATATATATATACATATATACATATATATATATACATATATATATATATATATATATATATATATATATATATATATATATATATATATATATATATATATATATATATATATATATATATATATATATATATATATATCAATTAATCTAATAATTTCTAGAAAAAAATAGGAACAAACACGGATTTTTCAAATTTAATGAATACCTAATTTCACTTATTATTTAAATGTCAGTCATTAATTGTGAATAATTATAAGGTGCAATTACCGAAAATTTTATAATTAATTAATGTTTAAAATAAGCGAATAATAATCATTTTTATTTTTATTTTCATCCTTAAAAGAATATGCACTACCTGCAATTTATTATTAATTTTAAAACTGGAAATAAAAAGCACAAAATTATTATTTTAACTAATAATTATTAATTTAAAAAAGGAAAAAGTGCAGATTGGATTTATAATTTTTATTCCTTTTCCAGAGTAAATCACATTTTACAATTTAAGGTTAAATGTTTTAAATGTTGAAATGCAATAAATTCTTCAGAAACTTTGAGAAATATAAACATAAAATGTCACAGATTTTAAAGCGGAATTCTAGTCCATTGGGGTTGAATTTTGATTATAATATAATAATTTCGATTAATTAAAAAAATTTTCTTAACCTTATAATTTTCTTAATTTAATCTCTATTTAAAATGGTATTACACACTGTTTGAAATTTTGGAACGTATACAAACATCGTTAAGTTTAACTCTGAATGTTGAATTAATTAAATTATTTTTAACTAAAAAGAAAAACCGTTTAGTTTTTATAATTGTATTAAAAAACATAAAACGCTTTTCTAATTAATACTATTTAAATTTTTTTTTAACTGTTTTAGGAAGGAAATACTCTGCCTGTAAGTAATTTTTAAAAAATTTGTTTGGAGTTTATCAGTGATAAAAGTGTTTTTATATTATTAATGACCAACATTTAATTTTTTTTTCAATAAAAACATTAAGAAGGGAAATTTTTTCCCTATTTGATTTCCCTCTATTCATTTAATGTTCATATGGTTATTAAGTTAAATGCATTTTCGGCATTAACATAATGCATAAAAACACTTCCCCTTTTTTTGCTACTAAAAAGAAAGAAAAAAAAAAACATTTCTTCCCCAAAGTTGCTTAAAAATTAAAGAATTTTCTTATTTTACACGCTTAATAATGTATTTACGAACGCAACATAAGCACTGAATCGATTAAAAATTAAGTATGTTTACTAGATTTCTCAAATTATCTAGAAGGATTGGATTTTTTCCTGTTATATTTTAAATGAGTAATTGCTGTAAATTAGTTCCTTTTTTTCTCCAGTTTTTTTAAATAAACTTTTAAAAATAGCGCTGTATCGTTGGAAGTAATATCTACAACAAAAAGGTTCGAAGTGTTTATCGTTATGAGAAAAAAATATTTCTAGCTGAAAAAAAGTGACTCGTTTAGAGTTACTTTTTTTTCTTCTCAAGATTAAACATATATAAATAAATATTTTAAAAGAAAAAAAAAGCTTTAAATGCTTATTGCCAATTAAATTTGGTATTAAAAACAGAAATCAACTATGCATATTCTTGAATTATCTTTAAAGTTTTGGGGAAAACGAGCATATTTCTGCAATTATGGTGCAATAAATAAAATCGCTAAGGTTCATTATCAAAGAAAGTTACCGCTCAATTTAATCATCTTAATCTTAATCGGTAATTGAACTGCTAAAGTTCATATACCTTAAAAATAGAAATTAAATAAAAAGATGAAAAAGGAAAGCAAGAAAATATATTAAGTGCCAAACTTTTTTTAAAAACAATTGTTATGAGAATAATTGGCAGTGGGTTTAATTTTTACATCTTCAAAAAATATTTTCCTGTGTCACACATGCAATTTTATTGTAAAATTCATTTTTAAAGGAACATGTTACGGAACAAAAAATCTGATCTTCAGTAATTTTTACAATAATAATTATCGTAAAGTTACTGAATCACTAAATAATATATTAATAAATAAATATTAAATAAATATTACATATATATATATATATATATATATATATATATATAATAATATACATAATAATACATAATAATATATATAATACATAAATATATATAATAAATATTAAATAAATATTTTATTAAATAAATATTACTTCAAAAATTACGGTATAATATTTTACGGAAGAAATGGCTCTAAAGTGCAGTACTTTGTACCGTATTTGTTCCCGAAATTTTTTGAACAGTGTGCCACGATGTTTTGCCGAATATGCCGCAAGAGTTTAGTCTCCTCACTAAAGAAATTTTTGTATAATAATTTGTTTACCTTTTTTTTCCCCTTCATCATGCGAAATTTAAATTTTTTTAATATTCGGGTGTTCCACAAAGACAAGCCATTAATAAAAAAAGAAGAAAAATAAAATATAAATAAGTAAAAAATATAAACAAAAGTTTGAATTACACTGTTCCGAAGAATTGAGAAGAATTGATTTATAACTTAAACATAATGACACATATCAACAGTAGCTCTTAACTTGCAAAATGATTTGATTGGACTTCAAATAGCTGCTTTTCTTCTTCTTTTTTTCTTTTATCATAAATTTTCCATTTCAGTATATTCAGATAAAGCGAAAATTTTTTTGCTAAGTTTAAAATTATCGGAAAACACTGTTTAAAAAAATTGATGAAAAGTAGTTTGAAAACTAAAATCTTATGAAAAAAATTCATTTGTGTTAGACTCGTTAAGAGATTTAATTGGTTTACAAATTGTTGCCATTTTTTTTTAACTTACAACTTTTTCATTTCCTTGTATTTCGTTGCCTCAAATAAAATAATAAATAAATCAGACTTAATTAATTAACCATTAACATTGCCTGGAAATCACTGTTTTAAAGAACTGAGAAGTGATTTGCAACAAAAACCAGATCAGAAAAACCTTCTCTAGTAGGACTAGTCTCGTGAAAAGATTCAATTGCTGCCATTTTTTTCTTAATATTCCATTCCATTATATTCCGGTTTGCTGAAATAAATAAATAAATAAATAATTAAATAAAGCATCAAGCTCAATAGAATTGAGGATAAATGTTTCAAAACTCAAACTGATGAGAAAAATCCTCTCTTGTATACTCGACTCGTGAAAAGATTCGATTGGGTTTCAAATTGCTGCCAACCACAGTTCTAAAGCGAGCAAGGAAAAGCCAATCGATTTTCTGGAAATGACCGGTTGTAAATTTCGGGGTCAGAGCCTTCTACAGGGTGGAGGGTGCCAGGAAAACGACATTTTAAACGACTTTTACGCAGTCTAGTTGATCCTAAGGATTTCAGACGAGCTCAAAGATGTCATCTTCAACTACATCAAGTACCTTGAAATTTGTAGTGTTTTATCGATTCATAAATTAATGGCTTTTAATGATTTATCGAAACGATATTTGCTGATTTCTTCGCGCGCTGTATATTAGATTGAGTGAAATGCATCTTTGCTTTAAATATAGATTGATATGATATCAGGTTTCGATTATAGATTTCGTTACCTTTTTAAAAAAATAAATCAAACTAAATTGAAATTTTCTACATTCTTCTGTTTCAAATAACATGTCGGTTTTACGTGTTAGAAATATCTAGTATATTATACAACAATTAATTTCTAAATATAATAAAAAAGAATCAACTGTGCTTTATGGATCTATAAATAAATGGTTTACTAGTAATTTATATAAACTTTATTTATACATTTCTTTGCGTATTGTATATTAGATTTAACGAAATATATCTTTGCTTTAACGATGAATTTATATCAGATTTTGGTAATGCATTGTGCAACTTTTTTGAATTGGATTGAAATTTTTGAAAATACTTTTATCACACACATAATGTAATAATTTTAAATATCAAATACATTAGATAAAATTGATTTCATAAATAAAATAAACAATTTCACATGGAATTTACTTTTTTTAATTCTAAAAATGAAGGGCTTGGGGTAAAATATTCCAAGCTATATTTCATTCCGACGGTATCCTTTTTATACCAAATCGTTCGTAAACATATAACGTTGCAAATGAAATTTTTATGCAAGAAAAAATACTGTTAAAGAATACTTTTTAAGTAGTAACAGATACAGGAAGTTCTCTAAAAATTATTTAACAAAACTTAATTAAATGAAATAGCTTAATTAAAAAGATAAATAAAAAATGAATCTTCAAATTAGTATCCAGTTAAAAAGTTAAACTTGACAACAACGTTTACTGTCTCATTTTGTCTTAATTATTATAAAGATACTGTCTTAATTATTATTGAGAATGAGATCATCTTTCTCTGATCACAAGATCTGAGATCATCATGAGATCTGATTTTATATTCTATAAGTAAATGAATAAACAACCTAAATTCAACCTTTGATTTTAGTCCAAACTTATAATTTTCAGATTTTGGCAAATTTTTTACACATTTATTCTTTAAAATTTAAATAAACAGAGATGTTTACCATACTGGCGTTATTTACTTCATTCTTGAAGGGAATTCTAATGCATGTACATTAAGAGTATTCATTAGAGAACATACAGAGTGTAGTGTAATAGATTTACTGTAAAAATGATTAATTAAATAGTGATAAATCACAATATTTTGTATGAAATTATTTCCTTAAAATTAGAAAAAAATACTTTACAATGTTAACTATTTTATGTAATTTGTCTTTTTTAAAAAAGTTTATTGATTTCACAGGAATATCAATTCCATTAAATTCATTTTTTTTTCAGGCCATGGTGGCGTGAACCAGTTGGGCGGCGTATTCGTGAATGGGCGGCCCCTGCCGGACGTTGTCCGTCAGAGGATAGTAGAGTTGGCCCATCAAGGCGTCCGGCCCTGCGACATCAGCAGGCAGCTGAGGGTCTCCCACGGATGCGTCTCCAAGATACTAGGAAGGTAGAGTAGATATTTCTTATTTAAACAGTGCAGTACATATTTCTGCTTTGTATTTATCTTTAAAACTTTAAAAAAAGAATAAAAAAAAGATTTAAAACAATAACTAACGTAAAAGGAAAACAAACACCAATATATCCTAAACACAAATATATCCAATTTTTCCAGAATTTTTTTCCCCATGTTGTGCCGTAATTAAATCTATTTTTTTAAAGAAAAAATCAAATAAGAACCTTTGTCTAAAATAAAAATAAAAAAGCGTTTAAGTGATTTAAAACTTCTCCTACACTAAGACTGAATGGTAAATTTAACATGTATACTTTACGTCTAGTCATAACTTATAAAAAGGACCACACATATCGAAGTCAGTACATGATACACTAATTCTCTCGCCAATGACTGAGGCCAAACGTTTTACTTACGCGCCTTCAACTGCAAATACACCTTTCGCAAAAGTTTAGAACGAGCAGGGAAGCCAGCAAACATAATTCCGTTGTAAATAATACCCTTGTTTATTCCATGATTTTCGAGGCATGCGACATTAATGAACCGACTTCCTGGGTTTAAACCTTGTCCCTTTTTTACATGGCATACGGATCCGTGTGGATGGTTTCGACGAGAGAGAATATAAGATGCCATCATTTTTATTCTTGAACCTTGAGTTGAATCTGTGACAGGTTGATGTATTAAATGAAATCGATCAGAATTTGCAGTGGCTCTTTTTTAAAAGAGTTGGCGAAATCCGATACTGAGTGGTTGGGATGAGATGACTGGAGTTAAAAAGCGTTTCGGTTTTTAAAAAAAGAATAAAGTTATTCGGCTGCCGAAAGTTGTGTCAAGAAGTTTAAGAACTTTTTTTCTTCACGTTTCTATGAAAGTGTTAAATAGTCTAGAAAAAAGTTAAGTGAAGTAAACTTTAAATAGAGCTTGATATCAGAAAGATTTTTTTTTATATATATAATTTTATTTATAACGCTCTTTTTAATTATTTAAAAAGAAATTATTCTTATGTTAATTATTGCATCTAAAGACACTTTTAAACTTCTACCGGGAAAAATTTGTACTTTTTTTTTTTTTTTTAATTTTTTTTTATTCAATTATTTAGGTAGATTTCTTTTCTTGTCTGGCTTATGTCTAGTTTAAAGCCCCTTTATAAAAAGCGTTTTTTTTATTGAAAAAACTTTTTAGTTTTGATTATCATTATTTACCTACATAATCATAATATTAAAATAAAACTAAATATTGTTTTAAATAATTTGGCCCTCTTGCTTTCTTATGTCTCAATTTCATTTCATATATATAGCTAGCTCAATAAGTGTATATAACTAATGCCGGAATGTTAAATTTTTAGAAAAGGATATTGAACTACCTACGTTTTCAGAACTATATATATATATATATATTCTATATTTCTATATATATATATATATATATATATATATATATATATATATATATATATAGAAAACAAGATTTAGAGGGAAAAAGTTTTATGCCGCTTACTTCAAAGTTTGAAAACCGTTTTTGTCGTTATAAAAAGTTTTGAACTTCAAAGTCATCTTGAAAAATATATATATTTTTTAATATTATTGATTTAGATTTTTTAAAATATTACAATGAAAAAAAAAAATTTTTTTTTTCAATTGAGTTAATGCAGTACGAGGGTTGTTATTTATATTTCTGGCCTAATAATGAAAAAACAAATATGTAGGATTGAAATTGGTTTTATTGTTTTTCAAAATATTCTCCATGATGATCAATACACTTTTGCATGCGTTTGAACCGATTTTCAAAGCACTTTTTCCAGTCCGATTAAGGTAACTCCAAAACATGCGTTTTGAATGCATCAACCGCTTCTTCGGGGGTCGAAAATCGTTGTCCACGTAATTTATTTTTGATGTGTGGGAATAAGAAGAAGTCATTGGGTGCCAAATCAGGGCTGTACGGCGGGTGACCCATCAGTTCGATCTTTCGCTCCGCCAGAAATGCCTTTGTTTGAGTCGATGTGTGAGAGCTCGCATTGTCATGATGAAAAATGATTCGCCTGCTCTTCTGCTTTTTTCGAATTTCTCCGATGACTTCTGGCAAACAAATGGTCGTGTACCATTCAGAATTGACCGTCCTGCGTTGCTCTAACGCCACTGTTGCCACATGACCGTTAATGCCGAAGAAACAGGCAATCATTTGTTTCGATGTGCTTCTTCCTCGAACAACTTTTGTTGGTTTTGCCTCGTCTTGGAAGACCCATACAGTTGATTGCAGTTTTGTTTCCGGCTCATATGCATAGATCCATGATTCGTCACCTGTGTAGATGTTATACACAGCCTTTGAAGTACCTTGAACGTATTTTTCCAACATTTCCTTGCACCAGTCGACACGAGCCTTTTTTTGAGCGTTTGTCAGATTATGCGGGATCCAACGCGAACAAAATTTTTTTACGCTCAAATGCTCATGCAATATTTTATTGATGCTAGTCATACTAATGTCCAAAGACGCCTCTATCTCACGGTATCTCACATGACGATCTTGCTTTATCAGTTTACGCACAGCATCGATCTTTTCAGGCACAACAACGGATTTTGGACGACCTGCACGGGATTCGTCCTGGATCGAACATCGACCACGATTAAATTCGTTTTACCAATTTTTTACAGAGCTGTAAGATGGCGCTTTATCGCTGAATAAAGAATTAAGTTCATCGAAGCACTCTTGTCTTGACAATCCACGTCGAAAGTTATGAAAAATAATGGCACGAAAATGTTCACGATTCAATTCCATTTTTTGAAAGAGAAGAACTTTTCAATTTACGGTCAACAACACAAATGAAGCTATAATGGTAAATCGTCTGCTGAATTTATGTTTAAAAATATCAAACTTTCGATTAAAATCGTCTGCGGTCGCCTAGCAACACTTACTGTTGCCAAGGCCAGAAATATAAATAGCAACCCTCGTAATGTGTAGAGAATTTTTTATTTCACTATAAAAAGTTTTTTCTTCCACAAAAAAGACTTTTTAAAAAAAAATAAATAAATTGTTATTGATTCCAACACCGTAGCATAGAAAAAACTTCAAATTCCCATGTATAGGAAATATGTTAAAAATTAAATTAATGTCTCATACAACTTGCATATTGATGCTGTATGCTTGCATCTTACCCAAAGGTGTTTAAAAATTTCTTGCAATTGGTCCAGTTGTAAAGCCTGATAATTGTTACATAAGCGAAACGAGAGGAATTGAAAAAATATTGATGACCTTAAAAAAAAAAAAAAAAAAAAAAAAAAAAAAAAAAACTTGGAATTTATCCGTTGACATAACATATAATTTATTTAACATATAAAGTAACTAAAATAATACATTTTAAAACAACATACAATTTATTTATTATTTACGAAACGTTATTAATTTATATATTTCCTGGACCACTTATAATTTATTCGAAAAACAAACTTAAAATTGCTAAATAAGAACCACACTGTAAGAGATTCCAAATCAAATGCCGTTATTTTTACGGTATATCAGAGATTTTGCTCGGTAAAATTTTACGATAAATATAGATTTCACGGTAAAAAGAACAGGCATCATGAGTGCAGGTATATTTTTCCGTAATTCGGTACGGAATTTTTTACAGTGTAGAATAAGAAAAAAACAACGTTCTTCTAATAATTTGTACAAAACTTTACGTTCTTTTTAAGTGAAACAAATATTTTTGAATTAAAAAGCATCAAAATGTTTTTTTTTTTGCAGGGGGGGGGGGGGACTACAGTCAGTTTAAAATTTGAAAGTGGAAGTCAATTTTTTATATATTCTTTTAATAGAAGATAAAGCTTTCTTTTTTATTAGATTTAATGAAATTTGGATTGAACACATACAACTGAACATTATTCATGAATTTGAAAATAGTTTAAGATTTTAGATGGCACTTTGAATATAAATTTTAACCAATTCGGAGACACTATAACCTCTTTTCCACAAGATTTCAGACAAGTAGTTTTAGTCTCGTAAAATTCATCTGGAAACAAATTTTGTGGAAAAAGGCTCTTCACATTTTCAATCAAGTAGAAACTGCAGTTCCCCAACAAAATCTTCTTCGTTCTCTGAGAAATTCTGGGAGCAGATTCAATTAGTTTATCATCCACTTCTAAAGCAACGGTGCGTATTAATACTTCAGGACATGAAATTAGCATTCATTGCCACTGAAAAGAACTCCTTGTTTTGGAGGAAGGATACAGTGAGCAGTGAGTGAAGCGGTTACCAGGTTCGATAATAACAGAGAGAAAAGGCAAGATTAAGCTTTAATAGGCAAGATACATTCCTTTGTTAAACGGAGGGTATAATTGTTGATGCTTTTGTTGGTCCGTACAAAGAGATTTTCAATGAGATGTTGTTTAAATACACATCCCCTTTATTTCAGCGCTTGCTTTGTTTTTAGACATATTTATTCGGCAGAGTTTGTTTAAATTATGACTGTTTATTTTGATTAAACAGTTTGTTTTTCAGATTTCCGAGAAATATCAAGTAATTTTTGTTTTGAAACATTCCAATGTTTTTGATAAAAATGCGTTCATACAGCGCATGCTTACTAAACGTAAATGCAAAATTAAAATCCCGACCATTTTTTATTTTATTTTTTGACAACAAGCAGTAATTAACTATATGACAGCAGGTAATTATAAAACACAAAGGATAGTTCTACACTGCGGAAAATGTAAATATACCAGAATGTGGTAAAGAAGTACCTGTATACGCTTAAATTTATCGTGTTTCTGTTTCGACGGGAACTCCAAAAAGCTCGGTAATTCTTATCGAAACCTTTGGTAATGCTTTTGTTAAAATTAACAACAAACAAAAAAAAAAAAAAAAAAAAAAAAAAATGGTTTTTTAATGCGTGATAAAACTTGATAAATGGCGTAAAATGTAGTAAAACTTGATAATTTTATCATGATACCTTAGAGCAAGGCACATAAATCATTAATTTGGTTAAATTTATTTTTCATTTTTGCATTTTTTACTAAATCTGTGGTGTGGTAATAGGAATTTGAGAACCAGAATTTCCCGTAAACCGCTATCATATAAACGGGAAAATTATCAAATGAATGGTTTAAATACCGTATATTTTAGTTTTATTAACCAGAATTACGAATTTTTTTTTTTTAATTTTTTTTTTTTTTTTTTTTTTTTTTTTTAAAACCTGAAATGTCATTCCCATACACTACGGTAATTTTACCGAATTGTTTTTCTCTGCTTAGCACAATTATGGCAGAAATGGAAACTGCACTCTTTAAAATTTGTTTTAAAGGCAGTGAAATTTAAAATTAATTTTTGCATTATAGTGTATTGTTTCTAACTTTATGATACTAGTAGAATAATCATTTTCGGTCGTATAATAATTCTCAGTTATCATTCCTCAGATACGACCGCAAAGATTTAATTATCTGCTTAAAAATATTTATATATTTTTTCGTTAAATAATGAAGCACTGAGAAAAAGATTTCCCATAGTTACTTGCCGACACATATGAGTAGTTAAAAAAAGGGTTAGAATTACTTAAATAATTTACAATCTTCATAGCCCACTTAAACTTTGTGAAATTGAAAATAAGAACATAAATTTAAGTTTTGGATATAACTGACTTTTTAACATTTATTATTAGGATTTATTATGCAAATATTATTTTCCAACGCAGCGTCATAAGAAAGAAAAATATATCATGGAAAAACTATCTTACCAAGTTTATTCGCTAGTGAAGTGGGTAATGATATGACATTAATATTTTTCCATATCAAATATTTTTTTAACATGATTGTCTTAAATGTTTCGCAAAATTGAAAATAAACACTTAAATTGTTATTCCTTGAACTGATTTCGGAGCAATGGTTGACAGTACTAAATTTTTTATGCATGGCAAACAAGTTGTTCTTGATAATAAACAGAGTGTAATGAAGAAAACATTTCACACCCTGTTACAGTGAGAAGCTTAGGTGGGGAGTTATATGGGACCATTTTTGTCACTTTTTATAGTAATTTTTAACGTGATTGCTAGGTTTATTAAAATAATGAAACATTTCATAATATTGAAAAATAACATTTCGTGAGATTGAAATTTACTAAGTTAACTTTAACAGATTTTGTAGAAAAAGTTAACCATATTTATATATTGTTCTTTTTTTACAGCAAATAATTATTTCCCTATATTTAATATCAAAAAGAGATGCATCGAAAAATGATGCTTGTTCTTATATACTAGATTGTTATTTAAGAAACGTGTCCATTATATAATATTTTTCGTTTAGATAATATATATAAGGATAGGCAAAACTAAAAATAAATGCTATTTAAATTCGTCCCTTAACTTACTTAACTTAGTATTAATTGTCAAATATTTCAATGTCTTTGCTATGGTCATATTTTTTTCATCCTTTATAAATACGACCATTTAACCTTAAAAGATATCATAAATACAAACATTAAATAGTATTATACCCAGCCTTTTCCAGTGTTTTGAAAATTTCACCCGTGTAAGTTTTCAACCAATTTATAAATATATCTACTTTGTGCAACTCAATCTGACTTTTTTGATCTTTTAAAATAAAGAAACATATTGTTATATTTTTGGGAAAGTATTTTTTTTTTTTCAATTTTCACTGACGCAGTTTCAATTTAAGTATCAACTGAAGGTGATATTTTTTGTTGCAAATTAAAAATTGAATAATGTTTTTTAGGAGCAAAGTTACTAATGAAAATAAAATTTACTAAGTGCAAACTCATAAAATAAAATCGAATACGAAAATTTTCTCGATCTTCATTATATCGTTTAGTATTAGATCGAGAATTTTCATAAGTAAACTATCTTTAAATCGTTAACGCTTACACTTTTCTACGATCTACTTCTCATTAGGACGAGTTGGATAAACAGTATGGATCGTAAAATTGGCGACCGAATCGATTTGATTGAGTAGCGAAACTCTACTAGGCTGTGGCAATTCATTTACATATTACACACAGCACATTTCCTTCTAAAGGATGGCAGGAGGCTCCTGAATTAGGGCCGGGTCCGTGTCGTCAAAGAGGGGTGGGCAACAATTGTTCGAATTCTGGTGGCCCCTAGAGAACTAGTGGTGTATAAATGGCACCTTAAACAGTTGCTAGTCTTTCAGTGGATCTTTTGTTATTGAAATGAGAGAGCGTGTATTTCACCGCTCTTTCGAACAGAAGTGAGTGTTGTTCGATTAGACGATCCCGCTGCGTATAATAAAGTTGTGTGTTTCCTCAATTATTGCCCGAATATTGATGACGTCATTAGTCAAAAGTGCAATAAATTTTGACCCTGCAGCTATTGATATCCGTTTATTCCAAAGGGTCCTTTTTAATAATAATAATAAAATAACATTGTATTTACAGACGAAAATACCTAAACCATGCTTTCCTTTATTTATTTTTAAAGCGAATACATATATATCCCACTCAAATACTAAGCACTCAATGGTTTTGTTAAATAAGTCTTTATGTTGTTCTGAGAACCGTTTCCTAAACACTTCTTTTAAGTCATTGCCCGATCGGATGCCGTCCTTCTCAAACATTTGTTTAGATCCCCAAATACTCTTACATTGCATGGTGAAATGTCTGGTCGGTGCAGTGGGATTTCTAGAACTTCCCAGTCGGAAATTTGAAAAAGATTTCTGTTTGCATTGGCAGTGACAATCCGAAATGATGGAGAGCAACTCCCATCATTTTGATTTGGACTTGATAGCCTGTGGCGATGATATCAACGTGTTTGTTTCGCATTGTTCCAATTACTGTGTTGTAATGTCCAGTGAATTAGGTGTCTCGAGTCATCCTGAGGGTCACGATTTATTATTAACACCCCTTCTACTCATCATTTATTTGCAAATACATAATTTGTTGAATTAAAAATTGAATACACATTTACGCTTTGAATATTATTTTATAGTTGAAGTTTAAAATAAAAATTGATTATCCAAAGCTTATTCAATAAGGTGCTTAAAATATTTGGGAAGAATGATTTAAAACTATTGATTTGTTCTTAGCTATAAATTCTCTGATAAGTTATCCATTTTTTTAAAATTTATAAGTTGGACTCTTTTTAAGCTTAAGGTGGAATTTTAGGAGCTAAAGTTTTTTTCGAAAAGAATAATTTAATAAACGGAAGAAAAAGAATTATTATTGTTTTTATGTTTTTTCAATTGCTTTTCCCAATACTTTCTAGTGATTTTTATGTTTTTAATATAATGTGAATATATGTAGAACCAAGGAAAATTACTTTATCAACTTGTTGAAACTAAAAATGCATTTTTGATTTAATTAAGATAACTGTTATTTGATTTCAATATCTTAATTTTTGGTAAATTTAAATTCTTATGTACTATATATTACTTAAATTCTATTAGTATATTAATTAAAATATATATAAAAAAATTTTATAGCTGTTGTATTTTCTTTTGGTGAAAATATTTTCAATTTTTTTTTTATTATTATTTTTTTTTTAAGATTTTATAACTTTGCGTACTTTAATAACTTTTACTAAATGTTTTTATAACTTTGAAATCATTTCTTGAACTTACCTTTCTTTTTATTTTATTTAAATAAAGTGTACGTTTTATTTTGCTTAGGTGCTTCGAATTAATTTTTGAATTAAATTTACTTGATGATCGAATCTCTAGATAATCTGAACCAATATTTTTTTTAATTTATTTTTTTGTTTATTTTCCTAATTATTTTTAAAAATGAAAAAATCATAAATGAAATGTAAAAATAGAAAAGTAGTTCACATTTCACGAAAAGTAGATCAAAATATTAGCAGTTATAAAGCCTCTCATTAATTCTAAAATGTTTTATAAAAATGTTTAAGAATTTCAGAGTTGATAATTTTTTTAAAAAAATATTTAAGAGATAAACAAAACAATTTTGTTTAATTCAAAAATATCACTTGTTTCAAATGTTGCCTATAAGATAATAATTAAGAATAGTTTTTTAAGATTAAAATCACTACAAAAATCTCCAAAAAAAAATTCGAATTAATATAAATAAATTCCTAATTTTAAGCTTTATACAGGTTAAACACTTTTTATCAAACACTTTTCACCTATCAGTATATCTTAGTAAGTTAAGTTGGAACAAGGATCCATAATACCTCATGACTACCAAAATGTTGGAACAAATTCTGAAATCCCATCGAAACCAAAACGATGCCATTTAAAGATGGATGATTGCGGGAAAAGAGGGGGAGATGGTTTATTGAAGAGGGGGGAATAGGGGCCGGGGTGAGGTGCGCCCCACTGCACTCGACCTAATTCATCAAGCCAATGTAAATGCCCTTCTCTCGTATCGAATCGCCTCTCTATAGACCACTACGCAATTTTAAAGTCAGATTATTGTCCCTAATGTGCAAGACATTCGATGGTAGGAGGGTGGTGTATAAACCCCGACCCCTGTCATTTGTATTCCCTTGTTTCCTATCTCATCCCCTCTTTCAAACTCTTCACTTATGCTGTTCTGATACATCCCCCCCCCTTTTCCACAGGTTCCATAAAGTACCCACTTTTATCAGACTAATTTCATTTCTGGTTTCCAGATAGATGATATAAGTTCATTGTTATTTCAATCAAAACAATATTCAGGGCTTTTTGTAGGAAAGTACAGATTATTAAAATATTTGTAACAATTAATATGCTTGAAAATTAATTAAAATTATCATAAAATGTCAGCTTTGTGTGCTTAAAAATTACATTTTATCATGATTCTGTGCCACTCAAAGTTTAGCTTTATTATTAAGTTTCTTTTATTAACTAAATATTTCTAAATGTAGTATTTATAAAAATCTAAAGTTATTTTATTTATTTATTTATTTATTTGGAAAAAAAAAGAATAACGTTTTACTATTTTTAAATTTACGTATATTTATTTTAATTTCAATTCAATTCTTACATAAAAATTTAGTTTTTAACAAAATAATTTTTTTAAATAAGTCTTTACAAAAATATATAAATTTATTATTATTATTATTGCTGTTGCTGTTATTATTATTGCTGTTGCTGTTAATATCATTACTATTATATAAGACATGTAATTTCAGTTAACCGTCTTAAAATTTAAACGCATTTCTGTGATTAACTGATTTTTATTATTTCTACTGTGATAAACCGATTCTACTGTGAAAAACCAATATATTATTTCTATTGTAATAAACCGATAATTATTTTTTAAAGGCAAAACAATTTCGTTTCACGTATTTTTCTACGAAGTACTTTATTTCTACTTATTTAAATAAAAAGCTACCTTCTCTGCCTGTCTGGTATGTATTTTCCATATAAAATTGCAATTATAAACAAGCGCACTGAGAAAATGAAATCATATAGCTTTCATTTTAAAAACGTATTGAAATACAGTCGATCCAGTGGAAGCTGTTACAAAAATTGTACTTTATTTGCCAGTTTTTTCATTGGTAAATCTGGAGTAAAAGAAAACGAACTGTTTGTCTTTAACTTAGGCTTCCTTAAACATAATTCAAATTTTACGGGCTAATAATACTTATCGTTTGAGAAATAAATTTCAACTGAATCATTTATTTAAGTTGTTATTTCAGTTTTGCAACTGAAAATTATTTTTAAAATTGCAAAGATTTAAAATTTCATTATGCACGACATTTAATTATGTTGACTAAATGTAAAAAACGTAACACGTACTTCATGCTTTTCTTAAAATAAAATTTTTTAATATATTTTTAATGGGTATGATATATTTACAGCAAAGAATGCAAAATTAAAAAAAATTTGGTTTTTCAACATATCTTACATTTGTTCGTTATTTTGAATGTCTCATATTAGTACTTAAATACATTACTTCATAAAATAGTAATGCATTGAGGCATTAAATTTAATTTATCATATGCCATATAATTTTATATATACTAAATAGTATTGAATTTATTATTATTATTTAAACGCCTTTTATAAAAATACTATTTTTAACACAATACAACACATCATTAAATTTAGTATTTCTCGTATTATTACTTCCATATTCGATTTTTTTAAAATTTATGAATTCATATAAATACAGTGTTGAATTTAATTTTTCTCAAATTAGTATGAATATATCCTATTTAATGAAAATTTGTGAATTGATCCAATACATATTTTAAATTCACTTTTCTCATACTAGTACTTAAGCATAATATTTTATTAAAATTTGTGAATTGACATTATACAGTGTAGAATTTAATTTTTGCCTTTAAAAATGTTAAATAAGGACAACTTGTAATTTCCCCATTACGTAAATCAACGAAGACACCTATGAGTGTCTAAAACAATAGTTATGTTGCAGCTCTGATTCCATTACAAACAATCATGTAAAAAAACTCGCGAGCATCTAAAAATAAACAAAGTTTTTCAATTAAAAATAGTTAGACAAGGATTAGCAGCAAATTACAACTAAATGATACTTTGTAAGAAAGGACCATGATAGCACTTGGAATCTCAACGCGTTTTAAATACAATGATATCTTTCTAGTTTGCTTTTTGTTTTTGTAACTTGCATTGCAATTAACCTTCAAATCATGCTGATTTTTATTTCCCTTAGAGGTTAATTAGGATGTCCTTTATATATATATAAAAAAAAAGAGCTGCATTGCTTTTTTCTAAATGCAACAAATTTAAGAGATAATCAATTTTTCATGATTTTCTGTTTACTGAATCCTCTCCTGTTGTTTATTATGAACAGTACTGTATCAATTTCCCCTAATTAACTATTTTAAGCGGTCACTTTATATCCTCGTTTTTAATGTTAAATATTTCGTGTAGTGTAATAAGACTGAACCTCTGACATTGGAAAACCAGTGATATTTTTCTTAATAATCCTTTCATAATTCTAAAAAATATATTAAACTGAACTAATTCCTGAATGTGGTAAAATAGTATAATTACAGAAAAAATGAAATATTCAAACATTGTTAAAATAAGATAACAAAATAATGTTAAAATAATAAAACAATATATTTAAATGCCATTAAAATAGTATGTTTTCATGTTGTAAGTATTCGATAGTAATATATTTAGATAGTAATCGAGTAATACATTTAATTATTTCCTGATTAAAAGCGTCATTCGCTCCCAAAATGTATAAATAGGAAATAACTATCGATATGTTTCAAGTGCTCAAAAATTGGCTCCCATTTTCAAAACCTTTCTCGATGGGATTGAAAGGAAACAAAAGTGATTTGAAATATAAAATGTAAAGTTTTTAACAAAAAAAGGGAAAAATAAAGATTTTGTTTCTCACCTTAATTTTTTCATTTTTTTCATTACAAAGTTTGCTTTTTATACTTCAAATCATTTTTCTTTCTTCTCAGTCACATCTGGCAAATAATTTGGCTATTGGTCAGTTTGGTCACTTAGGCTATTTTTAATTCAAATTTTGACAGTTATTTCTTATTCATACATTTTTAAAGCGAATGAAGTTTTTAACCAAGTAATATCTTACCGGTTCAGTTTCTTGGGATTATTTATTTAATAATTAATTATTGTTATATTCAGTTAAAAGAATTGAAAATTATTGAAATATTTAAATTATTTTTATAATTTTTTTTTATATATATTTTTTATTATATATATATATATATTTTTATATACATATCATATTTAGGTATTGTTAAAATAACGTTATGAAATATTTTTAAAGCAGCGTAGTCATACATTTCTTCGATATTGTCTATTTAAAAATTGCTGAAATAGGTTTTTAAGTATTGTTAACATACTCTATTTAATGATATCATATTTAAATTTAATATTGCTATATCTTTAAAATAATATGATCATATAGTTCTCCGACATGTAATAAAATACCACATCACAAAATACCTCATATAAAAATTGTTAAAATAGAATATTTAAATATTGTTTAGAACATATTAGTGTTTTTAATATCATATTAAATAGATATTTTTAAAATTATAGATTTATAAAACGTTTTTAGCAAATAAGTTAAGCTTAATTTAAGTTTTCATTCAGGTAACCTGCTAATACTAGCAATTAATTTAAGTATACGTTAACCTCTGTTTTGAAAGAATTTCTCCTATCGCTATTGAAATAGTATAAATTTAAGTTATCATAATTTTTAGATTCCAATTTTATTGAAATATTTTTATTTCACAATAACTGAATAGTTATGCACCACATTTACTTCAATAAGCCATTAATAGAACAAAAGTTCTATTTTTGGTACATCATCTATAATGATTATAGTCTATAAAAAGAGTATCCAAAACGTCATCTTCCTCTGATTCACTAATGTGGTATATTTGTGTGTATCATTTTTCCGGTCCCTCCCAAACAATTTTTGTAAGTGAGAAAAAATCGTTTGAGGGGTTGACGAAAAGGCGGCCTTTTTAAGTGCCCAGTTGCGTGTTACAATGGGCGGGCCGCCTTTATCCCTTTGATCGTCCGATCCATTTCGTTGGCAATTACGCCATTTCACCTACCCTTCTCATTAACGAAGTTAGTGGGTGTTTGAAGAAATATTTATTTTTAAGTCTCCTTTTAATTCGATTAAAGCTCTTCAACCGGCACGCGATTCAGACAGTTGCGGTAAATTTTTATCTCTAAAAGTTGTATTATTTAAACATATATGGATATAAATTTTATTTTTAAATAATAAAAAAGGCAGAGTTATTACAGAGCAATATTTTTAATTAAATGGTAATTATGATCTTTTTTGTTATTAACTTCAATTGCTTATTTATGAACTTCATTTATTTATTTATGAATATCATCTTAGGGACACTGGAATTAAAGTGTTATGCCATTTAGTGAATAGTGCAATAAAAGCGTTTGGTCGGTTCATGATCACTGTAAGAAAAGTGATGCGCCATTTTTTGAATACTTTGTCTATAGAAATAAATACTAAATCAAGCAAACGTAAACTAAACAAAATTAGAATTGTGTTAAATTTAAGCTATATGATAGGATAATATATAAAGGATAAGCAATGATCTGAGATTGAAGGATATGTGAGGATATGAGAGATTGTAGTTCATTACTCAAAGTTGTTCTGGTTTGTTTACTGAACGATTATTCTGACTGTTGAAGAACTCAGTGGAAAAGCATGCTTAGAAATCAATTTTTAATTGTTAGAGCTATTAGGAAGCTGTCGGCAGAAATTTTTAAAGCTATTTTAATTGAATTGATAGAATAATTTAAATTCTTAACTTTACAGTAAACTATAACATGTTAATTTAAATATATATTGTTTTAAATTTCTTTATACATGCTATTTCTGCTAAACCTTTTTAATTCTTTTGGGTCTTGTTTGACATTTGTTACTCTAATGAAATAAGATTTAAGATGAAATTGTTGAGTTAAAATTATTATTTTTTCATTGTTGGCTGATACTAATTGAATATCTTAGACTCTAATTATTAGCTGATAGTGTTAAAATGTCTCAATTCGAGTATTATTGTAGACTGACACTATTAGTTTACAGGTTAAGTTTTAGGGTCTTATAGTTAATGATCTGCAAATTAAGTGAGATTATGTATCAGTTAGAATCTTAATGTCAGCTGTAGTAATATTAGAATCTAGTGTTAGCTAAGTTAGATAAAGCTAGATAAAAAAAATTCCCTTACAACAAAAATCATGGCTGATATACGTTAATTTTTTCGGGTGTTCAATAAAAAAATATATTTCTTACATGATTGCTTGTTTAGGATCGTTTTTAAATACGAAATTCAACACAATTGTAAACTTTTGTTAGGAAATTCCTGCTGCTCTGTCCATAGAGTTCACGTCCAGTGCGCTAAATACTTCTTATGTAATGATCGGATCTTCACGTTCTAGGACTAATTTTTTATGGTTCTAAAGGGGACTTCAAATATACTAATTAATTAGTGCTGGCTAAGGGGATAGAGCGTTAGCCTTCCAATGAGGTGAACCTGGTTCGAATCCCAGCGACTGCTGGTAGATCCGATTTCCGCATCCGGCTTGCATCAACCACAGTGTGGACGTAAAATATCCTCAGTGGTAGACGGATCATGGCCGGTCTTGCCGTCTGACTAACAGTGAGAGGTTTTCGTGGTTTTCCTCTCCAAGTTACGCAAATGCGGATTAGTTTCATTAAAAAGTTCTCCACGAAGGCAAATTTCTCCAAATACTGGATCCAGGAGTTCCCTTGTCTTCTGGATAGAGTTCAAAATTACATGGCTACGGAGTTGAACATTAGTAATTGTAAACCCAAAACAATTGAGTCGGCTATTCAACGACAGTTATAAAATAAAATTAATTAGTGCAGCGATACTTTAAGTTACAAAATCAGGCACAAAAACAGAGTTTCTCTGAATAAGCACACGCCTTTTTAAAAATTTGTTTTCTCAGGAACGTTTGATATATGTTTAGTGCGCAACCGATTT
This sequence comes from Parasteatoda lunata, assembly GCA_949128135.1. Taxonomy (NCBI): domain Eukaryota; kingdom Metazoa; phylum Arthropoda; class Arachnida; order Araneae; family Theridiidae; genus Parasteatoda; species Parasteatoda lunata. The sequence continues at coordinate 98,980,364 of OX421971.1, forward strand.
CGCTCAAACTTTGTATTTTGCCATGAAAAATTACATGCCTTAAAAGGACGTAAAAGTTTTATACCTTACGATTAAAAGTTTTTTTTTGTAGTTATTTAATAAAATAATTAAAAATAATAAAAAATCAGAAATATTTACTAAAATTTATTTTTTGTGTGGATTTATCTTTGGATACTCGAAATATGAAACAATACGCAAAAAATAAAATTTACATTAAGGGGTCTAAACTTTGGATGACTAACTATGGAGATCATTTTTCTCGGATTGCTGCTACCCCCTATATTTTGGGGGACAGTAATCAGAATCCGTTGGAAAAAAAAAAATGTTTATTCAGATAAATTATATTTTTGTGTCTCATTCCTGAGCTTAAAATATCGTCTGCACTAATTAATTAGCATATTTGAAGTCACCTCCTCAAAACTTTAGGATTAAGTCCTGAAACGTGAAGATACGATCATTAGATCAAAAGTCATTCAAGGTTATCCATTTTATTTCGGCGCACTCTACATATATCATCGAAATTCGGAGTTTTTTTTAAACCCCTGATATACAAAACATAATGAATTATGAGAGATTCGCTAAAATAATATTTATTTATCGGTTTATTTCTGTAACTTGCACTATAAAAAATCAACTTTTTTAACAAGTCGATGCACTTCAATGATGTATAGACAATGATTGTAATGATACCAAAGAAAAAATCAAATCAAAATAAATGCAATCATAAACTCTGAGTAATAAATTACCAAATGATCTGGCAATAACGTTTCTAACGCCAATTTCACCAGCAAACGTGATATCGTCCTCGGACAAAAAAAAAAAAAAAAAGCTAACAAATTAATGAGCGAGCCAAAGGAAGTATGGGAAAAAATAGGGGAATTATGATTCATAACAGTACAATCATAACACAAAACAAAAAAACAAAAGAACAGACCAAAGCAAAACAAAACGGTTGTGGTCACGTAATAACAATAATAATACGGTTTTCCTTCAATCAGAGGCTACTAAATCTGACCTAAAACACTTTTCTTGATGATACTTGCTGCTGATGATCTCTAGATTCTTTCCGATAAAAGGTACGGCAGTTAGGGAGGGTCAGCTTGGTTTTTGTGAAAGAAGATAACGCGTGTGCTGGCTACATTTAATGTTCCATTTTGATTCTTTGGGTGGCAGTAATGCTCTTTTATTTGTTTATTTTGGCAAATATTTCTGCTATGTACGGGTACAATTCTAATACCTGTGCGTCATCTTCTGATTTGTGATATACGTAAATTTTGATCTCCATTTTTTTTTTATTTATACTTGTCTTTATTAAGTTGTTAATATATAAAAGTTATTTCTTTGTGGAGCTTTAATATTAAAATGATTAATTAAAAATGTAATTTTCATGATTTTATAAAAAATAAATTGTTTTTATAGGAGATTTTAAGAACGGATCTGAATTTCATAGATTTTCTAAATTGGCAGAACAGTATAACTTAGGGTCAGTCAATTTATGAAAAATGGTTGTGGCGATGATTTACAAATTTTAATAATAATACTAGTGATAATTACAAAATACATGGTAATATCATTCCATAATGCAATTCGGGGAAAAAAGTTTTATAATGAAATTTTCTATATAAAACTATTTCTCCCAAATCTTAAAACTGTTTAAAATAAATAAAGATAAAAAAAAAAATTTTTTATTAAATATTTAAGAAAACATTTACAAATTAATAACAGCATGCTCGTTGCATTTTATATTCAAGTACTGTAAGCAACTTCAGTGTCACCATCCTTTTCATAGAGAAGGCAAGTCAGAAAAAGGAGTTTCAAACATCAGACACGGTCACGATGAGTAAACGTTTGATAAAGGAATTTAAGACGCCTCCACCCCTCCCGAGAAAATAATGGAATATTTCCGGCACTCCGACATTCAACTTCAAGGGAACAGTGCAAGAAAATTTAAATATTATTTATCGGTCGGTTTATAAAGTCTTGAAAAGTAATTGTTATGGTATTTATTTTTTATTAAATTAACATGTTTGTTTTTACTTGTTTTATTTTTAATAAAACGTGTAAATTTTTAAAAAAAAATCGTAAAAATTTTTTTAAAATTTTCTAATGGGAAGGAATGAATCAACTTTTTGAAGGGTAAAAAAAAAAAAATCTCGAGCATGTAAGTAAAAATTAATAAAAAAGAAAAATCATAAATGCATGCTATACGATTGATATCCAGAAACTTCTATTTACGTTATAAACTACACAATGCATTGGATTTAATGAAGTTTAGCATAAATTTTAATAATGAAAGTATGAGTACTTCAACTGATTTCAGAGGTTTTTGCCACAATGAGTTTCGTTTCTAAATACTTTTGTATATTTCATTTTCTAATAAATTTCCATGTTTTGAAAGAAAAATTGACAGTCTGAGAAAAAATTTTAACCAAGAAAAAGTTTAAAACTAAATTTCTCAAAAGTTTAAATTTGTTATTGTGGAGGCAAAGTGGTAGCGAAAATATAAACTACTTAAACGGAAAAAAGTTTTTAAATGGGAGCTTCTTAAGCAGGTTTCACTGTAGTACACATGCTTTATTTTTTTAGTTTCTAAAATTGATAACTTCTGCTTTTTCTGCAATTCCATTTAATATGTAAAATTTATATGCATTTTGACTTTTTTTTAATTTAAAAGGAATTAAATTCTTTACATAAAACTTGGCATGAGTCTTACTTATATTTTATGAAAATAACAATAATTAATTTTTGATTTTCGCCATATTAATCTTTATCATTGATACAATACCTAATTAATTGGAAAAAATTTTTAAGACAAGGTTTGGGTAAATTTAAATGTTTGAAACTATTGGCTGCTATATCTCCTATTATCTATAAAATTCTTGTTAAAAGGATTACTAAATAATATTCGTTTCACTATTAATTAGTTTTTTTTCTTCTTTTAAATAAACGATTACATTTAGCAAAAATTCTGCTTTAACTGTATTTTACTTTGATGTACTTTTTTGTGTTATAATATATCTTCTGTCAAAGATAATGAAGAGAAGATTTTTAAATAAATTATTTCATTTTGTTAATAGTAATCAAAACTTATAAATTGGGAGAAGATGTTTAATTTTTTCCCCTCATTTTTAAGGTTGAAAATTAACACATGTAGAGTGCAACGTAAAATGATTTTTTAACTACTTAAAATTTTTTATAAATTTACATCTACAACTTTTTCGAACGAACTAAATTTAAATTAGTAATATTAAATGTTCCGTGGTTGAGCCTCTTAAGTTAGTAATACTTACCTTGAAATCAGAGCCTGTGACTGCGTGATATAAATAATAATCTTGTGTTAATATTTTAATAGATTTCAAGTACACTTGATCGCTTCCTTTTTTCATGATATGTTTTGCATTTAATTACGAAATAAAAATAAAAAAAATGTTTTTTTTTTATTTGTTTTTTATTTATTTATTTATTTATTATTATTTTTTTTTAATATGAAAGATAAAATATGTTTATTTTAATGAGTAAAAATTATTATTTCATTTCTGAAGTTTAAACGCGTTAATTAAAATTATATCTTTACTAAACATTTTTTATTGAATATTATTCACATCGTTTAAACCATAATAATAAATAAAAAAAATTAAACAATGTCCAATTAACTTTTTAAAAAATCCTTATTTTTCATGCTATCAGACATTTTTTTATTCTTTTAGTTTTACCTGGAAGGTTCTTTTGAAATGAATAACAAAAAAGAACATTGTTTAAGTTGTAATCTAATGATTTTGTTTTTCATGTGGCTTATTAATAAATACTTAACGCCGTTATTCATTTAAACCTTTTTTATTTTAATTTATGCAATTTTTGAAAAAACGATTTTCAAAATAAATCGATGCATGCTTTTTTTTTAAAAAAACATTAATATTTTCAATATTTTTCTAGCAATATTAATCATGTAATAATTAATTGTTTATGATCTTGCCAATGTTATCAAATTATTTTTATGTAGTAATCTAATGATTTTGTTTTTTATGTGGCTTATTAATAAAATACTTAACGCCGTTATTCATATAAACATTTTTATTTTAATTCATGCAATTTTTGAAAAAACGATTTTCAAAATAAATCGATGCATGCTTTTTTTTAAAAAACATTAATATTTCTAATATTTTTCTAGCTGTATTAATCATGTAATAATTAATTGTTTATGATCTTGCCAATGTTATCAAATTATTTTTATGATAGATTTTTTTTTAAATCTTTATAGTCTGATGATTTCTTTAGCTTTAATAATTACACGGATCAAAAAACTTTATTCTTCGTATACCTTTTTCTTCCTCACCGTCAAAAATTTATTAATCATGAAATTATTTACTATCCTCGAAATTAATTTTGAAAATTGTAACTGAAATTATATATGTTATTTTGTGTTGCATAAATAAGTGGAGATGAATAATATTAAAGCATTCTATAGGCTGCTCTAATATGTTTCCATGTAGTTCAGTGCCTGCCGTTAAAAAAAAAATAAATAAATAAATAAATAAAAATAAAAAAAAAATTTTTCCATGCAAATTGAATTTGAATAGTCTATCATTTAGCAATATTTGATATGAAGCGAAATAATAAAAATATAACTTTTAATTTATGCCAAATGGTTCATTAAACTGAAAAATTAGGTTACTTTTACGTGTTTTCAATCTATAGTTTGTTTCACAGCTCACACATACGAAGCTTTAAAATATACAAAAATGCGATAATAATAATAATTTATGATAAACAACAATTATTAGAAGAATATTTCGAAATTAGATTTAAGAAGAGAGCTATCTCAATTGTTTTGAAGTATTGAGTTCGTAACTGAATCTAGAAAAAAAAATATTCATAGACTCCTGATACCATATTGGAAAACTATAATATTGAAATTCATAATAATGTAACAATGTTCAAAATAAATCATTCATTTTTTTAAAAACGATTCATTAATAGATTCAAAAAAGATCACCAGCGTTTTTTCCGACATAGAAAAACACAGAAAATTGTGAAACCTTGATCGTGAAATCAGCTATATTGAAAACCGTTGCTTTAACCCACTGGCGGTTAAGGGAATGGGAAAAATTGGGAGAATGTTTCTCCCCTATACACTATTCCCCTATCCATTAACATGGAAAAATCGGTTTTGCTATGCAGAGAAGACTGCAGGGTAAAATGCGACTTTCTACGTCCAGAACCGTCAGTGGGTTAAAACTGGTTTCCCTGTAAGCGTTGTTTAGTAGCAGGGAAAACTCTTTTACATGGGAAACTAACTTAATTTCCTATAACAGGTAGTAAGCAAACTAATTCGTTAAGTTATAGTAGTAGTTTTCAATTGTTATAAACTTATAGAAAATAATAGAAAATTTAAAAACTTTTTTTATATTTTTTAAATAAATAAAATATTAATAATCTTTACTTTTAAGAATTCGGATTAAAGAGCAAGTTTGCAGTACAATATACACTGCGAAAAAAACATGGTCAAAATTACCAGAAAATGGTAAAATGTATCGTGTTTTTGGTTCAGTGGGAACACCAAAAAGCTCGGTAATTTTTACCGAAGTGCTTTATTATTGATTTTTAATGGAAGTACTTTATTAATGATTTGTTTACGGCTGGTCAATAAGTGGACCAGACTGTCTTCATCATGTTAAGAGCCGTAAGCAAATTATTAAGATATTAAATTCACTACAATTAGCACTGCACATGATTTCAATTAGTATTTTAGAATAATTTCATTTGATCTTTAGCATTACTTCACTTTTTATTTACTCTTTATTATATCTGCCATTTAAAATTGGTTTTAATTAGCGTTTTCTATTATTTTCTCAATTATTAATTTTATTTTCTCAATTATCTCAACTGCTTTTTTAACATTTTTTCAACGAAAATTTAGGGTCATTGTTATCAACTTTTCAACATGATTCCAATAAGCATTTGATAAAGATATAACTACAATTGTATTATTTTTTACATTATCAAGATTTAAATATGTTTTCATTTATATTTTATCATTTTCTAAAGATTTAAATAAGTTTTCAACCATTATTTTGCCATATTTCGAGTTACCATTACAACACTTTCAGTTAGCATTTATCATTATTTAACTGAATATTAACATGCTTCTATTTATCACTTAGCCATTTGTTAAAATTTTAATATTTTTTATTTAATATTTTACCGTTTTTAATGTGTGTTTAATATTATTTTCGTTAATATTATAATAAGACAAGGTTCAGAACAAAATTGTATGGGAGTTTAGTAGAATATTTGAGTATCAAATGCATTCACAATTAGTGTTTAACATGATTTTAGTTAATATTATAACAAAACAAGGCTTAGCATATAAAAGTATGGTAGTTTAGTAGAAGTATGTAATTATCAAATGTATTCAAATTGTGTGTAATATGATTTTAGTTAATATTATAGCAAGACTAGGTTTGCAATATAACAGTATGGAAGTTTAGTCGATTATTTAATTATCAACTGTATTCAATTAGCGTTTAATATGATTTTAGTTAATATTGCAACAAAACAAAGTTTAGAATATAACAGTACGGAAGTTTAGTAGAAGTATTTAATTATCAACCGTTTTATACACGTGTTTTAACATGTTAACAATTATGAAATTTATTTCACGTGTGTTAAATCAATATCATGTTAGGGTTGGTTTACTATTTACAAGTCCTTAGTATCTGTCCTATTCATGTCACTTAACTAATTTACGGCTTGGATTTCACTAAGTAAATTTCGACAAAGAAAACATCCATCATGACGTCACTCAATGCTAAGAAGTTAATGATCGATAAAAATAACGATTAAGCAATCTATTCATTGCTTCCAATTTCCATCAGCTCCAACCAAGTGATCCGAATAGGCGATCTTTTCACATTATTTGCAATTTCCGAAACCTCCCCTGGTTCACACGCCCCCAAATAACTCTTTCCCCCCACTCTTTATCGCGGGGGCGGAGACAAGATGAACATCCCAAAGAGAAAAAGAAAGGGATAGAAAGACTGATAAGAAAAAGAAGAAGAGGGGGTGGTACAGGGAAATGCCAACCGACTTTTAATTAGGATCTTCTCTCCACAATCAATCACCAAGAACAGGGTCCCTACTTAATGATTTCTGGGAATTCTTATTCTTTAACGGGGCTTGCGCATGGGGCGCAGTTCAGCCAGATTTCATGTTTATGCGTGTGTGAAATCCTCTCCTCGCATTCGAGGATCATTGATCCGTGGGTTGACGAAAGACAGGAGAAAGTGGTTTGGAAATTGGTTTGTAATAGACTGGAGGCTGCCAGTGATTAAATGTGCTCGGTTTGTCTTATTTGAAATGTTCTTGGGTTGCTTACTTTACATATTGTTTAGATCGCTATTTATAATGAATTGGTTGTGTTTTTTTAAAATAAAAATAAACAGCTTTGTTCGCTTAACCATTATCTTGCATAAAATAGTGATTTATTATTACTTTGTTTGATTAGTTAGAGAATAATTTATTATTCTCAATCTACACTTCTAGAAAAATTAGTTGAACATTGAACCATAATCTTGGTGTTTTGAACAATACTCCAGTGCAAATTTTTTAAACTTTTGTAAGGTTTAAAGTTGAACTAGGTTTTCCTCTAAATTGAACCATAGTATCATGTAGTTAGATTTATGATATTCGATAACAAGAGTTAAACATAGCATCATAATAATGTTACAATAAATTTAAATGATATTATGGTTATAAACGATTTAAAATTTCTAGCAGTCTGCTTTTCGCTATATTTGAAATTTTATATTGTTTCTAGATTCAGATACTACTACGTATTCCTATATTTTCACAAAAATTCATTAAAATAGCTTCGAATTTTTACTTCGAGTCTTATTACCGTTCTAAACTGCAATAAACTTTCCTAAAGAGCGGGGTTAGATTATAATCTCCCTCGAGTTGAATCATAATGTATACGTTCTGAAAATAGGTTTAATTTTGATCCATAGCATCGATCTATAAAAATGATGGAGATCTGCTAAAACCTTAATAAGGTGTTAAAGTGAAACATGTTCTCGCTGAAGTTGATCCACAGTATTGCATAATAAAATTTAATAAGCATGATAATCTGGACCAACTTAGAACTAGATTAAAATGCAGTTAATTTGAACGATATTATGGTTCTCAACATGCACCAGAGTTTCTAACAGTGTATTGTTGAGACAAATGCAATGCACTTGCACACGTGAACAATACTCATTTTGTTTCCAATAAATTATTTTAAAACAAATGATAATAATATCTAAAAGCTAATAGAGAATATTAAAAATTTAATGACGACAAGAAGTGGCATACAAATCTGACAATTTTTACTGTTTCATTAGATATTTTATCTTGCTGGCTGAACATAATGCAAATTATGACAAATTGCATCGTAAAGCATACAGCTAGTTTTAACTGATATTCCCATACAAAGGTTATGTATTCAAAATCGGTTTAAGTCTATTTAAAACAAGCAAAGATTAAAGCAATATGAACGCAAGAATCATTTAACACTAACACGCTAAAAATATTCAGTAACCGATTTCTAGCATAATTTTAGTTGCTTAATAGTGGAAAAAACAGTCAAATTATCTGAATTTTTCCCATTAAAGACTAGCTTCATTATTTGTATTATTAAAAAATGTGGTGACACATCTACTTTCGGATTAAGTGCATACTTTGTTCAATTATCTTTCACTTTACTATTCATTATATTCATTTGTTACAAATAGTCATTAAAAGTATAAATATAGATTTTTATTTTTATTACATCATATGAAGATCTTTTATTTCCTCAATATATATTTTAATAAATAAATAAATATTAGATTTTTTTTACATTTTTGAAAAGTGATCTGCCATTGTAAAGGAGCTTTAAGATCTAATGTGTTACAATATTAACACAACAAAAATTTACTGTAACAGATTTAAAAAAAATTCAGTAAGGGATTCTTGACATAATTTCACACCCGGGCGGGTAAAAACAGTTAACTTATCTGAATTTTTCCCATTAAAAACTAGCTTCATAGTTTGCATTGTTAAAAAATGTGGTAATACAATTAATTGCTTTCAGATTATGTGCCCATTTTGTTCAAAGGAAAGTCTTTTAATTCTTCTAGATAAATTTTGATAACTAAAACAAAGATATATCCAAGGTTTATTTTTTTTGACGTAAAAGAACACTTAGTACTAATGTGTATTTAGTAATGTGTTAACATTATTAAATTTTAAACTAACAAGTTTCAATGTGTTTTTGTATATTTAAAACACGCAATATAACTTTAAGTTCATGCTATATTTCGTAACATAGCTTTGCACTTTTCAAAGCAAGACTCTTCGAAAGATTTTTTTCTGTTCATTCATTAATAAACTTTAACATTTAAGTAGACTATTAGAAATTCTAGTGCATGCGAATCGTATTATCTGTCAAGTTTGCTGCCATCTTAATACGGGGTTAAAGTGAACTATATCATATATTTTTCTTCACATAAGTTCTTTTAAATTTAATCACAAAATATTATGGTTCAAATTGAACGGAAACATGGTTGAATTTAACACAATTTTAAGATTGCAGCCATGGTATTGCAGTTCAAAATACCGACATTATGTTTCAACGCTGAACTAACTTTTCTGGGAGAGAACTATATGGAATTATGCTTAAAGTTGTAATTTTTCTATTTGAAAAGAAGTTAATTTGGATTAAAATTTGAGATTTTGTCGAGGCAATAAATTTTAATAGAACATGCTCTAACCTGTAATAACCTGCTCTAACCTTCACAATTGTTAATCTTATTTAAAATTAAGTATTAACATAATTTAAATTCGTAATTACCTGTTTTTATAGTATTTGCCAGAAATGTGTCCACTAAGTTTGTGAAAATTGCTTTACAATTTGGATCTATTAAACTTTAAAAATATTACTGTGCAAATATGTTAACTTCATTTCAATTATTAGAGTAACTCTACTTTATCCTTTAACTGCATTTTTATAGAGAATCAAACAAAATTGTATTGCAACAAAACCGAACAATGTAATACTTCGCATCCTAAAACTATCTTTCAAAATCTTTACTCGTGTGTATTTTAACACCTTCACAAACATGACCAATAAAATCAGGAAAAGAGGGCTCCTGCCGGAACGGTGATGGTTTACACGGGATGCTGGTCTACATTTCCCAAATTCCTGGATGACGTGGTTACCCAGGGCAACCGTAACCAGGGCAACGTAAGGAGGAAGGACTGCCTAAACTAATCATTTATGAAGGTGGACAATCTTCTTTGGGGAGGGCGGCATCGTGAGAAGAATATTTACAATCCCCGCTGCAATGATTTTTGGACGAGCGCTTTCCCTGAAAATGCACCCAATCCCTGAGATTCGTTTTCAGAAAAGAATCAGTGATACAATGAATTATCTGTTTTGATTAATGCATTTCAGTTATTTTACACAGTAAATGGTAAATCTTGAGATACTTTAAAATAAGCTTTGTTTTCTTTTAAATATTTTCTTTCTTATGGCGTCATTGTTTTTGTATATTGGAAGTTTTAATTCGAAATACAGGGTAAATCCAAATGAATGACTAGAGGCGTAGTAGCTCTTGGAATCGAACGTACTAGGTGACCGAGGTAACCCAGGTTCGAATACTAACAATGGTTGGTTGATACGAATACTGCTGTCGTCTCGCACCGATCCCATTACTGACGAAAAATATCCCCAGTGGTAGACGGATCATGGGTTAAAATCCCCTTGCATTATTGCTAACTAGAAAAAGTTTTCGTGGTTTTCTCTCTCCATGTAGCAAAGGCGGTTAGTTCCATCAAAAAGTGCTCCATGAAGACTAGTTTGTCCCAATTCTTGATCCAGGAGTTCTTCTGGATTCAATATAAAATTACAAGGCTACCGAGTTGAACGTTGTTAGTCGTAAACTCAGAATTGGGTCGACTGTTCAGCGCCGATTACAAAATAAAATGAATGACTGAATTTCAAATATTTGCGTTTTCAATTTCACGTGTTACAATAAATGGTACATGAAATTAAAGAAAAATATACTAATTTTTATCAGTTATAAATTATGTGTAACCCTTTGTTATACGGCAAACAACTAATTTATAAGCAAGTTCATTCCAAAAATTTCGTATTTTAACATTGTCAATAGTTCTAAATGCCTCAAAGAAGCGATCATTTAATTTTTTCGGCATAGGAGTTTTATAAGCAGCGTCTTTTAATTAAGCTCATAAAAAGAAATCACATGGCGTTAAGGATTGTGTAGTAAATCCTTAGCCACCCAAACGTCCGAAATATTGTTTATAAATTACCATTGCCTAAAGATTTTGTAAAAAAAATTTTGTTTAAAAAATATTTTGAAATTAGCTTCTAAATTTTTCCCAAATTATAAATTATGGATTTCATTAATTATGGATTTGATACTATTTATACACATTCCTCCGTTTAATAAATCAACTACATGTCAATAATAAAATGCAAGTTTTCTTTTCTTTCTTTTATTTTACGTTATTCTACGTTTTTTTTCTAAATTCTAATAGAATAATTCAAGGATACGATGTCGGGGAAAACTGCTAAATGGTTGATTTTTTTTAAACTAAAAATATTTCTTCTTTAAATGATAATTGCAATCATGAGTCTCATATTTAGTCTCAAAAATGACACGATAATATCTTCAGATTACTGAAATGTTTCGACGGTTGACAGCAACACTCCTTTTAATTCACGAAAGAATCCTTCTACTTGATATCAGACGACTATTTTAGCGTTTTATTTTTTTTCTCCGAAATAACGAAGTTAGTGTAAAGCTTTGATAGCTATTTTTGTTAATTTAAAAAGTAATCAAATAAAACTATTAGTGGGATTTTATTTGCTATTTTTTACCCCTTAGATAAAAAGAATAAAAGTATACAGTGAGATTAATTTTGAAACAGTGTAACATTATTTTGAAACAGTGTGTGCAGCTTTTTTCTAAAACATCACAGAATCACTAATATCTTTTATAGTAATTGAAAAAAGAACATTAGTAAATTATTAAGTATTGTTGATGATTTTCAAACGTTATAACTCTTTTTTTTTGTTTTTAAAAGGTTTGGTTTAAAAAACAAGTTTTTCACTTAAAAAAGATTTATACAGATATTTTGAATACTTTTTTACACCTAATCTTTTTCTTAACTGACCTATTTGCAAAATTTTAAGATTTTCAATTTTGAAACATTATTTTAAATGTACTTTGATAAAATTTGTGAACTTTAACTTTCGATTCTTTTACTTTCAGAAAGAGTGCTTCATTTCTGAAGCTATTTTTTTTAAAAAAAATAAATTCTCTTTAAAACTGAAGTAAAGGAAAGTTTAATACATGATAGCTCTCAATTTAAAGTTATAAAACTTTATTTTATCGTGTCTTTAAAATCAATAGCATTATCTTCTTATGAAAATTTCAAATAAATAAAATATATATTTGTTTTACCCTTCCTCAAATTAAACCTCACATTAGATTTCACATTAAAAGTGTATACTGCCACACTTCCTTTTTAATGAGACTAAAATACAAAATTTTTGTTTGTTGCTATGTCCGTTGTCACAGCTATTTAATAGATTTTTAACGCTATTTCACCAAAGAAACTAAAGTGATAATTTGAGTGCCTTAAACTTAAAGCAAAATTTTCATTTCTAACTGTATTTACTATAATTCTGAGTAGAACTGACTAGGCTTAACAAACAAATGTAATCATTTAAAAAAAAAATTTGTTTTTTTTTAGAAGTTACCAATTTTGCGAGGTTCTAGATTTTAGATTTTAGCATATCTTTATAATTTTAAACATTATAGTGATGAAGTAACTTTTCAAAAATTAGAAAGTCAGATCTTATAAGCTTTTTACTTTCCAAAAGCTGGTTTTTCGTCAGCTTGACACTTAGCACCAGTTTTCATAATCATAGTAAATGGCACTGCGCAGAGAAAAAAAGTATAGAAAAATTACCATACTCTATAGTAATGACATTTTTGGTGAAAAAAAACCCCATACAATTCTGGTAAATGAAAATCAAAATACGGTATTTAAATTATTCAATTGATTATTTTTCCATTCATATGATAATGGCTTATCGGAAATTCTGATTTTCATAATTATAGCTTTTATTGCCACACATTTAGTAAAAAACACAAAACTGAAAAGTAAATTTAACCGAATAAATGGTTTACATAAGGTATCATGATAAATTTACTACATTTTATCACATATTAAAAAACTATATTTTATTGTCAATTATACCAAAATCATTACTAAACCGCTTCGGTAAAAACTACCGAGCTTTTCGATATTTCCATAGAGCTAGAAACACGGTTAATTTTGTCATGTTCTCGTAGTTTTGACCATACTATTTTTCAATGGGGCTAAAGGAAGGTAGAAATTAACGTAATATTTATAAAACACTGTTAAGTCATAAAAGGTATAAAAATTTGATATTTTTTCCTATAAAGAAATTATTTAAAATAAAAAAACCTTTTAAGAATGTTATAAATTTCTTTTAATAAAAGAGTGAACTTGAAGAATTTTTACCTTGTTCCATCAATAAAGTTCCATCAATAGGTATTTTGTTGAAGAACTTGGGGTAGAAAGTGGTAACTTACAAAAAAGTCATTTACCTACTGTAAACAATTATATCCAATAAATTTTTCCCCCTCATGTAGTCTTTGTCAAGAAATAGCAATACAATACTGTTACACTATTATAACCAACAAGACTTCTCTGCAATATCTGTTACAGGAAAATATGAACAATGAAAATATGGGTTATCAATGCTGTTCAATTTGTAGAGAATACTTGTTCTTTTATTAATGGTGTATATATTTTCTGCAGGTACTACGAGACGGGGTCTATAAAGCCGGGAGTGATCGGGGGAAGCAAACCAAAAGTGGCAACTCCGAAGGTAGTGGACGCCATCGCCAACTACAAGAAACAAAATCCGACCATGTTCGCCTGGGAGATCAGGGATCGGCTGCTCGCTGATGGCGTCTGCGACCAGGACAACATCCCTTCCGTCAGTTCCATCAATAGGTACAACTTTTATTTTTACTAGTCATAATTAGATTTGAGTCAGTTCTGTTGGTTGACTTGAGTCAATTGGTTCCAACATTATCCATTTCCTGATTCAAATTTTGATTTGATTGTGTAATGTTTTCGAATTTAAAGAATTGTGTCAGGTTATTTGAACAAGTTTGTTCGAAGAATTTAATTTGAATAAGTTGATTTATTCATTTAAAAAGTGTTCGATTTGTCTTTTAAATACATCTAGTATACAGTTTTAAGTATACTGGTTCGAAGTAGCTATTATTACCTGCTCGCTCAAATACATTGATTAGAATGATTTTATCCCTAATTTATTATTTGAAGATCTTTTGATTCATTAATTAAATCTTTTAATTCAAGCTGCTTGAATCGAGTCACAAACCCAAATACTGCATTCATTGTATCAAATGGACAAACCTAGATTAAATAAAGAAATGTTGATGTGTAGGCGAACATGGTTTAGGCTAGTGATTTAAACTACAGTTTTCATTAAAAGATATCACTTAAATAAACTGATTCATTTGCTTCGAATTAATTTGATGATTTCCTTTGCCTAGAAACAAACAAAATCTCTCTGTGGTTTTGTTTAAGATATTTTCTGACACCACGTGAAGAATCTTTCTAAAATACAGAAGCAAGAGTGCGTAGTATGCAGACACTTAAAGGGTTGCTTTCATAAATCATACTCTCCCAATTGTCAGTAGGTGGATTTAGATTTAATCAGGACAAATACTCTGCCGATGTACTAACCCTTACGGCCCATTAAAAATATTACATCACAGACCGAAAAACCAACAGTCTCGAAGTTTTACCCCAATTACTTCTCTATTACTACCATCCTCTTTGGCGGGGTGGATTTTCGGCTACCGTTGGCAAGAATCGAATGTCATGTAACACGTGGGGTGGTTAGGAAGGATGGATCTATGGATAATCCATGATAAGCTAGCTCTTACCAGAAACATGTTTCTAGATACGCAATCCCCCAACCCACAGCACCGATTACGTGTTGGACTTTCTGGAGTGGGGCGGCTTAGCTTCGGAGCTCCCCCCAACCACGCGCGCGCCCCGGACGAATTAATAAATATTAGCGGGAGCGCGAGGCTGACAGGGCTTCATGGGCCCCGGCATTTTGATGAATGCACTCTGTCTTTTCCTGTGACCGTGATACTACTGGATGAAGAGCAGAGATTCCGCGGTTTTATGATAGAGGTGGGGGGTGGAAAAGTTCGAAAGGGCGTTTCGCGAATGTTTGGATTTGTGAAAACTCTGAAAAGTTTCTGATGTGTGTATAAAGTGGTCGGTTGTTGAAGGTGCTTGTTTACGTACCAAGTGGAATTAGAGTTTAGAATGGCTAATTTGATCTGTTAACTGTAGTTATTAAATTGAAAGTATATTAGCTTAATCCCGTGAAAAGGAAAGAGGAGTAATTTCCAAATCGGTAGATGCATTAGGTGTTAAAAATAAAGCTATTAAATTTGACGCTTATCTGGAGAACTAAGTGAAATCCTGTGCAATAAGTATGTATTTAGAATATTAATGAAAATATTTTTAGATAAGCAAAAGAAAAAAAAAATTAATGAGCAAACCTTTTAAACTATTTTTTAAACCAAAAAATTGAATGCATGGAGGATTTAAACAGTAGTCAGTAATGAAAAAAGAATTTGATTAGTCTTTAAATAAAAATAATCAATAAAAAAGTGTTTAAACAAATTACACTGTTGAACAATATTTTTTTAATTAATTTATTTATTTTTTTTAAATTTATTCATTTATTATTATTTTATTTATTTATTTTTTTTTCTTATTTTTTTTAAAAGTTTTTGATGAGATTTTTTAACGAATCTTTGATGTTTTCCTGCCGCTGCAACCGGTTTCTCACTTTAAGTTACAGTTTTGTCTTTAAATGACATTTTTAGTCTACTTTTGTCGAAATATACTGATTTAAAATACAACATAAATGTTGCGACAAACTTATTTAGTTAGTTAGTGCCCATCATCAGGATTAAAATTGCATAGAATGCATGCCCGAAGACGCTACATCTTCGGGTATGGGCGACTCTAGTCACGAAAGACGACATTTCGGGGCATAGATTTTTATGCAGTTTTAATCCTGATGAAGTGCTCTATCTTTCCTAGAAGTTTGTCGCTACACTTATGCGATCCTGTGTTTCACGCAACGTTTATGAACTTGTACATTTCGATAAAAACTAGTGCAAAAATGTCGTTTAAAAAAATCTACAGCTGTAGGAGCAAAACTAATTTTAGATTTGAAATCCCTACACCCGAAAAAAAAATTTCTTTTTGTATAAATAAAACATAAAATTTGTCCCTCATTGTTATTAATGGCAAAGTGATTTTTATTATTTTTTATTATTCCAATTTTAAGAAGGAAAACATGTCCAGAATTTTATTTTCCAAAATATTAATTTCTTTTAAAACACATTACAAAAGAAAAAAAAAAAAAAAAAAAAAAAAAAAAAAGAAAGAAAGAAAAAAAGAAAACAGTGCAAATAGTATTTATACACAAAATTAAAAATATAAATATTTTTCTGCTCTTGAAATAAGAAAACAAATAGAGTGCTGTAGTATTATTCTTAATCGATAATGAATCGATTAAGCAAGATGATTATAAATTATTTCTTATATGTTGGATGGCAACAGTCTGGATGGAAAATAGAACAGCTACGGTGAAAAAAAATATTTGCTAACCTTCTGAATAAATCTCACTTGTATTAAGGTGATAAAACAACACTTCAGTGCAAAATGGAATCATGCAGAGCATTAATGACAAAATATTTTTATTAATTTAAGTATAAATATATACATTAAATTTTTTAAAAAATTCAATCTAAAAAGCATCTCTACATGGCTAAATTATTACTTTTTACAATCTACTACTCCTTACTATCAATTACTATTTACTATCTATTAATCTTTACTATCGATTACTGTTTACCATCTATTACTCTTTACTATTTATTACTCTTTAGAAAAATAAATCATAAAATGTAGTGCAAGAAGCATTTGCGCTAGATAGAAGCATTTGCACTAAACATATTTTAACTATTTAACCCATTACTTCCTAAACCGAAATATTAGTAAATTTTTAAAGCAGAGGGTACGTTTCTTGCTTTCCAGTGGTGCCATCCATTCCCAAGAATTCTATTTCAGTCACACACACGTCACAGCCCGTTTTATTGGGAGGAACCATTCATACTCCATTCATTCATCCACAGATCGTAATTTTGATTTGAACCAGAGAACGATCGCTCTCCAATTCAGTATCGAGGTATAGATTTGTTATAACAACTTGAAGGGCTTTGTGACTCCGACGGATTTATCGCGCACCAATCACTATTCATTACACGGGGATTCTTCGGCCGGCTGATTCGAACTAATGATCTTATGAACACAATTTAACGTCCTTCCAACCAGGCTGTGCCGGCCCAAAAACTCATCTTGAATCTCGTTAAGTATACTGGAAAGTAACTCTATAAAATCTTGCCTGAAAGCTTTTTTTATTTTTTTTAAAAAAAGTAGAAAAATCTATAAATTGTAAAAATGCGTATTGCCGAATAAGGAAAAGCTATCTAAATCTGAAATTATATGAGATATCAAGAGTAAAGATATTTTGCATTTTTATAATTTTACATAATCTCGCCATCTAGGATTTTAGGTTAAATTTTTATTTTGTGTTTTCTTGATATTTTTTTAATATTTTTTATTTTTATACTAAACTACTAAACGAACTTTTGATGGTATAATATTATTAGACAGCACAATACTTTTTCAATAAAAGTAGAAAATAAAGGGATCGTTTTTTAGGAGAAATAGCGCTTGATAATTTTTTCGAAGTTCAATGAATTTTATCTCAAAACTCCAAAGCAATAAAATGATGCGATTTAGGGTTTTGAAAAAATAACTTAAAACTGAATGTTTTTTCTTTCAGTTTTTAGATTTCTTAAAATCTAATTTTATTACAGCTTAAACTGATGAAAACCGATTTGGAAGAATCTGAAAAACTCCTTTGACGTTAATTGCATTAAAAACCTAACCTAACCTTTGACCTAACAAAAATTTTAAGAGCAGGCAACTTTAAAATAGTTAACTACCTATCAGAAATTGTTGATTGAAGAATTGAATTGCCATAATTTTGTCAGAAAAAATTAATAAAAAGTCTAAAATACCGCATGCTTTATATCTCAAATTGTGATTGGGTGGAGGCCCTGTATTTTATATGTTTCGAAAGATAGTCCCAGTTGAGTTCAGTTGAGTTCAGTAGGGAAAAGAAGGGCCTTTTAATATTTTTATAAATAGTATTTTGAGTTAATTAGTAACAATTAAAATATTTTCGGAATACAAGTTTATTATGTTGTGAAATTACACAAAAGAAATAAATAAACAACCTTACCAAACTAAACTCAGTAGCGTGACAGCCAACAGAGGGCCAAGACCTACTATGCCCATCTCATTTTTCTTGACCTTGGGCTCAGGGGTGCAAGAGCAGACGTTCCGGTTTGGTAGTCAGCTGAACGCGGAACTCCCAGGGTTTAATCCCCAGGCATGCTTGGTACTCATTTTATCGACCCCCTGAAGGGATGAAGGGCCGAGTCAACCGTGCTCGGTCCGAGGATCGAACCCATGTCCTGTGGCACGAGAGCGGAACTAAACACTTCGATTAAAATATCGTATAAACCGATTTATTTTAGTTAAATAATTCAGAAAATGACACTTTTTAAATACCTGATTAAAAAGTGCATTTTCAATAATTTGTATGTAATGAAAGCGTTGCGAAAATTGTATCTTTTAAGCTCTAAAATTTACTTCTATTATGCGCTTATGATGATTTGTATTAAACACGACTGCAAAAGATGGCGCTCAAAATTTTGGTCTTTTCAAGCACTCATAACTACTTGTAATAAAAACATCTGATTCAGAAATTGGCACTAACGTTCAAAAATTTACTGTGAACAGAAAGTCCTTTAAAAAAAATATAAAGTAGACTTCTTTTTCTTCATTTAATTCGGCAAGCGAAGCAATTCGTCTGAGGGATTCAGTCTCTCCCTTTTCTGTCAGGAGATCCGAATCTTCGCTCAGAAATAATAAAAGGAGGGGGAAAGTGGGTCTGCTATTTTAAATGGAAAGCTCTACGGCATCGAACCTCCCAAATCATGCAACTACCGCTCAATGCGAATAAATAAAAATAAAAAATAAAAAAGTGGAAAAGCGTCTCGTTAACAGTCTGAGGAAAAGTGACGTGAACATAAAATGAACAGAATTTCTATTCAGAAATTCCGTTTGCTGATGAATTCCGTGATCACTGTTGATGGTGTTTACAAAAATAATTCTTGATTTAATTTCTAAAAAAAAAATTTTTTGTTTCAAATTTTTGTGAATAATATCGTTAAAATTTGCAGCAACCATAATGTGATGCAAAATGAACATAAGTAATCGAGGAATTTAAACATGATAACACGATATTATGGTTCAAATTGAACAAAAACATGATCCAATTTAACACTTAAAGTTCAAAAGCACTAAACATTGCAGCAAAATTTTTACCGCATTGTGGTTTAAGATACCGATATTATAGTTCAGAGTTGAACTAATTTTTCTGAAAATATAAAATATGTAAAAATCCATTTATTTCTCATACTTTTTTTTATCACACTATTTTCTTTACATTTTAGGCTTTTTTTAATACTGTTACAAATAGTTCAACGGTTCAACTTTTATACCAGATTGTTTGCTTCAATATTTACTGCAGTTTGACAGCTTTGTTAAAAAATAAATACTGTTGCCGAACTGAAAATTCAAAATAATATCGCTACATCACCGTACTGTGATTCATTACATTAACTTTCTAACTTCTACAACCTTATTCTCCTTCTTTACCACTACAGTCTGTTACTGGTCTAGGCTGTTTGTTCTCCAATGATCTTCCAGCGTGTTACCTCGATGTCATTTACACTTTTTTTTTCTTTCTAAAATTAGCTATTCAGCTAGAAAAAAACTCATTCGTGATCCATGGAGAGAAATCCCACTAAAATCTTTCATAACCAGCTCCATGGCAAGGGGATCTAACTCATCACCTGTTTATTTACCACTAGAGATGTTTTACGTCAGCACTGTGCTCGATATGAGCCAAAACCAGAACTTGAATCTACCTGCCATCACAGAGATTTGAACCGGGGCCGATTTCTTGAGAGGCGAGTGTTCCATCTCTTGATTCATTGTAGCTTTTAAAATGTCGTTTATAATATACTTTTTCCGGATGCTTCCATTTAAATGGATTTTTGCGATAAACATTTCCAACTGTTACACTATGTAATAATATTGCAATAATAGGGGAGGTGCTTTGAATTGTAATGCGTTTAGACTTTTCCCACATAGAGCCCTTCACCTTTAAAAAATAATAACATTAAAAAAAATTACCTGAGGAAGTATGTTTTAACATGCATATCATGCGATTCTCATACATTACGAGATATTTCGACAACATAAGCAATTATAATTAATACAATGAAGGTCAGAACAATATACCGGTGTTAGCTTCCACAGAATTACATAAAATATGAACGATGTTCTACTAATGCTACAGAAAAAAAACCATGACATTAAATTCAAATACAATTCAGTCTACTTGATATCTAGACTTGATTCGTTTTCTCTCAAAACGAGAAAAATGTACCTTCCAAATCAAAGACCCCTTTGGTAAGAAAAAAAAATAAAATAAGAGAGGGAAGGTATGGGGAAGTAGAATGAATCTTTCGCGCTGAATTTCCCCTCTACCAACAAACAATAATAAAAATATCGCATACATACACATAACTCCACGCGGTACTCTTACACATGAATCTCAGGGAAAGCCACCAACGGCATAAACCAAAATGAACTGGGAAAAAAGAAGAAAAGATAGAAAAAATATATATCTAGAAAACGCATTACTTGATATTTATAGCTCAGCCTTTTCCATGTTTTCCTCTCTTGAGTTAGGGACTTTTCATAGGGACTTTTAGATGGGTGGGGGGAGAAAGAAGGGATACAGAGGAAAACTGTCAATTTTTTTGGTGATAGGATTTTCTGTATTGTAAGCATGGCGCAATTAGAAGAGGAGAAATTTCTTGTTTGTTGGCCAACTTGAAAATCTCGAGTATGCTTGGAATCTTACTTTGAATAATCCATCAAAGCTGAATGAGTGTTATAATGTACAGTTGAACCCCGCTAGAGTGAACCATCTGTGAACTCAGTACTAAGTCCATTACGAACAATGGTTCGTTATATCCAATTTCTTTGAAGAAAAATATTTTTTAGCATATTGTTGGAAGTAATAATTGCGCTTGTATAATACCCCATTTGCTTTTAAATCATTAAATAAGTAGATAAACTATAGAGTCTCCCTACTGAGAAGTTTTTTTCTCGTAAAATTTAAATATTCAAAATATTTACCATATAACGAAGTGGTTGTTGCCCTGTAACGATTTTTTCGAACGTTTATTTTCCGATTTTTGACATTTTAAGAATTTTTCAGACGTTTATTTTTTTCCCTTTTCCTTATTTTTGAAGAAAGTTACAATTTGGTACTTACACTTCAGGAAGAAGAAGACTTCCCATACCAACGCATGTGACCTATGACGTCAGCGCCAGCTAATCTTTATCAGCAAAATGGCATATTAAAGTTGAGTTTCTCTACGAAAGTTAGAATGTTAATTAACGCTAGGTTAATTAAATGCAGAACCGTATCGCACATGGAATAAGTTGAAATATAATTCTTTCTCGTCTACTTCTTTTACTTAACTTAGATTTATTATTTGTATATTGTAACCGTAATATATTTTCCTTTTGTGTACCTGGAAACTTCAATGCATAATTAGTTTGTTTATGTTTCACATGGCTTCGTGTCTGTCTTTTTTTTAAGTCTCTGTGTTAATATATAGTGAAAGAATTGAAATCTTTCAGAAAGAATATTTGTGAAAGAATTTAGAACGTGTCGCTTAAGAGAATTGATACTTGATAGGCTTGGCTTACTCGAAATAGAATAGAGAGAACAGTTGCTAACGAAAACAAATGTCACGTTTCAACAACCAATCAGGATCGAGATACACACACTGCGTCACCTACTGGTAGCAGGTATCGCATTGAAAAGTGAAATTTCTGAGCAAGTAACTCGCTCTCTCACTTGCATACTTCTGGTACTGTCCCCATTATTTATTCTAGCTGCAACACATGGCGATAATGCTATAACAATAAAATTCTATAAATGAAACGAAATGATTAATTTCAAAAACTCCTTCATAATAATTATTAAAATATGTTATGAATTTTTTATCAAAAATTATAATTATATATTTTTTAATTTATCGCAAAACGGAACACTTTGCATCATTTATTTAAATGACTGCAAAACTGAAATTTGAGTAAATTATAAGCAAAATACTCCTTTATCAATAGTCCACTATAAGCATGAGAAATTACATTAATTAAATGGCAGATCGGACAGAACCTTTTGAAAAGCTCCCCGCAAAAGAGTGTTCCCTAAATCCAATCATTATGGCAAGGTTAGAGTGTAGTTTGAATGGTACTTACAATAAAAAATAGTTAAATTATTTGCGGTTTCATCTGAGTAGTTAAAAAAAATGTTTAGTTGCATTTGCAAAAAATATTTTTGAAAAAGTGATAAAATAAATC
This sequence comes from Parasteatoda lunata, assembly GCA_949128135.1. Lineage (NCBI taxonomy): Eukaryota > Metazoa > Arthropoda > Arachnida > Araneae > Theridiidae > Parasteatoda > Parasteatoda lunata. The sequence goes on from OX421971.1 coordinate 99,003,161, forward strand.
ATTATGTGTAACCAAGGATAAAAGTTTCATCAAATATTCCATATTACATTTCGTATAGTTTTATGATAAATAAAAGAAAACATTTTGGGATGCAAAAAAAAAAAAAAATAGTTTATAGTTATTTTTTATTTAATATAAATTTGAAATTATCTTTTAATTTAATTTTATTATTATCAATTTATCAATAATAAAGTCCACCTTATTATTTTACTATTTTATATAATTTACTATTCTATAATTTATTTTTATTCAAATACTCATCTTACTAAGCACAAGACATCCTTTTTTGAAACGAAATGTCTCCCAAATCATATTTCCATGTTATTTCTTTTTTCACAAGATGGAGACATGAAAACAAAACTACTTGTAAATTCGGTTGTGATCACAGCAAGAAACGCCGACTGACCATCCCAAATGGACATCGGAAGCCGCTAGAGTGTTTTCAGGTCGACTCTTTGATAAATAATTGATAGCCACTCAAGTAAAGCTGTTCGGAAATTCCTCCCCCCTTGCCCCTCTGATAGGTCGCAATCCCTTTTGGTCTGTAAATTGGGGGAAGTGGATTTCAAATGCATCTTGGCGACTGAGTTTGGCGATGGACACTTTTTTTTTTCCTTCTGATTTTGAATTCTGTAAGAGTTGAATGATAGCCCCAAACAGTTGATGATAAGTTTTATGAAGCATAAATATTCTTATAATAAAGTGTTTTCACAAACTGTAGATTTTTCAAAATTTTATACAAAGCATGAGAGATAGAAAACTTTCTTAATGCAGCAACATTCTATTTAGTTATGTTTCAAAAGCAATATCAACAAATCATTTGAAACTATAATTGATTTAGTCTCAAGACATTAGCCACAAATTAGGTATCAACTTAGGCATTTGAATGGTTATAGTTACATTTTTTGCCATGTCTTTTAAAAATAGACCCCTGATTAAAATAGTAGGGCTTGACAATGGTTGGATTGATAAGATATTTGTTCATAGGTTGAAAATTGTAATTTCAACAACTATTTATCAACTACTGTGTGATTGATTACAGTTTTGTTTAATTTTTGCCATGATTTAAAAATAGACTTACAGTAGATACTTGACTGTGGTTGGGTTGATAAGATTTATGTTCTTAAGCAAAAAATAGTAATTTCTAATATGATTATTTTGCTATTGTTAAAAGTGAATAAATTGTTTACACAGTATTCGAAAGCTTATTGCTTTCTCGTTAATAAGTGCGTTCCATGCAGTACTATTTTTACCCGATGAAGAATAAAGTATAATAATATATATGCACAAAATCGTTAAAAGTATGAGCAACAATGTTTTGTATATTTTTCTAAATAATTTTAAAGAGTATTTTTAAGTGAAGTATTTTCCAATAGATATTCGGCTCTGACTTGTACTTTACTGCTTTAAAGCAGAAACATTATGCAAATCCAATCATTGGATGAGAGACGAAGAAATATCGCGTGTCTCATACCCATCTGTCCCGTGCGTCCCGAACCTCAAAATCCGATTAAGACACGGTGAGGGTGTCCGAAAAGCACTATTCGAAAACTGTAATTCGTGCTTCTCCTTCCCCTTACAAATCATTTTAGTATAGTGCACCGTTAATTTGAGGGGAATTTGGTGATAAAGATACAACAGTGAAGTACACTATCTTGTGATAATATCTTCCCAACACAAACCAGATGCCGTTCGGGCGTTTGTACTGTGTTGTCCCTAGTGTACATATGATCCTTGGGAAGGGATTTATTCGGGAGCTTTGAATAAGCATTTTTTTTTTGTTTTTTTTTTTTTGTGTGTGTGTGTGTGTGTGGTAGATAGTGTGAATTAGTACAGCTAGGGTGATAAAAGAAATAACACTAACCAATCATAATGATTTTTATTTACTAATACGTTATTAGATGAGATAAAAAATTATTTTCACCTTAACACATTTATTTAAATAAATAATATATTTTGTTTCAATCGGTTAATTTAATATATATATCATTCATTATGAACATTCTGTTATTAGAAACATAAGTTTTTCATTACTATTAAAAAAAAAAAAAAAAACCTGATAATTAAAATATATTTTAAGGATTGATTTATTGAAATTAAAACTTAAAGTGCATCAAAATAAAGTTTCTATCGGTGAAGTAAATTTCCATTAATAGATTGGGCAATTAAGCCTGGGAAGTAATTTATTTAATTTTACTACCGTCGTTAAACAGCCCACCTAATTTTGGATTTACTACTACTAATGTCCAGAAGACAGAGAACGCCAGGATCAAGTATTGGTAGAAATTTGCCTTCACGGAGGACTTTTTGATGGAACTAACTAGCATTTGCGTTACAAGGGTAGGAAAACCACAAAAACCTCCCATGGTTAGTCTGATGGCAAGGGGGCTTTACCCCATGATCCGTCAACCACTGAGGATATCTTATGTCAGCATTGTGGTCTGTCCAAGCCGGATACGGAATTGGAACATATTGAGGTGAATATACACCCTACAATATATATACATCGCACACTGTTGCTAGATTTTAAAAAAATCTTCCAATTAAGTGTCATAGTCTTCACATCTATTTTATCCAATTGCTACAATTAAAATTTTTCCACAATTAACTGCTAAATATGAAAAAATTTCCGTATGAGGATTTAATGCTACATTCTAAATTTCCACGCTCTGAAAATACATCAAATTTCCCCTTATTTTTCTTATCATTAAGCATTTGGCTGTCTGCTTTACAAACCCCATATTCTTTTCCGCGTATAAACGCTGCTATTATGGGTTCAGAAGTCATAACCAACTCAGGAGAGAAATGTTTCACAAAAAGCATCACTGCAGGGTTGCTGACATTACAGACGCAATTAAAGCTCCCACACCCATAAGATTAACTCGCGTCCACCCCAAGAGTTCGCCTGAAAACTAGCCGCAATTGCCCTTTCATTCTGAAACTCTCTTTATTAATGGATATTCCCGATGACGTCATCATATAATGAACACCCAAAAATCCTTTTGTGCGAGAGGAGCGTTAAGTGCCATAGATCTATAAAGGATCCGTAGTAAATCTTGTTTAGGGTTTCTGTTAATGAATTTAATTACCTATAAAAAGATTTGGTCTCTGTGAGTGTATTGGTTTTGATAAACGCCATTAATTTAAAATATTAATTTTTAAATTGCTTGCTTTTTTATTCTAATGTTTTGTTTCTCTTTTTATACTTGATTCAAAGTGAATGTTAATATATACTTTAAATTAGGCTGTATTGAGATTTATTTGGGTATATAAAGGTACTTACATTTAGAGCTGGGAACTATATAATGAATGAATTATAAAATTATTGTTAATTAACAAACTTGTTTTGTTAATCAGAAATTTTCATAAATATTTTTTTACCAAATAAATTTTTTGTCAACAATATTATCAGCGTATAAATATCGAGAAGAGAAAACTATAACGTTAAAGTTAAATAATGGCAACTTTAATAATGGGTAATTTCAAAACAGCAATAAAGTTTCAAAATAAACTTTTCCAAAAGTGGGATTAGGAATAAGAACTTAACTCGATAAATTATTGAAATTTTGAGTTAGATTTAGTTTTTAGAAAACCTTTTTAAAATGAACTTTATTTCAAGCTTACTAAGGATTTTTTGTACACTAATAAAAGTTTTTTTTTTGGGAAAAGGTGTTTTTAATTTCTACTTTTGCAAAATACAAAAATGATTTATTATGTTGATAATTAGAGAAATAAAATAAAAATTAATTAAGAAAATTTTATGAATAAAAACGCATTGTTAAATTTTTTTAATTAAAATACATCAAATTATTTCGCTCAATGTAAGAAGATTCTAAGTATCGTTATTGAAAAGATGTGTTTGAAATTATTCTTTTTTAGTGTCATTTAATTCATTACATTAGTTGAAGAGTCTTAAAATTTTAAGAGATCTTAGCGGAGGAAGATCTAAGGGGTTTTAGAATAAATTAAGGTCCAAGTGCATTGGGCAACAAACAGAGCCATATGAAAAGCTGTCTTTTGCCAGAAAACAAAAACGCCACAAAGAAAAGTTTAGATAAGTGTTAGGGATATTTAAATTTTACCAGGTGCGGACAAAATAAAGACATCTTTATTTCTCGTTTCAACGTGTGAACTTTAAAACTAATATCCTCAAATTTAATAAAATGCTATTTAGAAACTTTATCCACGTATCCCTTTAAACGTACAACACTCTTTGAACAATTCACTTTTCGTTGATTTCCTTACTCATTCGAACACATATATATTGGATCAACATTCATGTAAACGTCCCATTTGCCCATGCAATTGTATGAGCTTGTTGACATGTTATATGTTTTTCGTTATCTGTATGTGTGTGCACATGAAGTCACATGTCATGCGCCATGTGCTAATCCAATGGGGAGGAAAAAGTGAGATCTTTTGATCAAAACCTGGGCACAAGGGTCCACGTGAACTGATGTATCATTGTAATGGGTGAAAAGGAAAATTGAATTTTAATTGAGAGGATAGGACCTCTGGGGCGATGGTGATAAGAAGGTGGTGGGTGCTGAGCATCCCCAGAGCACTCACCCGTAATGTACACGACACGTGCCTCACATGCATCCTCATGACGAGTCGAAATTCGCCCGCCGAGATAAAAACCGAATAAAAAAAATCGGGAATATTTTATAGGGATATGAAATAAAAATTTACTCTCTGACACGCACTCTCAGTCCAACAGAATATCGCAGATTTGAAATAGTTCAAAAGAACATAAAATAAAAATTTACTCTCTGACACGCACTCTCAGTCCAACAGAATATCGCAGATTTGAAATAGTTCAAAAGAACATAAAATAAAAATTTACTCTTTGACATGCACTTGATCCGTTTCAGTGAAAACGAATATACAGAGATGAAATAATTTAAAACAACTCCTTTAATCCGTTTCAGTTAAACAGAATATAGTAGAGTTTAAATAGTTTAAAAGAATATAAAATGAAAATTTACTCTTTAACACGCACTTTTGGTCAAACAGAATATTTTTTGACTAAATTAGCAGATTTGATTCATGAATTATCAGATTTGAAATAGTTTAAAAGAACATAAATTAAAAATTTACTCTTTGGCTTGATCCGTCTCAGTGAAACAGAAAAAAACAAAGTTAAAGTAATTAAAACAATATAAAAAAAAAATTATTCTGACATTTATTTGATCCATTTCAGTTAAACAGAATATAGTAGAGTTGAAATAGCTTAAAAGAATATAAAATTTTCTCTTTAACACGCGCTTGATCAATCCGTTACTGTGAAAGAGAACAGTTGAAATTGTTTAAACAAATATAAAATAAAAATTTACACTTTGTCACGCGCTTGAACACTCAGATAATAGCAGAGTTGAAATAGTTTAAAAAAAAAAAAAAAAAAAAAAAAAAAAAAAAAAAGAAGATAAGAAAATATCGTAATATAATAACAGAGCTTAAAATGCTAAATGGCATAATTGCTTAACATGATAAACGTTTTTTTTCTTTCTTTTTTTTTTCTTCTTCTTTATAATAACTATTTTGCTTAAAGGCTTGACGCAAGAAATCCAAGTGCATATTAATACACTTTTGAAACTTTTCTAGCGTTTTGTACCATAATGTCGTCCAATTTTTCTGTGACCTTATTATGATGCTTAAAGGTATAAGATAATCAAATAATGACTCAATATGATGCTTAAGTGAGGGCTGAAACTCATATTTTTAAAAATTTTATGTTGAATGCATGATTCTATGGTTCATTTTGAAACGAAATATGGCGAAAATACAGCAATAATACAGCAAGTTTGCACCTTACTATTGATTGAGGTACTGATATTATGGTTTCACAGTGAACTAATTTTTATGAAAGTGAAGAAGAAGCTAAAAAATTATTTCAAATGTGACGATATGTTTTTCAAAAGATTTGCGGTGATGGTTCTTTTAAAATATGAATTTTTATTTGATGAAAGATTTCGGACTTTTAAGATAGTATACAGAAAATCTAGAAAAGCTTAAAGTATTTCAATAAAAAAAAAAAAACTATTGGGCCCATTTCATTTTCAAAAAAAAAAAAAAAAAAAAAAAAAAAAAAAAAAAAAAGAGCTATTAAAGATAACTACAAAAAAAAAGATACTTTTACAAAACTACTTTTTTTTTTAGTTTTCTATTCCATTACAAAATACAATCTAAAAGGGATAGTAACGAAGTTCAATCAAAACTCAATTTAAAATCGAATTCTGATTGCTGTTTTTCTCTTCATACAAAAGAACTTTGATTGAAATAACACAGACAAAAATTGTGAAGAAAAAGTTAAATTTAAAAATAAGCTGGAAGGTGTGAGTACGAAAATTGAAATATGACTGTGATTACATAAATTGCTTTTTTGAGGAAATCGCATTAAAGCTTTATGTATTCCAATATTGAAGTCATTCTAGGTATTTCGAAAAACATAAAATTTAAAAAACAAATGTATCGAATTTAATATCGTAACACAACAGTTAAAATTATTATACTTATTGTTAAAAGAAGTTAATGTTGAATTAAGTGATGAATACTAATCATACACTGTAAGAGATTTCTAGAGAAAAAGGGTTAATTAACAATTTATGTAATAGTTTTTTTACCATATTCAAACAAAACAGATAGTCAAAATACCATACATAAGATGGTATTCAAACTATTGACCGTAAGAAAAATCATTTATCAACTACTTTCACCTAAAACGGTGAAACAACCATTATTTTATCGCACCAATTAGGGCCACCTAATGAAGCTACTTAGTTCTTTGCATCTGGGTACATATTATAGCCGAGCGATGTGTCATGTCATTATCAATAGAACGGAGGTTTGAGTCCCAGCGTTGGTACCACAATACCCTTCAACCTATTGCACCCGTTCTCTTCAACTCATGAAGAGTTTCCAATTTCCTGCACTCCCTAATTTGTGAATGGTTTCAGAATCATAATGATAAAAAATGTTCTTTGCCGTAAACTTTACGGTTAATTGTATAGACAGACTGGAGCAGATTATCGTACCGTAATTTTAGAATGAAAATTCTAACAGTGCACAGATTTCATGTGATTGATCCAATCATTTTTCGATGCTGAACTATTTTTTTTAATTTACTAAATAATGGAATTTTATCACTATATATAATTAATATGTGTTTGAGTATTCTTTTCAATTCTTGAAATCATATTTTTAAACTCACTAATTGATTTATATCAACTTTCAATAAAGGATAATATACTTTCACCAATTTTGAAATTATTAAATGAATAAAATTGATCCATCTTAATTCGGAAATTTTTTTTCTCATTCTTGAATTAATTTTAAAGTATGAATAAAGAATCTATCAATAAAGAATATATCGATCTATTTTTAAATAATCGCGGCGAATAATAATCCAATGTTTTTCAGGGATTCTTTTTTTAAATTATTGATTTTTAATTTATTTATAGATTTTTATCAGTATTTAATGAAGAGCATAAACAACGAATATCAATCTGATATATTTCAGGAATTTTTTTTTTCAATTCATGCAATAAATTTTAAACTTCGTATCGATTTTTATCCCTATTTATTGGCGAAATTAAATGATGATTAAATTTCTGAGTTTTTATCGTCTTTTCTTGAACTTAAGTCTAATTTAAGTATTGCATTTCTACCATTGTTTTCTGAACGGTTTCTAAAATTTCCCTGTATAAATAAATTAATTTCATTTTATTAAAAATGTTTTTGACTTTAAAACTTTACGTTTCTTAATAGTTTATGCTTTTATTCCTAAAATTTCCAAATACTGTAATGAACTATAATTAGCTTTAGTGTACTTTAAACTAAATTCTAATATTTACTATAAGACAACAGGTGTAGCAACAAAAATAAGGAGTTATTTTATTTTTGTGTTGATTACATATCCATTGTTTGTTTAATATGAAAAAAAAATCGATAGGAGAGGAAAATAGTATTCTCTTAATTATATTGTGTTCATTGAATAAGGAACTGTGAGTAATACCGATTATCTTCCAAATAAATACGCAACACAAGTCTATAAAAATAATTTAGTTAGAGAAAAGGCGAATAAAAGGGGAGAAAATAAGCAGAGGGATTCTCTCTCCCCAATAAAGAGGGAAAGCACTTAGTAGTTGGAGTGGGATATAATGTCATCACAGCTCTATTGTTGCTCACTTGTTTATTGGGCGTGGGAGAGCACGTGACCTATCATGATGTCACATCCTATAGAAAAATAATACTTTTCAGAACATCAGTTTCAATTCGAAAAGATATAAATTTAATGATCGTTTGGAATGCTTCAAACATACATCCGATCAATTTTAGTTTATAGGATGTCTAATTTCTAAACGAACATTAAAAATATTTTATTTGTTTGGAAAAAAAATGTAGTCTACTGAAAAAAGGATTTATTAGTGATCAATCGATTGCCTTTCAATTTTAAAAAAGGCCTAATCTACTAAACAATAATTACAAATGCTCAGATATTGTTATTTTTTCATATTTATTTATTTATTCTTTTAACTTTTATTTATTTAAATTTAATTATTATTTTTATTTCATTAATTTTATTTATTTTATTGTTATATTTTCTTTTCTTTTATTTATTAATTTATTTTTATTTAATTTATTTATTTCGTTATTTTGTCAGAAAAATTAATCTGCCAGTTATAAATTGATTTGCTTCAAATTTGAACACATTGAATTATTGTTTCTCTGAAGGAATTATTCGTTAATTCATTATATTTATTTACTTATTTTTAAAATGTAAATAAGGATAAATTATTTAGCTTTAATTGTTATGATAGATAGTAACCCTAAAATGTAGAAATATATATATATATATATATATATATATATATATATATATATATATATATATATATATATATATATATATATATATATATATATATATATATATATATATATATATATATATATATATATATATATATATATATATATATATATATTTATATATATTATATATATATATATATATATTATAATTTTTTCTGCGTAATATGAAAAATTTTAAAAAAACTGTTAGTATTTTATAGTAGTATTTTCATTTTAAATTTACTGTTAAATTAAGCATTGAAAAACACTGTACTAATTAATTCATCTAATTTGATCTATTTATTTGTGAAGAACTTGTGACCTCAAAAAACCTTTTACGAATTGAGCGTGTAGTGACAAATTATGCCTATATAATTGTACCCATAAAAAACAATCTTTTCTTGAAAGTCAAGGTTGAATTAGTCTCTCTGGTTAATAATCAGTAGGCTTGAATTGTTCAGTTTTTATCTCCTTTACTGTGAACTCATTCATTTTGTCTTCTTCCATAGGATCGTAAGGAATAAAGCAGCCGAAAAAGCGAAACAAGTTGGTGCCTCTGGCCATATGAACGGGGGTCACAGTCCCCAGCCTTCTTCCAATACTACTTCCGTCATAGCACACGCTCCCCCCGCCCATGAGGGGCAGCCCCAGCTCCATCGTCCTTCCTACTCCATCAATGGAATCCTGGGCATCCCGAATCCTTCCGCCGCTGCACCGCAGCACAACCAAGATCATAATGTAACGCATAAAAGAAAAAGGGACGACGGTGGTAAGTAATCCCTTTTTCTTCTCCAGAAGTAATTACGCTTTTGATTATAACCACAATTCTTTTAGCTATGTAAAATTGAAATTCATCCTCATTTGCAAGACAGCCGAAGGGTCGATCAAGATTTTTCTTTGAAGAGTTTTCCATGCATTCGTCTAGGCGATTCAGGTCCCTCATTTCTTAACTCTTCCGAAATCTTCTTCAGCCGTGTTTATCCATAGCAAAATTGGGGTCTGTCTGTTTGTCCTGGTGGTTTTGCCTAAAGCGAATATTTTTACCTGGTTTAAATCATTAATTTGATAAACATCTGGATTTTTAAAACGTTTATAAATCTCTTAATTGCAATGTCTCCAAAATAGATAATATGTTCAAATATATTCAAGTAGGCAGAATTAGATCTTGTCTATATTTCAAATCCATAGACCAAAATAAAATTAATAGAATCTAAATAAGAAATGTCTAAGAGCCTGCAAATGGCTAAACCTACACTTATAATAATAAAATAAAACTATATAAAAAAAAAAAAAAAAAAAAAAAATAATAAATAAAAAAAACTGCCAATTTCTAAAAATTTCCAGATCTCTTTTCTGATCGTAACGCCTGGATAAATAGAATGAAGCACTTTTTATGGCTTTTTCTTCTAGAACAAAAAAAGATTAAAATCAGTTGCATAATTTGAAATTAAATTTGAGGCACGTGGGGTTCATCGTGCCCAAAAAGAAGAAAATATATTTTTAAATAAATTAATTCCAAATCAGCAGCTAGCCATAATAGCTTACAAGAAGATCACAAAATCAAAAAAGGCAAAATAATTTTAAATAAATTTAGTAGAAATGAATGTGAGATTCAGATGAAAACTGATAAAATATAATTTCTGGTTGACTTGCATTGCGGAACAAAAATATTTTAATATGGTTAAGAAGCTCGCTTTCCAAGAATATTTTTATAGAAATTCAAAAAATAACTTTGATTTCAGCATTTTTTTTCTTTTGTATTATCTATGAAGAGTATCGGAACAATATATGGTTCGTTTCTTGTCTAGCTTGTCCAAAAACAATGTTTGTCATAATATTTTTCAATTATTCGTGAAGAGCATCGGAAAAATATTATTTTCGATTTCTAACTATTTTATAAACCTGGTTATTTGAAGCTTTTTGGCTAAGGAAAATAAAGAAGCCACAGTTTAAGCAAAATCTTACAGTTAAGACCTTCACTTAAAAAAAAAATATATATAATGTTAAATTATGCATGTCATCTTGACTTAAAGAATTATCAAAGCTTCAGAACGGGTAAATAATTAAAATATTTCAAAAATCTGTTCTCTAATTTTCTTTTTTAACATCTTTTTTGTATTATTTTAATTTTTTTACTTATTATTCTTGATAAGTTATCATTAACCATAAGAAATAGCGTGAACTATTAGTCATGTGAAATGAAATGAATAATTCCAAGAAACTGAAGAGGAAAGTTATATTTGATAATGTAAACATTTCATTAACTTAAGTTATAAAAGAGAGAAATGTTCTCAACCTTTCTAATTTATGAAGCAAATCAAGTGTTTACATTATTAGGTATGTTAGTAATGTAGTATAATGCGAAAAATCCCTACGCAAACTTTTAAATCTCTCTTAAAATTGTAAAGTTTTTTCCCCCAAGATAAATTAACAAAATGTTAATTAACTGTTACAAGTTTGAATGAAAGTATAACGTAATTAATTTTTATCACTTAAAAATTATAATGCTTTAATTAAAAGACACCAAGATATCAATTAAAAATGTTTAAATCTCTAGAATAATTGTTAGTATAAATTTCTAATATTATTTTTTGTATGTTTTACCAAATGTGTGGTAATAAGAACTATAATTTTGAAAGCCAAAATTTCTGGTAAACCGTTAAGATATGGATGGAAAAAATAGCTAAAAAATCTTTTATATACTGTATATTTCGATTTTATTAACTAGAATTATGACGTTTTTTTTTTATCGGAAATGCCATTACCATACGTACTGTACGCATATTGTTCAATAAATTTTTTTAACTCTGTGTTTAATTTATGTTTTTAGAAAATCATTGAGGTACTGAACATAAATTTAAAAACAGTTACTCGTTAAAAACAACTGGTTCAATTTCACAGCAGAATATCGGTGTTTTTAACCTTAACATTATAAAATTTAATGTGATAAATGAAGTTGATAAATTGAACTATGCTTTCATTAAATACTTGAAACACAATATCAAGTTCAAGAAAGACAAGTTTTAAAGATATCATTGTTCGGTATATTCCAAAATTTCGATGGCCGTATGTTTGAATGAGAATATTTTAAATATTTTTTCACAGTGTAACATTTATTATACTTCTCGTTCAGAATAATATAGTTAATTTTTGGAGTTTAAAACATGCATTTTTAAGTTTTTCATTAAGTAAAATAAGACCTTAAAAAAGCGAAGTTTCGATAAGGATTTTAGAAATACATATAGTTTGAGAAATATCGAAGAAGTTTATGAACTCTTGAAAATGAGCCTTTATTTCTCATAGAATGTGCCTAGCTGTGCATTTTGATACAAGACATACTTTTTCTTATAATTATTTGTATTCAGTTCACATTTTCAAATGAAAGGCAAGTAAAAAGAAGAGGCAGAAAGAAACAAAAACCTTCTCTCGTTATTTGTTACTTTTCTTTTCCTTAAATGAAAAGACATCTCGAAGCGTCTTTCGTCTCGTCCCAGCACAAAACCCAATTACCGAAACAAATATCAGTTCTTCAGAAAAATAGTGAAATGTGCAGCAAATTATGAAGAAAATGCAAACTCGGGGAAAGGGAGAGAAGAAAACAGGAGAAACAAGAAGAAAAGAAGACAACTTATAAAAGAAAAAGAAAGTAATTTTCGACGAGCAAGATAAGAAAAAGAAGAGGAAGAAAAAATAATAAAACTTTATTTTCACTCAATTCTCTTTGTACCTGAAAGCTGGAATCATAATCTTTTCTCCATTTTTTTATCCACTCACCGTCAGAGCTGCCTATCTTTTGCAATGAAAGAAAAGTTTTAAAATTTGCCGGAGAAGGTGGCAAAAGTATCATCCAAAAGTTTCTTTTTTTTACTTCCTTTCCTAATTCCTTCTTTTTAGAATAAAAGCAGAGGAAACGAATATTCTAGAAAAGTACAAAAGGAATGAAATTCCAATCCGTCCCTTCTTGTGTAAGTAATTAGCATTTCTGAGACACTAGTGACTGTCGCATTCTGCATACAATGCATTCGGGAGAAGTTTTTTCCCCCCCTTTCCTTTTCCAGAGCTGAATCGATGTAATTTTTGAAAGAGGTGTAGCTTAATAAGAAAACAAAAGGATTTGGGAATCGGAAGAAAAGAACTGATTCTTTTTTTAACAAAAAGTTTTTTAAAGTTTCCTTTTTTGATTGTATTCGAAACTATAACTTTTAAACTATTAATTTAAATTATTAAATTCAAGCAAAGTCGATCTAGTTCTATGCAGCTAATTTAGGCTTAGATAGAATTTTCTTTAATAAGCAGAGAAATGATTTTTTTTAAAAAACTTATATGTAAGTATTACAAGCAAGATCAAGTTTATTCCCCCTTTCCTTTTCCAGAACTGTATCGATGTAATATTTGAAAGAAATGTTGTTCATTAAGAGAATTAAAGGATATGGAAATAAAAAAGAGAAAAAAAAAAAGAAAAGAACTGATTCTTTTCTTAACAGAAAGTTTCTTAAAGTTTTCTTTTTTATTTTAATTAAAACTATAACTTTTAAACATTTAATTAAAATTATTAAATTCAATCCAATCTAGCTCTATCTAGCTAGTTTATGCTTAAAACGAGTTTTCTTGAATAAACTGTGGAAATATTTTTCAAATTATCTTCCTATATATTAGTATGATTTGCAAGATAAAGATGATTTAGGCTTAGAAAAAAATGTTCTACAAAAGTACAAAAGATTGAATTTCCAATTCATCAATCCTTTCCTGTGTATGTAATTAGCATTTCTGAGATACTAATGACTATCGTATTTTTTAATATAGTGCACTCGGAAGATTTTCTTTCCTTTCCTTTTTCTAGAGCTCTTTCAATGTATTTTTTGAAAGAAGGCTAACTGAATTTAGAAAAAAAAATTTTTTTGGAAATCGGTAAAAACCTATTTTTTTAAAAAGGATCCAAACTATTAAAATTTTTCTTTGTTAAGAATCTTTTAAGCCTTTATTTAGAAGTTCAATCAAACTGTTTAGTCTTAGTATGAATGTTCTTGAAAAGTTCACAAATAATAAATTTCAAATGTGTCTCTTCTAGTATAAATAATTCGCTCATGGGCTGCTCAAGGGCTCAAAAAAAATCAAGTTTTGAGATAAGTTTTTGCTAAGCAAAATGCATAAGAAATGCTTCAGTTTGCTTAAACAAAGATTCCCTTCAAGTTGAATTATAAGTTGTGCTAGTATTGCTGCTGAAAGAATGCGTATTTTCATATTTCATTCTTAGTCCAAAACACGTGTTTTTTCAGTTGTGCCACTATTGCAGCCCATGAGCGAATTAGTATAATATGTCGATGAAGCTGTATGCAGCTAATTCAGGCATAGTAAAGATATTTAAAAAAGGAATTTCCAATCCATATGCTCCAATATAATTATTACTTCATATTGACTAATGTGTATTAAACTAACTCAGGCTTAGTACGAATATTTTATAAAAATGTCGAATGAATTTCTCAACTGTCTTTTCCAATGTGGTCGTCTCATTTATTTTAGAAATGGTCAGAATTAAACGATATTTTATTTAGTTATGGTAAAATTAAATTATATAATTATGGTAAAAAAATTAGATGAAACTCCATTAGTTTCAATTAGTTCTTGGAATCATAACAACATCGATTTTCAATAAAGATTCTGAAGTTGATTTCAATATTAATATAGTTTTTTCTATCTGTGATGATAGCTCCTAGATATTTTATATGTTTAATTTTTTTTTTTCTCCTGATTGCCAGTGTAATAAATAATACCAAGTTTAATTTTGAATTCGATAGATGGACGGTATGGTCGGTAGAAATTTCATGAGGAAACGTATAATAAACTCATTATAGATTATGTGTTCTTAAAATTATTAGTTATCTTATGTAATAAAACAAATCGGAAGCCGTGGTATTAAAATATAATTGCCAACGATTGAGTTTTATCTTACCATAAAATAGCATGAAGTGAGCAAAAGATCATAAAACAGTTTATCCTGAATGCAAAATGAGATACATGGAGCTCGAAAATGTTTGCACAAACTTTTCTGTGCATTTCAAACAAAATCAGGAAAGGCAGACTAACAGAGGAAGAAAATCAGGGATAGGAGAATTCCTTTTTCTGGAAGAAGGAGGAAGTAAAAAATAATGAATGAAAAAAAGTTTCCGATTTTGAAAGAGAGAAGCTGTTGTGTGAAATGGCGTTTGTGGCAAAGCTCTCACATGGATGTTACATCGGATCAAATGGATGGGATACAACTGGAGAAAAAGAAGAGTGATTGCGTTTGTGTGTCTCCAGAAACTGGCGATTTATCGCTTTTGCTACATTGTTGAAGGAAATGTTTTTGCCGGTTTTTTATATACCACTTGCATAGAAAGAACAATAGTAAAAAAATAAAACATATATTGGGTATAGCATTATATTGGTTTGCACTGAATGATAAGATGTCTTTGACTGTCTAAAATGATGGTTGAAAAGATTTATTATTCGCACTTATTGCGTTAATTTATGCATTAAATAATTGCATACAGGGAGACGATTACGTACATAAGCGTATATAACGTATATAAATAAATAAAACATCTATTATTTACATCATTATATTGGTCTGCACTGAATGATAAGAAGAATTGGACTAAAATTAACCTATATAATGTGCAGAATGATTTGATAGATGCATTTATTCCATTAATTTACGTATAAGATTAATGAATGAGATAAGAGGATTTTTTATGCTATACCACTTTCATGAAAAAAGTAGCAACATCAAAATAAAAATAAAATGTGCATCGGGTTACATAATTATATTGTTCTACACTGAATAATAAAGAAACTTAGACTAAAATAACCAATATGATGGTTGGAGTAATTTATTATACACACTTATTGTATTAGTTTATTCATTAAATAATTGCATGTAGTGAGACGATAACAAATAAATAAATAAAACTTGTATTAGTTACATCATTTTATTGGTCTACACCGAGCGAGCAATAAGAAGACTGAAAATTAGCCTTTATAATTGTCCGAATGATTTATTCTATATATTTATTCCATTGATTTACGTATAAGATGAATAAATGAGATGAGACGATTTTTTTTTATGCTATACCACTTTCATCAAAAAAGCAACAACAACAAAATAAAAATAAAACGTATAGTCTACAGAATTATTTTGGTCAACAGTGAATAATAAGAAAAGTTGACTAAAATAATCAATATGATGGTTGGTGTGATTTAATCTACGCATTTATTTTATTGCTTTTTGTATGAGATGCACATTATTATGGAATTATTTAAGTCATATAAAAATTCAGAAAAATATTTAAAAAAATGATCACAGTTGAATCTTTGAACTTGGATATTGTAGCATTGTATCCTTCCCCCCTCTCTCCAGTTATGCATTTTTTCTCACTTATACAGTGATTGTATTCAATCTGCACACACCGGTACGGTCGAACAGATTCTTAAAACGAGAATATTTTAAAGAATATTCAATCTCAAAAACTAAAATCTCAAATATATTTAATTCTCTAAAATCCTAAGAAAAAAAAAAAAGAAAAAAAATCAATTATTTTTGATGAATGAATAAATTTTTCATCTGAAATTAATGTGTTATTTTTTTCTTTAAAAAACTTTTTTTTTTTTTACTGTACTGGTTCTCGAATAATATGAATACCACATTTGTATTTGTAACGACCATTTGCTGAAAGAGATAAACTTATATGTCACACCTTTGCTTGGACAACCATTAGAGTTTCTCATGAGGTTCATCACCATGTAACGTAAATGACGACAGAAAGAAAAACGAACTACACTACAAAAAAATCCATATCATATTACGATATAAAGTACTGGCACTTTGAGTGCATCATCCGTAAAATGCATAATATTTTTACCTTTAAATATTATACCCTAATTTTTACAGTAATATTAATTTAATGAGTGATTCCGTGATTTTATCGTAATTAATACTGTAAAAATTACGGTATGTCAGAGTTTTTATTCCGTAACATATTCCTGTAAGAAAGGATTATACGGTAAAAAGTACCCCCACCATGCGTGCCGGTACTTTTGACCGTAATTTGATCCGGAATTTTTTACAATGTACTTCACATTAAACTTAACCAAACGCTTTCATTTTAACTTTTCTCGAGAATCCGCAATTATGCTCAATTTTTTATTTTTCACGTCTTTCACATCATTTTGATTGATTAGAAAAAAAGATATTCATTTAATAGTCAAAAGTATGAGTCAAATCTATATCACCCCTTCAAAAAACTCATTAACAAAAAAATATGTGCTTTAGCCTATCTCATTGAGACGAATTTTGTTATTTTCGGTGTCATTAACACGTCATTAAGAAAATTTGGAACTCAACCAAATATTCTGCTTCCCCCCTGCGAACATTTTTTTTTTTTTCTGTCTCTCTCTCTCTCCATTAGTTTTTCTTTCTTCACACGATTTAATTTTTTGCTCTCTAGAACAGAAATTAATGTGTTGAATTGTTCCTAAGGATTGAATCAGCTTCAGTGATTAAATAATAACATTTAATCAGAAATTGCAATAACTTTCTGACAAATTACTTTTCTGATATTTTTAAGAGCGCTCTTACAAATGAAAGTAAGTTCTTTTTTGCGATTTTATAACTTACGAATTTATACACTGAGAAAAAAAAGCATGGTCAAAACTATTCAGAAAATGTTAAAAATTACTATGTTTCTGGCTCTGTATGAACACCAAAAACACGGTATATTTGCTGAAGTGTCTTGGTAATGGTTATGGTTAAATAAACAATAAAATATTGTTTTATAATTTGTGTTTAAATTTGGTAAATGTGATAAAATTTGGTAATTTTATCATGATGCCTTAGAATATGACATGAAAGCCATTTATTCTATCAAATTAACTTTCCAGTTTTGTATGTTTAACTAAATGTGTGGTAATAAGAATTTAATGTGTGGTATAAGAATTTTAAAAGCAAGTTTGGTTTTATCATCAGAATAGTGGGTTATTTTAATCAGAAATGTCTTTATCAAACAGTACGATAATATTACTTCTCCGTCTGGATATAACTCATATTTTTTAGATTAGTTTTTCAAAACTGTTGAAAAAGAATATAAAAACAATTTTCGGCTATTTTTTATTATTAAAAACATTGAATATCGCAATTTTTTTTTTTTTTTTTTTATTTGTTCAGGATTCCAAACAATGCAGTATTTTGGTAGCCTATCAAATGTTAAAAATTTAAATCTCAAACTTTTTTTCATTTTTGCAAAACTAAGACTTTTTTCATAATCTTAAGGATGCACCGAAGTGTTGTGATTAATTGTTATAGAAAAAAAAATTTGTTTTTAAAATGTTAAAAATTACAGTATTGGCTATGACTTTTCTGATAAAAAAAATAATTAATTTAATCCTAGTTAATAAAGCCAAAATATACGGTATTGAAATCATTTATTTTATAATTGTTCCGTTCATATGGTAACGGCTTACCGGAAATTCTGATTTTCAAAAATGTAGTTCTCATTATCACGCATTTAGTTTTTTTTTTAAAAAGTCAGTGTATTTAACCGAATAAATACATTTCATGCCATGCTAAGGTATCAAATTTTACCACATTTACTAAATTTTATCTCATATTATAAAACCATGTTCAGCGTTATATTAAACTATACATGGCTTCAGCGAACAGGAGAAGGAGTTCACTGGTTGAGTTAATTTTTCCCCAAAGTTCAATTTTTCTACTTATCCATTCCCGAACTGCGATGGCTCAGGGGATAAGCGTTCGCCTTCTAATGAGGTGAACCGGGGTTCGATCCCGGTGATGGCTGGTCGATACGAATTCCGCATCCGGCTTGCACCCACCACAGTGCTGACATGAAATATCCTCAGTGGTAGACGGATCATGGGTTAGTATCCCCTTGCCGTCAGGCTAACCGTGGTAGGCTCTCGTGGTCTTCCTCTCCATGTAACGTAAATACGGGTTAGTTGCATCAAAAAGTCCTCCACAAAGGCAAATTTCTCCCAATACTAGATCCAGAAGTTTTTTTGTCTTCTGGATTGGGGTCAAAATTACAAGGCTACACAGTTGAACATTAGTAGTCGTAAACCCAAAAATTGGATCGGCTGTTCAACGACGGTTATAAAATAAAAATATTCATACTTCATTTTTTTGGTACGAAATGGAACACATATTTTCGTCTTCATGCCGCATTATTATTTTGTGTAATTTTACGGGGAGGGACAAGAACAAAAAGCTTAGTAGCTTTGTTCATAATAATTTCCAAAAACTTCATTAATCGAACTTAGGAAAAACTCTTTTTGTCATTTTTTCCCTTCATACATTAATATCTATCATCTATTCAATTTTTTTCCCCGCAATCATCTATTTGAAACAAGAAAGTATTTCACAAAGGCCATATTTTAATCTCAAGTTTTGCTCTTTTGGGAAATACGGAATCTGTTCAAAAATATCTCTCAAACTTGCTGCAAGCATAACATGGACATCGTATTTCTTAAACTAGATATCATGGGACGACTTGTATGGAAATATGGTTCAATTTAGCACCTTATTATCTTCGCCACAAATTCTCATTGAGTTATATCTCAAGATACCGGCATTATGGTTCAATTACGAACCAATTTTAATGTGGGAATGTGTACATATATACACCGTTGACCCCACTTAATTTCAAAAACGGATAATCAAATAACCCTTTTATATGAATAAAATTTAATGAAATCGAATATAATGGAGCCGTATATAATGGAACCAAATTTATTGAAACCAAATTTAACCGTAATTTCGATCTGAACCAGAGCACGATCACTCACCGATTCAGTACGCACAGAGGTAAATAGAAGTCTTGGAAGTAAGAAATTATAATTTAAAAAAATTCTAAACTGAAATAGTTAATCAATTTGGAATTTCGCAAGTTTTGAGGATTAAAAAAAAAAAAAATTCTGAAAGCCTTAGAAAGGAATATGCAAGCCATTAAAGTCTTGGCAGAAAAAGAGAGATAAAATCTAATTTGGACGAATTAACGAATTAAGCAGATATAAAAATGGTCTTCAAGTAGAATAATATATAAAAAGATATAAAAATAGTCTTCAAGGAATATAAAAAAGAATATATAAAAGATATAAAAATAGTCTTCAAGGAATAAAACAATATCATAGAATCATAATTTTCATTAGTAATAATTTATTTTTAAATAACTCAAATAACATTGATATTTTATAATATTATCACTTACAACTTAAATTGTAATTGTTTATTGATCATAAAATTAAGTTTATTTAATCAAAGTAATATACTATACATTATATACGATTAAAACGGAAGAATTCCTTAAAAAATTTAGTCTTTAAGATTGAGTAATGCACTCTCTTTTTTATCGAGTTAAATAGGTTAGGTTGGAAAAAGATATATATATATATATATTAACCTGACCTGAAATCCAATTTAAAAATTCGTTAATTACTTATTTATTAGATTTCATATACACAACGGGTGTAATTTTATATTTTTGAAACATTTGGAAATTTTCGATTAAGCAGTAAAATTTATTAAGAACCGTAACGGTTTAAAGAAATATATTTTTGTGAAAAAGAAAGTAACTTGCATTTTTCATTTTTATTTTTACTTCTCCATATTCGGGTTTCAAAGAGATGAAATCTTAAGAAAAAATTCTAATTATATTTAAAAATGAATGTCCATGCTTATTCACTTTAATTAAAAACTCAAGCTACAACGATGAAAAAGGCAAAAATAAGAGGAAAAGTAAAGATTTTAATCAAAATATCTTCTTGATAAATGTATTTTATCTGTTTTGATTTTGGCGGTATTCACGAATTCCGATATCGCCAACAGCTTTTCTGACATTCCTGCAGCAACCTTAAAGAGAAAAGGGAGGGACGCCAAGATGAGCACAGAAATCGCATTACGCGGCGCCTCGTCACGTGACATAATAGAGTTACGTGAGTGGATGAGTTAGGGGGTGTTTCTGGCTTGCCTTGGTAAATAAGGAATGCTGTAGAGGGAAAGGGATGCGAGGGGTTAGGAAATCGTATGTTTATTTGTCCGTCAAAATCATTTCTCATTTTGCCATAGTTGAAACCAAATAATTTTTAATTTTAAATAGCTTATTTTAACAACTATTATATACGTTTCACTTAATTGATAAAGATTCGACATCAAATTGATATCTAAATGTGGTTGTGATAATGTGCTGCAATCATTTAATAAATATTTCATTTGTTTACTACAAGCATTAACCACTGCATGGCAAAGCTTTTCTGTCAATAAAAATGTAGGATGTGGGGTCGACTTACTTTCGTTTTAAATATTAAGGGCGCTCATATTTTTCTACTGTATGATTATAAAAATGTTATAATAAAATCAATTTGATTAATTTTTCTTAAAAGCGTCTTGAAAAAATTTCTTCAGCTAATTGGAAAAGAGTAAACAATTTATGGTTTGGTTTTTAAGATATCACTAGAACTACATTAATCGGCTATTGGTGACAGTGACAGTTATGAATTGATTCTAAATGATGTTTCGTAGACAATGCTAGCTCTATTTTGCAATAATCTGGTAATTTAGATTGGAGAACAGATAGTGGTACCCGACCTCCACACCACACTCTACAGCCACCCAACCGTGCCTAAAAGAACTTATGTGTATCACAATACCATCCATATTTAATGATTCTATAAAATACAATAATAAATAACAGATATACATGATAAATTATATAAAAAATGGCTTATTATATAAATAAATAATTTTTGATTCTTTAATCGCAAAAAATTCATAAACGAAAAGAAATCAAGCATAATGTATCAAGTGGTTAATTATAAATTAAAAATAAAACCTCATCAATTTAAAAACAATTAAAGGGCTCCATATAATTTTTGACATCTCTGTTTGACATTTCCGTAAAACTGTTTAATATTGATTTCGAGATCGTATTTAAAAAAGGGAATTGATTCAATGTAAAAGAAATTAGCTGAAAATAAAATAGATTACATATTCAAGCACTTTTAGCTGCGGAAAATATCACAGTTAAAAACAAATGTTGGATAAAAAAAAAAAAATTAAAAAATGCGTTTGGAAAATTTTTTTGATCAAATATTTTTTTAGCAAGCTCGCTTAGAATCTTTTGTAGGTAAAACCATGTATCAATTTCCAAGGGGGAAATTCTTTCAGTTGGTATTTATCCGTTGGATAATTAAACATGAGCTGAAAAATATCAATGAAACTATATATAACGATATCAATGTAATGTGGTAATTGTGTAATTGTGGCTATAATTGTGGCTATAATTGTGGTGTGTGTAATTGTGGCTATAGATATAAAAACTGTTCCAGAAACATTAAACAGTAAAAGAACATTAATCTTCTTATCCAGACCCCCCATAAACAGAAACAATCGAATACACACCTTCCACCATTAATTGGCAACCGCTACAAAGAAACCGATATAAATAATCTCTTTCATGCTTCTGTGTTCGTGTAAACAAACGACGCTTTCATCACACTTTCCATGTATAACAGTACTCTGTCTATACCGGTTGCTATTTTGCTAAAAACAACTATCTCACGGAGATCCTCCTCCGAAATTTTCGAATTTGCCTTTTTCCCTGACTTCTCTATCCGACAGGCGACGATGTGGGACATAAGGCGATCCATTGTCCCAGTCCACTGGACCGTCAAGCCCCGTTCGACCCCCTGGAGAAAAAGGTCCCCTGGCAGATGCTCTATCAGTGAAATGAACCACATTCAAAGTGATTGCTGCTGGCATTAAAATGATAAAAGTGTGGATGAGTAACATTGGTTTTGGGGTAGCTTATTTCCTTATTGAAATGTGTGTATTGTTCGATAATTGAAGAGGCCCTCTGAATTCAATAAGTGACAGTAGTTGCCTTATTGCAAAATAAGAAAAATATGCAATTGGAGTTTCATTCAGGGATAAATGTCACTGCTTATTGAAAAAATAAATTAAATATTGATCAGATATTTTAATGGCCTACCTAATGAGGTACAGCAATTTATTGAATTATTTCTATTTTAAGTGTGTTTCTATATTTTTCTAAAGGCTGTTATACAGTAATGTATTGGATTATTTATATTATTATTATTATGCCGCAATCAAGAGATTTGCAAAGTTTTTTGAAATGTGTACTCTTTAAAAAATTTATTTTTATAATGTTATATTTTTATTGCAATGGCGATAATTCATATCGGGTAACCAATATATTGAGATATCAGTCAAATTTTTATCTAAAAAAATCAATTATAAACGAATAGTAATAAACAAAGATGTAATTTGAGAGTTACTTAACGGTAACATTTTCAAAGCGCATTATCATGGTTTAATAATTCTTTTTTTTTTTTTTTTCATAAGGTTTATTTAATTTAAAATGTATAAACTAAAAAAATATTGCAGTTAATTTTAAATATATGGCTTTAGAAAATTATTATCAATGTGTTTTATTATTATTGTGTTTTTGTTTCAATATAATTTCTGTTTCATTGGATGAACATTGAGGTGTAAAAGATTTAAATTACGACGTATAGGGTAATAACCCATTTTAATAATAAGTTTTTATTTGGTAGAAAAAGTTTTCAGACTATATATATATTTAATAATTTAAATTCTAACTTAATTTAATCATAATGTTCATGTATTTTAACGTGCAACAGAAGTAAAATATTTAATTATATTGTTTGTTATTGAATTTTAATACTTGTATTTCTACTCTAAACTATCAAAATTATTTTTAATGATATTTAAAATAAAGTAACTAATGATGATTATATATAAAAGTCATTTATTGATATCTAAATATAAAGTCACTATTTGATAATAATATTTGCATTTATCTGTATAAACTCGCCTAAACAAACATGATTATTTTGAAATAAGCAATATTTTTATAGCCAACAAATAATACAAGGTAGAAAGATACATAAATAAATATATACATAAAAAGATATATACATAAATTAATCAGTTAATATTGTAACAAGTACTAATGCTTGTTTAAAACACAATACAACAATTATGTTGTTATAAAATTTAATAAATTTTGATTTCTCCGTATGTATCGCAGACACACTAAATAATAAGTAAATATGTTTATTTTAAAATAAACTTTTTTTTCTGCGTATTTGAAACATTTTTCATTTTATTGATATTGATCTAAATTTTTATCAATTTTATTAAGTTATTTATAATTTCAACAACTTAACGAGAAGTTAAAAATGCTAATTTTAAAGTAAAACTCATTTTTTGTTTGCTTAGAATAAATATAGTAATTGATTTAGATTATTTTGTAACATAGTAATATATATATATATATATATATATATATATATATATATATATATATATATATATATATTATCTCCGAGATAGCATAACACAACAATTGACGTTGTTCTTTTAAAAAAAAATTATCAATAAAACGAAACACAATAGCCAGCATATCGTCCAGAGAAATAGAAGATAAATCTCGTTTAGCATCGCGTGCTAAAGAATGTTACAGGGGAAAAAAAATATGCTTTCACTTGGCAGTCTACCAAGAAAATGTTTCTCGGAACTTACATTTTAGCTATACGAATGAAAAATATTTTATCGGATCTACATCGCGTACAATATTCATTTCTTTGAAATATTTGCTCCTTAAAAACTACCCCAATTAATTTCCGTTGCGTATACACTGAGAAAAAAAGTATGGTCAAAAGTACCAGAATATGGTAGCATTTACCATATTTCTGACTCAATGGGAACACCAAAAAAGCTTAGTATTTTTTACCGAATCGCTTTGATAATGATTTTGGTAAAACGAAAAATAAAATATTTCTTTATAACGTTATAACTCCGTTATTTTGATAAGCATTTATTGAGAATAAAAATATTTTTACTATAGCGTTTTACTGTCGAAGTCAACCATATCATTTTTCTATTTATATCCACCACAATGTGGATTTATCGGAGTCATAAATGAAAAATATTCTCAGTTTTTTTTTCTCCTTTTTTAATGAAAATGTAATTATAAAGTACAATTTTGTCAATTCTACTTAGTTTTCGTTAATATACGACATATCTTTATATAATTTTTCCCACACCGAGAAAAAAAAATTCTGGTAAAATTACCGTACCGTATGGTAATGCATTTTCCGGTGAAAAAAACAACACAATTGTGGTAATGAAAAATAAAATAGACGGCATTCAAATCCCTAATTTGATAGTTTTCCGATCGTATGTTAACGGTTCACCCGAAACTCTGGTTTTTAAAATTAAAGTTGTTATTACCATACATATCGTAAAAATTACAATACTGTAACGTACATTAAATCGAGCAAATACTTTTTGCACCATGGTTTAAAGTATCATGATAAAATTACCAAATTTTACAACATTTAACAAATTTTATCGAATATATTGTAAAATCATATTTTTAATATCAAAGCTCTTCGAGAAAGATTACTGAACTTTTTACAACTCCCATCGAGCCAAAAACCCGGTAAACTTTACCGTATTGTGGTAGGTTTGACCATATTTTTTTTTTCTCAGTGCAATGGATAATAATATTTTTTCCTCCTCATAAGAAATTCATGGTAATATAATCAAAACAATTTTGGTATGAAAATCCAACTTGACTTTTACAAAGAAACATTTTAAGAATGACTTTGAGATTTAAATGAAACTCGAGAATTTCACAACTGATGTTATCATATTACTCGAACGCTCACGTAAGCGTTAGCATCTAAATACAAATAAATAAAAAAAATTCCTAAAAAGGAAAGCTACCGGAGCACTTACCTAAATGGAAAAACTCACCTCAGAAATTGCTTCTCGTAATGGCATATAGAAGATGGGTTTAACGCGTCTGTTGACATATCTTAGAGGGGGGGGGGGTTGAAAATGTTCCTTAACATATTACAGAGATGACAGTTTAGCGTGCACAGTTCAATTTAATACAGACGATAAGAAGTGTGTAGACATAAAATGGAAAATGTTAAAGTTTGTAATGCATTTACTGAATTGTTTGTTTGCTTCAGTTTAGAAGAAATAAATATATAAGCCCTAAGAAATTAATTTATGTGCATTACGGTTAAAATTTTGTAATTTTCAATAAACAGGCATATAAGATTTGCGATTGCCAAAGTTCAATTTCATAGTCTTGTTATTTTTTTCCTGATCCAAATTTTCTGAGTCAGGAAAAGGGTTAGTCTTTGTAGAGAACTTTTTGACTGAAACTAAAATTCAATTGCGTTTCATGGGGTGGGAAACCCCACGCGTTTATACCAACGGCAGGAGAATTTTAACCCACGACTCATCTAGTACTGAAGATATTTTACGTCAGACAAATTTTTTGGTGTGAGTAGTTGACGAATTGACCAGCCATCGGTCTACTTAGCCATCGTAAACTTGTTATGTATGAAATATTACCTGTTTTAAGTTTCCATTAAGGCAATTCGGGCAATTATTGCTTGAAAAACATCGTAGATTAATTTTAAAAAAACATCACATTTTTTTAATATTTTTTTTAATTATATATCAATACAGTTTTATCATTCAACAGTATATAGAGTATCAACATACTAAAAACAAGTAATTATGTTTTTAAACTACATTAGAAAATACAACGTTTTAAAACGTTATCTATTATGAAAAAGCACATTTTAAACATATTAAGATACACTAAAGAAAAATGAACCTTAGAGAATCATGTTTACATTTAAAATAAAAATGTAACAGACATAAAGTTTTTGTTCGAATATCCATAATGTTAAATAGTAATTCCTAACCCAAACTGAGAAACCTCAAAATGTCAGATACAGATTCAAACTTATTGTTTGGCATCATAATCAATGAAATAAAGATTTAAAATTAGATGTTTTTGGAACACTTTTAAAAATTTTGAACTTAAATCTTTGCTTAGATAGATTAATATTTTTTCTTATGATTATAAACATTATATATATATATATATATATATATATATATATATATATATATATATATATATATATATATATATATATAATATAGTATAGTATAGTATAGTATAGTATAGTATAAGCATAATTCATTAATATTGGCATTAAAAATCACCAATATTAATGTAGTAATAAAGTATAATTGAATTATTGCTTCACTACTATTACTATCAACTTACAAAACGACTCATGTTTAAAGTAAATAAAATTTTCGTTTTTTTATTATTTTTCTCCACTAAAACTCAGAGCGATTACACAGACTTGGAATAATGAAAACTATAACAAATGGTATTAAGGTCAAAAAAGCCGTATCCTGATTGCCTTGATTATATTTATTTCAAATCTTGTTATTTATTCTTTTCATTTACAAATCTTGCACTTCAGGTAAAGATGAAATATAACAAACAATACATAATAAACAATGAAAAGAAGAACAATATCAATGAAAATTAAAAACTTTATTTCCGTTATTGTAACGTAACACATTATGTTACTTTTGATCTTAAGATGTTTATCTGCATAAAAAGGAAAAATCACTATGCATTCATATTTTCTATAAGTAATATGTTAAAATTAGAGGGATCCGCCCTCTGTTCATTATTCTAAGTAGCATTGAAATGTATGTAAATGTCTCAAGTTAATGTTTGCACAATTCTTAGAAGAAAGCATATTTTAAATTTGTCTATATAATTCGGTGAAAATAGAATTTAATAGTGTTATCGTATCGTCTTTTTACAAACTTGTATCCGTTCCTCAGACCTCATTGAAAATCAAGGGGGGGGGGGGACTGGTTTTCCAGCAGGAAAAACCAACAACTTGGAGGCACAAACTCCCAGTCAACTAATACTTTCTTTGTAAATAATTCGAAACCAATCATTGGTGCTTTTTAAAGATCAAAAATTAATTTCATTTACAGAAAATCACCTCTCAGCCTTTCAGACCATTATCTTTTTCAGTAAACAGAAAATTTATTTTCTAAATTCTTATTTAGGCATCTGAATTTAAGCAGTTAAACTGGAATTATTATGTATGTTTTTAAAAGAATCTTCAGGTGGTCAAAGCCATTTTAATCTCAGAGATTACAACAATGATCGTATTTAAAGTAGTTTAGAAAATCTTTTACTATTTTTATATGCCAAGGCCGAAAACTAATTTTAAGCAATTCAGACAGGAGTTTTATTTTTAGAAATCTTGTTTCAAACCTTTGACGCAGATGGGACATCGGTGTCTCTTTTATGTATTTTTTTCTGATTCCCTAATTGCCAGCAAAAACATATGTTGGTAATTTTAATCATAAAATATAGTTTAATCGTTACTAAAAAAAAGTCTGTTGGATTATTAGAATTATATTTGTGTTAATATAATATTTGGATGATTTTACTTATAACACCTAAAAAACAACGGTGTTTCATGCTGTATTCCATAATTATAAATTATTAAAATGCTAAATATAATATTTTGACCCTTTTATTTTGACCCAAATTATTACAAAATAATGAGAAAAAAGAGTATGGCAAAAATGTTTAATAAAAATTCAGCGTCAAAAGGTTAAGTAATTAAACAAGCATATTCATCCCATTTCATAAGTATTTAATGAAGACTTAACATTTTTAGTACTTAAGAGAGACATCTTATCTTAAGTAGTTAAGATAGATACGTTAATTTCATTATCTCAGACAGACATGATATTTTATGTGTTTACGATAAATTGGTTATTTCACGTAATTAAGACATGCTTCTTACTTTAGGTGTTTACGATAGACTGGTTATATTTACTAGTTGAGGCTCACGTTTTATTTTAATTAATTAAGATAGACATGCTATTTTAAATAGTTCAGGTAGGTGACTTATTTTCAGTAGTAACTTAAATGTGTAAATGAAGAAAAAAATCAATTAAAATAGCATTAGTAAGTCTCGTGCCAACACAAAAAAACACCAAAACATCTTTTGTGAAATCAGATATTCATTCTTGGCGCTTTTCTGCAGGTAAACAATGAAAGAACATCACCTGTCAAAATATCACTTAACATAGCGGTGTAACGCCAAAACATGCTCGCCAATTCTATGCTTCGTCATCAAGCCCCCCGCATTCTAAAGGAGATAACTGTAAGTATTCTTAGGTTCGAACCCACCCCTTTCTACAAGAGCATGCAAAATGGTAAGTTGTTAAAATGGTGCCGACGTAAACGTTTCGGAACGCTAGCTTGGGTGTGTAATTTTTTGCCCCTCTTTAACGATAAGAAGAAAAAAAAGAATCTGTATACCAAGAGTGCACCGCTCGTTTATAAATAGTATCTTTCTTTTTTTGCTTCAGACCAGGTTGAAAACTTATTCAATTTGTGTCATGTATTTGCAAGAAATTTGTCACGATGCGTAGCAATGATAGTGAATTCTTTTCATCCGAGTTATGCTTCGGCATATCTTTGTCGTCGGTGAAATACGACAAAAAGCACCTTCACAGCAATAACTTGTATTTTCAAGAAATTCTTATGTAATTTTTTTTTCGCTCTCATTTGGCACGTAAAAATCTTTTGTAATATAAGCCGCCGCATTAATAAAAAATGCATTGTTAACGCTTGTCTTAATAAAAATATTCTTGGATTCGTTTAACTAAACATTAATTTGTTCTGATACTTCTGAACGTGTAATGTAAGAGATTATATTTAATAAAACATCTAGTCCTTTTCAGATTAAAATATTAGTGTTTATCGCAATGTTTTTCTGTAATGTTCTTTTTTTTTTCTTTCGCAGTCTCAAGTTCAAATATAAGCATTTTGTGGTTGAGGTTTCTTTAGAGTTCATGGTCAGAAACGGTAATTAACTTTTTTGAAGTCTGGCCTATTTTTAACCGTTTGAGGATGATGAAAAAAATAAGCAACTTAATATCAAATTTTTAGCCATATGCCACTGCTGAACTAAGAAAAATATTCCATGATTTGTAGGGTAATCAAACTTTGCACATTTTTACTAGTTTTAGAGGAATAATCTTGCATCTAAACTACGCTGTTAAACTACTTACTGCGTGTTGAAACACGATGTCGTTCTTAATAAATTTGATTTCATGATACTGTGGTTTTGCATGAGAAAGAGAACATGGTTTAATTTGGCCTCTTATTCAGATTCCAACAAATTTACACCATTCTGATTCAAAGTACCATTACTATGATGCTTTGAATTGATGAATCATTACTATGAATCATTATTTTAAATAATTGCTATGGTTCCGCACCAATTTTTTTCAGAGTGTATGGTCGTAACTAGACTTTTTTAATCTATATTGAGGCTTAAGCATTCAAAATATTACTGTTTATTTTTTCTTGTTTTGTAAAAATTAGTGTGTGAGTTTGCCTTCAAATTTTACACAGCATACAATTACGTACTTAGAAATCATATAAAAAAAAGAGGTTAGGAAGCAAGAATTTAATTTCCGATGAGAAAATAAATTAGAAGCGATATTTTATAAAATTGTTTGCTACATATCGATTTTTTTATGTTGTTAAAATTGTTTACTTAAAAAAAATCCTTCTTTTTTTAAATATTGGTTATATTTACAATAAGATATTCTAATTTAAGCATTTCTGTATTTGAAAATATTATGTAGACGTAGATAGTCTTAAATAATGAAAACAATTCTTTTGACTTAAAAAATAAAAAGAATAAAAGCCTTAGCTAATAAAAGTTGACTTGCAGTGAGAATTTCTTTTTATGTTTAATTTTTAATCTAACTAATTTATTCGAGTAAAGATTACTCTATACTTCTTATCACTTCAAACAAATAATTTTGAAGGTAATAAGGCAATTAATTTAGGAAATGTAGAGGTAAATGTTCTATCTATTAATGGCTTAATATCCACTTTTCAAAAGAAAAAGAAATTTAAAAAAAATAAATCATTTAAAAGTTTTTATTTATCGCATGAAACAAACTGTTTCATCTTTAAAATTATGCATATAATGATGCGCAATATTCCAAATCTTAAATAAGTGGGGCAATTTTTTGTAAATATTTTGAGAATTTATACGGAAATCTATATTATTTCTATAAATAAGTATGTATGGAGTGGGAGAATAACAAATAGAAACATCAATGATGTTTTCTTTAAAAAAAGAGAGAAAAAAAAAAGCATTCAAAAAGGAAAGAAAAAGTTGACTTCCTAGTTTCACCTCAACCTAATATCTCTATTCTTCTAGCTTGGCGACTCGGTTATTTGAAATATGTAAGAGAACTCTCACTGTCACAATCACTTGTAACCGAGACGTTAGTTTCGGACCCTACAGACCATGCCTATAGTCATAAGATGCTTTTCCCCATCCTCCCAGCTCGCTCTTTCCTCATCCCATTTCCATGGCAACCAGGAATGAAGGAGGAGAAAAAGAAGAAAGTCGGTGTCGGATTGCTTTTGCAAAGCTCAACCAACCCAATACATTCTTACCTACCGCCCCCTAGTGACCAATGCTCATGGCCTCTTCATTTCCCAACTGCTTTCTAGAGTTAGTGACAAATGTAGGATCTGCTTCTGTTTCTATTGTTTCATTTTGAGTCGAGAAGTTATATATCGTCTGAAGTCTTAATAATACATTTACGTGTGAATAAATGACGAATTCATAACGAGTTTCATATTAATCGTCTGCAAGAAATGAAATGGATTGAGTATAATTCTTCTTTTAATAAATTTTGAGGCAAAAATAACCAATGGAAAAAATGGAAAGATGTGAAAAGATATATATATATATATATATATATATATATATATATATATATATATATATATATATATATATATATATATTTATATATATATATGCATTTTAGATTTTCAATCAATATTAATGAAAGAGAAATATAGAAATTTATCTAAAAAAGAAAAATTATGGGCATTATTTTATTGACACAAAAGCATAGCTATAAAAGTTATTAAAACATAATTTCAGAAGTTATTAATTTTAATGATTTATTTGCCGTTTAAAGATATCCACGATTATTACATGTTGCTGTTACGAATAAATCACGTGTATCTAACAAAATTAATATAAGAATGTTTTTCGCGCTTATCGAATGAAAAATTTATGCTGAAATGTTTTTAATGCCTTTTTTATTTTTAATTATATTTTAATTATATTATATTTTATATTTTAATTATAGTAAAAATGTTTTGGATTTAAATTGACATTTTTTACTCGAAATTTTGATTATTTCATAAAAAGTATACTTTTAATAAGAAAAGCATACATTAATAACTTCCTTTAATGTGTTTTTGCTTTCAAGTTTGAGCCAAAACCGAAATATTGTTTGCAATTATATATCCATACAATTCTCGTAATTTTGAATATGTAATCTTAATTTACTATTATATAATCTGATTAATTTTCATTCTTCGTGGAAACAGACCTTTATGGATTAATATTTTTGACCAATGTGCGCAATATTAAAAGTTAAGTCTTAATGTGTAATGTAATACTTGAAAAATGTTTAACTTCAATGTTGTTGTTGACGTATGCCTGTTTAGGCAGAGGGGGTGCGATTGTTCTTTTACTTCAATAAATAATGTTATTGACCATCTAATATTACATAAGAATATTTTTTATGAGTTTTAATCTAAAAAATATTTTTTTAATTTATATGCATTTTTTTTTTTGGTCAGTAAAAATAAGTAAATCAAAAATTCCTTTCGGACCCACGCAAAATTTTTTATATGTAGTTTTTTATTGTAAATAGTACAAAAACAATTATTTTTGTTGTATATGAGGCACCCTTTTCTTGAGAAATTGAATTTTGTGCGTAAGCATTGCTAACATCCCCTCCTTAGTTGTTAGCTGAAACATGCAAATCGCAAACCTCTTTACATGCTTACAGAATATGGATATGATCCTTAACAAATAAAATTTTTTGAAGCTAAATTTCAAAACTTCATCATTGGCAGCTTCATTTTATTTCGCAATGAATCATGCAGATTTCAACACGTTATAAAATAAGTTTACAGAACGTATCGTTTATTTCAACCCAAAAATTTGTTAATTATGCTTAGCATTAGCAACATTTCCAAAAAGCCCGATTAACTTACAGGAGTAATTTTTTATTGCGTGAGAGCACTTTTTGAACACAAAGACACATTTAGTGCCAAGACAGGATTCCTTATCCGTTTCTCTATCGTGGCTTGTCAAAACCTTCGCCAGATTACGGGAAGATTTGTGAGTTGAAGCTAAATTCTGAGTTCTGAGGGTTTTGATTTGCACTAACGCCTTTTTTTTTTTTTTTTTTTTCTTAAAGCAACAACTCCTCGTTATAGATAAATCTTTCAAGCTGGGAATTTTTTAGACATAATTGTTTTGGGTATTTGTGGTAACCTCAAAGTGTTAACTTTTGCTTTAAATTCATTATTGTAACGCAATAAAAATAGGGCTCAATTTTCAAGACATAATGAATTCAAGAAATATATATTCTGTAAATATATATTATGAGCCGTATATAAATATATAATGGATTATATCATGGTCGAAGCGAGGGGGGGGGGGACGTTAGTGGTCAAACTGGGCGGAATAATTTTTTTATTTATGAGTAAAATTTCCTCTATGAGATATCGTAGATTAGTAACATAGATATACATTTCCATGTGCAGTTGCATTATCAGACTAATTTATAAAAGAATGTTCTCGAGGTTCAAAAATAACTTTTAAATTTTCTCCTTACATATACTCCTCTTTACTTCCATACTTCTCTTTACTCCTTAACATATTTTCAGAATTTCTACAAAAGGTGAAAATATCTTAGAATTTTTACAGTATTTTTTTAAAAATCTATTTTGATAAGGCCTAGTGCAGCCACATAGTGATGGGGTTAGAGTGGACACTTTGACCCCATTCAACTTGGATGAAATACGAATTGATTAAGAATGTAATACATTTGACATTATTTATTTTTTAAATTAGAATGATTTTGTTGAATAATATAACTTTACAATGAGTGTTTTAATACCAAATAAAAAAATTTAACACGAAACCTTTCTATTAATTCACTCTTTAAAGGTTTTAAGAAAATTTAAAAAAGGCGTTTTATCAAGTTTGTTAAACGAATGGAATTCAATATAGAAGAATTAAAGACAAAATTATGCTATACATTAAACTAAAACAGAGTACCAGCGAATGGTATTTTGCGAGGAGTAGTTTTCATTTTTTCAGTTAGAGAAATATGGCTAAGCCAATGCACTCCATATGTTGCTCATACGCACCATTTTATCATCAACATAAAACCATGGTTATTAAAATTGATACAACTTAAAATTGATTTTGTGTTTTCAAATAAATCAAACATAATAATGATTTACAAACAGTTAATCGAATGAGCAATGGTTCATATAAGATATTCATATTAGATTTCAATGTGCTGTAATTTGATTTTTATAATAGTCACTGAGAAAGTTTCAGGCTATATGAGGGTTGAGTATTATATGAAATGTACCAACCACTACTTATAATTTATCACTTCATATTATTATCGATCAAATCCTTTTTAAATTAATTAAAAATGTTGTATGTTTAGATTTATTAAACTATTTAAAAAAAAACATTTTAAGTGAATATTACTACCACAACTTTAAAATTTTCTTTCTAAAATTTCGGTAAAATAATCGGCAGAAGTCTGTCGATCCAACTAACCGCAAAGTTTTCGGTAAAGAACATTTTTAGCCTTTCCGTTTATGAACCGTTTACAACTAGTATGGTAAAAAAGCCGTATTGTAATGTATTCATGGTTGAACCAAGAATACAGAACTATTTTTTTTCCCTTCAACTATTTACAACTAGCATAGCTTCAAAGCCGCAACAAAGAATTTTTGCTGGACATTGTAGGTAGACTTTTTAGTTATGTAATGGACATTGGAGGATTTAGTTGAGTTGAGTTTTATCAAATGAACCGTGGAATGTGGTTTATTAACTCTGTTGGTTAACGAAATTGACAGATTAGCCTTCTCGGTCATAATATGTACCCAGCTGGTAGGAACTAAGTATCTTCCTTATGTTGGTCTGATAAAATTCTGGTTAATTGACCATATTAGGTGAAAGTAGTTAATAAACGTTTTTTCTTACAGCTAATAGTTTGAATGCCATTTTATTTCTGATTATTTAACTGTTTTGTTTAAATATGGTAAAATAACAAATAAATAGTTATCTTACCATTTTTTTCCGAGAAATTTCTAACACTACACTAAATGTGATTTCGCGTTAACATATTCCAAATAAAACATTTAATCTAAATTACTTTCTTTTTTTATCAGGGGTGTTTAATCTTCAAAAGAAAAAAGAAAGAATAAACAATCCATTGCTCATACATCATATGTATCACAACGTTTAATGAGTCTTGAATCAGCATATCTGATTCAGGCACAAGTCATTTGTAAGATTATGTATACATCATACGCTAAGAAAAACTAAAAGCATCTTGTGCGTCATTAAGGATAAATTAAGATGTTTTTTCTGACATTCGTTACACCCACCAGGGGAAACAGTTTTCATTCGAGAATATTTATTTTCTTCTATTTTGATCCATAAATCATAAATGTTACATCTAAAATGTGAAATTTATTTATCCTTTTATTTGTTAAATTTGATAACTCGATTACCTTGCTCTCATAGAAAAAGGAGTTCAATCTTTGAACCACATTATCGGTATATTAAACGGTGAAAGGAATCGGTATATTGAACCATTAATTATATTGAATTCAATCACGTTTCTCAAGTTCACCCAGAGTATCGTGTAATTAAATAACGAGCACCATATTATAAATTGAACCACAAATTTGAACCGTATTATGATTCTGTACGTTCAAAAATTTCTAACAGTAGGGATATTTGGGATTATTTTGAATTGAATGAAATAAAAATACTGTAAATAATAAATGTACATTGCAAAACAGTCTGAAATTTAGGCACTCGTTTAGCCACACAAATTTTCCAATTTTCAGCAATGTCTGAAAGAAGCCTTATTGAATTAATTATATTACCAATCAAATTAAAACCTCTTGCCTTGCTCTTGTTTTCACGATGCTATGGTTCAATTCTCAGGGAAACTAGGTTAAAGTTAGAAATTTTCTACACTTAGAAAAAAAATGTGGTCAAAGCTACCAGAACATGGTGTAATTTATCAGGTTTCTGGCTCTATGGGAACATCAAAAACTCGGTAATTTTTATTGAGATGTTCAGGTAATGATTTTCATAAAATTAACAATAAAATATAATTTTATAATGTGTAATAAAATTTGTTAAATATGTGGTAATTTTATCACGATACATTCAAAGATGGTATAAGTAACATTTACTCTGTTAAATTTACTTTCTGTCTTGTATATTTTGCTAAATGTGTGATAATGAAAACCATAATTTTGAAAGCTAGAATTTACGGTTTACCGTTACCATATGAACAGAAAAATTACCAAATGAATGGAAAAAATAACAAATGAGTGGTTTAAATACCGTATATTTTGATGTTATTAACCAGAATTACAGTACGGTAATTTTTTTCTCTGTGTAAGCAAATTTGTACGATGCAAAATTGGGGATGTAAAAATCAGTTCAAGGTCATTTCCCCCATAAAATGCGTTAACAAGTTTATAATTTTCTCAAATATTTTGGGAAAGAGAGAAAGTAGATCTCCAAAAAAAATTCGTTAAATAGAAAATTCACTTCGCTATTTGGAAGTTATTTAACGAAGAAATTTCCAAAATGTTCTTGATTCCACGAAAAAATTCGTATAATATAAAATATATATATATATATATTATCATTGATTCCGAAGCTTATGGTGCGTTATGATAAACTGGTGGTCAAGACAAATTTGTCATATGATTGACTTGTTTGGCGGTGTAAAATCCTTAGAGCAACATCGTGAGAACAAACCAAGCTCTTCATTTCACATAGATTTTTCTTAATAAGCTGGGAGATTAGTTTTACTAAACCATATAAAAATATTTATTTTTTTAAAATTATTTTGTGGAACGCTATCGCTTTATAATTTACGGGTAAGGAACCGTTAATTGAGACAATTGCAAATTGGTATAAGTTCTTTATACCATATGCAGATCAGGTAATTTATATTGTCTTCGCAAAACGTCAAGTTGGCACAATCAAGACAAATTCCCAAACATTTTGTGGTGTCTTATGAACTGAACCCCACGACAACATCGTAAGCACAAGACAAGCTCTTTCCTATGAATTCCCATAGATTTTCTTAATAAGCTCAGGGATTAATTTTTGTAAAACGTATCGTATCAAAATATATCTTATTTATGTATTTTTTTAATACTTAGCGAAACCCCATCGGGTCATAAGGTTCGAAACCGTTGATTTCGATAACTTCAAATCGGAATAAATTCTTTTTCCAACTACTATAGATTATGTAACTTATATTGTCTTCGCAAAACGACAAGTTGGCGCGATCAAGACAAATTCCCCATCTGATGTCTTACAAACATTTGGCATGTCTGGTGAACTAAAACCCCACAACAACATCTTGAGCAGAAGACAGGCTCTTTGTTTCACATGAGTTTCCTTAATAAGCTGGGAGAGGGGGGAAGGGGGGAAGCTCACTAAGGGAAAGAAGAAACGCCGATCTTGGTGGCATTAAGCCAATGTTTCAGATAAAAAAGCAGGCATGGGGTATCTGTTATTCTCTTAAAGATACAATCTTTCTCTGCCAAATTTAGATTTGAAATGTCTTAAGCAACGGTTTCAGTCGAGAGCTGTCATAATTGGTTATGCACCGAGGAAGACAAAAGGAATCTCTTTTACCGCTTGAAATGCGGGGGTGCCGATTCACATTTTCAGAAAGGTGCTAATAATTTTTTTATTCTAAGGTAATCTTTCAATAGTAACTTTATGTTATTTGGTAGATATTCGGCTGTGAGATACTGTTATTGCCTATCAGTTGACTGCCTATCAGTTACTATTGCCTATCAGTTACTGCCTATCAGTTGAAAATGGTTCAAACGACTTCTTTGGTACTTTCAAAAGTGCTAATTAATACAAGAGCTTATTATGAAACAATAATAAACCACATTTTTAAGAACCTCTAAAGGCTATTATTCAATTTCACCTAGTTTATTTTTAAGGTTACTGTTGAATGAAAAACCTAAAGCATCTACTAAAATATTAAGTTATAAGACACTAAATGTATATATATATATATATATATTGACCTTTCTTAGCTAAAATAATAAAATGCTGATAAACAAATTAAAAAAAACACACACACACACACACACACACACACACACACACACACATATATATATATATATATATATATATATATATATATATATATATATATATATATATATATATATATATATATATATATATATATATATATATATACATACATATATATATTAATAGTAATAAACAAATAAAAATTATTATTGAATTATTAAATTAATTCATTTTCACATTCAAGGGATTATAGTACAAGTGAATTGTAAATGATTAAATTTAGCTAATTGTTTTTTTTTTAAATTAACGAACTATTTCATTATTTATTTATTTCATATCGCAAATAAAATGTTATTTTTTTTATGTATTTTCATATAATAAATGTAAGATGTTTTTTAGTTCGTTTAATAATTTACTCTTAATATTTTGAATATCTTTTCAATTACATTTATCTTGGCATATGAATATTTGTTTTATTTAATTTTCATTTGCTGCCTTTAGTTACTAATGTAATATTTGTGTTATATTTGGCATAAATAAAATAACAATATTTTAAAACGCACGTAAAACTTTTTTATACCATTTCCTCTAAAGCGACATTTTTTAAAATTTTTATTCTTTAGAAGTCATGTACGAGTATTTAAAAACAACTACTAATCTCGAATTCGAAAATATTTGGAAAATCAATTGTTTAAATTTCAGCAGTGAGTTTCTATAACGCAGTTAGCACCTGAGTACCAATTACTTTTGTAATTTACAACACTTTATAAAAGAAAAGGCAATTAAACCATAGGCCAGATTTCAAGCAAACAAGCCATGTCTATGTTAGTGACCGAGTTAGGTATCGAACTTATAACCTCCGTCTATATTAAAAATAATTCTGGATTTTGGAATGGTCGAAAGTCACTCGAACACGATCGACAAATCAAACAGCTATGATTTATGGGGTTTTCGAACCCACGCTTTTTGTATGACAGCCAAGTGTTTGGTTTGGCAGCCATTTTTAGAGTAAATAATTAATTATTCAAGTGTTTGAAAAATTACTCAGTGTCTTTAAATTGATGGAACAATTTTTAGTTCAGAACTGCGAAAATAAAAAGTCATGGCATCATTAATTTACTCGGAAATTTTTTTTTTCTTACGTTAAACAATGACGCAGTTTCCGCCTGAGACATCAGCAGGAGCAGAAAGCAAAACGTAAATATAAAGGCAATTTAGAATTAAGATGGATATACAGCTGAAACGCAGTCATTCAACTCACATATACAAAACACTCCAACAAACAAGATTGCAAAGTACACCAAATGAAATGGAAGAAGGAATCTTAGTCGCATCCAACAAGAAAAACCTTGTCTTTTAGGGGGACCTCGCGAGAAAAAAAAAAAGATAAGGATCTACTGAGCTGAAAGCTGCTCCAGAAAGCGAACGAGAAAGATCTAAGAAACGTTGTTACGACAAAGAAAGTTTTTGTGAGCAATTGGCAACTTGACAGTGAAAAGACAAGAGCGAGGAGAGAGCGCTGCAAAGGGTTGGGGTGTACTTGGTAATGGAAACGAAATTCGAAATGGAGCGTTATCTTCTCTCTTTTTCTGCTCTTCTGACACTAAAACTGTTTGAAAGAAACGAAACTTTAAAGGATCAAACTATAGATAAATATTTTAACAGTAAATTGAAACCTCGTTTGATAGTTGAAGTGAGATCAATTGGAAAAAAATCAGCAGCAGAAATTGTTTATAGCATGCATTTTGAAAAA
Source organism: Parasteatoda lunata (assembly GCA_949128135.1). Lineage (NCBI taxonomy): Eukaryota > Metazoa > Arthropoda > Arachnida > Araneae > Theridiidae > Parasteatoda > Parasteatoda lunata. The sequence continues at coordinate 99,042,981 of OX421971.1, forward strand.
GTGTTAAATTTATTTCATGTTAGCTAGTTGAAAACCGATATAAAAATGATATATGTATCATTATATGTATGTATCCTTACATATAATATTTTATTTTTAACTAAAATCATTACCAAAGCTCTTTGGTAAAAAATAACCTATCTTTTCGGTGTTACGATAGAACCTGAAACACAGTAAATTTCACCAGATTCCGGTAATTTAGACCATACTTTTTTTCTCTGTGTAAGAAAGATTGTTTAATTCAGAGATTTTTTGGTTGATTGTATGAATTTGTTTTAAATCTATTTTTAATTTTATGAATCCATTTTAGATAAAGGTGGCTTCTAGCATTTACTTTTTCAAATCATTAGATTTATTTCATAGCTGTTTAATATAATTAATTATTTGGAATTCAAAAGATCTTTCTAAAACTATTCGGTTCATTTCATTTCATGAATAGCAGTTTGCTAGTTGGTTGAAAAAATATATAATTAAGTGATCAGTTGCAATCATTGCTCTCGTGCAGTATGCTTTTCTAAACGAGTGCCAAATCACTAAGAATAGAAATTTCAATCAGTGTATTTGAAGCGGATTAAGCCTTTACATGTGATATATATTATAAGTTTGAATAAATAATCTTTTAAACTGTTAACACTTAGTACGTAAATAGGTAGTTAAATTATATTCTAGTCCAGTGTTAAGTCATTTAGAATTAAAGAAATTATCAACGTATTTTTGTATTTTATGTATGTTATAAATTATACTTATTAGGTTCATAATAAAATTAAAAAATTACTTATAATATATTAGAAATGCTTGATTTTATTTAGATAATAAGTGTTAAACTATATATGAATAATAATGTATAAAATTATTCCAAACTCAGAATGAATATTGTTCTATAAACATTTGTTGTGGTTTATTTTCTTAGAAATATAAATTTTATTCGAAAACTTTTTATTCTATTCATTTCTAAAGATACCTTCAACACCCATTACTGTTAACATTTTAGAAGGAAATATATACTAAATTCCATTTGAAGATTGAACCAATAGAGTGTTTTAAAGAATATTCATGCTAGTTTCAAAATGCAAAGAAAAAGAAAATGCAAATAAACTCATAAACGAGGGAAAATCTTTCCCTTTTAAAAAGAAGTGTAACATCAAACGGAAATACTATTTTTTGGCGATGTGTGTTCAGTTCTTTGCTATGCAACATTAAACAAGCAAAATTTGAGATCATAACGCAAGGCAAACTCATTCTAATACTGTTAAAAAAACGATTTGCTTTTTCAGCAACCATTTAGGCTTAGTTTTTTTGGTTTACACCATTTGTTGTTTATTCAAAATTTCCCCCCACAAAACCGTTTGCTAAAAGATCCATTCGATTTTCTTTTTTTCTCTCCCTTTTTTTAAAATAAAAATAAAAATTGACTAACCATTCCTTTTTTTCGCTTCAGAATGGCTCAAAAAATAAAAAGTGATAAAAAATAAAGATGAATTCGAAACATTATATTTCATGAGCTTGTGTATCGTTTTTTGATGCAAATCTTATGTATCTATTAAGACTTTATATGTATGTATGTATTTTAATTATGGTTTTTTAAAGACTTTATATCAGTAGGAAAAAAGCAGTATTTACGCTAATTTGTTTAAAAATTGTGCTAATTCGATTAATCAGACATTTTTACCGCCAATTAAAGGAGATGATGCCGCTTCCGTTTCTAAATCTAAAACATTAAACGTTTAAGATTGCAAAGTTTTATTGCATTAATTATTCTAATATTTCAAATAGAGGAAAAAAAAAACGCAGTATTTTCTATAAAGAAATATTATCCTTCCTTTGAAATACTGTTGTTTTTCAACATTTTGATTTTAAAAGATATGCGAATTTAATAATTTAGAGCAATTAAAGATGAATAGTTAACCATTAGCATGATCATTAAACTTTAATACTATAATTAATTTAAATTCTAGAAAAAGAAACGTAATTTTTTCGTCGATAAATAATTTTACACTCGATAAGCTATTACTTTTCAAGTTAGTACAGCTTAAGATATTGTTGAATTGATTGATATTTTTGTCCTATGCAGAATAGCGCTATTAATTTTTAAAATTTACTTACAAAATATTGGTGTTAAATTTGTGCCATAATAAAACCTGGTCTTAAATAATAATTTCATTATAAACAAAGTAAAATTAAATAATTTCAAAATTATGTGATGTAATTAAATTATTAATTTCATAATATAAATATGTTATTGAGAAATTATTATTTAATTCATGACTTAATAACTTAAGCATCACTATTCTTGAAAAAAGGAAATAGCTTCGAAATATTTATGCTTTCAGAAAACCATAAGAAACATTTCAAAACTCGAAATTTTAAACTTTAATTATCATACGAATCACAGTTACTGTAACTTTAATTATCATACGAATCACGGTTAATTAATACGAATAAAATTACAGTTCTGGTAATAATTTTAATGAATTATAGTAACGGGTAATTATCACTCGAACTAAAATATAGTCCAGTTAATAATCATTCAAATTAAGTTGTTATATGGTTAAATATTGAATTAATTAATTGTAGTATAGTTAATTATTTAATGAATATATAATAGTGCGATTAAATATCGCTCCCATTAATTGAAGTACAGTATGTTACAGCGAAAATTAAATTATACTACGGTTTTTTATGGCATGAATGAAATTGAAGTACGAATAATTATCACATGAATAAAATTATAGTACTGTTAATTCTAACCCGAATTAAATTGTAATACAGTTTTTTTTTTTTTTTTTCATCACGAAAATTAAATTTCAGTGTGGTTAATTACTACAGGAAATACAATTTTGTTGATAGTCTATCTATACACATGCAAATTACTTTTTAATTTCAGAAATTTCTTTTTAGTTAAATATTGAAAATATACGGAAATATTAATTGAAAGCAGTTTTTTAATTATACATAATCAAAAATATACTTTAAGCAAAATTTTATCTAAATATTTTAATCTAATATGATTTAGAACAAATGACACATGAAAAATTTTTAATGTATAAAGTGCCGGAATGTTTTTAAAATCCTGCACACAAAAAAATAAAAAAATATATTTTACGTAAGTACCAATGTAAAGACTTTTTTTTCTTTTGCCAAGAGTATAAGCATTTGTTTATATTTTAATTTTGTGTCTTGTAACTTTCTTGTTTACTCATAAAACTAAAATATTTTTTTTATATTTTTTTATTTTGCAATTAATTATTTAAAAATTGACAGCAAGACAGTAAATTTTGCCATTTTCTGAAGTATCATGTTAAAATTTCCAAATTTTACCAGAATGACTACCAAACATAGTAAGAAATAGGGATAGTAATAAAACCATATTGTATTGTTTAATTTTACAAAAAGCCATTACCAAATCGCTTCGTTTAAATTATCGTGCTTTGTGGTGTTTCCATAGAGCCAGAAACATACCTAATTTAACCATATTATGGTAGTTTTAATCACACTTTGTTACTCAGTGTACCTCGGAAAGAAATCAGAGTTTAAATGATAAATGTAAGTTGTTTTTTCTATTACAATTTTAATGTTAATTTATCGCTTTATACGAAGACTGTCATGTTTTAAGTTCAAATTAAAAAAGCAAGGCAATCGTTATGCGAATAATAGTAATTATCTCATATAGAAAATAATGAATGAATAAAATTGCTCAATAGCCAAAATATACCTTTCTTCTTTGAATTGCCTTTAAAGGTTTTATTTGCATTTCTAATAAAGGATTTCAAAACTTCAGACCTTGGAAGAAAATCGAAAGCTCTTTGTTCAATTTCAAAAGTAGCGCATCTTACAATTAGCTTCAAGGCTTCTATTTTTTTTTATACAGCCTTTCATCTTTATTTTATGGGCATGTTTCAATTATTCGATTTTATTTGTTTTTTTTTTTTATAAAATTGAGAAGTTATGAACAAATTTTACTTTATCTAATTACCATATAAGGGGGTATTTCATTGAGAAAAAAGTATGATGAAAACTGAGTACGGTAAAATTTATCGTGGCTCTATGGGAACACAAAGAAGCTCGGTAATTTTCATCGAGAACTTTCGTAATAATTTGGTTAAATTTAACAAAAAATATGGTTTTATAATGTGATAAAATTTGGTAAATGTGGAAAAATTTGGTAATTTAATTGGACAGAACGGGGATTTGAGTCCCAGCGTAGCTCGTATGTCCAGTTAGTTTACTTTTACGGTTTTAAACCATGCTAGTTGTAATAGGTTAAAAAAACCATATAGCTTTGTATTCATGGTTTTATAACCATACTAGTTGTAAACGTTTTCAGAACAATAAAGGTAAAAAATGCTCCTTACCGTAAATGATACCTCTGGGGGTACTAATCCAGGAGTTTCCTTGTCTTCTGGATTGAGTTCAAAATTACAAGGCTACGAAGTTGAGTAGTCGTAAACCCAAAATCGGGACGGCTGTTCTACGACGGTTATAAAATAAAATAAAATATTGCTTTATTAATATATTTTGGTTTTATTAGCCAGACATAGGCTTTTTTCTTAACCAAAACTGTTATAACCTTAGAGTACGGAAATTTTACCAGATTACTCCCTCTTACAAACTAAACTAAAAATTGAATCCTAACTAAATTACTAATTACAAAATAACTAAATTGACTTCCAACTAAAAAATGAATTTTGTGCTGCTATTCATTATGTTAAGAAATACAATGCTTTGATTTGTATTTACTAATATAATCAATAACCAATTGTTATAATGTATTGTTAAAGAACTTCCTCCAAACATTTTCTCTTTATACTTTCAATTAAGATACTTTAATGTAGCACTTCAATCCTAATCTTTTGAATAATTCTATATATCTCAAAACGGAATTTTCTATCGAATTTCGTAAAAAAAAAAAATATATATATTTTTTTAAATTTTAATTCTACGTTTTAATTTAAGCATAAACTCGAATTTTACTGAGAAATCAGTATCTTGTAAGCAAAGTTGAATTCACGCCTAAAGAAAGGCATTTTATTCAAAACCAGTATCACATAATAGAGCTGTTACTCTTCAAATATTTCAACAACAAAAAATTGAAATATTTTTTTTTTCATTCTGAAATCGAAATGTGGTTAGTAGTCAGAGCATATCGCACACGTAATCCTGGGATTTTCACAATCATCTTTGTCAAGAAAAGATTTCAGCAGTTCCGACAGGCGAAAAATTGGCGACGCCTGAAAATCCTGATCGCAATCCTGATAGCTTTCACACCATAATCTCCATGTCCGCATCCCAATACGCTGTCACACCCTTCTTTTTAGAACCTTTTTTTTTTTCATTATGGGGGTTAGTGTCGCTTTCTGGCTACTCTTTATCTTTGGATAGCAAGATAAGAAAAAAATATATATTCTTTTATTCCTGTATTTTTCCCGAATTAACGCTTGGATGGAACGCTTTTCCGGTTGGTTGACCGAATGTTTTGACTCAATATTCGCTGAATTAGGTTTTCCAATTTCGGGTTCAGATTACTCATATTTGTGTGCGATTAGGTAGAACCATTGAGCACCTTTTAATAATAAGACTTTAAAGAATTGAAGAATTTAAATATCCAGTATTTAAACTTAAAAATCATTATTATGAATGTAAATTTTAATAAAACCGTTTATGTCTTGTAAACTTTCATTCTGCATTTTAAACATGTTCATACATAAATGTCATTTATGAATAGTACTGCTACTTTTTTACATACTTAGTATATTGATTTTTGTCAAAGTATCTATAAAACGAAAAATATATAAACAATGATAGGTATCTTAAAATGGCTTTGGCCTGATATTTTGTTTATAAGTGTTATTTTAAACCTTGGCTAAAGTAAAAATTAAAAATAATGCATCATTAAAAATTAATTAAAATTTTTAAAATTAGTTATTTTTTACTCGTCTGTTAAACGTTATTCGAATTTATAACAGTCCAAACTTTAAAAGAAAATGAAAAAATTTTTAAGTAAGATTTAAATTTTGAAGTGTGCATTCATAAAGTAATCATGCATTTAGAAATTAATGACAATACTTTTATCATATAAATGGAAATTTTTGTGATCGATTTTTATAGCACTTTTAGTTTATTACTTTTGTACCAGGGTTATAAAATTTTATGAAATTGGCTATGATACTCCGTGAATATTTTCAATATAAGGGCTGTCACCTTTTGCAATAACCATGCAACAAAAGACATGATGAAAATATATTTATCAAATCAAAAAACAGAGCTGAAAGTATAATCATTTTGCAGTTGTATCAATTTAAACAATAGGATTTATAGTTCAAATAAAATAAATTCAAAAATGAGTTGCTTAAAATGATGATCATGTATCTTTAGTTACTATGTCATGTGATTTAGGAATGTTAAGTGATTTTTTTAAATTCTGTTTGTAGTTGGAAATGACAGTCGAGATTTAAATGGTGATATACACGATGAAGAATCCAAAAGACAAAGAACGCAATACAACGGAGACCAACTATATACAACGGTGAGCATACATTTCACATAACGTATCATATTATTAATGTATTTTTATTTGCATTACTAAAAAACCGCTTAAAAAGTTTGTCTTATTAATTTATTAAATAATATAAACTCATATGATTTCTCTTCATTTATATTTTATCAAGAAACTTGTTCCTTACGAAAAAAAATCATGGTTCCTTTTATTTTGAAAAATAACTGTGATGTTCTCAGCAAATCTAATCTATTTATGGCTAAATATTTAGCACTTTTACCTACACCTATAGGAAAATGAGGCCTAAGTTCCTGCCGCGAAGGAATATTTACTTCATCATGAGGTGAAAAAAAGGGGGATGAAGCAAAGGACAGTGCAAAGTTGCAAATATAATTATAAACGACCAATCAAATTAATTTTATCCCTTTTGTTACAACGCTATTCTTTTTAGCAGCCACAGCAACAATATTACAAGCATTTGACCTTTTCCCGCCAAAGTGATTAGTGATTAAACTAATGCTCCTATACAAGTTTCCAAAATTTTTCCTCGAGAGGACTTATAACCACATTAGTCTTTGGTGTGTGTTTTTTTACTATATACTTTTATAAACACTGGTTCTTTAATTTGACCCTAGAATCGAACTTATTCCCCGTCTTTCAAATGTTCGACAATGCCAGCAAATGCTTTAGATAGCTTCTCTTTAGAAAGTTTTATGCCCTATAATAAAGTTCCTGAAGCTTTTTAAAAATTTAAAATCTGATTTTGGACTTTTCCCGACTAATAATTCAATTAGATTTCCATAGAAAATAAGTAGCTAATAATTAATGTCACGTATTTTCTTGTGGAGCCAAGGGATTGATCAATCATTTTTTTATTACCATAGTCTAATACTAAAAAGAAAGAAAAAGTAGAGAATTATAAATAATTTTCTGAAATTACTAGTGTTCTAAATCGTGCTGCAAGTTGAGTCCAATAACAGCAATTATGTTTTATATTGTTCTATACTGACACAGATTTTAATTAATAGTAAAGTAAAGCACTCCAACAGAAGTCAGTTGTCACCCAGAGATGTCATGAAAATCAAGGATATACGAATTCGTGAACTGCAGGATGATGGCGACAATGTGGTCAAACCCAGCCGCCTTTACTTCTCAGATGAGCTGGTGCCCTTGGCAATGTACTTAAGATTTTACAATTTCGAGGCCATTTGACTTGATGGTGGCAATGTGGTCATTAATGTGCACCAACTGCTTTTACTTCCTTGACACGATGGTATCCATCATCGATCTGAAGCTGTGAAGTAAGATAGTCTTCAAGCTCTGAAGTAGGGCAGGATTCAAGACTCCATAGGAATTGAGCACGGGTACTTCATAATGAAAACTCTTACCATTAATGTGCTTTTATCATTGTTATATCAACACTATGCAGAATTTTAACATTTACTATAATATCCGTACTTACTGTTACACCTATCAGGCGTTATCTTATATGGTTTTTTTTTTTCTTCTCTATATTTCAGCAAATGTGGCCGAAATGGCCTAAACAAGACGAACTGAAAGCAGGGGCTATGGTACCGGACCTCACAGCAGCAGCTGTTGCTGGTGGTGCTCCTTATACCTTGCAACAGTTCCCCACCACACCCGAACAAGCTTTCACACCAGTCGTCACTACCACATCTTCCAACGAACACATAAAAGCCGAAATCTCACCTTACGACGCAGCCATGAGTGCGATGACGTCACAAGTGCAATCCTCGGCCGTATATTCCCCACCTTTAGGTAAGTTTTTCACATAACTTTTTTTTTTTTAGTTACTTTCTTTTTACAGTTTACACATGTGAAGTCATATTTTCGCAGTAATCCTCTAATGATCCTTATGGTAAAATGACAAAAATATATCTTTTAATCCTATAGATATTCTTCATAATTAGTGATGCTATATCTCATATTGAATTGTTATACTGTTCTTGAATATTTTTAATTTAAATATATAATTGACTAGGAATTGAAATATTCACGTGAGTTATGCATAAATATTTCTAAGCCTATTTTGCACTGCTGCAAATACACCTAAGAACGCTAAACTTCATTTAGTCTTAAGCACACTGTGACTCATTTTATAGGAAAATTGTGACTCCAGATTTTGTTTTGTGTCATTATCATAATCCTATGTTATGATGTAGTTGAAGCCGTACTTCAGCCAGTTTTTATCCTTATAAGACTTCTTTTAAATAAAAACTGCAACTTAGAAATTTATGCTACACGTGAACACCACGATTTTTGATACACAGCAATATTTGTATAACCCCATTGCTGATCCTAGTCTGTGAGGTTGGAAGATGAATTTCTGTAGTTCTAGACTATCTGGTACAAATATATTCTACGGTACACCATCCGATCTCTATTATACTGGAACCTAATTAAATCATAGGCGAGTTTCAAAAATAAAACAATATGTTTGGTATTTTCTCTCGACAGTCGGTTGCCCAGCAGCTCATTTTCCAGTCAAATAAATTTGCCATTACCCGACAGGTTAATTTGGTCGACAGTTCATTTGTTCGACAGTTTTGTTCGATACATATGCTTACCTTTTAATGCTACCCAGTATTAACTATCATTCTAGAAAATAATAAGTCCTTTATTTTTCAATTACTCACAACATAGGCAATTATTACACAAACAGTCGTTATATATTACTTGCCTTAAGTACACAAGATTATTTGAAAGGTTAAAAAGTTGTCAATAATGATTATACTCATTTCTTTTACTTGCCAGCCCTGTCAGGCAATATATATATATATATATATATATATATATATATATATATATATATATATATATATATATATATATATATTGTCAATGTAACGTATGTTACATTGATGGTTAGCTGATAATACACAATCAGTTTCACCGTATGCCCTCGCCGATGTTGCATTAACGAAGCGAAGCGTGAACAGCCTCGATATTCTATCATAGAAAGTTGTATTTTTAATATTAAGAAATAAACTTTAATTCAGGATAATCATTCAAAGGATTATCCAATATTTTTTATAAGATCGCAAGACTTAAATTGAATTAAAATAATAGAAACATTTATATTATATTTTATTGCATAAAGTGTCGCCCAATGTAGGAAAATTATATTTCCTCACATGTTCGAGGTATGTAATACAAGACATAATAGACTTATTGCATATTAACCCTGAAATGTGAGAAATTTGTGTCGGCAAACTGCATTTTTTAAATTTCAAAAAAGTTTTACGATCCTCTTAGTTTTGTTTCCTATTTTGCCCAAAAAATAAAACGAGAAAATAGACATCTCACGTAGTTTCGAATCGAGATCCCTGATCCCCCAGTCCTACTTTGTTGCATACTTCGTCATGCAAGAAAACACCAATTTTTTACTCGACTGAATACTTTAAAGCGTACTGTTTTTCTATTTCTTTCAGTAGAACATTTTTTCCCTTAAGAAATATACTTTTCGAATGTTTAGAGTCTGTTTCTGATGTTTTTAAAATAATCTGAATGGCGAATTATTTCTTGACACAGTTATTTACTGGTTTAAATTTAAACCAATAAATAATTTTGTAATTGTTTATTTAATGAAAAAAAAACTAAAACAGTATTTTACATATGAAAACAGCTTAAATTTAAATTCTCTTTAGAACATTTTCATTATACATTTTTTATTTCGCATTTGGAAAATGCATTAATTTAGAGTGTGTTATAATATTCCCAATTTTTTTATGACAACGGAAACCTAAATAATTGAGTTACTTTGTCGGAACCTTAAGTTAATAAATCAAATTTATTAGCAGTTGTGAATATACTAATCAAATAAGCTACTAATTATTTTGATAAGATTCAATGTGATGAATAAATTTTTTTCTATAATTGTTTTATCAATAAAACTCTTAAAATAATAGGTTTGATGTCAAACAGTTGAATTCACTGACTGGAATGGGGAGTATCTAGTCTAGTTCTGAATTTGTTCTTGGTATATACATTTACTGAAAATGAAAGAAAAAATAATGTATAAAAATAAAAATTAGCGTAATTATAGTTTTTGAAAAGAACTCTTATAAATGTGAGAATAGTTATCAGTGAGGCATAATTCACTATTTTTGAATTCGGCCATTTTATTTTGAATTGAAAAGTTTAAGAAATACTAATGCAAGCTTTTATAAATTTTGATATATCTGTTTTTTTTACTGGCATTTTACTTAATTTTATAAAAAAAATAACCAAAATATCAAATAAATTATGGTTTATTGTTTAGATATAAATGTAATTACAGGTTTCAAAAATCATTATTTCTGATTTCGAACAATTAAACTCTCTGACCTCCTATGAGCTTTCCACGGAACCTTAAGGGTTCCGTGAAACACCATTTGGGAACCGTTGTTCGAAGATCTTACGTTTAGCTTTGATGCTAATGTAAACTGGAATTATCAGCCCCGTCTAGAAACTAAGATTAAAACAAAGTGTAATGTTTAAGTATTGTAAATAAAAATCTTACTATCTTGACTAACAATATATACTCCATTACTATTTTTTAACAGCAGTTTATCAATTTCTTGAAACCTAAGCATTTTTTACTTAGAATTTCAAGCATATTCATGGAACAAGAATTAGATTGAAATATTCAGATCATTGATTTGAATTATTGAGTCGATTGTTGAATCGAATCATCTAAGTGAATTTATTCGAATGATTTTATTCCCCGATTCCTATGATTCGAATCACTTAAGTGAACTGATTCGTTCAATTCGAATCACTTAAATGAACTTATTCGCTCGATTAGAATCACTTAAGGTAACTGATTCATTTGATTCAAATCTCTTAAGTAAGCTGGTTTGTTTGATTCGACTTATACGAATGAACTGATTCGTTTTATTCGAATTAATTCAATGATTTATATCCGACATCCATTTTTAATAAACCGTTTTATTAAGTTAGTTACAATTGCGTTATTAAATATTCTATGCAACTTTTCTTTTTAAAAATCTAATGTTTTATCTTTTTTTTCTTCTTTTTTTTTTCATTAGTAAGAAGCAGGCAAATTATTGAATTGTGTGTAAATTTCGAAAACCACTTTATTTCAAATCAAAACTCTTGAAATGATGCGTCTTATCTGGCACGCTTTTCCAGAATCGGCCTTTGGGATGCCCCAAACATCGACAGGAGGCGACCTAACCAACCATCAAATTCGAACAAGAAGCTTGTTCCATGGATCAGTCGTTCCGACGGCTCAATCTTGGTGGAACATCTTTAGCGCCGAGACCCCCCATCAGGGAGATAGGGAGCGTGATGACAGATGTTGCAAGTCCGAATGTAACGCGGCAATGCCCCGATAAAGATAGCAAATCTTACAGATCACTTCACTTCTGTAGCCAGTTTTATATAAATCGAATGTTTTCGTCACCTACCAGTCCCCCTTTCTATTCTATCTTGTTCCAAAATGTGGGCTTTTGTTCGGGTTTAATGGAATCTAGGGATTACAGTTTCAAACCCGTAATCCAAAATCATTTGATTTTACTTTTTTTGCATATTCTCGTGCATTGTTCATGGGATGCCAAGCATTAGTTACTTATAGCATATTTTAGCTTAACAAATTTAATTAAATAATCAATTTTCTGGCGATATTTAATAAAATTTAACTTCTTGCAAAACTTAAAGATTATCTTAAAATAATGAAATTTAATAATTATATCAGAATTAATTTATTGTTTATTTTATACCGGTGTTTGAACAGCTGACCCTATTCTGAGTTCATAACTATAAATGTTCAACTCCGCAGTCTTGCAATTTTGAGCCTTATACAGAAGACAAGAGAAATCATGTATGAAGCGTTGGGACAAATTAGCATTTGTGGATTCGCATTTGCTTTACATGGGGAGGAAAACCTTCCATGGATCGCCCAACGGTAAGGAGATTCTAACGCATGATCTGTCTACCACTGTTCATACTTTTCGTCAGCACTATGATCGGTGGAGAGCCGGGTGTGGAATTCATGTCTATCATCCATCGCTGGGAATCAAACCCGGTACACTTCATTGGGAGGCAAGCACTCTATCCCCTACGACTCCGCGTCCTTTTTTTTTTTTTTTTTTAAATAATTTTATTGATGTAACTTTTTGTGCTATACCTATCTTTCGATTTTCTGATTAAAATTGGAATCTTTCAAGCCAATTACAGTAGCTTTACCAATTCTTATATTCCTGCAGTAAGACTTAGAAACATGTTGTTACTTTTTGTGTAATGTATGTAATCCTTATGAATGTAATTGCTGAATACGGAATAATGACAATAAATAGAAATATTTATTTTCGAAATAATATTTTTTTCATTAATCCTAAATCCCAAATAAATAACGTCTATGATTAAAAATAGTAGATTTTAGAATCAAATAATCAGATATATAAGTAATTATAAAGTATATAAATAATAATAAAATAATGTCAGAAATACTCAGAGTTGTGTCACATTATGATCGACAGACACTTTTCATGACAAAATGAAAATTAAACTACACTTTGCCAAACTCAAATTTTAACAAGAGAAACTTTAAACTCTCAAGATAAAAATGTAAAATTTTCATTAAAAAATTATCTCCCGAATACATGTATCTTTCACTGTTGGCCTTTGAAATTTGTTCGACAGTACTCTTACAAGTTTTGCTCTTTAAAAACTTGTTTAAAAAAATGTTATAAAATTTTAAGATATTAATTGCAAGTTTTTTTTTCAAGTAACATTTCTCACGATAATATATTCTAATTATGTAAACTGTATAAAAAAGATACAATTTCAAGTTTTTTAGAAACAAAACATTTAAAAAAAAAAAAATGTCTATCACACCCAGTGTAACAGAATTTAACCAAGCGTTAAAATTTCCGTATAAATGCTACATTTCCAGGAATCGTGTTCCCATTTCATCGTTTAAAATAGCTTGTCTTCGAAATTTACGATAAAGAAAATTATATACATGTATGTCAAGTTTTTATTTTTATTTTTTATATTTTTCTTCGTAGAAGTACGATAATCCAACTTTAGATTGAAGACCGGAAAACATTGCTTTTTCAATTCATACGCTTCGTTGCTTTACATACGCTGCAGATAACAATGACTTATTTGAGGTAAAACGTCAAATTATAAGAAGAGTAATTCATCATAAATTTTTATGGCGCGACAATTTCTTAAGCATGGTTTTTAACAAGTGAATGAATTAAATTTATTCCTTTTGTTAAACTACATGAAGAGAATGAATTAATAGAGCTGTTTTTGATAAATTATATGAATTAATGAAGCATTATCAATTGGTACGTCTGTTTGTTTCCAGTATGATTTATTAAGAATTTTATTAAGAATTGATTTATTAAGAATTAATTTATTGAATTGAGCTAATTATTTTTGTTTTATCATTCAAAGTGATTTAAGCTTACTCGTTTTGTCAAATTATATAATAATCATTATAATAATCATTAAATCATATCGCGGGAATTATTCTGATTTTTAAATCAAGTTTTTTAAATTGCATCAAAATAAATGTTTCTAATGCATCAAAATAAAATTATTTCATTTTACCATATTAAAATGAAGTCAAATTGAAGAATTATTATAAGAGATTATAAAAGCAGAAACTTTGCTCTCAATTATTTTAATTTCAAATTAACTTCCAAAAGTAAGTGTAAGCTAAACTTTAAAGTGTACAAAAATGCTATATTTTTTAAAGATTAAAGTTTTAACCATTATTTTAATCTATTATTGTTTCAAATATAATACATAAAATTTAATGTAAATTTATAAAAATTTATATCAAGAATTTTAAACTATTTTTATTTATTATACTCTATATTATAAATTAATAAAAAAGACGAAAAGTTTATATCAGGAATTTTAATCTATTTATAGTAATATATATATATATATTATATATTACAAATTAACATAATAGATAAAAATTTATATCTGAAAATATTTATTATATAAAAAGCTCTAGACTTCAGCTAAAATGGGAAAAAAATAACAAAAATTTAACTTTATTTATTTTTTCCATAACTAAATAAGTAATTAATATTCATATTTCTAACCTATAAGTAAAACATTTGTTGATATTATATAATTATTTTTAAAATTTTATTGCAACTAAATAAATCAACGAAATAAATTAAAACAAAATAAATGGAATAAATGCCTAAATCTTACTATTACAAATGAATAATTTTCGTGAAGTAATTTGAATGTCGCTTGAATTTTAATTGAGAGTCAAAATCTCCGTTTTCATTATTTTTAAAGCTTCTTGCTTTCTTTACAGTAATATTACCCGATCAATAAAACTGTTTTACGGAGGAATTTCAGGGCAGAAAAGCAAAGCCTAATTACTTCTAAAAAAAAACTTGATGTGTGATTTGTCATCAAGCAAATTTAAGTTAACTCCGTCTTCAGAAAAATAATGAATTAAAGGAACAAAAAGAAATCTTTTCAAATCCAACAACATCAAAACAACTATACTCCGGTAAACGAAGTTTTCTACCCATTTTTATTTGTTTTCTGAAAATTATTGTTTCTTTTTCATTGACTACAATAACTCAAAATCTCTGATGCGTGAATGAGAATTTTTCCTGTTTTACTGTATTTTGGGATCCCTAAGAAAGTTTTGAATTGGCTTCTTAAAAGAAAGGGGACATACAAAAATTTTAGATATTTTTCGTGCATTTAAGCTTTTACACGAAGTAACAGAAATGATATATTAACTATAATTATAAAAACAGTTCGTATTAAGTTCAAATAACAAATAACTACAAATATTGTCAACTGCTAAATTAAGATGGCAATATTGATTTTTTTACTGAATGTTTTATATATAAGGCTCAAATTTAAAAATATGAACTTAATACTACATAATAATTGGCGTAGTAAAAGCATTGAAGTCATGCGTAATACATATCTATCATAAATATCTATCATCACAATCTATCTTATTTCGCAAAAAAAAAACTATAAACAATTTCTGTGGGATAACTTTTGTACTATTTTCAGTAAATACAACACAAAAATCATCAAAAACAATTTTCGGACTTTTTTGTAGGGGGATGGAGATGTAAAAGGGAGAAAAAAAACTTACACATTGTTATCTAGACAAATGAGGTATTATTTCCAGTGATTTTTTGAATTAAAAACGACTAAAGCTGAGTCGATAGAACTGGTAGTATGGAAATTATAAGGGTTTTATATATAAGAAGCATTATGCAATTCTTTACGTTGTATTTACTACATACCTATTACAAAAAAAATAAAAGAGATGAATTGGAATTTGCATCTCTTACACAACCAACCAATGAGATCTATATGATCATTTAACATTTGTATTCTGTTCACAATAAAACCTTCAATAATTGTGTCTTGTTACCAATAAAACTTTTGGTATTGTTACGCATAAAAATGTATTGTATTATACATAATATTGCAATAAAATACAATATTACTTAAATTAAATAAGATCAAATGTAAAATATTACATCGAAGTATTCAAATTATGGAGCAATCAGTAAATCTTTTTAAAAAAATCAAGAAATCTATTAATTTAGAAAATTATTCTTTAAAATGTGTCAAAAATCTATATACATATAATTCGAAAAAAGTATTCTTAACTTAAAATCAATCAATGAGTAATAAAACCTACGAAGTAGTTTTAAAAGAAAGAGCATAAGCGAAAAATGTATCTGATTTAAAATTTTGTATATCTATACATAAAATTACATTTGAACGTTATTTTTCTCAGTTGCTAAACAATATTGGTAAGGTGGCAGATAATGGATTGTTCAAAAAAAAAAAAAAATTTAAAAAAAAATAAGAAAAAAAAATATTCACGAAGAGATTTTGAGAAACCTAGCAGTTAAAAAATAAAAATTATAAAATTTTACTAATAAATATATTTTCTACTAATATTTTGACATATTCATAAAATTTAATTAAAACTTATGAAGAAATTAATCAGTTGGAAAATACTATTAAGGAACCTACTTGTTAAAAAAACATAAGAAATTCATGAATTAAAATTTTTTTAGAAAAGTCTATAAGTTAGAAATTTTTTAAAAATTTTTTATTATTTTTTAGCAAAATTGTATATTTAGTCCATATGAAATACTCGAACCTTATTATTTTCATCGTTTTATATAGATCAATGTAATAGGCCGCCTTCATTAGTTGGCCCTTACGTCTCCTCCTCAACAAGTTCAGGACTAGGCGGCCTTAGTTTACAGGACAAATCTTTACTGGGCGTAACGGGGTCTTTATTGGACCCTTCAACCCTTTCACATCATTACCAACAAGGTACATTTTCAAATATTTTTTTTTTAATTTTAAATTGGGATATTATTTTTTTTTCTGGTATGGGGTCAGTATTGGTGCTGGTTCTGGATTTTTTCGGTGGTGGTGTATAATAAAAATTTTACTAAGGTGATGGTTTTGGTCATTTATTATTTATATAAATGTTTACAATAATTAAAAGGTATTTACGCTTTTCTATTTATTTTTCGTATTTAATGCTAAAAATTTGATGGATTTTATCAAAACTCAATTAAGTTTATAGATTGTAAAAAATGTATTTAAACGTAGTTTTACTGTTTCAAAAATTAATATACACCTCTAAACATTATAATCATGTAAATAACATATGAAAACACCAAGAGAGAAGAATGGTTTATGTCCACTTTTTTGAAAACTACGATTGGGTTGCAATCTGTTTGCTACATTTAGAGGATTGCTAAGTTTTAACAAATCAATAACGTGGAAAATCGGTTCTCCCCGAGAGTAATTACACTTTGAAGATGGACTATGCTGATTCCCGTCCACGCGTTGACAAAGCGAACAAAGAAAAGGATAGTGAAGAAGACGGCTTTAGCTCTACTGAGGATTTATTGATTTGAGAGAAATTTCGAGGAAAAATGGTCCCTCCCGATTTATAAATTTTATTTTTTCTCAGCAATCAAAAATTACATGTTTTTTTTTTTTTTTTTTTTTTTTTTTTTTTTTTAAATTTTGGGAATGTAAATTAATATTTATGATATTTTATTTATGATTACATTGCATGCTCTTAACCAAATGTTAGCTCCTGAACAAACTCAAACTTTTTAAGTCGTTTTTTTCTTTCGTAGACATAAACTGTTTTTTTCCTCTTGGTTTTCGTAGAAAAATATAAAAAATAAATTTTGTCGTCCGCAGGTTTGTCATTAAGAAGTTAATAAAACACTTCATTGAAGTTTTACTTTGAATTCTGCGTTAACTTTTTTAAAATATAGCATTAGCTCTATTCAAATATTTTATGATTTCTTTTCGTATCTTATTTTTATAACATTTAAAGTTAATTTACTCTTCCTATTTTTGCATTAAAATGTACCTTTCCTTCTTAAAATAACATTAACTTTTGTTAAAAATCTTCTATCCTAATAAGAAAATAATAATAATTAAGAGCATGGTTATTGCATGAACTAATTGCATGTTTTAAATAATATGTTGTTATAAGCATTCATTGTCATGTTGTGTTTGTGCTTGCTTTATCAAGTAATTTACTACTAATTTGTTTTGTTATTGTGCTTTTTTATGTGCTGTATTTAAAGTACATCATTTTTAACCTCAACAAAATTAAATAATAAACAAATAATTTTACACAAGAAAAATTGCTCGTTATTTATGTTGTACATTGTTTCATCCTTTCACAGTTAACTCACAGATGAATTTTTTGCAAAATTTCTCAAAAGTAGATTGCTAAAAAAATCTTTCTAAAAACAAAATTTTAAAAAAATGATGCATCAATAATATTAAAAACGATAAAATCTAAACAATTCAGGATAAAATTACGGTAAAAAGTACTGGCACTCAGGGTGCCAGTACTTTTTACCATGATATTCGTTTTTACCGGAACATAATACTGAACCAAATATCTGATAATTCTGAATATCTGAACCAAATATCTGAATTTTTACAATAATTACCATGAAATCACTAAATCACTCGAATTAAATATATATTATTGTAAAAGTCATGTTATAATATTTTACGTTTAAATGAATTTTGCGGATGATGCACACAAATTTCCGGTACTTTATACCGAAATTTGATCAGGAAATTTTTACAATGTTATTGGGGCGTTAGGGTTTCAAAGACGTGACGCAAGTTCGCTTCCAAAAAATTTTGTGGAGAAATAAAATTTTGGTAAATTTTTGTTGCTTCGGCAAGAACCGACAATATTTAAGATGGATTTTATCTATGCAAATGTTAATTCCTTTTATCTTTTTTTTTTTTTTTTTTTTTTTTTTTTAATAGTATCTCAAAGTTTTTTTTTTTCATTTTTTTTATAATTTATTAATTTTTTTTTTTTTTTAGTTATATAATTTATAGCTAAAAAGATGAGAATCTATGTAAAGTGAAAATGAATAAAAACGTCAATGAGCTTTTTTTTTAATGAATTGTTCAAGAATAATCATATGGTTTTAAATTAGAATTTTCTACCATATGATTATAAGAAAGAAAAAGAACTCCCCCCCCCCAAAAAAAAAAATTATCCCCAAATAAAATTTATATTGATCTGAATTCGCTAATTATCTTTAGATTAGCACTACCTATAATAAATTTAAATATTTACCTTTAAATAATAAATTTTATTGCTGTGATTAGTTGCAAAACAATAGTCAAATTTTTTTTTTTCAAAAAAAGATTTTTAAAATAATATATACTTATTTCTGAATATTTCAGATCAAACACCCCCAGTTTATTTAGTTTAAGTTTCACTCTTCCAAAATTTGTAAAAGTATTCTAATTTTTATAATTTGTTCATTAAATATTTTTAAATATTTTCTGATATTTAAAATATTTCCGATTTTTCCCTATTCAAATTATTATGTTTTTCGACAAATTAAACAACCAAGTTCCAATCAGTATTAAATATTTACAATGTTTTAAAAATAAAACTTCTTATTTGCTTTTTGTTTAATAAATTCATTCTTTGTTAACAAAATGATGTACTTTGATTCATTTAATTGCATTAGCATGAACTGTGTTTGTAAATAATGAATACGTTGGATTAGAACGCATTTTATGAAGGTAAAAAATTTTAAAAGCGTGAATTATAATTTTAAATATTGCTTTTAGAGCTAGTGAAAATTTCCTGCCTTAATTATTCGACTGTATTTTAAACTTAAAGTTACTTTGATTTAATCAGTTTTATACTGTATTATTTGTTAATAATATTATAGCAATCGCCAGCTTTTCAGGTATCATAAATTTTTATTGTTTAAATTATAAGTACTATCTATATACATATATATATTTTAATTATTAATAAAATTGAAAAAGAAAATTTCTGATAACATTGAAATAAGAATGTACTCAAGGTTTTCGAAAGCAGATTTCTGCATTTATGAAATTCATTTGCGATTGTTACACACAATAGGTCAGCTATGAATTTTGTGCTATACTCTTTATTTTCATAACACGAAAGGAAAACAATGAAACCTTTTCCTGGTAAGCCATACGGTGAAGAATATCGTGATTTGGAAACTAATTTTTTAATGAAAGTTTAATAAATTTATTCAATGGAAAAAAAGTAATCTTTTTGCTCTATATTATTCAAAATTGGTGGTGAGAAACGTAAACAAACGGGGGTGTTCTAATCCAACTAGCTTTGATACCAATCCTTAATAATAGCTTATACCCTACCATTTATATGTTAATGAAATGCATGTTGCATGTGTTTGTGATGTCGCTTTTTCCCTTCTGCATGTTCCTTAGCAGTAGTGGGAGGTGAGGTGTGTAGCCGTTCCTCCACCCCAAGGAACGTCGAGCACCAGCACGTGGTCTCCTCCTCTGAAGCTCCCTCCTCAACCCCCATGTCATCTTCCTGCCTCACACTCCTGCAACCTCTGCATGCCTCCGCCTCCTCTTTGGACCCTTATGCCTCAACTTTTTCCCCAACGCAATTCCAAGGTAAGCTTTGAAAGAATTCTTGTAACCTTCTGCGAAAAATGGAAAGGATTAAGATATTTTCTATCGATTAATAGTGTAAAACTTTTTATCGGTTTAAATGAGGGTCTTAATTTAATAGTTTTATAGTCTTGATTCAAAATGTTTTATTTCAAGAAAATTTTCAACTCTTTTTTTAAAAATAAAAATACATTTGAGCAAGTAGCAAATTATTTTCAGCAAACGATATTCTAAAAAAATCGTTTGATGTATATTATTTATAAATTGCTTCATTTTGTAAGCATTAAACACTTCGTTAAAATACTATTTTAATGAAATTTTTATTAATTAAAATTAGTTTAAAAATATGTTTATAATGCAAAGGTATAAAAAATTTCCCTCTATTCAAAGAAATATGGATTAATAAATTTTATTTATTTATTTATTTATTTTTTTAATTCAGCAAGTGACGAACGATTTTCTGTGAATAGTATTTTGTGGAAAAAATATCATTAGCAGAAAATTATTTAATGTTTACTTATGTATTGAAGTAAATGAAAGTAATATTTTTTTAAATAAACCTGTTTTTAACAAAAATTTTTATATTAAAGTCAATCTTCTTTTTTTTTCTACTTGTTGCTAGATAGTAAAAATTTTCAAATAGTTTTTAGAACCTATACTTTATTTAATTTTTATTCAAATTTTTCAATCAAATATGTAGTTAGGAAAGGTATATTACTTTTATATCTATTTTTAAAAAATATTTAAACCACTTTTCATTTAATGAAAATCTTTATCTAACCCCTAAATTGGAGACTAAGTAGCAATATGACATTACTATAAAAATATTAAATAATGTAATAAATCATTGATTTGAAATTTTAGTTATTACTTTTAGTTTAAAACCTTGATTAGAATATATTATTGTACACTTTGCAAAGCATATATATATATAGTTATTTTTTAAACCACTTAGATAGAAAAGAAAAGTTTTTCTTATTTTCTTGCACATTGGCACAGTTTCATAAAACTAATGAACGTTATGTTGTACACAAACTGATAAACATTTAATTTACAATCCTTCTTACAGTCTAGAAGAAAATAAATAATGACATATTTTTTTTAAAAAACAAAGTAATCAATCTTTTGTATGAATTTTTTTTTAAAAAATGGCTTTCAAATAGAATTAAACACGAAACCTGTTTTCTTCTGATAAGTGTTAAAGATAAAGCCACTTCCTACATTAAACCATTCATAATAAGATTCCGCAGAGAAAGTATTTAAACCTGAAAGAGGTGCAAAAGCAGATCTTCTTCGCTTTGATTTCCAGGTCATGCCATCATCCTAACTTCATCCTATCTTCATCCGCAGGCGGATGTGTTTCAAGAAAATTGATGAATGTTGACGGATCACCGGAGGAATCTCGCCAAACTCGATACGGAATTCTAAACCATTTCATGCCAAGAAATTTAAGACGCTCGCCGAACATTTTCATTTCTTCTCTTTAGTTGCACGATGGAACGCCTCATTAACCTCGCAATTACGAAAAGGCCCGATAAACAGTTCAGGAAAATTTTACTACCAACACTTATATATATATACGCACACCTCCACAAAACTTTTATCAGTGTCGGAAGAAAAATTTACGTCATGTATTTAAAAAGGGTAAGGATTGGCGAAGATTCTTGGAAGAGTTTCATCTTTCGAATGGATCATCTTTCCGAGGATTGCCTTTCTTAAATGCTGCTTCAGAATCACTTGGTATTAATTTGGCGAGAGTTTATTTAGTTGAAAGATCTAATGGACCTTTGGCTTACGAAGCATGAAGTGATTTTTGAAACTTGGCGGAACTGGAATAGCGCACAAAAGAGTTAATTTTTATCGGCCTTGCAACTTTGAGTCTTAAAATGCTTAACCACGGTAATTTGACTTTATAACTGAAACTTTTAATGCTTACCCATAGTTAAAAATAATGGATTCAACGTCTTATGATGACTTCAACGCCTTTTACCGTTAGCTGAAAGAAATTGCTTCTTTAATAGAGTCCCGTTTCTTGAAAGATTGAAAAGATTCTTTTTTGTTTTGGATCATAGACTAAATACCTGCAATAAAAATGCTTTATAGTTATTGCTTCATATTAAAAATCTTAATACAAAAGCATTTTTTTTTTTTTTTTTACTAAATAAATGAGATTTTTATTTTTATTTTTACCATTTATTTGAAAAACTTTTGCTTAGTTAAGCCTAGAATGAATAGCTTAAACTGAAAAAGCTTTTTATCTCAGTATTTTTGTGGGCGTTTTTCAAGTGTTTGACAATATTTGAAGACAATCATAATTATTCATTTCAAAGTAATTTAAAGTAATGTAAGTAAGACGCATGTTACATAGTAAGTAGTTTGTTGTAGTTTTTTTTTAAAGGCCTATATACAATTACATAGGCATATTTAAAATAAGCTACAAAAAAACTGAAACTTTGAATATATATGTTAATTTCTTCACAAAGAAAAGAAAATAACTAAATTCCGCATGCGTTTTAAATACTTATCTACATAAAAGTTTTGCTATGTAAAGATACTACTAGCACTCTTTTACGTGCTCATTAAAAATGGCGAAGTATTTATTTTATCGATAGATTAGTATCAAAAGAAATATTTCTAGTTATTTTCTAGAAAACATAAAAAATTATAACGTGGTAAATATAGCAATGCTAGGAGAAAAAAAAGATTTATATTGCATGGAGACAGGTACTCAAAAACATTTGTACTAAAAGTTATTTAGGAAGCTAAAATATTTGTGCAAAAAGTTCTGCTACAAATTGTTGTTCTTAAATTGTGTATAAGTAAAGTAAAACAGGGGAAAAAAATAAAAATATCACCATCAACCTGGAGCTATAGCTTCCTTTTGAACCATTACTTTCTGCCGGTCACCTTTTTAAAAATTTGGCAATTGTAGTAAAATTTCATACTTTTATCATGTATGTATCATGTATCATGTTAGAGTATGGTGGCATAAAAACCATTTATTCGGTAAAATTTACTTAACAGTTTTGTATTTTCTTACTAAATATATAGTAATAAGAATTATAATTTAGAAAATCAGAATTGCTGTTAAACTATATACCATATGAACGGAAAAATTACCAAATTAATAGTTTAAATACCGCATTGCTTTTATTACCAGAATTATGTTGTTGTTTTTTTTACCAGAAATATTAATAACACACAATACGGTAATTTTGCCATAGATTTTTCCTCCGTGTGGAGATGTAGGGTTGATGAATTATCAGAAGTATTAAAAACAGAAAGTAATAAAATCAGAAGTATTGAATATTATTGGCAAATCAATATCCTTCATCAAGCAAACCACCATGCATAACATTTAGGTCTTATAGTGTATAAATCCTATATATAATCAAGTTTTATATGGGTCAGATCTTAGGTGTTATATATAATCATAGGTCTTACATATAATCATTTTTTTCTTTCTCTTTTTGTACTGTTTATCAGACTCTTTTGACAACTTGGTGATTTTCGCCAAAATTTGAAGGTGTGCTCAACCCGTATTTTAAGATCCTATGCCAAACTGGACATTTAAAAGCAAAGAATAAATGCCCGATTGGAATCTTGGGACTGCCCGGGCATGTCTCTTTATGTAATATTCGAGTCCCGTTAGCATCTTTATCTTGAACTAGACATTTCATAGAGTATATATTCAAAATAAATGCTTATACATTTAACACTTAAATTAGAGGGGATCTACCACGCAAGCTCCAAAAAAAAAAAAAGCAGATTTGATTGGATGCTACGACTTTTTGTCTCCTCCAATAAGAAACAACAGTCACGTCGAAAGCTCCACAAATATTTCATTTCAGTGATGGCTCTTTTTCAAAGCCATCTTTCACAATAGGGCGCATGCTGCTAAAAAATTCACAAAATTACCATAGCGTGAAGTTAGAAGCAGAGGCAATAAGCAAATTAGAAAATAGCGAGGTGGTGGTGGGGGAGGGGGAATTTAGGCGACATGTTGGAAGATATAAGGAAAGAAAAGCTGAAGCCAGTTGAAGAAAAGAAGAAAAAGACCAGTATCTCCAAAGTACATCAAGCGAAAGTAAAAATTCTTGGAAATTAGTTTTCAAACTTCAACAAACATACATCCAAACAATAAGATCAACCGAATGGCAGTACAAAAAAATTTTTTTTGCCTCTTTTAAGAAAGTTCTTTCCGACAAAGAATCATTGTTTCTAAAAGAAAGCATGATAATTTTTTTTTCTATACCCTCTTTTGCTCTAGTACAGTGTTTTCGTCTGCTTCCCCCTTTTTTTGTTTAATCGTCTTTTTCCGGAAAGAAATCAAGAAAAGGAATGCACTGCGGAAAAGTTCATTTCTTTCCTCTTTTTTTTTCCGCCATCCCTCCCATTTCCTTCTGAAGTTGCTGTTTCTTTTTTTCTTCTTCTTCTTCTTCTATCCTTTACTCGAAGTCATTTCTCAAGAAGTTGCTTTTTGGTTTTAAGTGTCGGAGAGGAATTGTCTCTCCTTACGATGTGACGTCGCAAGCTGGCGGGGGAAATAGGGTTACCACCCGCGCACCACCACCCCCAAATCTGATGAGGACCGCATCGAAATTCGCCAAATTGCACCGCCAAAGAGAAAAGAAAAAAAAAAGATGCAAATTTGATTAAAATGCGTAGTTTTTATAATACCATGAAAATATAAATGCTCTGCATGCTACACATAATGATTTTTTTTTATTCATGTAGGCGTTGTCTTCGATGGAAATGAATTCCTAAATAAACTAAAGCCGCTAGTCAGTCAAACTTAAAAATAGAACTGAATAGTTTATATTGTCAGTACCATATACATAACCAACAATAAATGTTTTCCACGCTGCAAGTAATGGATTTTTTTTTTTAATGTAGGAATTGTCTTCGATTGAAATGAATTCCTAAATTTACTAATCAATCATCACTTGTCAGTTAAATTTAAAAACTTAACTAAATTATTTATATACACTGTTGGAATTTTCATTCTGAAATTACGGTAAAATAACTGACAGCAGTCTGTCCATCGATTAACTATAAAGTTTATGGTTAGAAACATTTCTTTATCAGTTGTAAACGGTTTTGAAACGGTTTAAACAGTCACAGTTAATAGATTTTACTTAAGGTATTATATTAAATTTAATAACTTATTTAACTAAAACGTGTTTTTTTTTTAATTGTAAAATATTACAGCTAAAATAAATGGCAAGCTAATTGGCTGGTATCAATAATATTAAATATAAAAGAAAGAAAGCATATGACATTTTGAAATAATCACACAAAAATAACTTTTCGATTATTTTTAATTTCCACAAGTTAGTAAGATTAAATTTAGATTTTTCTTATTCAATAAGATAGATTTTTCTT
The DNA here is from genome assembly GCA_949128135.1 of Parasteatoda lunata. Classification (NCBI taxonomy): domain Eukaryota; kingdom Metazoa; phylum Arthropoda; class Arachnida; order Araneae; family Theridiidae; genus Parasteatoda; species Parasteatoda lunata. Next base: position 99,068,842 of record OX421971.1, read on the forward strand.
ATTCAGATTTTCGAGGTTCTTATAAACTCTAATCGAAAATTTTCTGTTACGTCAAATGTCTATCAATTACTCAGGCTAAGAAAAAACGTACTCGACTGTTAAAAAGTAAAATTTAAACTGTTTTTTATTAATATTACATTTCACGATGAAAACCTAAATAAATAAAATTTGTAGAAAAAAAAAACTATTTTAACATTTCTTACAAATGACTCAGTAACTGATTCCAGCTTTGAACTCTAATGTTTTGCTTATCTCATCTTTTAAGATAGCATCTATCACATTATCTGTGGGTATTTATAAAATAACTTTCAAAAAAATTTACATGTCTTTCTGTTCAAAAAATGAATGATATGTTTAAGATTTCTTTTTTCGTTTCATATCGGTTTTAGTTCCCAATGTAGTAGTGTGTGATACGAATCGCTGGAATGTCGGCTCGTTTGTAAGATTATTATCACATATGTTGGATTTTTTTTAAAGAAAAATACTTTATTTATATTTCTTTATGCAGGAAATGTTTATTTTCTTAGAGCAATTCAAGAATTTTGTCTTCATGTTTTTGGCTATTAAACAGTTATAGAAGAAACCGAACTCACAATGGCCATATGCATATATACATACGTTTTATATATTATGCATACGACCTTTTATATAAAAAATATAAAAATAAATGCTAAAAAATGAAAATATTGTTTTCACAAATATAAATTCAGCCTTTTGTGATGCTAATGAAAAATGGAATATTAATTCCTTATCCGAATAATTCAGAACAATAATGTACAAACTTAAAATTATGAATAAAACAGAACTTTAAATATTAAATATAAAAATGTTGATTGGTAAGTGATGTAACGTGTATTTTATGTTGCTTACTTATTTCTTGTTGTTATTTGTACAAAATGAATGATTTTTTTGTACATAAAATGAATGCAAGATTATATCAATTGAATACTCTAGTTTGAGAATGATCTTTTCTATTACTGTTACGTCTTAAAATTTTTAAAAAATAAAATAATCAATAATCAATTATGGAATAATAAGCGAATACAATCCACTAGATTTTTCCTTCAAATTTTTTCAGGTCAATTATTTTTTGACCTGAACAGAGGTTTAAGCCCCATAGTTGCTAAAATATTCATAATGCATAATTGAATCGCAACGCGCATAATTTTTTGCACAAATACTTCTTTCCCATGATATTTTTAATTTGTTAAAATTATTTTAAATGTACGCTAAGTATTCATACAAACATAACGAGATATTTTAAATTTCTAATGATTGTAAATTATTAAAAAATAAAGTACTTTGTGAAAAACAACTACCTGGGAACATTGAGATATGCTTTCTTTAAATTTTACCTTTCTTTGATTTAAGTATTAAAAGTATTACTTCTAAATACCAAAATTTATTGTTTTTAAATTTTAATAAAGAGCTAAAAATTACCACTAGAAATGCCACAAAAGGTTAAAAACTATTTCCCTTTTCAAAATATTTAAGTTGATTTAACTCAAAATGCGTATTCGTTTTAACAAAATAAGACAAAAATTTAGTTTAAAAGTTCTTTGTAAATTGAGTAATTTTCTTTTAATAATTTGATAAAAAGATTTATTTTGATATCGATAAATTTAGTTTAATGAGATTTGTTGCTTTTAAACTTATAAGTTGTAATAAAACGTCCCGGCTTTTTCTAAAAATCATGAACAATCGTATTTTTAAAGAATAATGATCCACAAAAATAATGCGTTCATGAACCAAATGAAACAAAACAAAAAATATCTAGTTATGTGATTCAAATAAATGAGATTAAATATCTACCTAAATGAGAATACTTTATTATAATGCAAATTTACAACCTTCTCCACCCCTTAACCTAAACATTTAGGAAATATTTCTCATATATTGCATTTTTAATTTTGATTTCAGCTCTCAACATATAATTAAGTAATTAAGACGTTATAAAGAAAGAAAAGAAAGCCAAATAGAGATAAAACCGCCAAAAAGTCAATCCCGCATTTGGGATCTAGAGACTAAAGTCCCGGCAAGGATGATGTCGATTTGTTTCCCACGGCGTCCCACCCTCCCTGTCCCGCGGGACGCACGACAGTGGACAGGTTGACAGATGAAATACCTTCTGATAGAACACCACCCCCATGTCAGCCCTCCACCCTCTATAACCATCTACTCTTCCGAAACTGAAAAAACCGATGCATTGTTAGCACTTTCGGTTTCCGAAATATAATTCTTCTGGTGGGAAATAATTTTTCTTTCATCCCCCCCCCCATTCCGTCTGATTTTTTTTCCAAAGCACATTCCGAGCGCATTTCTTTTTTCTTTCTTTAATTTTTTGTTTGGGTGGGAGGGAAAAAAGTGGAACTTGTGTCTTTGAACTTGAGTGAAATTCAACCTGTCAAAGCAACGGTTAAGAAGTAAAAAAATAATGATATTAATAATAATCTTGCAGTTTATAATGATTTTTATGAGGGACAAACAAACAAACAAGTTCACAAAATAAACCATTATTGGAAAACCAAGAGGGAAGAATTGTTTATTTCCATTTTTCACAAAAATGTCGATTGGATCACAATCTGTTGCATTTTGAAGATTGCAAAGTTTTGACAAATCAATAACGTGGAAAATCGGTTCTCCTTAAGAGTTGTTACACAGTGAATATGGGCCACGCTGGAAAATAAAACGGTCCCAGTCCACGCGTAGATAAGATGAACGAAGAAAATAATAGTGAAGAAGACGTCGAGAGTTCTCCTGAGGAAGTATTGAGTGGAAAGAAATTTCGAGCAACCCGATTTTAAAATTTTATTTTTTCTCAACATCAAAAATGTTAAGTTTTGTTCTTAAATTTTTGGGGTACATAAATAAAGGCTTGAGATAAGTATTTCGTATGTTCGCAATTATTGGTGAGTTCCAAAATAATTGCAAACCTTTTAATTTGCTTTTATTTGGAATCAGCTTTCATAGACAAAAAACGTTTTTTCCTTGTGACTAAATTTAAACTTGAAACATCGCATTCAAATTGTTATAGTTTAAATCCTTTAGTATTAATCCATTTCATGACCCTTATTTACTTGAAGTAATGGGGTCAATCAATTCTAGCCTACTCTGAATATCGCGTAGTGTTGTACATTTCAATTATTTGCTCACTCTTAAATGTTTTTCTATGCCAAATCTGTGGAGATACCATTTACTCAAGACTGTCAGAAAAAAACTGTTAATTAAAAATCATAATATTGGGCAAGTTTATTGCGGCTTTTAGGTTATAATTTGAACCATATTTTTCCTTAATTTGAAGCAAGTATCATGCATTCAAGTTGAATAAGATTTAATTTGCATTGGCGTCTATTGGCGCTTTCAAATTTGATCGGCATTGTGCTTCATCGCCTTCCTGAATTTCTAACAGTAAATATCTAACCTGTGATAAAATTAGACTCCCCGTCTATTAAATGGTGACTGATGCACTTTAAATCTGTCGAGTCTCAAAGTCCTCCATGTTCCCATAACAAATCAATACCTCTGGGGGTACTGATTCAGGAGTTTCCTTGTCTTCTGGATTGGTTCAAAATTACAAGGCTACGGAGTTGAACATCAGTAGTCGTAAACCCATGAAATTGGGTCGGCTGTTCAACGACGGTTATAAAATAAAATAAAATAAAATATCTACCGATAACTAGAAGGCTTTTTTTTATAAATATTGAAAAAGAATTATTTTAAATAACCTGGTCATTTTCAAGCAATCGATTTCTATCCATTTTTTCAACAATCTTCTTCTCATTTACTTGTAGCAGAATTTCCCAAACAAGTAATCTGATACACAGTCAATTACTAATGAGTAGTTAAATTGATTTTGCAATATAATGAATTTGCAATTTGCAGATCCGATCCATATCTGATCAATGATACAACTTGCCTAATATTGTGATAGCTGATGCTTTTGATATGGTTTAACGTGGTTTATCAAGAAAGATGATACAATCGATTGTTGATTTAATTCTGAACCCACGTTTATCTCTTACAATGAAAATAAATAAATATTGGTATTTGAGTGCGTTAGGGGGGAGGGAAACTTGCAGAGACCAAAACTGGTGTTTAGTATTTGAAGAAAGTACAACGCTTTTGGATAAGTATGTCTAAGAGGAAATAATACTCAGAAAATTTGGTTTGCAAATGAACAGTAATATTGTCATTTTAAACCCAAATATTATGCAAATTTGTTCAAATCTTAACTGTCTAAGAAAGATTAATTTGCATGGTAATATGAATCAATCAAGTACCTTATTAAAGTTGTGGCAATTTTTCTTGGTATTATATTTTAATAGTAGCGAATACGTTTAGATACGCATTGATAAAAAAATTTAGTTCTCATAGAACCGCAATATTTTTTAAATTCGCTTCAACCTTAGTAAGGTGCAAAGTGGAACCATGATACTGATTTCAGTACTCTTCCGTAAATTTGATTTTACTAGACTATATTTTAAGAGGAATGGAAAAAGGGTTAAGTTTAATACCTTAAAAAAGTTATAGTAAATTTTTCATCATATTATGGTTCTACATTGAATTACTTTTCTGAGAGCGCAGATAGCGAGACATTAATAACATTGTTTAAGCAGAAAAAAAAAACATTTTTAGAAAAACTTTTTAAGACAGAAGCATAATATTGGTCCTTTGTCATGCAAATTTTTGAAAATGTAAATATTTCTGAATATATGAATGTATGAATTTATGAATACGTGAAGTGTGAATATTTCATAGAAAAATTTCATGCAAAATGTTACAACTTTGTTAAGTTAACTATACGCAGTTAACTATATAAGTTAACTTATAACTTAGTTAACTTTGTACTTAGTTAACTATAGGGCAATCTTCAACAATATTTTTTTATAATTTACTATAATCAAATAATGTAACCGAAAATAAAAGTCAATGCATATATAAAGTATAGTCAAATTAAGTCTTGGAACAAACTTATTACCATTCAAATCTTAAGTTTAAATTATGATCGTAATTCCGATATGTAGTCTCTGGCAAAAGAATGCAAACTTTGTATAAAAGCTTTAATTATGAATCAATTGCAGTTTACCCACTCTAAACATATGTATACACGAAAATATAATTTCCCAAGTCATTGAACTTTACCTGGAATAAAAATAAAAATACAAAATAGAGCTGAGAGAATGAATCCCAATGTTTCAAAAAGAACAAGCCTGAAACAAAGGCGTCGTTTTTTATTTTTACGAACGGGATCTTTCGTAACTGAAGAAACATACTTCTTGACATTATCTTGCCAACATGCGAGAAGATGTCCCACCACCTGGAGTAGAGAAGAACTTGTGCCAAAATTTTAGGTAACCTAAAGAGACGAGGTAAAAGAGAAAAAAAATTAATTCCATACCACCTAAAAACAAACAATCGCTAGCTACTGTTTTCTGTGCACCCTTCATAAGAATGGATTCCGTTGTCTGCTGAAGGTGAAGAAACCAGAAGCGAAATCGGATGGATTGTGTTCCAATCTTGTAAAAAAGAATCAGAAACTTAGATGAACAGAGCGATAATGTCTGCAAGTCGTCAATTTCATAGAGATCTGCGTACTCAGCAAGTTATTGGAAGGTGTTGCTTTTCACGATGTGAACACATGGCTGTTATGCTTTTTCCCCCCAATCTAAATTGATAAAATGGGTGCTTTAAACAAGTTATTTTTTTATTTGATATTTAGGGCAAACTAAGTTAAGTTTTTCATGGATAGATATTTCTGAAACTTATTGGAATCAAAGTGAGAAAGACTATAATGGCTGGGTCATTATAGTCTGGCAAAGAAACGAAGAAGAAAAAGAACACAATTTTATGAAGGTTTAGCTGAACATGTATAGTGCGAAAAAAAATGAACGAACCATTTTGAATAACTTTAGATCTAAGGATCCAATCTTTTCATTCAAGGAGAAATCTAATTTTTAAAATCCTATTTCTCAGGAACTATTGGACTGATTTAGCTCATATTTTGTATTTTGCCATTGTAAAATTGCATTCTTTAGAAAGATGTAAAAAAATTGTATACCTTACAATTCAAAATTTTTTTTACTACTATTAAATAAAATAATACATATTTACTAAAACATATTTTTCTTGGAATCATCTTAAGATAAACAAATTTTATAATTGTAGACAAAAATGCTTTAATTTTCTTAAAAAGTTCTAAAGATAGGGTGAAATGCGTAGAAAGTAAAATTATCATTAAAGAGTACAAACCTTGGACCACTCTCCTGACCAAACTATTTGGGACCATATTTCTCAGTTTGTGGCTATCCTCTATATTTTAGAAGTCATAAATCCGAATCCATCGATAAAAAGGTATGTTTAATAAGAGGAAGTATGTTTTGATGTCTAATTTCGTAACTTAAAATATCATCCGCCCTAACTAATTGGCATGTTTGAGGTCACCCCTTCAAACCATAAAGAATGAGTCATAAAACGTGACGATCTGATCATTAGATCAAAAGTTATTCTGGAAGGTCTGTTTGTTTATTTATTTATTTTTCGCTCACCGTACATCATGTTTTGCAATGACTGATGACATTTTGATAATCCAAGGTCAAACAAAATGCTTAATTGCGTGAAAAGAGGTCAAAAATCTAATTTCAGTTGATTCTTTCTCCATATAATTGATTTGTACGAAAATGAATAGTACAAAAATCTAATACAATACTTTTTTCTTTTCTTTCTAGTAACGGGACCAGCGGCAGGAGGTGGGGTAACGGGTGCAGAATATGCAGCATACACGTCTCCCTATACACAATACTCACCCGCAGCATACAGTGCGTATGGCTACGGTTCGAGTGGAATAATCAGTAAGTAACAATCTTTGTTTCAATTGAAGACCACAGGAAGTTAAAATCAAAGTTCAGAATATACTTGATATAAAAACTAAAATTTATAAATAATACATTCTTGCGACCAATTTTTCGCTTATAGCAGTGATTTCCACCCTTTTTTAAATTCAGCTTTCTTAATGAGTCCTGCATTAATTTTTAGTAAGAACCTCTTGAGAAATATGGTTTAAAATCACAATTTATTTATGTAGGTATCATTTTGGTTCTAAGGGCATCACGACACTTTAAAAAATAAAGCTCTCACTTTTGACAGTTCAGCAATCCTTGAGATATATTTATTTAATTTTGAGAATCATTTCGCCAAGAAATCACATGATTTGTGACTAAACGGGAACTCTAAATTATATGATGAAAATGTTTCCTAAATTCGGAACCTCATCGTAATGCATTGTGGGAGATTGTTAACTAGAATGATGAAACCAGGATGAAGGCTAAGGAGTGGCCTCGCATCAGGAAGATCCCGGGTTCGAATCCCACTTCGGACATAGGCGAAATTAAGCTCTATGTTCTATCTGTTTTTCTTACGTTGTTAAGGCGGCATTGATCCAGTTATATGGTGTCCATGATAAAGTGATTGCTAGAAAAGTTAGATACATTTGGCAATACGAGGATTTTATTTATTTATTTATATTTTTGGAAAAAAAAAAAAGAATGACGAAATATTTTTTTACTATTGACGAAATTATTTCCTCACAGAAATGACGTTAGTTATTTCGTCACTTTGACGAAATGCTCGCTCGGAGCATGTACCAGGAAACGGTTCAGTCAAAAACGAGAAAAGTTTCGTGAAATCGAGTAGGTTCAAATGGTGAAAAGTGGGCAAATGTTAAAAAAAAACATCGATCTTCTTTTTTTTAAATTGAGATAATTCGGTTCATATTTGTAGAAACACTTATTGGGATTGCGACAAACATTTTTTTTTTCAGTTTTAGGAACTGATAAAAAGTTTAATGCTTACAAACTATCTGTTTATAAGTATGTTAGTTTAAGCTGTTAATGAACTTTATTCTAATATCATTAAAAACTGACAAATACTATAAATGCTAGTTGAAACTGGTAGAGGAAGATCTAAGAAACAGATCTATATAGAAATTTAAGAATAAATTTCTAAAATTCTTTTTATTATGAATTGTTTTCTGAAGTTGGGTTGGATTAGCTAAGTGATTAAGTGTGATAGAAATATATTTTTTTTACTTCGGTGAAAATAAAAGTGAATAAAAATACAAGTTTTCTATAAGTAGTAAAAACACTTTAAATTACATCTATTGATATTAATTTTTACACACTCATTTATGTTGCACTTTTCATGCTTTTTGATGAAATTGCGAAGATTTCAGCTTAAGATACTGCATCCAAATTGAAACTTAATATTCATAGCCATGAACATGAACTCTTTTATTTATTAATAAGAAAAAAATTATTTTGTAGCACTTATTCTTTTAAATATAATTAAGATGCATTTATTTGTGAGTATTTTTATTTCTAAAACAATATTTACGCATGTCTTTTTAATCAAATATATGCTAATTTTAGAACTATACCCCCGTTTTCCCCACTCTGGAAGTAAAGTGGGTACATAAAAACACGTTCTTTTAAATGTATTACACTAAGAAATCAATAAAAAATTGATAAGTTATGTGTCATATTTAATCAATATGGATCGAATGTAAAGAAACTTTTAAATTTCATCAAAATTTTCGGTAAAATAAATTTAATAGTTTGATTTCAGAGCCTTCTTTATAAAAAGCTTGATTTTATACCCATTTTATCCCACTTGACTTTTCGTTTTTTACACTGCAATGGCAAATTTAAACTTTCGGAAAGCTTCAATACAGAGTTTTGATAAAAGTTCCACTTGTTTTGGTATCTAGTAAACGAGTGGAGCGATTCGGATGGAACAGCTTTCGGCAACGACAAGTACCTTTGATAACAACTAAGCTTATAGTAGTGACATTATGTGTTTTAAGCTTTACTCAACCAATCTTAAGTTTTAGTTTTCAACTGATCGATTGTTTAGTTTTGGATAATAAAACGCATCGATGTTTGCCTTTACTTGTTTCCCATTTTTTCATCTCAGTGGAATGTTACAAATTTCATTACTAGTTAGAGATTCTGATTTACTGCTTTATTTCTAAAACCATAAATTACTACAAGTCAGTTAATCAGAATTTCTCCTAAGTCCCACAATATTCAATGCTTGTAACCGCTATTTCTAAAATAAAACGATTTTCTTTTTTGCTACAGAAAGGCACGAGTATATTTTTTTACATGCACTACGCAAAATCTGTCCTCTGCCAATTTGGTCAAACCTGCCAATCTTGCAGTAAACACTTTAATATTTTTAATTGGGAGAAGTTTGAAAAGTTCTAAGCAGTGTATTGATTAGAACATGTAAAATGTGAAAGGCTCAATGATTTGAACTTCTTGTGTCTTCTATGAAAACATATAGTGGGTTTCTTATATCTTTGTAAGTTGATGTATAATACAAAGCTTAAATATACAAAGATTATCCTTTCTGTAAAACCCTCTTTGTTTTTTACACAGGGGGAAAGTATTGGGTGCACTTTTGAACCCTTTCGTTCAAATTCCTTACATAGATTTTAAAGTATCTAGTTTACTCCTATTGGGTAGCAAAGTCCATTCTAAATATACTTATTTACACGATACTATTTTAACTTTAACAAAAACTTAATGCAGAACACATTCAACCTTGTAAATTTGTGAATTCTGGATTAATTTATTTACTACTTTGAAAGTGAATCTTTGGTAGAAAGTTTCCATACTTTGACTCATAAAAAAATTCCGGTATAGTAATTTTTTCATATTATAAATAATTTCCTGTAATTTTTGCATTTATCAATATTTATAGCTGTTATGATGATGTCTCAATAACTTAATTTTTTTTTCTTTCAGACCCTTCATACTATTATACACCAAGTGCTGCGAGGACAACGACTGGAGCTAACCCAAGCCTAGCCGCTGCCTCTCCCATCAGTCCGAACAACTTCAAAGCCGAGCGATGCTAGTGAACAATTTTTAAGACAATTCCTTCAGACAACTTACGAAACATTGGTCGTGATTTCCAAGTGACACATCAGCCAACGGTTTTCTCAGTGGTGATCCGGTTGCTAAACGAATATATACGGCAACGGGACTGACGAAAAGGACCGTTTCATATACATGCCTTCAACCGACGAGCTGATTCAGGTCTTTACAAAACGCCTGCGCTGTATAAAATTCTCTATGATGAAGCTATTTTGTTCCAATTGGTCACTTCCAAAGTTGATATTGTTCCTTTTATTGTATTTTTAATATGTTGAAATCGTGAATGATTTCAAATAACGTAGTCAAGACTTGTTAATTTTGTTCGTCTTATGAAGATAAACTTTTATAGAAGTGGGATTTTTTCCTGTTTTGTTTAAAGCAATTGAAAAAATTAAAAGATTAGTGGTGCTTTTATTTATTAGTACAAACATATCATAAGATTTGCAAAAGAAGCTGTATCAAATCGTTTTTAAGTGAATTCATTGCACAAGGCGATGGGATTTGGCTGGAAATCTCTTCCTTTGTTGCAATTTGAGCGTGATTTGCAATAACGGACATAAAGGATCTCAGTTTAGAGGGACTATTGATCAAGAACATTGACACTGCTTTTGGATATCTACTTAATTCTGTATAGTGCGTTCAATTCCGGAGTTCCATTTTGTTACCCTGGAAACCAAAGAACTTTAAGCTTCAAATATTTTTTTTAAATATGAGGTGTAAATGTAAATGATACACAGGGTAAGTTTAAAGTAGATGAAAAAAATGAATGATATTTGTTTGTAAATCATTTTTAATTATTTTGAGACCAAAGATTTTGTTTTCATTTCATCTGTTTTTTTTCGTGTGAGTGTACAATATACAATATTAAATACAGTTTGTCTATATAAATATATGTAAATGTATTTTATGTAGTTGCTTATTATCCACAGAGAGTATATAAATATTTTATAGGTGTTGTATAGTGTTCTGCGTTCGTCATTAGGTACTTCGATCAAAGACAAAATCATGGTAATTTTAAAAATATAAATTCGTAAAAAAATAGCCCAAATTGATAAGTCAGTTAAAAGTTTTGTTTTAACGATTACGTACATTATTTCTTTTCATACTAAATTATATAAAATGAAACTCATTTAATTTTAAAACCTAAAATAACTCGTAATTTATGGTCATTAAAAACATTTACGATTTCTATAAAATTTAAAACCGGAAATTATTATGTTTCGTAATAATTGAGTTGTTGTTTATTTTTAGTTGATGAAATTAAAAATGTATCGCAATCTAATTTTGAAGGGAGAAAAAAAGAACGTTATCTTAATTTAATGATTCATAATTGAGGTTGATTTTAAAAAAGAAGGGTTTATTTTTTCATTGTACTAATTTTTAGCTTCTTCCTAGAAATAGAACTGGTTTTTCGATTAGATTTATTTATTCTATTTCTTTATCTTCGATTTAATTAATTTTTTATTTTGCTTTAATTGATCTCGATAATGCTCCGTCAAGTTTTGACAATGTTCTTGTTTTTGTTTTTACACTTTACTAAACATGAATTTGAAACCACGTGTGCATAAATATATATATATATATTTACCTCGCGTTATAAAACGTTTTTAAACATTTTTGTTAAAATTGAATGTTATCAGTGTTGGATTCAAAAAATAAATAAATACTAATTTATATATTTGTTTATTTTTATTATTTGTTCCACTACTAGGATTAAATAGTCCAAATTCAAAATTTTTCATTTTTAAAGTTCCTAACTAAAATGAGGAACATCTAGTCCTTCAAGTATTATGAATGTACTTTGATTATTCGTATTCGAATATTGAAAATAGCTCAACTCAATGTAAACGTTTGAAACATTTGTTTTACTTTTGCTTTTAGACCTTACATATGAAAGATTATTTGACTTTTTCAGCTACATTCTAACTGCATTCTAATTGTTTGAAAAGTTGCATGAATCAAATATTGTTTAAACGTATTATCTTTTAAAAACTATCTATATATTTTTATGTTAATTATCAGCTTTTTTAAGTTCTGCAAAATAGTTGCTCAACAGAAAAATCACTTAAATATATATTCGAAATTCAGTGAAGATTAGCTGAAGAATTATATATATATATATATATATATATATATATATATATATATATATATATATATATATATATAAATATATATATATATATATTACATCTTAATTTTCACTGAAAATAACGTCTACGAAGCATTTTCTATAAAAAGAATTACATCATAAGAATTACGGTATGATTTCATAATTGTGTATAGTTTATTATTAATGCGCGATCGGGCAGGAAAATGGATAGTATCGCTGTTAATTATTTATTACGATTATATTTAATCGGAAGTTATGTGTTTTATATTGTGGATAGTAAGCAATTGCTTACCTGTATTTTTTCACTTATCTACCATTTATTTAAATAAGAAGATATTTCATTAAGAATAAAAATAATGACATCATCTACTTAATTGTAATATATTACAAAAGATTTTTTTTTATTTTTTAAATGTATAAACTCAAATTTCAATTCAGAAAAATCATTTTATACTGACAAATTCAGGGAGTTGTTTAATGGCCTTCATTTTTAATCAAACTGCGAGCTCATTAATTCAGTTAAACATTTAACTTAATCATAAATGACTATTAATTAATATTAATTAAGTCATATTCATTTATAATATTATCAATTTCACAATATTAACATAAGTGAATCTATTTAATAATTTAACCAATGGAGTAGATCTGAACGCAATATTTATTTATTTTCAATACAATATGTCAAAACTTTACAACATGTTACTAAGTTGTTTATTATATGAGACAATATTTATTTAAATATTAGTTTTTTTTTCGGGGGGGGGGATTTATAAATGTTGCCTTTGAGTTTTATTCTAGCAATGTATCATAAATAAATATTTTATTTCCTTTAATATTTCTTGTGAGTTAAATTCATATTTACTACCAGTACAATATACTAGTTTACTATACACTGCTAGAAAATTCAGAGCTTGTTAAGATATAATATTGTTTAATTTTACTGATCCTTAATATGGTTCTAAGTTGAATATCGTAATGTGGTTCAAAGTTGAATTCTTTAATATAGTTTTAAGTTGAATTCCTTAATATGGTTCTAAGTTGAATTCTCTAATATGGTTCTAAGTTGAATTCCTTAAATGGTTTTAAATTGAATTCCTTTATATGGTTCTAAGTTGAATTCCTTAAATGGTTTTAAATAGAATTCCTTAAAATGGTTCTAAGTTCTTAATATGGTTTCTAAGTTGAATCCCATAATGCAGAAGAAGTTGAACTCTTTAATATAATAAGTTAAACCTGATTATTATAATTTGCAATTTTATTACACATTACTATACTTCAACTTAAAGAGAAATATGGTTATATTTAACATCTTATTAAGTTCGAGACAAATTTGCCCCTCATTAGTGTTTACCATTGACCGGGTTTTGTATATTTTAAGTTTCTTTAAATTTGAAAATAAAACATTTTTACTGTATTTCAGTACTTGATTATATGTTATTTCTAATTTTATTTTGTTTAGGAATTTTAGAACTAAGTACAATGTTTTATCAAAAAATAAAATAAAAATATTATTCTTATTTTTTAGTTAAAATCTAGCAAAATAAATGAACAAAACAACTCTTGGACTGTCAGGTGATAATTTTTCTCTTGAGCGATATTTGAAAAATGAATATTTTAGAAATAAACATTACAAGTAACTTTAATTGACAAAGAATATAAAAATAACAATCTTGTTACATTTGTTACAATAAAATTTCAGAAATTCACTTTTTAAAAATTTATAAAAATAACTTTTTTCCAATTACAACTATTTTCGCAAATTTTTATCCATACTTTTTTCTTATATATTCTTACTTTACCCAGAATTTTTCTTGTGATTAAAATGTTATTTGCAATGGTGAATATACAACGATATTACTCTGTTCCTTTGAAGCATGCTAAACTCAATGTCTCTGTTATTTTAAATACAATATTACTGTAAAAATACTTTTCAAATATTAATTATATTTAATGATATTTTAAAAGGAATTTATACCCAAAAAAAGATTTTTGAATTTTAAATATGAGCATCATTAAAGCAATTTATGAATGGGGTTTTTGTTCATATAATGGATTTTTATATCATAACAAATATTTATTTTCTTCTTATTTCAACCATCAAATCCAAAATTGTAATTAGTCATGACTTTTAGAAGAATATTCTTGCTATAAAAATTTTAAATCAATTTTATGTGTTCAGCAATAAAATACTTTCAAATCAAGTGTTTTTGTTTTTTATTATTTGTTTTTCTAATTTTATTACATCTTTTAATATTAAAAATATTTCAAAAATGCTTATATGTTTTGCTAATTATAAAAATTTTATTCAATATACAAATATAAAATTAGGAAAGGTTTCTAAAAAAAATATCAAAGCAAAAGGAAACGCTTATTTGCATATTTTCATGTTATTAATAGAACACCTACCTACACTGTGAAAAATTCCTGTAAAAAGTACGATATTCTAGCTGCCGGTACTTTTTACCGTAAAATCTATTCTTACCAGAACATTTTACGGAAAAAAATGTGCCGTAATTTTTACAGTTAAACTAACCGTATAATGGTTGAATCACTCTAATTAAATAAATGTAAAAATGTTACTGTAAAAATTGCGGTATGATACTTTGCGATAAAAATGGATTTTACTGTAAAATGGATTTCATAAATGACATACCTAATTGTCGGTACTTTAAACTGTAATTTGATCCAGAATTTTTTACAGTGTGTACTTCATTATACAATACTATAACAATTGTTTTTCCTTAAATTAGAAACTTCATTGCTAATCCATTCAAAATCATTTTCACATAATTTATTAATTTAATTTACAGGATGTTCTATATTAATCGCACACATTATTGGAATCCGTATCAAAATTGAAGTCAAGAAATCACGAATTTATATCAAAGCGAATAAAAAACAAACGATTCATTTGATAGGAGAAGAAAAGATAATTTAGAGCTTTACAGAATTTTTTTGATGGACTTGGTATTATAAAAACTATCAAATTAAAACAAATTAAATGGGCTGACCCTCGGCCAAAAATGCATGAAGATTGGTGCTCTAAAAAAATCTTTTGGACAAAACCCGCGGAAAAAAGACTTATTGTTAGACCTCCGCAGAGATAAATCGACTGTTTTGAGAATAATCTAAACATTCTTAAATGAACTGAAGAGTATTCACCAAATGTGTAAATGTCTGAAGAAAACTTCCGAAGAAGACCAGGGCCCACCCAGGGCTATCTAGTCACTTGGGGGGGGGGAGAAGAAACAAAAATGACATTTAAATCTGTTTATATACCGGATAAATCAAAAATTGATTGACAAAGAGAGCTGAAAAATGATCATTTGAAATATCTCCAAGATTTATCAGGGAATTAAACTGGTATTGATGCTTTACCTTCAGCTTTCCTTAGTAGTCAAACAGGTTTTGATTTTGAGCCAATAAATATTAATCTGCGTTAGATAAAGAGCATACTTTTACGGTTTAATTTCTGACAAAACAAGAATTTTAAAAATATGTATTAAGGGTGATCATTACGAAACACCTTGTGTAATTTCCATTTATTACGTTTAATACATTTACGAAAATACTTGCATGCAATTTTCGTCACATTGATTGAAAAACTCTTACTTCACATTGAAGTAACCATTTTTCGATTTCTACGAATTCGGTACTTGCCTATATATAGGATAAATATGTTACACAAGAATGTTTAAGTTCCTCTGAAATGTGAGTTCTGATTTGAATATAAAAGGAAAAAAAAAAACTTCTTTTCTTTTTTTAAAAAAAAGAAAGAAAAGAAAAGAAAATGAGACACTAGTCGATAACTGATTTAAAAACTAAAGCATGAAAGAAACTAACTTTTAAAAATTCGAGGTTTAATGAAAGATTCAGACACAAATATACCAGTCAAGAGGCAGCTAACTTAGGAAATCAATAATTATAACACAGTTAAAATTTTATAGAACACCTAAAAAGTTAAAAAGTTTTTCGATAAAATTATCGAACTATATGGTGAATACATCTCAGGTTAAAATACTATAATTTTGGTATAAATAAATATAAATATACGCTATTTAAACCATTCATATAACAACACCCGTTCATATGGTAACGGTTTCCCGGAATTTCTGGTTTTTAAAATCATAGC
The DNA here is from genome assembly GCA_949128135.1 of Parasteatoda lunata. Classification (NCBI taxonomy): domain Eukaryota; kingdom Metazoa; phylum Arthropoda; class Arachnida; order Araneae; family Theridiidae; genus Parasteatoda; species Parasteatoda lunata. The sequence continues at coordinate 99,085,025 of OX421971.1, forward strand.
TCTTATTATCACACCTTTATTAAAAATACAAAACTGAAAAATAAATTAATTTCAAATGGTTTTAAGCCCAGCTGTAAAGTCTCAATGATAAAAATTAACAAATTTTATCACATATTATAAAACTATCTTTTATTGTAAATTTTACCAAAATCACTAGCAAATCGTTTCAGTAAAAATTTCCGAGCGTTTTGGTGTTCCCAAAGAGCCAACAGCACAGTAAATTTTACCATATGCTGGTAGTTTTGACCATACTTTTTTCTCAATGTATAAACTACAAACTTCTAAAATTTCTAAAACTAAAAACATAATAATACTTTCTTAAATAGGAAGATACAGCAGGCCTATTGCAAAGTTTGAGGAAATTCAGGGCACAGCATAAAGATAGAGAATTGCATTGCTGCTCATGGCTGATAACGTCATCATACACTGCTATTCCTATATTTAGCTGTTTTATACTTATTCATTAATTCTGCGGCTAACTTGCGCTGCTCGCCTATTTAGTTGCCATATCAGTATATTATGATGAAGCAGATGTTTCTGGGCCTAAATAATTATTAAATAAAATAAAAAATTCGTTCTAAATAGCTTTCAACAATAATTATTCGAAAACTTAAAATTATAACATTTTATTAGTTTAGATAAAAGTTTGCAATTTAAACCAGTTCAAATGCTGTCGAACAATCAGTCTATACTAGGGAAGTGACTCCTAGTGACGAAAAAAGACATTTCCATCCAAAGGAATCTTAGGTAAATGTCAATCTTTATGATATGCCCTATCTTTTCTCCATTTTTGCAACTATTGTGCTGAATCATCCTATGTAATACATGAAACCTATATTTCTCATTAAATTAATTACTTTATTTTTTTCAAAAATTTTTATTATATATATTGAGAATATAAAAAAATTGCATATTATTAGAAAAATGAATGGCTCCTCAACAATTATAATTTATTCGCTGAAACCATGTTTAAAAGTTAAAGCAAAATCATTTAATTTTACATAAAAACAATAAAAAATAAATTCATACTTTTCATACTAATTTCAAAATAAGGTTTTTACAGCTGTAATAAAATACGTCAAATTATTTGTTTTTGTTGCCTTAATGTTTAAAGTTTAAAGTTAAAGTTAAGTAAAGTTTAAAGTTAAAGCCGTAATGGTTAAAGTTTTAAAATGTGCTTAATTCGGTATATATTCTGTTAAACAATCTCAATATTCAATAAGCAAAACGAGAGGTTTTCATGTTACTTTTCAAAGAGATTTCAAAGTTATCGAAGGGAGTGCTAATTTAGAACTAATTAAAAGACAAAAGACCGAACAAAAATAAGAGTAACAAGGAAAAGAACAAAATTACTTTAGAACTAAAAATAACTTCAAGACATGGTTTCATTTTGACACAATTGCCTTGAAGATTGTCGTGAGACGGAGGTGAGGACCTTCAAATTTCGCATGGTTTTGAAAACCTTGGTCTCAACAGACCTTTCCTCCTTCGCATGTGCTACTTCGTCCCTCTGGCAGTAATGGAAACGAGTCAGCACTTTGTTGGTCTGCTAGATTTGGTCTGAAAAAGCGTGAAAAAAATGTTATATCTACCTGATACCGTCAAAACTCTTGCGACATGGTGTGCACAATGAAAAATGATAGTTCCTTATTTGTCTGGTCTATATGCTGAATTTTTCAGACAAATAAATAGCTTCAAGAACTATCTCTCATCACTAAAAGTCTCTCGAACTTCAAACTTCAGAAATATGCTAAATACTTGATTTTTGAAGGAAATTCAATGTTGAAAAGAAACTATATCTTGTTTTGATTCTGTTTAGTTCGTTAACATCGCGGTTCTGGGGTTAATCCTTAATGATGATTTAAAGACCATAAAGCTCACACTACACTATCACAATTTACATCACAGGGCAGATAATGGTAGCAATTTATAGTCTCCAAAATTCTCTCAATCATGCGAGAACTTTATGGCTTCGAAACGACCCGGGATGTTGCATTAAGAGTGTATTTCGAACCACTTAGACAGGAAAAGTGCAACCTGAACAAGCACGATATTTTAAGTATGGGGATTCGAACTCTGACCCAATGCGTGAAAAGTGAAAACTCTATTTACTACATCGACTGGGATATTTACACATAAAGCAGTTTTGCTTTTTAATTTATCTTCAACTGAAAAAAATATATTTCATTTGATCAAAAGGTAAGACATTTATTATAAAAATAGGAGGATAAATATAAAAAAATTATTTTATGTCTTAAGTAGTGAAAAAAATTATAATGCTTCTGTTTTATTTGTTCAACGTTTAACTACAACGAGTAACATTGTATCTAAAAATACTTAAAACGCAAAAAGTAGCCACAATAAATAAACACTTTGAAATTACTTCAAAAAGGTTTCTATTAGTGAAATCTCATCAGCACAGGAAAGTTTACTTTTACCAATTTCCGAGTATGAAAAGGTTGCAAGAATCATCACCTGTCCTCACCTATCATGAAGAAGTGCTCATTCTCTCTTTAGTCTCTGGAATGCTTTGGCAAGGTGCTCTAGCTTGTATCGCCAACAAAGCACGGCATTCAAGTCTCACTACCTGTGGCTAATTACTGTGTTAACCTTCAAAAAAGAGCGCCTCTTCAAAGGAAAAGATTCGAAAAGCGTCTCTTCCATCATATGCGTAGTTGAACTTTGCGACTACTGTGTATGCGGAATCGCATAACTGCCTCTCTGAATCAAAGTTAGAATGCATATGCCACTTGGAGATATGCCCGCATGCGAGGATAAAATACACTTTCAATAATTCTTTTTGGTAAATGGGACCAAATGACTTCTTGTCAAAAAAAAAAAAAAAAAAAGAGAGAGAGAGAGAGAGAGAGAGAGAGAGAGTCTTGTTAAAATTGCAAATAATAATTTCAAGATAATCATCCTCTAAGGAAAATCGATTAAATGTTGAAACATAATATCGTGCAGGTTTATTGTAATAAATCGATTAAATGTTGAAACATAATATCGTGCAGGTTTATTGTAATCCTAATAATATGTTAAATCCAAGCCTGTTTTTAATTTAGAGGGTGCATCTGAGAAGCCATTCAAGATGAATTCTGTTTCAACTTCATTAATAATTTAAATTTTTTTTATTTTCAATGTCCACGTCATTTGGTAACATATGTCATCGTGGTGCATAACGGACGGTATTGATGATCTCTTTTTCGTGGGCACTATGTAGGTGGATCAACGTCACCCTTACCGCATAAGAAGGAAAGATAAAACAGAGAGAAAGAGAAATTGCACCCATGTCCGAAGAGGGATTCGATCTTGGGGACTTTTATGACATGAGGTCATCTCCCTGACCGCCATGCAGTCCGGGCTGCTAGTAATTTTAAATTTAAAGTATAGAAAAAGGCAGTCAATATAAACCAAAAGTAAAACATGAAGCTTCTAATGCGAAAAAAAATTAGGGCAGGATGATGCAGTTTTGAAGTAAACCTGTCATATTTTATTTGCATTTTAATATTTCGAATAAAAACATTAGCATTCGATGCTTATACTTTCATTTTTTACTCATGCTCATTTAGTGTACCCTACTATCATTTTTATCCTTAAAATATAGAGTAATCTAAACAATGGGGCAATCAGAAAAGAGGCAAAAATCTTCTTCGTTTCTCAGAAAAAGAGCTAAGAAAATAAGTTGGCATTGTTGGCGGCCGTAAAAGAAGGACATTGGATCCACTTAGCCACAGAAGTGTCCATTTAATCTGGGATAATCCTTCACCGATTAGCCCCAACTTTCGGGATCCGACCAAAAACAGAGACGCAGATGTCGAGAAGTCGCCTGAAAGCTCCCCTGGGGGGGAAGAAAAGGTAGGGGCGCCCCGGCATCACGATTAATGTATCTTTTCCCCCTTTCTTTCCATCTAGAGACTCGGGGACACAATGACTAGAATCTCTATTACAGAAAAGAATCAGGGAGTGTTGGAAAAACAATCACAGGCGAGTGGGCCCATGGGGCCTGTGTCCCGATACTCGATGGGGCTCAGCCTCATATAGATGGTGCGAGAGAATTTGTGGGGGAAAGAAAAAAAGAATCCTTACTTTTTAGGTCATCTAGATGATTGTAACCTTTCACCTTAGGTTGACGACGAATTAATTCAGTAAATGGCAGCATTTTGTCGTTTTATTTATTTTTTTTTTTTTTCCTCAACGTCTGTCTTTTCTTTTTCTTTTTTTTTCTTCGTCTGTGTTCTCTTAGTGACTTAAAAGTTTGAAAGAAAATAAGAAGTGAATATGTCACATTTTCCAGTGGCAATGGCAATTTAAAGAGAATGATAATTTGGCCAATTTATAAATTTATCTATATTTTTTAAACCTTATTTATTCAAAAAGAAAATGGCAAAGAAAAAGTAACAAACTAAACATATTTTTTTTCCCGCTTTAATATTACCAAAATCAACTTAAACTGTTAATAAAGTACTTAATTTTATTTTCTTATTTTAGTTCATAAGTTTTTGTTTTTAAAGAATACTGTTGTGATAAAGTTGATACTTACTGTTTAAGATTTTAAGTCATTAACGTATGTATTTTTAACAGAAGCGCCACCTTTAATTTTCTTTAGATTTATTTGTTTTAATATTTCACTTTAAGGTTGCGTGGCAACCAGATATAGTTTTTTTGTTGTTGTTCTTTTTTGTTTTAATTTAAGTTTATATACATTTTTAGAATCCGTTTTGATGCTAAATTATTGGTTATTAAAAGATTAAAGTTTTGTATATTGTTGTCATTCATCTGTAGAACTTGTAGTTCATTTGATTGATTGTATTTAAAAGGCGTCCGCATTATTTATTTCAACTTATTGGCGACATTTGTGGCGTCCGCGACAGGACAGTTATTACGCTACTTCTGATTTGAAAAATGTTTTTAGCACCAAAAGGATTTAAAAAGGAAGATCTTATTATTGTTGCCCAAGAAATTGGCGAAGTATTACCTCAAAAAGCTACTGTATCGGATCTGAAAACAATCATTTTGAAAAGTAAAGAATATTTAGCTGATCCAGATTTTGTAACAAGTGTATTGGTAGGTACTGTCAATGATCGACGACAAAAGGAGGAATACGAAGAAAAATTGAGACAACGAGAAAATGAAGAGAAACTAAGAGAATATGAAGAGAGAGAAAATATAAGAAAGCATGAACTGGAGTTGGCGAGACTTCAAGCTACATCGTTTGGAACCGGTGAGTCTCCTCCAAATATTATTAGTGCCAGTGCCAGAAAGCAGTTTAATTTGCCAAAATTAGAACTTAGGCAATTTAGTGGAGATTTAAAAGATTGGCTACCATTTTGGGGACAATTTGAACAAATTCATAAAGATACAGGTATTGCCCCCGAAAACAAATTTCAATACCTGATTCAAGCTACAACTGTTGGATCTAGAGCTAGAGAAGTTGTAGAAAGCTTTCCGCCAACCGCTGCAAACTATACCAAAGCAGTTGATAGCCTCAAAGCCCGATTTGGCAAGGATGACCTTTTGGTCGAAGTTTATGTTAGGGAATTGTTGAAGCTCATAGTTTCCGTTCAAAAGCATGAAAGAATATCTATGACCTCTCTTTATGACAAACTAGAGTCATATCTTAGAGCTTTAGAAACGTTAGGTGTTACAACCGAGAAATGCGCTTCAATACTATTCCCTATGGTAGAATCTTGCTTCCAAGAAGAGTTTCTGAAAGCATGGAACCGAAGTTCTTCGAGCGTTGCTTCCGTTGACGCCAAAGAGCGATTAACAAACATCATGGCTTTCTTGAAGGCAGAAACGGAAGGCGAAGAAAGAATTAATTTGGCTATGTCAGGTTTTGGCTTGGGATCTGATGAAAAACGCCAGCCCTTTAAGAAGAAAGCAAGAGATTTGCCAACAAGAAGATTTCCAACAGCGGCAAATCTATTGACTACAGGTGTAAAGGATTTGAAGAAAGGGTGTGTTTTTTGTTCTGGGAAACATAAAAGTTCAGATTGCTTTTCCGCTCGAAATATGACTTTAGCTGAAAGAGAGAACATAATAAGAGAAAATCAATGTTGTTTTGCCTGTTTAATGCAAGGACATTCAGTTCGTAAGTGCAAAGCTTTTATAAAATGTGTCGTATGCGGTAAAAGACATGTGGTACTAATGTGTGAGTCTTTAGCTGCAAGAAATCGTGAACCCGATATATCTGGGCAGAAAAGTGAAAGTTCTGAAATAAACATGTCTAACATTACGTACGGTCCGAAAGTGTTCCTTCAAACTATGAAACTAAAGCTGATATCTGATAGAAAAGAAATTGTGGTGAGAGCAGTTTTAGATTCGGGATCACAAAGAACATATATTTTAAAAAATTTGGCTGAAGAGATGGAATATGTTCCCTTGAGAAAAGAAACTCTCATACACTCCTTGTTTGGTGGTTATAAATCAGATAGATTTTAACACACGTGTTATAGAATTAGATTAAGGAATCTAGAGAATAATTTGACTTGTAACATGGAAGCTTTGGATCAAGCATCTATTTGTGATAGTATAACACCGGTTAGTTTTGGACCCTGGTTAGAAGAACTTGACGAAATGAATATAAAGTTGTCAGACGTCGGAAATGAGTCACTACCAGTTCAAATTCTGCTCGGAGCTGATGTAATAGGAAAACTTATGACTGGAAAGCGAAGAGTTTTGGCCAGTGGATTAGTAGCAATAGAGACACTACTGGGATGGACTTTAACAGGGAAAGCACCTGAATATGATTTACCATCAAGCAATGCAATGTTGGTTACTTCCCTTTTAGTAAAAGAAATGGATATTTCGGAGCTGTGGAGATTAGATTCCTTAGGAATAGAAGATCCTTCAGAACAGAAATCTAGAGAGGAACTGCAAAAAGCCTCAATGGAGCATTTCCTAAATACAGTGAAAGTTGAAGGAGATGGTCGTTTTATAGTTAGTCTGCCATGGCTTGATGAGCATTTGCCTTTGCCAGATAATTATGATTTGGCGTTAAAGAGATTGCAAATGACAACACGCAAATTGAAAACCGACAAATTGTATGATGCGTATGGAGAAGTGTTCAAGGACTGGGAGAAAGAGGAAATAATTGAAGAGGTTCCAAAAGAAGACATGGGGATACCTTGTCACTATTTACCTCATAGACCTGTGATAAAGGAGAGCAGCACAACTAAAATCAGACCCGTGTTCAATGCTTCTTCTAAGAGAAAAGGAGTTCCTAGTTTAAATGATTGTGTTGAGAAAGGGTTAAATTTGATAGAAGTAATTCCCTCAATGATAAATAAATTTCGAAGTTATAAATTTGGTGTAACAGCTGATATACGTAAGGCTTTTCTACAAATAAGTCTTTATGAAAATGATAGAAATTTCTTACGATTCTTATGGTATGGAGAAGATGGACAGCTCAAGCATTTTCGTCATCGAAGAGTTGTGTTTGGCGTTTCCTGTAGTCCGTTTTTGCTTGGAGCCACTATTCAATACCATTTGAATAATAAACTAGAGGAAGCAATGGGAGGGAATGAAAAATACCCTAAAGAGATTATACAGGAACTAATATGCAGTTTTTATGTAGATAATTGCCTCACAAGCGTGAAAACTGAATCAGAATTGAAACAATTCATAGAAGTTGCTACTAATATTATGGCTGAAAGACAATTCGATTTACGAGGGTGGGAGTCTACTAACCCATCAGAGTCTAATTCTAGTGAGACCAACATTCTGGGAATGAAGTGGAATAGAAAAAGTGATACTCTGTTAATTAATATTCCTGATATGAAAGACGCAAAACATGAAAAAATCACCAAAAGAAGCATTTTAGCTGCCTCACACAGAGTTTTTGATCCTATGGGGATAACTAGCCCGGTATCGATACGACCAAAATTGTGGTTACAAAATTTGTGGAAAACTAAAATTGGTTGGGACGATGAAGTTGACACAAAATTACGAGAAGATTTTACAAAGTGGCTAAGTCAGCTTGAATATCTGAAGCACATAGAAATCCCAAGGTGGTTACATTGTGACAAAGGTTACGAGCGCATTTCATTACATTTTTTTTGTGATGCCAGTAAATTTGCGTATGCCACAGTAGTTTTCCTAAGAATAGAAGACGAAAGCAACGTTCAAGTTCACCTGATACAAAGTAAAGCAAGAATCGCGCCTAGCGGGAAAAATGAAACAACGATTGCTCGACTTGAACTTCTTGGCGCTACAATTGCAGCTCGTCTATCTATTGAAATAGTAAAACAGTTTAAGACGGACAAAGTTCATTTCTGGACAGACTCAACAATTGTATTAGCTTGGCTTAAAAGAGAAAACACATGGGGTGTATTTGTGGAAAATCGAGTTCAAGAAATCAGGAAATTGACTCCGGTAAAAGCATGGAGGCATTTGCCCGGATCTATGAATCCCGCAGATCTACCAAGTAGAGGTTGCTCTGCTCAACAACTCGGCAATTCGAAATGGTATGAGGGTCCCAGCTGGCTATATCTTTCCAACACGGAATGGCCTGTAGCAGCTGACGAAATTTCCGTTAATGAAGAGGAAGTAAATTTGGAAAAAAGAAAACAAATAGTTATTTCCATGGTAAATGTTGAAGTAACGGAAATATGGTGTAATTATTTTTCAACATATAGCCGAAATGTAAGAGTAGTCGCTTGGATCCTACGTTTTGTCCACAACGTTTCACATCAAGATAAGTTAAAGGGAAATTTAATCTGTGAGGAGTTAACAAAGGCAGAAAGTGTGATTTTTAAGTCATTGCAAACAACGCATTTCCAAGATGATAAATTTCTCGCCAAAATACAAGCTTTTCGAGATAAAAGTGATATTCTGAGAGTAAAAACCAAACTGGTACATAGTGATGAGAATGAGAATTTCAGATGTCCAATTCTTTTACCTGCTAACAGTGTTGTGTTAGAATTAATCCGAGAAGAGCATATAAAAGCGATGCATGCTGGTCGTTCCATCTTACTCTCAAGACTCCGAGAGCGATACTGGATTCTTAAAGCTAAAAAGTTAATAAATAAAGTTATTTCCAAGTGTGTGACTTGTAAGCGTCATCGAGCTAAACCAGTAGAAGTTCCTTTTGCGCCTCTTCCAAGAGAAAGAGTTACTCAGACAAAAGTTTTTCAAGTGTCTGGTGTGGACTATGCCGGTCCTCTGTATCTAAAATCGAAAGAAAAAGCTTGGATAGTTTTGTTTACCTGTGCTGTGTACCGAGCAGTCCACTTTGAATTAGTACGGTCTCTAACTACAGATGCTTTCATTCAAACATTCAGACGATTTATCGCAAGAAGAGGTAGAATATCGGTCATTTACTCGGATAATGGAAAGAACTTTGTAGGAGCAAACAATTATTTAAAGAACTTAGATTGGGACAAGATTGCTGTGTACTCAACCGCTCAGAAAATAATTTGGAAATTTATTCCACCCACAGCAGCATGGTGGGGTGGGTGGTGGGAGCGGATAGTTGGAATGCTTAAGACTCTTCTACGTCGTGTGTTAGGTAAATCTGTTGTAGATTATGAAGAACTAACTACAATTTTATGTGACTGTGAGTCGGTTTTAAATAGCAGACCGCTGACCTACATTCACGATGATCTATCTGAATTAGTACCTTTAACTCCGGCAACGTTTATATACGGGGAAGGTAGCAACAGCAACGAAACTCCAGATCTAGACCTTGTGGATCGAACCTCTATGTTGAAACGTGTAAAATTTTTGCAAAAATTACGTGAAGATCTCAAACAAAGATTTAGAAATGAATATCTTGCTCAGCTAGTGCACAAGGGAATAAGAAGGAATGATGTAATAAACATCGGTGATATTGTTTTAATAGGACAAGATAATACTCGACGCATAGATTGGCCTCTTGGAATTGTCTTGGAGCTGTATCCTGGAAAGGACAGTATTCCTAGAGTAGCCAGATTAAGAACCTCTCAAGGAGAAAGGATCCGACCTTTCCAAAGACTTTATCCTTTAGAGCTATCAGAAAAGAACGATGTGGATGTTCTGGAAAAGTCTTCAAGGAAAATTAATTTGGAAGTTGATAATGTTCACAATTCCGTTAATGTGCCCGATAATTTGGAAGTGAACTCTCTTAGTAAAAGCAGATTAGGAAGAATCATAAAAATTCCACAACGTTTAGATTTATGAACTTTTTGTTATTTATATAATAACTGAAGATTTTCTTAATTAGTTTCATATAAAGGTGACCAATATATATGAGTCAGTTTGTATTTCTACGAAATGCTAAACGCATGTTCCAAAGTGCTATTTATAATATCACTTTGCAAGGTGGGAGTATGTTTAAGATTTTAAGTCATTAACGTATGTATTTTTAACAGAAGCGCCACCTTTAATTTTCTTTAGATTTATTTGTTTTAATATTTCACTTTAAGGTTGCGTGGCAACCAGATATAGTTTTTTTGTTGTTGTTCTTTTTTGTTTTAATTTAAGTTTATATACATTTTTAGAATCCGTTTTGATGCTAAATTATTGGTTATTAAAAGATTAAAGTTTTGTATATTGTTGTCATTCATCTGTAGAACTTGTAGTTCATTTGATTGATTGTATTTAAAAGGCGTCCGCATTATTTATTTCAACTTATTGGCGACACTTACTTTTCCAAAGAAGAGTTCTGATTAAGTTTTCTCATAAATGGCCTTTTCTCTTTGTTCTTTTTGGAAAATACTTAGTTTTTTCTCTGTTTTCTGTCACAACAAAAACCTCCACAGATCTTGAAAAATGTTTAGAAAAAATTAGGATACATCTCATAGTGATACATTTCATCCTCATAATTGTTAATTGTTTCATTTACATAATTGTTAATTGTTTAAATAATCGTTAATTATTTATATCTTCTTCAGGAGTCATTCTTGAAAACGATGCCATACTTCTTTCATTTAGTATTTTGAGGAGTAATTCTATTTTAAAAAGGAGAAAAAATCTCCAGACTATTTCACTGAAAAGAAGTTAGAAATTTAGGCGTCAAGAGACATTTAAGAAATTAGTTTGGCGAATTTGTATCTCTGAACCTACTCTTTTGGGGCGTAAATATTTTCTATGATAATCATTCTGTAAAACAACATCATACAGTCTGCATTTGAGAAATAATTCCTACCCGATTAGGAAGTCAAATTTCTAGATTATTTTCACGGAAATATCACTGGAAATTTGAGTTATAACGGACACTTTAGGATTTAGCTTTACTAAATTGCACAACGTAACCCATATTGTTTATATTAAGTATAAACTATGTTTTCTACAAGAGTCATTCTTGAAAACGGTGCCATACACATTGCATTTGAGATTCAAGGCTAATTCTTTCGAAAACAGGAGGAGAAATCTGTAGACCTTTTCGTGGACAAGTAAATAGATATTTTAGTTAGCATTTTTTACCATAAACGTTGCATTTGAGATTGAAAGCTAACTCTCCCGAAAACAGGAGGAGAAATCTGTAGACCTTTTAATGAACAATTAAATAGATATTTAAGTTAGCATTTTGTACCATACACATTTCATTTGAGATTGAAAGCTAATTCTTTCGAAAACAGTAGAAGAAATCTGTAGACCTTTTCGTGGACAAGTAAATAGATATATAAGTTAGCATTTTGTACCATACACATTGCATTTGAGATTCAAAGCTAATTCTTTCGAAAACAGGAGGAAATCTGTAGACCTTTTCTTTCACAAGTAAATAGATATTTCAGTTAGCATTTTTCACCATGCACATTTCATTTGAGATTGAAAGCTAATTCTTTCGAAAACAGTAGGAGAAATCTGTAGACCTTTTCGTGGACAAGTAAATAGATATTTTAGTTAGCATTTTTTACCATAAACGTTGCATTTGAGATTGAAAGCTAACTTTCCCGAAAACAGGAGGAGAAATCTGTAGACCTTTTAATGAACAACTAGTGGGCTGCGCCCCCTGCTCGCTAACGCTCGCCAACCCCCGAAAATTGCTACGCAATCTTATATGGTTTTGCTTCGCAAACCAAGCTCGCTTTGCTCGCTACTAACTTAGGTACATTGCAAATGCACAAAATTCTAAGAATTCAAAACAATCATTCAAATCCATATAAATTTTTTTTTCTTCAAAATTACATCTTTTTAGTAAATACTAAGTCATTAAAATATATTTGAATTCAAATAAATGACATGTAATTCGTTAAATCTATTAGAAATGTGCTATAGTATAAAATCTTAAGATATTGTGAATGCGACAATAATGGAAGATCAACCTTGCCTTTCTGACAGCAAATACCATATTCATTGCTACTTTCTGTCTTCTCTAACATAAAATGCTTAGCATGACAAAAGTTACAAATAAAAGTCATAGATCCAATTGTAAAGGGGTCACAATCGTCATGAACAGTCAATGCAGATTTGTAAAAATCTCGAATTTGTAGAGGTGGCGATTCCCTTCGGCGAGAAATGCTTTCCCGTTTAGAATTCCGCCATTCATTTCTCTGACGTCTGCCAGAGATATTTCGACGCCTGATAGCAGGCATTTTATTTAGGCAGCAGGCACTAAATAAATAAAAATAGAACTAAATAACTAAGATATCGTTTTAAATCTCAAATCAAAATAATTGTTTGTAGAAAGTTTGTTTTGGTTTGAATATTCGCACGTTTGTTTTGGTTTGAATATTCGCACGATGCCATTGCCATTCTATTGTAACGAAACAAAAAATTTATCATGAAACTAAAAATTTATCAAAGGAACTAAAGATATTGAATTCTTTTTTTAAGAAATTCAGTTCCGTTTTTTTTTATCCACTCTTATTTTTGTTTATCAATCTATTAATTCAGAAATGCTTTAAATCAAACGATGCTTACGGAAACAATGCTTATGCGAACCACCCGAAAAATGATTTGCTGAATTCTCATTGGTTGAAACTAAATTATTAATTTTATTAATTAATTAAAGGAAATTTTCATAATTTAAGACCTTATTGCACATCTACATAACAATACCTTTAAAACGACACCTTATTTGTTGAATTCTGTTGCGTAGTTTGGGAGTTTTTAGCGAGACAAAATATTGCTAGCCTATTAATATATAGATTAAATAGATATTTAAGTTAGTATTTTGTACCATACACATTTCATTTGAGATTGAAAGCTAATTCTTTCGAAAACAGTAGGAGAAATCTGTAGACCTTTTCGTTCACAAGTAAATAGACATTTAAGTTATAAGGGACTCTTTTTAGAAATTGTTTTTTTAGGAAGTAAATATTTCCTTTCCTAAAACATTTAGCGAAATTACATCTGAGTTGCATGTGTTCCTGAAATATAATCCAAATTTCTAGGTGTTTTCCTGGAAACATGTCACAATATTTAAATAAAAAGAGATATTTAATAATAAGATTTTGTAATATGCTCCTCGAAACCTATAGTTTTTGAGTTGAAACAATTTCTGTGAGAATCTTTCGGTAAATCGGTGCCATACTTTTTACAATTGAGTAGTAATTCTTTCTAGAAATGGATATTAAATTTCAGTCTGTTTACATGGAAACTTGAGAAGAACTTATTATTTTAATGGGACGCATAATGAATAATTTTACAGACTTGCGTCATGGAACCTCAGTTTTTTGGTTTTCAATATTTTCTAGAAGAGGTAATTTGTGAAATCGTGCCATGAACTTTGCATTAAAGTTGATATCCTTCTTGAGACAGGAGGCAGAACATTTTTTCCCAAATAGAGAAATGAATAGTTAGGAGACTTCATTTTTACGTGTTCGTAATTCAAAACCTACATTTGTTGGATGTAAACCTTTTTTAGAGAGTCATTATGCAAACTGGTGTCATTTCCTTTGCTCTTGAGTAGTTATTTTTCCCAAAACTTGCTGTCAAATGCAAAGAGTAATTTCACTCATAAATGACTATAAATTTTAATTAAGATGCATTAGATATTAGTTACACGAATTCGAAAACCTAAATACACACTTTTTGGACTTTATTGTCGAAATCGGTGCCATAAAATGTTTTTTATTTCAGTTGTAATCGGTGCCATTAACTTTCTAAAACTGAAGCGGTGTCAAATTTCACGATTGTTTTATGGAAATGTGATGAGAAAGTTATAAGGCACATTTTAAAAATAATTTCCCGAATTTACACCGCAAAGATTTTTGGACTTTATTATCCAAATCGGGGCCATAAATTTTTTATTTGTGCAGTAATAGGTGCCATAAATTTTTTTATTTGTGTTGTAATAGGTGCCATAAACTTTCTGAAACTGAGGTGGTGTCCACAGCATATTTTTTTGGACGAAAAAATTTCTACTAAACTCAGTTTAAAAAAAAGTACCATACTCTTTGCATTTGAGCTTTAATTTTATCTGAAATTTAAAAAATTTTCACAGAGAGGTTTATAAACTTTTTTCATGGAAACGTGAATGGAAACTTAAATCGAAAATTATTCTCTAGAAAGTAATTTAAAATCTCACATCATTGAAACATTAGTTTTTAAAAACAGATGTTTTCTTCCTGCATCATTATTATGATACTGTACACATTGGGTTTGAGCTGCTATATATTTTAAGATATACATTAAAAATGTATCAGTACAGAGGCATTTTAAATGTATAAGTTTCTTATGACGTATATCTTATTGCGTATCAGTAGTACACAGTTCCTCATTAATTATGATGAGTACTTTTGTAATTGCTCATGTGGATTTTCTTGGTGAGGCTAGAGGGTCTTCCAAAAATCCAAACATGCTATTGTTCATGATATTTTAAAACATCTTCATACTGTAAAAATCCTTTGTATATTCCAGCCAGATCACTATCTAATTTTCAAAAAATTTCATATGTCATCAAGTGTTAAATTTTTTTTTTAAATGTTACAGATATTAAATGCCACCAAGTCGGCTGTGCATTAATGACTGCAAACAGATACCAAAATAAATTTTTATATTAGCCTTCATTAACTTTTAGAAAAATTCAAACGTGCAATTCATAAACCTCAAAGAATGCCCACAATAAACAGTTCATGTAGCCCCAAGTTTAATCATAATCAGTCCATACAGCCACTAAGACTATTCAATCTGATAAATTAGAAGAATTTTCACGTTTTCTATTTTAATGCTTCAGTTTTCAGAATTTTTGAATACATAATTTTATAATCCTCAAATCATGTCCACAATAATCACTTCCAGCAGCCACAATATTAATCATAATCAGTCCATGCAGCCACTAAGACTATTCAATCTGATAAATTAAAAGAATTTTCACGTTTTCTGTTTTAATGCTTCAGTTTTCAGAATTTTTGAATACATAATTTTATAATCCTCAAATCATGTCCACAATAATCACTTCCAGCAGCAGCCACAATATTAATCATAATCAGTCCATGCAGCCACTAAGACTATTCAATCTAATAAATTAGAAGAATTTTCACGTTTTCTGTTTTAATGCTTCAGTTTTCAGAATTTTTGAATACATAATTTTATAATCATCAAATCATGTCCACAATAATCACTTCCAGCAGCAGCCACAATATTAATCATAATCAGTCCACTAAAACCATTCAGTTTGATAAATTAACTTTTTCCCAAGTCTCCTCTGTTTAAAAGTTTTCTAGAAAAAATTACATTTGCACAAAATAATTTTATAATCCTCAAATCATGTCCACAATAATCACTTCCAGCAGCAGCCACAATATTAATCATAATCAGTCCACTAAAACCATTCAGTTTGATAAATTAACTTTTTCCGAAGTCTCCTCTGTTTAAAAGGTTTCTAGAAAAAATTACATTTGCACAAAATAATTTTATAATCCTCAAATCATGTCCACAATGATCACTTCCAGCAGCAGCCACAATATTAATCATAATCAGTCCACTAAAACCATTCAGTTTGATAAATTAACTTTTTCCGAAGTCTCCTCTGTTTAAAAGGTTTCTAGAAAAAATTACATTTGCACAAAATAATTTTATAATCCTCAAATCATGTCCACAATAATCACTTCCAGCAGCAGCCACAATATTAATCATAATCAGTCCACTAAAACCATTCATTTTGATAAATTAACTTTTTCCGAAGTCTCCTCTGTTTAAAAGGTTTCTAGAAAAAATTACATTTGCACAAAATAATTTTATAATCCTCAAATCATGTCCACAATAATCACTTTCAGCAGCAGCCACAATATTAATCATAATCAGTCCACTAAAACCATTCAGTTTGATAAATTAACTTTTTCCGAAGTCTCCTCTGTTTAACAGGTTTCTAGAAAAAATTACATTTGCACAAAATAATTTTATAATCCTCAAATCATGTCCACAATAATCACTTCCAGCAGCAGCCACAATATTAATCATAATCAGTCCACTAAAACCATTCAGTTTGATAAATTAACTTTTTCCGAAGTCTCCTCTGTTTGAAAGTTTTCTAGAAAAAATTACGTTTGCCCAAAATAATTTTATAATCCTCAAATCATGTCCACAATAATCACTTCCAGCAGCAGCCACAATATTAATCATAATCAGTCCACTAAAACCATTCAGTTTGATAAATTAACTTTTTCCGAAGTCTCCTCTGTTTAAAAGTTTTCTAGAAAAAATTACATTTTCCCAAAATAATTTTATAATCCTCAAATCATGTCCACAATAATCACTTCCAGCAGCAGCCACAATATTAATCATAATCAGTCCACTAAAACCATTCAGTTTGATAAATTAACTTTTTCCGAAGTCTCCTCTGTTTAACAGGTTTCTAGAAAAAATTACATTTGCACAAAATAATTTTATAATCCTCAAATCATGTCCACAATAATCACTTCCAGCAGCAGCCACAATATTAATCATAATCAGTCCACTAAAACCATTCAGTTTGATAAATTAACTTTTTCCGAAGTCTCCTCTGTTTAAAAGGTTTCTAGAAAAAATTACATTTGCACAAAATAATTTTATAATCCTCAAATCATGTCCACAACAATCACTTCCAGCAGCAGCCACAATATTAATCATAATCAGTTCACTAAAACCATTCAGTTTGATAAATTAACTTTTTCCGAAGTCTCTTCTGTTTAAAAGTTTTCTAGAAAAAATTACATTTGCACAAAATAATGTGATTCAAATTATATTGTGGTACAATTTTTTAGAAAAATTGTCTGAGAAATTGAAAATCAAACGGGAGAATTTCATGTGTTAACTCGTCTTGGTCGCTTTTATTACTTTTCTAAAGTATCTCTTAAATTTTTAGTTCTTTCGAACAATTCCATGCACACATTTGACAAATCTTCAAATATGATAAAGCAATCTGGATCGGGGGAACTGTCACATTATTGTCAGAACGCTCCTTAAACATAAATTTATACCTAATAGTTTGTGCAAATCAATGTGTATAATCTTTTAGTAAAATAGCACCCTGGAATTTTTTGTTTCAAATTTTTTTTTTATTACTTTTTAAAAAATTTAATTGCGTGTATTAACTAACTCGTTTCGCTGTCTCTTATAATCAATTTTCAGTATCGAATTTGTTACTTTAAGCGATAACATAAACATTATACGGAACAACCTTCAAACGTGATAAATTCACCCAGATAAGCTTAATTTTCCGGTTAATATTTAAAATTTTATTACAATATAAATGTACAGTCCGCAAAAAAAATAACGAATCACCCTGAATAACTTTCGTTCTAATGATCGGATTTTCACAAACTAAGTGTCAATCTTAATGGTTCCTGGAGGTGACCTCAAATATGCTAATTAATTAGTGCTAACTATTAATTAAGTTACGAAATTAGACACAAAAACGTACTTTCTCTGAATAAACATATATTTTTTTTTACATATTTGGATTCCTTATCTTCAAAATATAGGGGGTAGCCGCAATCTGGGAAATATGGTCCCCGTAGTTTGGTCAGGAGAGTGATCCAAAGTTCGTGCCCCTTAATGTTAATTTCACTTTTTACGTTTTTAGTCATATTTTTGAAACTAATAAAGCAATTCAAAGAAAATTGCACCCAATCATAAAACTCATTTACCCAAAGATAATTTCATGAAAAAAATAATTTTTAATAATTATTTATTATTTTTTATTATTTAATTAAACTGAGGATGAAAAAATTTTGAATTATAAGGTATGAATTTTTTTATACCATATTAATCTACATATTTTTCAATTGAAAAATCTAAAGTTTCAACTGTTTTTATTTATTAGAAGCTGAGAAAAAATAAAATTAATTATTTTTAAAGAAATAATTTGGCGACAATAAATAAATAAATAAATGGGGCGATTAATATTAAAATGTGATAAACTTGAGTTGAACTTGACTTCGCGCGCTCAGCGTAAAATTTCATTCATATTTTTTTCACTAATAATCGTTTGCTAATCTTTTTATTTCTTTCAAACTATAAAATACGATGTTTCTATTTTAGTCGTTTAATAATTTATTTTCAATTTAGTAAAGAAATTTGAATAAAACAATTTGAATAAAAAACCCTTTATTCCACGTATGTCTAGTTTAATAAAAGCGTGCTTCTGATAGAATATGATAATATACCAGGTTGTGCTTATTTAATGTGATTATTATTATTATTTTTTTTTTTTTTTTTTTTTTCAATAACTGATACAATTTCAATAATATACATACGTATGCATAGATTTGGAATAATATATTTATCAATTTCTTGAACATATATTTATCAATTTATTGAATATATATTTTATAATTATTAATACGAATGCGTAGTCAAAATTTTTAAGCATCTTAAAACTTCTTTTCATCTTATATATCGCCTTAATCTTAAAATAAATTTGTAAATGACCTGTCTGCGCGTGTTTCGCAGAATTATTTTTCAAAATTTTTAATTAAATTTTAACGTTTCTCAAAATCTTATTTTTTATGCTACCATACATATTATTTTTCCATTAATATACAAATCAATTGTTTAAGTACTTTAATTTATGTTTTCTTTTAAAATAAAATTACTTTTTAAGTTATTTTCAAATTTTTATTGAAAGAAAACTTAGAATTTTTGCCAGCTAGCTGAGAATTAAATCTTGTTAAGAAATTAAAAATATTCTACTGATCAATATCATTCGATGCAGAACACCTGACTATTTACAAATCATACTATTATTTTCGAAAATAAAGATAAATTATTAATTTTCCTTTTTTTTATTGTTTATTATTTATTTGAGTAATGAAAAGTAAATGCGTATGTGAGCACAACAAAAACATACAACAGATTATTTTGTTTTTTTAAATGAACAAAAAACTATGGACATAACTAAACTAAAACTAAAATTTTATTTTGACGTTCAAAGTTATTCCTGCTTGCTAACTTAAAGAAAGTTACCCTTTTCTTTTAAAAAGTTGAAAATATCTGTTTAAAAAGATGTTTATATTATTTCTCAACTTTTGCACAGTTCAAAAAAATATTGTTATATCAGGAAAATATTTGATATGCCTTGTTTCGTTAAACAACTACTAAAATAAAAAATTGTAAAAAGATTCGAAAAACGTGCTATTTTTAGTATCATCATCTCAAAAATTGTTCTTTTTCTAACATTAGGATTTTTTCTACTTAAATAACCTATATAAAAATAGTTTTAATACACGTTTTGAAGAAATAATGAATGGAAATTTGGATCTAATATTTCGTAATATGGAAACAAGAATATTAATAATTCATTTATAATTGTTTCATTGCATCGAAGTAGTTAATATTTTTCGAAACAATCGGCCTTGCAACTATTTGACTTTGACTCTTCAAAATAGGGGTCATTTCATGCATACCATTTGACTTTAAAAATTTCAAATATAAAATGCAAAAATTACAAGAATGCGTAAGCTGGCTTTAATTAATAATAAAAAACTGACAAAATCGTCGGCAAAAGAAGTTACCTCAGGAAAAGAATGTCAGAGTTAAAAACTGTAACAAGCGTTTAATTTGGGGTATTATAAACCTAAATTTTCTTTTCTTTTAATTTTTTAAATTAATTTTTTAATAAACTAACGAAGTGAGTATGAATGTTAATAATATCCATTCGTTTTACTAGAAACCAACTTTACTTTGTATCATTCGGAAATCATATGAAGTGCAAATTCTTGAGCTCAGGTGTAGGGTAGTAAGATAAGCACACCGGACAAAAAATTAGTCACCCTTAGAGAAATCATGAAAAAGATCATTTAATAACGTGTAACACCACCCCTAGATTTGATGACCGCCTGGATTTGGTTAGGAAGTGTGCCCACAAGGTTTTACAAGTACGTCGAATCCAGTTTAAGCCCCTCGTTGAGGATTTGATAGCGCAAATTCAAAAAAATTGTGAGAATGCTGATTTTGGCGTTTTACCCGTTGTTCCAACATGTCCCACAAATTTTCAATGAGGTTCAAGTAAGGTGATTTTGCTGGCCAGCCGAGATGTAATTGAGTGTCGGACTGTTCATAAAACCAGTCACATATACTTCCATCCCCTTGAACTTTGCTGTTGTCATCTTGAAAAATAGGGGTATCGACAACACACTTTACATGAAGAGGGTGACTGAAAGGCAACTCCTAACTGTCCAGAACCAAATAAACATGTTGGATCATGTTAGTGGCCACCTCAGTGAGGGAGCCCAATCCATAATAAGAAATACACCCCCAAGACATGACAGACCCACCTCCGGTTTGGACCTATACTTGCACACAGTCAGGATGAAATGCTTCATCTGGTCTGCGTTGCACTTGCAGACGTGCGTCTTTTGAATCAATGCAAAAACATGATTCGTCAGACCATATTACATTCCGCCAGTCAGCAACAGCCCATGTTCGGTGACTTCTAGCCCATTGAAGTCGCGCAGCTTTATGTGCCCGTGTGAGCAATGACCTCTTACGAGATGTTCGACTCCATAGGTTCATTGCATGCAGCTCCATTCGCAATGCTTTCTCACTAAAGGACTGGGATGGATGTTCATTTAGCAACTGAGGTAATTCCTGTCCAGTTTGGAAGCGATTTTGGTTGAAAAGTCGTGAAACACGTCTCCGGTCACTTTCAAGCAGGATCTTTTTCCGACCACAATTCTGACGGCGTCTTTCGTGACCACGTGTATCACACCACTGCTTGTAGACACGTTGAACAGTTTGCTTTGAAACGCCTACAAATCCAGCAACTTTATTCACCATATGACCATTGGCACGGCCAAACCCAATTGCCCCTTTTTGCCACTCTATCACATCTTTACTCTTACCTATATTTACACACAATTTCCGCTTCAAACAAAAATATCTCACTGATAGCTACTTGTCTTTGATCAGGTTGAAACAGTGTGCATGCAGTTGAGCACGTCACTTGACCACTGCGTCATCTAACAAAGCCTAAGGATTCATCGGTGCTTGCGCACTAGGGTGACTGATTTTTTGTCCTGTGAACTTACTTCATGCATGATCAGTAGTTTCAAGAGTGAACTCTTATATTAGAAGGCAGCTAACTTCCTTAAAAATTCCAATTCGGAAAAATACTTGTTATTTTACAAATGTTATAAGGCATGTGTATTTTTTTAAATGGTTATATATATAATTTTAACATTGGTCATTAATTTTCTGTTGATGAAGCAAAAACTAAGACCCTAGTAAGCAGCCAAAAACTAAATCATTATGAATCCTGGAACTTTTTTTTTTTTGGAATTCTCTAACCTTGCTATTTAAACTCTATGATCCGCTGTAATATGTTTTTGTTTGACTCAAAATATTGGCATTTTTCATATTTTTTACAATTTACATACATCAACATACTTCACGAAATGAACATTTTTAAAAATTTGAACTCATTTTTTCAAAGAGCGAATCTCTAACAATACTTCGGCGAATCATAAAAAAATAATTTAGCACAATTTCTAAGTTAGTTTATCCCCCCCCCCTCAATTTAAAATTCGATGATAAAATTGATTAATTTTTGCAAAAAGAAACTGCTACAAAGCAACTGAAATAAAAGAACTGATAGGAAAGACTACATAAAAGTTTGCTATACCACACTAAATAAATTATTTATATTAAATAATTAAAATATAAATTTACAAAATATTTATTTGTTTTATATAATTTTTACATTTACAAATGAGAAACTTTATGGCATTCAGCTAATTTATACTTTACAATATTTGCAATGTTCAAAATGCATAAAAGGTATCCACTTAAATCCTATAGAAAGGAATTCATACATTTTGATTCTATTTATCGTTTTCTATTAATTAAGCCACAGATTATATAACCAAAGAATGTCACTGACTTATTGATCAAAAAGTTAAATTATTACTTTAACTCAGTAAAACTTAAAAGAGTTATCTACCACATATGCATTAAGTTTCAAATAATTTCTTTTATTAAACATTTTTACCTTATATAAAGCTTTGGGTTGAATAGTTCCTACCAACAGCATTAATTTTTAAATAATGTTGCTAAGCTATTTTTCATCTATAAATTCTGCTACCATCTTCTAATAATTTCAGAAAATAAAAAGATACCAATGAAAGGATTTGTTTGCGTAAATGCTGGAAATAGTTAAGGGTAGAGGGGTCTCATTATTTTCTCTAATTCAACAATTAATGCTAGTAAAATTCTAATTAAAATTAGCAAATCTCTAAATAATCTACAATTGCAAAATACACCGATAAACTCTAAGTAAAATTGACTCCAACTTCTGATGAATTTTAATTTTTTCAAAGATTTAAAACTCTTTTTTTTTTCTTCTTTTTTTTTTTTTTTTTTTTTTTTTTTTTTTGATTTGACCTTTCCTTTAAAAAGTCAAGAATCTAGTCCTTAATAAATTAAGAACTCTGTGATATCAGTATCGATCGTAATTATAAAGTTATCATTAAATTTAAAATTAAATGTTTGAAATTAAATATTGAATGTTGTGGTGAATATAAACATAATGAAATACATCATTTTAGTTTCGCCCCCACATTTTTAACTTCTTAAGGGCCCTACGAACTCTACTTAAAATGACGCTATCGTATCAGATGTCGGTAGTGATGGTGAGAATAGTAAAATAAGTTTTTAAATAAAGGAATAAAACAAAGAAACTTTAGTAACCATATTTGGTGATAAATAAGTAACTGATCGCAATCGAAGAGCTTAGGGAAAAAACATGTAACCTAAATATTTGTCAGAATGAAATGACCTTTAATAATAAAATAAAAATGCAAGTAGAATTTACTCTTATACTATATATATATATATATATATATATATATTTGCATAATAAATAAATACAAAAAACACGAAGAAAATTAAGAAAAACAATAAGTTTTATTTATTGCGCATAAGCTGCAAGTAAATAGAACACACAAAACAAATTCAAAATGTAGATAAAATAAGGAATAAATTACAGAACAGTGAAAAAAGGTGAAAAAAAGAAAAATAATTAAAAAATAAAAATAACAAAAACCGGAAGGGAAAAAAAAGAACAAAATTTTTTTTTTACAAAAATCCGGAAAATAAAAGATATAACCTTTTCATCAGCCCACACGATTATATCCACGAAAAAGAGTGCTTTCTAATATTGCGGATATAATCGTGTGGGCTGATGAAAAGATTATTATCCTTTATTTTCCGGATTTTTAAAAAAAAATTTGCCCTTTTTTTTCCCGGTTTTTTTTGTTTTTTTTTTTATTTTTCCCCTTTTTTTATTGTTCTGTAATTTTTCCCTTGTTTATATATATGTTACCGGCAAAGTATGAAACGCCGGCATTGTATAGAATGCCTAGGCATTGTATAGAATGCCTGACGTTTTTAGACTAAGTATGAAATGCGAGAAGCATTACATACTTTGCCTAGGCATTGTATACAATGCGTAGGCATTTTATAGAATTCCAAATGCTATGTAGGCAAAGTATGAAATAAACGTCCTGATGAGGTTATTATGTAAATGATTTGCATGTTAATGTGAATGACCGAAATCGATGGTTACCGGTGAATGTTGACAATCACATAGTCGCTTTGGTGAATGTCCGAAATATTTATTCCGATTTGATATTATATTATTCGTGGATATAATTGCATTTATTCGATATTTTAATACTTACTGACGATAGATTAGAAGAAACATCAGTGTAGGGTATACTGGGCAAATGTAAACTGGGAAGTGGCAGACCTAGTATATATTTCGGACATTTACCAAAGGTCTAGTCAAACCAGGTCTAGTTAAGTGCCATTGCCCGGCATACCCTACACTGATGTTTTGTTAAGGTTCACTGCCACTGCCCATATGCATTTGCCCGGTATATCCTACGCTGATGTTTTTTTAAGATCAAGTGCCACTGCCCGGCATATCCTACACTGATGTTTTTTTAAAGTTTAGTGCCACTGCCCGGTATACATTTGCCCGGTATACCCTACACTGATGTTTTTTTAAGGTCAAGTGCCACTTCCCGGTATACATTTGCCCGATGCTCCAAACACTGATGTTTCTTCTAATCTATCGTCAGTAAGTATTAAAATATTGAATAAATGTAATCTATCGTCAGTAAGTATTAAAATATCGAATAAATGTAATTCTATCCATGAATAAATTCATATCAAATTAGATGTAATAAATATTTCGGACATTCACCATAGCTATGTGATTGTAAACATTCACCGGTGAAAGTCAACAACCACTGATTCTGGTCATTCACAGTAACATGCACATCATTTACATAATAATATATATATATATATATATATATATATATTTAAATTTTATTGAAAAGAAATACCGTGGATTTTATAAAACCTTCTGATTGCGCATCAGAATCATGCCCAAAATTTTTTGCAGGATCTCTTTTTCTTTTCCTTACCTGAAAGACTTGAACTGAGGTGTAAAAGCAATTAGCCATACAACTCTTCATAAATCATAAATTTATAATAAATTAATTAAATTTGGTTTTAGTGCATCATTTTTATACAACTAACATCTTTAAAAAAAAAAAAAAAATGTCTGATAATAAGTTCAACGTTTAAATTTTGAAATATTCGCGATCGCAACGAACTATAGCAAGCGTTGTTGTATGTGCCGAATCCCTGCGATTTCCATATGAACAGTCATTCAGTTACACTGGAGACGTCTT